>OY757024.1:84211067-85411067 GCA_963580285.1 Lucinisca nassula
GATTCTTAATTTGTTACTTCTACAATTAATAGGCCTCCGTAGTCTAGTGGATAAGAGTTGCTAACGCTTAATCATTAGTTCTCCCACGCTTGTGGTTCGAGCTCTGCTCGGGTCACATGTGAGACGCCAAGTTCTACATTGGAAGACCAGGTGATTTTTCGTCGGGTACTCTCCCATTTTCATCGTCCTCTTCATCCACCACTGATAAACGGTCGACTCGAAATAAGTGAAATAATCTTGAAAGGTTCGTAGCCCCCAACCCCACCCCCCCCCCCCACTACAAAAAATACTAATGTCGTCCTGTAAGAGACCAACTCTTTAACTGTTTAAAATTGGTCTTAAGGGGAATGACAACACCTGGCAGATTTGTCCGCAATTGTTCAAAGGGAGACAACTTTCGGGACTTCCTGTTCGCTTTTATATAAGCCCTGACCCACTGAAAAAGAAATCTACTCTTAAAGGAAAGAATTTGCTCCTCAGGAGCAAAAGGAAAGAATTTGCTCCTCAGGAGCAATTCTTTCCTTTAAGAGTTGATCCCTATTGACACGGGTGACAAAAGACTTTTGCAGGAGTTGCCTCCCCTGATGGTGTTCCTGTTCCCCTTAAAAGCCACTTTTAAGTAGTCCTAATGGTTATATTAACAGAGGAATTATGTCTCCCCCGAAAATTTTTTTTTGGAGAGACATGTTGTTTTTCCCCGGGCGTCTGTCTGTCTGTCTGTCTGTCTGTCCGTCTGTCACACAGTCTAGTCTGCTCTATAACTTGAAAACCGTTCGAGCTATCTTCACGAAACTTCATATAAATATTAATCAGCATTAGACGACGTGCAGTGCGCAAAAACTATAACTCTCGCATTTATACTTTTTGAATTATCTCCCTTGGAAGTTTGTCAGTATGTATATCTGTATGGGCAAATCGTGTCCGCTAAATAACTTTCTTATTTTCAGATGGATTTTAAAATTACTTTGCAGACATATTAAAAACCATGAGACGATGTGTGGTGCGCATGAGGCAGGTTGGTACCTCAAAGGTCAAGGTCATACTTAGAGGTCAAAGGTCAAAAAAGGGACATTTTTTTCGTGTTTGGTCAATAACTTTCTTATTTTGAGATGGATTTTGAAATCACTTGGTAGAAATATTAACAACCATGTGACAATGTGTGGTGCGCATGAGGCAGGTCGGTACCTCAAAGGTCAATGTCATACTTAGAGGTCAAAGGTCAAAAAAGGGGCCTTTTTTCGTGTTTGGTCAATAACTTTCTTATTTTGAGATGGATTTTGAAATCACTTGGCAGAAATGTTAACCAATATAAGGCAATGTGCTGCGTGCATGATCCATGTTGGTACCTCAAAGGTCAAGGTCATACTTAGAGGTCAAAGGTAAAAAAGGGGCCTTTTTCTTGAGTTTTGTCAATAACTTGCTTATTTTTAGAGAGAGTTTGAAGTTACTTAGCAAAAATGTTAACTATCATGAGACGATGTGTTGCATGCATGATTCAGTTTGGTACCTCAAATGTCATGGTCATACATAGAGGTCAAAGGTAAAAAAGGGGCCTTTTTCATGTTTGGTCAATAACTTTCTTATTTTTTGATGGATTTGAAATTGCTTGGCAAAAATGTTAACCACCATGAGATGATTTGTTGCACGCATGACACAGTTTGGTACCTGAAAGTTCAAGGTCATACATAGAGGTTAACGGTAAAAAAGTGGCCTTTTTGTGTTGTGTCAATAACTTTCTTATTTTTATATGGATTTTGAAATTACTTGGCAGAAATGTTAACCATCATGGAACGATGTGTTGCGTGCATGACCCAAGTTGGTACCTCAAGTGTCAAGGTCGTACTAAGAGGTCAAATGACAAAAAGGGGCCTTTTGTAGTGTTCAGTCAATAACTTTCTTATTCATGGATAGATTGTGAAATTACGTGGCAGAAATGTTGAGCATCATGAGACGATGTGGTGCACACTAGACCCAGGTCGGTACCTCCAAGATCAAGGTCATACTAAGAGGTCAGAGGTATAAAAAGTTTGTTTGTTTTTTTGTCCAGTCAATAACTTTTTTTATTTCTGGATGGACTTTATAAAGAAACCATGCAGAAATGTTCACCGTCATTAGAACATGAGTCATGTGCAAGACCAAGGTCCATACCTCTAATGTCAAGGTCATACCTAGAGGTCAAAGGTAAAAAAGGGCCAGTCAATAACTACCTTATTCTTTGATGAATTATGAAATTACTTGGCAGAAATGTTAACCATCATGAGACGATGTGTTGTACCTCAAATGTCAAGGCCATACTTAGAGGTCAAAGGTAAAAAGGGCTTTTTTGTGTACGGCCAATAACTTTTTAATTTCTCCATGAACATTTTTAAAGTTACTTTGCAGAAATGTTCATCTTCATTAGATGATGTGTTGCACACAAGACTTAGCTCAATACCTCCAATGTCAAGGTCATACTTAGAGATCAAAAACGGGGGAGACATCTGTGTTTTTGTAGAAAAACACATTCTAGTTCTACTCGGTGTTTTTAGCATGAAGTGAATCATATTAAAATTTCCCATATGTATGTACTACACCTTATTCACCAACTTTTGTCACATGCATACATTATATTCAACAGGCAGCTAAGAATGCGAAGCCAATCCTAGTACCTGTAATTCTGATGAACGGAACAAGAATTCTTGTAGAGGCTGATACAGCTACCACAGTTAATGAGCTCTGTAGCCATGTCAGTGAGAGGCTTGGACTCACAGACAGAAGTGGTTTCTCTGTTTACATTACTCTAGGACAGCGGGTAAGTTAACTGACAATTTTCACTGATAAGTTTGGGATCATCACTGTGACCCTTTCATTACGAAAACACTCCTGTTCAAATATATTGGTAAACTTTTCCCACCAAAAATGACATTTTTCAGCAAAAAAAAACTCCTCATATTTTTCATATTTCTGCTCAAAAACATAGATTGTGGGCACTCGTTAGAACCGCCTCGGCGAGGCGGTTGTAATGAGTACCCACAATCTACGTTTATGAGCCTCTGCGAGGCGGTTCTAATGAGTACCCATAATCTACGTTTTTGAGCAGAAATAAGAAAACAATTTATACCCCTGTAAACCCCAGTTTTACAATATAAAATATCTAACTTCAGAACTTATTTAAGGGGGTCAAAATTATATAGGCGTGTTTTCGTGATGTTCTGAAGTTTAATCATCTGCCTTTGTAGTTGAACACAGCCGTTCTTGTAACAGAAAGATTATCTTTGGATGCAAGGACTACAACAAAGAATTGAAAACTTTGGAGTGTGCAAGATTTTTCTCGTACAGACTAGCTATTTTCGACCAATTAGGCCTCATTAGTGACCCTCAAACATTTTCAAAATTTCGCAATGGAATCAATAATCCCAAAGGACTAGAAAAATATAACACACACTATGATGAAGGGCAGGGAGATTTTTTATGCCTAACACCAGCTGTGGTGAAGTTATGCATCTTCTATAGAAAGGCTATCCCCCTTTTGTATGATAAAACTGGGTTTTACAGGGGTAAACCTTATTTTTATGCCCCGCCATTCGAAGAATGGTGGAAAGGGCATATAGCGTTGCCCCTGTCCGTCCGTCCGTCCGTGCGTCCGAAACTTAAACGCGGTCAATAACTTCCTTATTTCTTGATAGATTTTAAAACTACTTGGCAGAAATGTTAACCATCATGAGAAGACGTGTCACGTGCAAAACCCAGGTCAGTACCTCCAAGGTCATACTTAGAGGTCAAAGGTCAAAAAAAGGTCTTAAACTTAAACGCAGTCAATAACTTTCTTATTTCTGGATGGATTTTGAAATTACTTTGTAGAAATGTAAACCATCATGAGACGATGTGTCACGTGCAAACCCAGGTCCGTACCCCCAAGGTCAAGGTCATACTTAGAGGTCAAAGGTTAAAAAAGGGTCCGAAACTTAAACGCCGTCAATAACTTACTTATTTCTGGATGGATTTTGAAATTACTTTGAAGAAATGTTAACCATCATGAGACAATGTGTCACATGCACACCTATATTCGTACCTCCAAGGTCAAGGTCATACTTAGAGGTCAAATGTCAAAAATTGGTTCGAAACTTAAATGCAGTCAATAACTTTCTTATCTCTGGATGGATTTTGAAATTTCTTGCCAGAAATGTTGGCCATCATGAGACAATCTGCCTCACACAAAATCAAGATCCTTACGTCAAAGGTCATGGTCATACTTAGAGGTCAAATGTGAAAAAAGGTCCAAAACAGAAACACAGTCAATAACTTTCTATGGATGAATACAAACATAGACATTTTTTCAGGCGGGGGCATCCGTTTCCTATGGACGCATTTCTAGTTATATTTCTGCTGCAAAATACAGATTGTGGGTACACGTTAGAGCAACCTCGATTCTAACGTGTACCCACTATCTATATTTTGACCAGATATAAGAAAAATATCACAATTTTTATTCCTAAATGTTCGTTTTTTCGGCCGTAAAGTTTACAGTGTATATGTATTCACCATTTTTGCATTATTTGCGGGCTCCCAGCTTACACTTTATCAATATTGGAAAAACAGGTAACCAGACCCCCCTGACCTTAAAAGGTCAGGGGGGTCTGGTTACCTGTTTTCCAAACACTGATAATCTTCAGACTAGGAACTAGCAGATAATGCAAATAAGGTGAATCTGCATGTTTTCTTTGGAAGCGAGGACTACATAACAGAACTATAACTTTTGGGTGTACAAAACTTTTCTGGGCCAGACTAGCTAGTTTCGGCCAATCAGGCCTCATTAGGTAAATCTAGGTAAAATTGAATTCAGTTAAAATAATAAGTATTGTTGCAAATATTAGCATTGTTGCCAAAAGGGGTGATTCTTATGAGATCACTCATGTGGGTGTACATTGTTTTTGTAGGTCATGTATTTGTTTTGGTTTTCAGGAATTAAAACATTAATCTGATTGTTAAATTTCTAATTTTCATAAATGTACATGACTTGAAAATGCAATGTCAAATTTATAATCACCCTAGTACATTCTGATAGTAATATGAAGGTTTCTTTATTCACATTAAATGTCAGGCCTTTTTTCAGGGGAAATGATCTTCATGAATTATAACTCTTGTCAGGTCAGACAAAATCATGGAAAATTAATGTTAAAGTCCTACGTAGACATTCTGTTGTGAATTGCCATAAGTAGGTTGTCCTGCGTGGCCTTTCCTGTTTAACTTTTTCTTTTTTCTCTTATAGCAATAAAACATACAATTGTCCATATAATACACATAAAACCAAGTTATTTTATAATATTTTATTAAAATCCTTTGTAAATATTCCAAAAATTGTCATATAACACTGTCCATATCTTTAAGATAACAAGTCCATGAAACTAAGACCCCTCTAAACCATACCTTATACAGATAAAAATTGGGTCTAACTGTTGGTTTTCTTTTGCTCCAGCATTTCAGTGGTTTCTTGCTGCCGAGTCCTCACCGGTGTTAAATCCAGTTAAGGTATTTGTACCTGGTAGAACTTGAGCTTTTATGATGGCTTTGGTTCATATGATGATAGATATAGGAACAATGTTTTATTCAGCAATACCCCCACCCTAGCCTATGACCTCAAGGTCAAGGTAACAGACTTAGACAGTTTTAATGTTAAAAATTTTAAAGATCTCAAATTTTCTAACCATATAATGGATTTGGCTTGAGGTTTTTTTTTTTTTGCTATGATGATATTATTTGCTACGATGATAGATACAGGTCCAAATTTTTATTTGGCAATACCCCCACTCATGTCTATGGCTTCAAGGTCAAGGTCACAGACTTAGAAATTTTTAATTAGATATTTTAAGAGTTGATATTTTCCAAATCGTATGATGGATTGTGTTTATATTTCATATGATATTAGATACTTGTCCATTTTATTCAGCGATACCCCCACCCATGCCAATGAGCTCAAGGTCAAGGTCACAGACTTAGGAATTTTAATTAGATATTTTAAGAGTTTATATTTTCCAGATCGTATGATAAATTAAGTTAATATTTGGTATGATGATTGATACTGGTCCAATACCCCAACCATTGCACATGCCCTAAAGGTCAAGGCCACAGACAGAAAAATGTTTTATTTAAAGTTTATTAAGAGCTCATACTCACCAAACCATATAGATTTGCTTCATATTTGGTATGATGATAGTTACAGGTCCAAAGTTGTATATACCCCCACCCCTGACATCAAGGTAAAGGTCACAGACTTAGTCTTATTAAGCTTTTACAGTTTTAGGGCTCATATTCATAGATTGGCTTCATATTTGGAATGATGATAGATACAGGTCCCAAGTCTCATTCAGCCTTACCACCGACCCTGACCATGACCTCAAGGTCAAGGTCACACACTTAGAAAATTTTGTTGCAACATGGATTTTCAGGGTGAGGCGGGGCCCTGGGCGGGGGCATCTTTGTCGTCTGGACACATTTCTAGTTACTTAATATTTGTCATTCCTGACACCATGTTGGACGCCATTTTTTCACATGGACATGTTTTCCTAATGTGTATTTCAGATTGCTTGTCTTGGTCACGGCCTCCATCGGGTTCTAGACGCCATTGGCGAATGTGAGCAGAATACCAAAGAGCTGGGTATGCGGGAGAGTAGTAGCACTTGGCGGTTGTACTTCAGGAAAGAATTTTTCACACCTTGGTATGAACCAGGAAATGACCTACAAGCCACAGATCTGACATATCAACAAATTATGAGAGGTGTTTCCGTAGGAGAGTACAAGTGTGACAAGGTTGGTTGTAAAGATTTATCATATGACGTCGCGTCTGAGAATGTAATAACGTCATAATATAATTTCGGTAATCCACTAGTGAAATAAATATAGAAATAAGTTAGGGCTGGCCTCGGTGTGCGTCTGACTGGTGATCAGGAGGAGGCGTGTTCGATACCTGCTGGGGTCGGCAACATACTTCCATGGAGATTGTGTATAACCTTTTCTACGGTCATTCTTGCACACCAGACAAGGGAATCCGTGATTTTACCCTGGGATAGAAATTTATGTTCTGACCCTGGTGTTCCGACCCCAAATCGAATATAATCGCGTGTTTGATAAATGCACTGGTTGATTACAACCTCATGCGTGGCGTCGTCATGCGTGACGTCACTAAACATTCCTGTTGTGTCATCACAAAATGGCGGACGTCGGTAACCGAAGTGACAGCAGCATTAAAAATTTGCAATATAAATGGAAGGTATGCATGAAAAAGAATCCTATATGGGTGTGAGGGGTGGATAGAAAAATCCGTCCCTCGGGATCACTGTCCGGCATCACTCGGCAAGCCTCGTGATGCCGGACAGTGTCCCTCGGGACGGATTTTTCAATCCACCCCTCACACCCATATAAGATTCTTATATTCCATGGAGATTGTGTATGAACCTTTTCTACGGTCATTCTCTCCCTTACGCTGGTTTACCAAGGGCTGTTGTCAATGTCTGGCGAAAGAATGTGCACTGTATATCTACTGGTTAAGCGCTTACATATACGTATAAGCTTGCCGTGTAGATAGATAAACTGACCGGCTCAAAACTGAACAAAAATAGTGTTGACTGGGCGGTTAAACTCAAATACAAACAAGCAAATAATTTAGATACGCCCTGTACGGTTACACATACGACACCCTTAACGACGTCGTGTTAACTAATGGCAAAATATTGACAGTTTTATTAAACTCGTTGAGGAAAAGAAATAAAATACTCGTCTTAGCCTCGCATTTTATCCCTTTTCTTCAACTCGTTTAATAAATTCAATAAGACATGAACATTCATGTAAGATCCTCTATGTTCGACAATCGTGCTGTTGAAATCGTCAAAGTCTTGTGAATGAATAAACACTGTACTTGTTAAATACTTACTAATAAGCTTGTCCAGGAAAAGTGTTGTTTGGTTAACTGACTGGCATGATATAACCTGAATAGTGTTGACTAGGCCGTTAATTTCCCAACAATGTTTTTTGTTGATGCGCATGCTGTTTTGTGTTTGTGCATGTGTCATGTGTTTGTGCATGTGTGTCACAATATCTTTTGTTGCACTATTTGCATGACATTGTTGTGCCGATTTCCTGCTTTTTCGTTCTATTTTTGTATCTGCAGTCCCTAATTTTCAACCATCTGTGTTGTATGTTCGGATTCAGAAGCAGAATGAAAATCGGTGTGAATTCTGATCTGCTGGCTTTCTAAATGCAAGCTAATCTAAACTAAGCTAAACTGTTTCCAGAAAAGAATATTCCGGGTACAAAATGGCAAGAGTTAACAAGAAAACATTTACTTACAAATCCCATTGTTGTCTTGTAAAAGTGAGTCAACGACTCAACGTATGCTATAGACTATCGATATCTAATACCATACGAAATTATATGAACAGCCCCATGAGAACCTGATTTGCCAGTTGCGAACAACTAAGGCGAAGATCAACCAGAACATCTGCAAAATCTGCTTTTAAGTGTTCGATGTTTGGCAAATTCAATACATTAATATCAGAAGTTGCAGGACTCATGCTAGTCTGTATACCTTAGCCGTCCGGTTGTGTCTATCTGGTCTCAAAATCAGAAACAGATATCCCCGTGGCGGGGCTCATGTATGATTCTTCTGCAGTAAAATCACATTGCTGTTTTAAATTTTATGATTTAATATTAACTTTCGGCTCTGGATAAGTTTTCATTCATCATCCGGTTTTTGTTTCAGTGTCTTATATAAGTAAATAAAACCTATTCATATCATAAAACTTAACAACAGTATAGTTCAATCTTGTTTGCTGTTGCTTGTGGACCCTATGCAGTACCTAACACCAGTATGCCTTTATAATTTTGGGACGGTGCTTAAACATTGCTTGTGACGCTGTACACGTTTTCTTAACTTTTTCACAGGAGGACGTTTTAATTATGATGGCAGCTCAACGATATTACATAGAATATTCTTCCGACGTCAATAAATCAAAAATGGAACAGTTTATAAAGTCCTGGTTTCCCAAAGAACAAAGAGAATCCAAAGATTTATCATACTGGTGTGACAAACTGAAAACTGAAGTTGAAAATGATTTTAAAGACAATCCACATAAACCTTCACTCAAAGCTGACATTGTTACCTTTGCAATGAATAAATGGTATAATTTATTTTCGCGGTTTTATGATGCTACAAAATGTCAAGGACCTGGAGTTTCATGGAGCAATGTTGTAATAGGGATCAACTGCAAAGGTTTTAATATCATGGACGAAAGTGAAAATGTGAAAGTTCACCTTACATTCGTTGAAATATCTCATGTTACAAAAGGCCGGTAAGTAACTGCTAATCCAGATACACTAATGAATACTTTATCTTTAAAGTAAGGGAGGTCATTATTTTCTTCGCTTTTAATGGCCTGCCTTAACGATTATGTAAAATAATGCTATACTTGTTATAAATATCAGAAAAAAAGAACCGGTAAAAGAAGATGTGCATTGCCTGGAATTATATTCGTTATTTGCCACCACCACAAATGCCACAAGAAATACAGTCTGCTACTTGTATCTATCTCAGTCATGTGTATGGAGATGCATCGTGTATTGTATTCCACCAATTGTTCACAACTAACACTATCTTTAGTTAACGTATCGTTAAAACCGCGCGGGCTTGAAGAAATATATGGGCTGCATGATGCTTCCACTCAGAGCTAAATCCGGCCACCCAACTACTAATGGTAAACCGCTTACAGGATCTAAGCCTGTCCAGGAACGGCGGTGCGAGGCGGACCGTCCATGCTAATAAACCCTATTGGTTTAATTGGGCGACAGGGCCTGAGATGTCATTTCATCTCAATGTCGGGTAAAAGTCCCACAAAATTGGAAGCAACGTCTCCAAAATGACCTTTACAGTGTTGACGGGGACGTTAAACCTCAAATCAAACAAACAAACAAATCGTTAAAACCGCGAGCTTTTATTTTGGCAAATGCGTACGAAATTTGTCTAGTTTTCATATTTGACAGAAAAGTGTTTATGCATTAGATATTGTATTTGCTAGACCATTTTGACATTTCACAGCTGACGAGTTTGTAAAGTTAATAATGCTTGATTTGAGGTTTAACGTCCCCGTCAACACTGTAAAGGTCATTTGGAGGCACTGCTTCCAATTTTGTTGGACTTTTACCTGACATTGAGATGAAATGACTTCTCAAACCCGGTTGCCCAATGAACCAAAAGTGGCTTGATTTAATATGACTTTTACTAGGTAACATTTTCGTCTTTGTTCCGTCGCCACCTCCACTGATATGTGACTTTGTGTTGCTTTATGTGTCGTACTGTAGTGGCTTCTGGGATAATTGCAATCGTTTTAGTTTTCATCACGAAAACAAGTCTAAATAATTTTGACCCCCTTGAACCCCATTTTATATAGCAAAATTGAGGTTTACAGGGGTAAACCTTATTTTTCTCATTTCTGCTCTAAAATATAGATAGTGGGTATTAGTGAGATCCGCCTCGATCAGGCGATTCTTACGAGTACCCACAATCTATATTTTGAACAGAAATAAGAAAAATGTCATAGTTTTTTTTCGGCGTTGAAGTTTACAACGTATTTGCATAGAGGGGTTATCGTAATGTAAACTTCACTGAACTTCGATCTGCATTTTTGTTTACATTTTGCAGCTTAACGGCTTATTAAAACGGTTGTCTTTACGCTGATTTACTTTTGGCACTAAAAATAAATAAATTATTATTAATAAATCGTTATGTTTATTACACTTTATGCAGACAGTCAATGACAGTTTCCACTCTACAAGGTGACGATTATACTGCCACAACATTCCACAGTGAAGATATGTTCTCTCTGATGACATCTTTCCAGATCGGTCTTAGGAGACGCTCAAGATATGCAATTGCTGTTCAAGATGCTTCTCATTTCGGTATGTTGAAATTGTTCTTCTCAGCCATATACTAATATAGGCTCCTAGACTTTGATATCTTTAAATAGTTTTGCAACATTTTGTCATAATTGACTGTGTAGACTGAAAGATCTAGCGCTTTTATCACAACATCGAAACAACTTCTAAGATACAACATTCAGACAGAAGCCTCCGTGATGTAGTGGTTATGCTACTCGCCTTGAAAACCAGGGGTTGCAGCATAGATCCCGTGCTTCTCCAGACTTTCGGATGAATCTGTAAACCGAGGTTCCATCACCGGATGACCTTAGCTGTTAGTGAGATGTAAAACCCAAACACTCACTCACAGCATTCAGAAGCTTCAGCCAATAATATAACGCGTTGTCATGGAAACAATTGAACATTTGGAATGTTTCAGTGTCTGATATTGTACCTTGAAAGTCAGTTGAAGGTTACTTTCTTTGTGCTCATTTCAGTAATTAAGGATATATACTTTTCAGTATTGTCGGCTTTCCTTTTGTCCTTGATCCAGGAATCAGAGCGATCCGCTAAGGATATGGTCATATGCCAAGATTCATGGTTCTAATAACGCCTGTTCGTCTGATTATTGAAGCAGCACAACTGGAAGGGTCGTAACTAATTGAAGAACTTGTAGTCCAACACCATTCGCCGTTCTAAACAGTCATAATAAATACAACACACCGTTATTTCGAGCCACTCAGTAAACTAATTCAATACTGTTTATGTACTAGTAACTGTATACTAACTTCTTGAGCGAGACATTTCTCAGGGTCAAATTGTAACACGGTTATGCTAACAGGCTGGTATTTGGAACCCAATGTCAGACGTGCTCGTGGGACCTGAGCATCTTGAATAAAGTGTCATTAGCAACTAACACATCCAAATTTAAAAGTGTTACCAGTTCTGATCGTATATGCATTCGCTGAAGTTGTCAGCTATAAACACATTGTAAAGTTTCAATGACTCAATCAGAAATGCCTCGGTGGTGCCCGCCCATCGAGGCTTCAAGAAATAGAGCGCTTCATGATGCTTCCACCAACCGCACACGAGTACTGGTAATACGCCCAGACGGTTTGAACCTGCACAGACAAGGTAAGCGAGTGGGGCCGTCCCTGCATATTTAGCCTTTTGGTTTGTTTGGGCTTTCATCTCAATATCGGGATAAAGGCACACAAAATCGGAAGCATCGTGCCAAAATGACTAATAACGTTGCTAGGATCGTAATAGCTCAACTCAACAAACAAACAAACAAACAGATGTCTCGTTTTCTGTGGCTGTTCTGTGTGCGCTTTTAGAGTTACCTAGAATATTTTCAACAACTTCAGATAGCAAATATTTAGGGGATAGCTGTGTTCAAATCTTTCATCTGGTGAGGTAAATCGGCAGTTTTACGGTCGGAAATTTTGTTTTGCGGCGACGCGTAAGCGGATTTGGCCACCGTAAACCGACGATTTACCTTCCCAGACCATTTTCAATACAGTTGTCCCTTTTCTGATACACTTATTTGGTTGTTAAGTTAGAATTGTACCATGTGATTCAAAGCGGCAAGCGTTGTGCGTTAAACCGAATTATTTGAGATGAAAACCGACGTTACATCAAAACGTCAAAACTTTACGACAGTATATCGCAGAATATACTGTCGCAAAGTTTCGACGTTATCGAATCAGACGTCTAATTACATGTGGATTTGCATTAGAGTTAAGGATAGACTAGGTAACTTTTGTTTTTATTTCATAAAAAATGATTTTGTGTGTACTTGTCATCAATTTATATGAAATATATATGAGGCGATTCCAATCAGTACACATGCCACATCTTTCTATGTATGTTATGTGTGCTTATTAGAATCGCTTCGATGAATCGGCTTCATCGAATACACATAAAGGGTCTTTATATGATAGAGGGTTAAAAAATAATCTGAAATTATCCCTATTGTGTCTTCTCACATGGTGATACGCTTAACTCCCAATGACTCGACTTACGCTTGTCTCCAATAAATGTTTATGGTCAAAGAGGTTTTCGGACCAGTTCTTCAGTACTTAATTGCTGAAATTTCTGTTTACAGAAAGTGCAATAGGATTTGGTTTAGCCAAGGGTGACCTGGTAAAACTGGAAAAACCATATGAGGAATATGGAGATTCTGACGTGTATACTGGAACTTCTGTTAAGAATGATAAACACGGATGTATCCCACGTGATGTCCTGTACATACTGCCATCCATAGAAGAACCGAAAGCCAGCGCTATGGTAATATACCTAACACTTACTAAACGCAATACTTGATCTGCATTTAATTCTTTCACGTAATCGTTATACTTTATTCGGTGGATCATGTTATCAGTTCTTATCGAACTTGTTTCTCTTCTCTGCTTTAGAAACTTCTCATTCCCCGCCATGACAATGAAAACAAAAGTGCAAAATCCACATTTCTTTCACCAGTAACGAAAGTTTGTAGATTTTGTATGCAACATATAAGAATATGCATGTGCTTAAAATGAAATGCCTATGTTTATTTCTTCTAGCTGAAATAAACATCATTTATTTCTTCTAGCTAAAATACAACATCTGGAGGTGGGTTGGATGGTCGTGGGTGGATGGAAGGTGCAACATCAACCATCACGAATACAGGTCTATATAATTGTGACCCCCCCCCCACCCCTAACTGAACCCAATTTGTCCGTAGTAAAATTGGGTTTTACAGGGATAAACCTTATTTTTCTTATTTCTGCTCTAAAATATACATTCTGGGTACTCGTTTAAACCGCTCGATGATATGCTTCTAACGAGTACCAACAATCTATATTTTTAGCAGAAAAAAGAAAATATCACAATGTTTCATCTAATTTATTTTACATTTTTCGGCGGTAATGTTTACAATGTATTTGTATAGGCATGTTTTCGTAATGTAAACTTCACTGAAGTTCGATCTGCATTTGTTTTTGCAGCTTAATGGGTAACATTATTAGCTCACCTCACGAAAGTAAGGGGGAGCTATTGCCATACCCTCGGGCGTCCGGCGTCGGCGTCAGCGTCGGCGTCGGCGTCAACGTCAGCGTCGGCCTCCGCATTTGGTTAAAGTTTACCTGCAAGCTCTTATATGTGATGTTTTGCAACTTTATTTTGAATATATAATTAATAATTGCTTAAAAAACAATATTTAACATTATCATTGTACTGCATTTTACAGGTTTTTTGGCTTAAATTGGACTTTTTGAGAAGTTAATATTTTCCTCTTATTACCTCCCTTACTTCTCAGTGTTAAAGTTTACCTGCAAGTTGCGTGAGTTCAAATCCCGGGGTGGGAACGTTTTTTTTTTCTTTTTTTTTTCTTTTTAAAAACATATCGGGGTCTGGGGCTCAAGGTCAAGGTCACTGTGGCTATTTTTAGAAAAACATTGTCATCGCTCTAGCGCCTTCATTTATTGATGGATTTTAATATAACTTCACCCAAATGTTGGGTATAATGTTATCTCGAATGACTTTGATTTTCAGGGTCCGAGGCCTAAGGTCAAGGTCACTACTTTCAGGGTCCCAGGGTTAAGGTCACTGTGGCTGTTTTTAGAAAAAAACATTGTCATCGTTCTTGCACCTTAATTTATTGATGGATTTTAATATAACTTCACACAAATGTTGGGTATGATGATATCTCTAGCAAGTTCGACTTCCAGGTTCCGGGGCTGAAGGTCAAGGTCACTGTGGCTATTTTTAGAAAAAAACTTTGTGATCGCTCTGGTGCCTACATTTATGGATGGTTTTTTTCATATAACTTCACAAAAATGTTGGCAATGATGATATCTTGAGCGAATTCGACTTTCAGGGTCTGGGGCTGAAGGTCAAGGTCACTGGCTATTTTTAGAAAAACTTTGTCATCGCTCTTGCGCCTTCATTTATTGATTGATTTTAATATACCTTGACACAAATGTTTGGTATGATGATATCTTGAGTGACTTTGACTTTACGGTCGGGGGTTGAAGGTCAAGGTCACTGTGGCTATTTTTTAGAAAAACTTGATCATTGCTCTAGTGTCCAGATTTATTGACAGATTTTAAAATAACTTCATACAAATGTTCAGTATGAAGTTCAACTTTCAGGGTCTGGGGCTCAAAGTCAAGGTCACTGTGGCTATTTTTAGAAAAAAACTTTGTCATCACTCTTAAGTACATACATTTATTGATGGATATAATGTAATTTTACACAAATGCTAGGCTAGGCTTTTTTTAATTTGTCTTGCTCGAGGGGATTTGTATCGTCTGTGATGCCTTGTTATTACTTGGTAGTTTGTAGAATGTTTTTTATCAAATATAGATTTCTTTTTCTTCATTTTTTTTTGCAGTGGAAAGGCTTGAAAACAGGATGATTAGGGGTAAATTTTGGTTCTCTTTCATTTGCTGCAGTCTATTGGGCTGTTTTACAGAAGAATTTTTTTTATAACTTTCCGTCATCCATCTTAGACCCCCAAAGGCGAACTATGTTGTCTTCTTACAACTCTTTTTAAAAAGGCTGTTTTTTACATTGATACACTTATGGCACTAAAAATAAATAAATTGCTCACTAAAGCCAGAAAACTCCATTCAGAAAAGTATCATTGTGGGTTTTGCACATGCATTATTGAAAGTAGCCGCTAAGTATATATTCATTTACAGCAATAAAATCTCACCTGTTTTACACAAATTGAATTTCAATTTGAAACTATCTGATTATTTGTTTTAAATTACAATTTTTGAACTGCAGTTACATTTGTTGTCTTAGTTGCCTTGACAGAAATACCAGGTGCCATCTTCTCCAGTTATGATTCCAAACTTGAGCAAATGATTCACAAGATTTACGGAACAGGGCTACATCTTTGGATACGACAGCACCGTTTTTAGATTTGGATCTGTCGGTCTCTAATGGTTTAATACAACAAATGGGATGATTTTGAAAAATTCCCGTTCTTAGACGGGGATGTCCCCAATTCTCCTTCATATGGAGTTTATATGACGATTTGGTTAATACATTTCGAAACAATAATGAAGAAATCTGATTTTCAGAAGCAATTTAATAAGTTCATCACGAAATCACGCCTATATAATTTTGACCCCTTGAACCCAACTTTTATACAGTAAAGCTGGGGTTTACAGGGGTAAACCTTATTTTTTTCTTATTTCTGCTCTAAAATATAGACTGTGGGTACTCGTTAGAACCGCCTCGATGGGGCGGTTCTAACGAGTGCCCACAATCTATATTTTGAGCAGAAATAAGCAAAATATTACAATTTTTCATCTTAAAATTTTCATTTTTGCGACGATAAAGGTAACACTGCATTTATATAGGCTTGTTTTCGTAATGAAAAGCCATAAAAGAATGGGGTACAGTATGAGTGTTAAGCGACAGACAGCATGTTCAGTTTTTAACCCAGTTATGGTTGATGACCATGCTTCCCTCTTTCATTGCACGACGTGGGGTCGGGGTGGAGTGGCTGTGGGGTCCGGTCTCTGACAAGATGACGCTCCAAACTTTAAACTTTAAAAAAATTATTTAAGTGCCTATTTAAACTCCCCCAGTGATTCTAGCTACTGACTGTCGTAAAGTGATAGTTCTGATGTTGTTTATTTTAAGTGTAGCTTTGTCGGAATTTCCGAGGGGTCTCTCCATTTTGTGTGTGCTTTCGGTTCTGTATTATTATTAATATTTATTTAATTTTTATAACTAACCGATTTAGTACCGGAAACCCGAAAACGGGTACCCTGGCAAACAGTGCAGGCCCAGATCAGACGCCGCAGAACGCGGCGTCTGATCAGGGCCTCCACTGTTTGCTAAAAGTTAAGTCATTTTCTAAATGAATTTTGACGAAAACACAACCTGACACCTCTTAATTTTGAAATGAACTCCTGCTATATATAAGGAGGAAGATTCCATTAGGTACAAAAATGGTTAATTGTGTCTGTTGCACTTTCATCACCTCTTGTGGGGAAGTATGTGTTCTTTCTCTCTTTTTTCTATTTCTTTTTTTTTTTTTTTTTTCTCATGTTAGTTACTCTTCCTCTTGGTACCATTGGTAGTCTCTAATCTTTGATTGTGGCTCGTCCTGGGCATCTCAACACTTGAACAAGTCCGTGAAATGAAGACCCCCCTATACCCCACTTTATATAGAGAAAACAGGGGTCTAGGGGGGTATACATTATTTTTCTTATTTTTGATCCAAGACATAGGATGTGGGTACTCGTTAGAACCGCCTCAATGAGGCGGTTCTAACGAGCACCCACAACCTATGTTTGCTGTATTTGTTAGAAAAAATATCACGGATTTTCATCAGAAAAAGTAGCCATTTTGGAGATGTGAAAAAATGCACTATGTCGCACGGGTGTGTTGTCGTAATGTATTTCTATACTTTTAATCAAAGCACTGAATCACTCATTGGTCGATTGTCTGATCGTGGGTTCGGATAATAGTCCTGTATGAGGCTTTTACTGTTTAGTTTAACCCTTAAATAACAGTACATAATGAAAACAGTTTAGGCACTAATCAGACGCCGTGTTCTTTTGTCGGATCTGGATCTTCACTTTTTGCCAACTTCACAGACCAATCGTGGCTTGGAGAACTATATTGGGCTGCATTGTGCTTCCACGCAGAGCTGAAACCGATCACACACTGCTTAGAAAGTCTAAATGTAACCCGCACAAAGTTGTGCGGGGCGGATCGACCCCACGTATAGACCCTATTGGTTTGTTTTGCCGGAAAAGGCTTGAGATGTCATCTAATGTTAATGTCGCTTAAAAGTTGCGGGGAATTTTAAGCGACATTGAGATGAGATGACATCTTGACAGTCCCACAAAATTGGAAGCAATATCACCAAAATGACTTAAATAGTGTTGACGGGGACGTGAAACGTCAATTCAAACAAAAACACGAGCCCAGTCCAGATGTTACAGCTATCCAAAGCTTCTACACAATGCTCTGACGTCACAGGGAGAAGACTAGCGCTGCTATAAATAACAATTACCTGGATTGTGTACATGGTCAGCGATAGTCACGTAGACAAAGCAGGCTGGAAGCTTTTGTAGTCGTTACTTTGGGTTGATAAACAATTTGCCCAAAAACTTCAGGGATATGTTTCTGACGAGCAAGCTGAACAGTCACACATTTCAAGATGCATTGTTAAGCGTATATTTTGATTTCATCACGTGAACAAGTCGGTGAAATAAAGACCCCCCTAAACCCCACTTTATATAGAGAACTGGGGTTTACGGGGGTATTCATTATTTTTCTTATTTCGGCTCCAAGACAAAGATTGTGGGTACTCGTTAGAACCGCCTCAACGAGGCGGTGCTCAAGAGATAGGTTGTGGGTACTCGTTAGAACTGCCTCAATGAGGTGGTTCTAACGAGCACCAACATCCTATGTTTTGAGCATTTATAAGAAAAATAGCAAAGATTTTCGTCAGAAAAGTAGCCATTTTGGAGGTGTGAAAAATGCACTATGTCGTACGGGCGATTTATCGTAATGTTTGCTTCGATTTCAGGGAATGCTTACAGTTCAGTTGCGGAAGGACAATCCAGGACTAACATCGGCTACCTCGTCTGCTGTAGTTCCACCAGAGGGGCATACTCTACAAACTTATGCAAAAGTATACTTTAGGTAAAAATTTTGCTTCAGGAACATGCAAATCTATATGAGCCGGTGCATGACAACACGTACAATAAGACCTGTGTGACCAGCACAGACTCAAATCAACCTGCGCACCCGTCCACTATGGTAAGACCTTATGCTTATGTATCTTTGCTTAGATATTAGCCGGTAGTAGGTACATGCGATCAACGAAGACTCTAATCAGGCTGCGCGAATGCGCAGGCTGATCTGAGTCTTCGCTGATCGCTCAAGACTTCTTGTAGATTTTGACATGCACTGGCTCAAAATTATTCTTCTGAATTATTTCATTAAAACACCAGATATATTCACCGCTATTGATGCAAGGGCAACCACTGTTTAACCTTTTGTCAAATCCTGCCCTTATTCATACTACCATGTCCCTATCAACTCTAATGCGAAAAATTTTCTCATCAGGACCTTACATTTCTCAGCATTACAAGATCCATTTTAATAAAGGACGCAGTAGGTTTTATCTTCCGAACCTGTGTCCATTCCATTAACATAATTCTAGGAATATTGTTCATTGACGCATTTTTTATCATATGACGTCGCGTCTGAGAATGTAATAACACCATGTATTAAATGCGATAATCCAGCAGTGGATTAAATATGCAATTTAACTAAATACGCCCGTGACGTTACACATACCACGTCCTTAACAACGTCGCGTTTAGTATTGGCGGAATATTGACATTTTTATTACACAGTCGTGAATAAAATGCATTTTAAAAGTCATTTTGTAAATAGATATTGCATTCCTGCTCATGTGTTATTATTTTTTATTAAACTCGTTCAGGAAAATGAATAAGATGCTGGCGAAGCCTCGCATTTCAGCCCTTCTCCTCAACTTGTTGAATAAAACTGGCAGGATCGATTTGATTTGAATAGTGTTGATGGGTCGTTAAACTCCAAAATAAATAGACAAACAAAACAAACTGTTATGATCACTTGTTGGACTGACCAATAATGGACTTTGGTTATCAACGTTTATGTTAGTCAGCAAACTAGAAAACCTGCAGTTCGACATTTGTGACCAATAAGGACTCATATCAGATTGTATTTCGCCCACTATGACAAGAATTACCGTTTATCGACTCAGAACTGAGAACAGTGTTCATTTTCCTGGGCCAGACTGGCTTGTTTCGGCCAGTTAGGCCTCTTCAGTGACCCTCGGTTTCTTCAAAATCCGCAATGAAACTAATGGTCCCAATAAAAAACGCATACTATGATGTGCCATACGTTCCCTTAACACAAGCTGTGGTGAAGTTAAATATTCTATAAACAAGGTAATCGTCATCTACACAGAACTGAAAACAATGATGTGTATTTCTTCTGGACCAGACAAGCTAGTTTAGTGGAATGCTCTTGCACTATGTATTCTTAATATCGAGAGTAATTATACTTCATACAGGCAAACTAGTGAGAGTACAGTAACAAAACTACTGTCAAAGGCCTCGCTCAAGAGAAAAGAGAAAGACTTGATCTGGAAATTTTCAAAAGAGTCATTGAAGAAACCCCTGTTGCGGAGGACAAACCAGAGAGAAGAACTGAGGAGAGCATCTATCAAAAGTTTTCTTTATATCCTTTAACATGCTAAAAATACCACTGTGCCTTGGTTTCATTGGCATTGTATGCACTGTAACTAAAACGTGCTGGGGTATTTATGAATTATGATAAACCTTCCGAAATTTTGAGTGTCCGCCCGTCCGTCAGCGCCTCATAGTTTCGTTTCAGCTCCATAAATCTCATACCATTTGTGATAGATATTTAGAACATCAAGAGACGAGGTGCAGAACTTATGAGCCCTTACTCTGTTTCACCAACCTTTGAAATTATTGCCCTTTGAACATTAAACCTAGCCATTTCTATCAGTTTCTTGTCCGCTCCATAACATATAATTTGAGATATTTTCACGAAACTTCACCGATTTGTAGAGCAAAATAATTCGAAGTGCAGAACATATGAACTGTAACTCTGATTTTTCTATTTTGGAGTTATTGCGCTGTGAACATAGCCATGTCCATCATGTACTTTGTTTGAAGCACTATATTTCCTAAACTTATCGATGGATTCTGACCAAACGTGCATGATTACATCACTAGGATAACGGAAAAAGGTCATTAGGTTTTGATTACCTTAACCTGATTTTCAAGAGCACAGGCCCCCAAAATATATAAATTTTGGGCCAAAAAGGCGTGTTCGTACCCTGTCTCATGAAAGAATGAATGCAATTTGGTCAAGCTTGGTACAAAACATCATTACAACCGACCAAAGATTTGATTAGATTTGGTGACCTTGGCCATATTTCTGAGGGCACAGAAAATAAGAACAGTTTTACTGTAATTCTGGTTAATTTTCTGTTGGAGTTATGGTGCTTTGAACATTGGAGGTAGTCATCTCAGTCATGTATTCATGTCCGCTTATTTAGGGAAAGACTGATGCACCTTTGCTTTGAATTCTTTTTGACAGTGTTATTCCACTTGCTTGATGTAAGTATAGTGGCTGGGCATGATGCAGTGCTTGCAGCACATTTATTCAATTTGGGAAAGATTTCTCAGTCTATGTGACGTGTTATTTTAATCTATATATTTAATATCTATATGCCTACCCTCTCTACTACTGGACATTTGCCATCAATGAAAAACCTGGTCATAGGCTTGAGGTCAGGTCTTGACTGTTTGCTTAAAATTTGGAATTTAGTGTAAAATATACACCGAATAAAATAAACTTGACGGCCCTTATTATTTATTTTGACCTTTCCAAAGCTATAACATAGATCATTAAATGCTGCCTTTACTCTTTAAATGCTGCTGGGTATATCATTGTATCGAAAGAAAACTGTTAACCCATGGCTCAGGATTTCATTGTTAGTTTCAACCACGGCACAAATTTGGTGTTTAACGTGTGTTGCTGCAGACATTACGAAACACTGTGTGTTCAAATGATTGTTTATATTGAGGACATAACCAAAAGCATATAAATGATACCTAAAATCCTGGTCATATATGAGTGAGATCTCGGCTAGGAAGCTGCGAACTTTACTGTATGAAATGTCGAAGTACAGTAGACAGTTTCGTTACTGGCGTCCTTGCAGAAAAATGACTAACTTTCAGCATGAAACACGAGGCACAGTAAGTGGATTAACACTTTCCCAGAGAGGATGCAAACAAGACCTTAAGGACAGCACACTCATGTATATTCTTTGTTCTGATTAAAACTTGTGGCTAAAATTTGTGACAGTCTCATTTTTTCTGCTCAAAATCTAGATTGTAAGTGCTGGTTAGAAACGCCTAATTACGATTGGTATTAGTAATAGAATGAAAAACAGATTCTCATATAACATATCACAGTTTTCTGTAGAAAAAATCAAGTATAACTATATGTTCATTGCACATATTTGTAATGTGATGTAACAGGACTTGACAGCATGCAATTTTGCACGGGTTATTTGTACGGCGAAATTCTTACACTTGCTTATTAATACCTTAACTTCCGTACCTATCCAACGGTTCATGGGCGATGCACCGAACAAGGAAGAAGTTTCAGATATAGACATGGTTAATGAATCTGTCATAGAGCCTGCTATGAGAAATGTATGTGTAACTGTTTCTTACATTACAGATGTAAAATAGAAGTAAAGGCAATGATCAGAAATCGATACAATTAACCCTCTTAAATATAGATTGTGGGTACTCATTAGAACCGCCTCGTTGAGACGGTTCTAACGTGTGCCCACGATCTATATTTTGAGCAGAAATAAGATTTATATCTGAAAATTTTCGTTTTTTAAATTCACCATTTATTAGTGTAGCCGTGCTTTCAGGATGATAACAACTTTTCAATGATTATGTTACTCCGTCTGCAGAGTTATCGTAATTATGCGATCGATAAATGAAGCTTGGTAAGAATAATAACCGAGTTGTTTTGTGTTTTAACTTTCATCTATTTGTGTTTTATCATATGACGTCTCGTCTGAGAATGTAATAACGTCATGTAATAAATTCGATAATCCACTAGTGGATTAAATATGCAAAGTAGTTAGATAAACCTGTAACGTTACATGTACGACGTCCTTAACGACGTCGCGTGTACTAATGGCGGAATACTTAAATTTCTGTTTAACAAAATCGTGAAAAAATGCGTTTTAAATGTCATATAATAAATAGAATCTTGCATTCGAGCTCATGTTTTATTAAGTTAATTAAACTCGTTGAAAAATGCATTAATTGCTCGGCAAAGCCTCGTATTTTATCCCTTTTCCTCAGCGCGTTTAATAAATTCAATAATACATGAGCACTCATGTAAGATCCTCTTTATCAACTTTATTTTACAGAAATATCTACGAAAAGAAGTGTTCTTGTCATCCAATGAAACCGCTAACAAAATCAAGACAAGTAATTTCTTGTTTTTAAATAGCAAAAATATATAAAGATATTTTTAATATTTTTTCAGAAATATCTACGTGAAGAGGTGTTCTGCCAGTTAATGAAACAACTGACACAAAATCCTGACAAGTAAGTCAGTTATTTTTCGAGTTGTAAACATATATACCAGATGTATTTAAAGCCAGGAAAAACATCAAACTCTTACATGTTTTTTTATTCAGTTCAAGTAAACATTGTCCCTGCTTTTCAGTGTAAAATGTATGCAATTGGTGATATGGCCAGGTAGCTATCATATTAGAATTGAACAAAAACACATATTTCAGCCAAGTCATTATTGCCACTTTTGAACAAGACAGGTGCAGACCAGGATGCGAATGTGCGCAGCCGGAAACGGATTTTCTAGATGCGTGGGACATTTATCTATTTATCTTCAAACGTTTATTCGGTGGATGAGCTTGAGTGATTTTATGTGTATTTGAGTGGGAAAATGCCTTCAAAGTCGTTAGCACTCTGTCAGCACTGTTTTTCATGGATTTCTGTTTTTAGTTAAAGTGAGGAATAAATACCTCCACCATATTTTACGCCATGTGACAAGGGAGGTACTATTTGTTGTCCTATAAACTGTGTCATCTCAAAAGTGCTCACCCCTTGAAAGAAACTATTTGATTCTTTCCTTTGCAATCTGATAAAGAAGAGAAAAAAACTTGAACAGTTCCTACTAAAATTGTTTGTATGTTCGCCAGAACTACGCTTCTTCAATTGGTTATTGACTAACATGTAAACTATGCTTTCAACGTAAGTAGACCCTTTCAAACAAATGACTATGTCTTGTTTTCTATTCAGATCTAGCGAGGAGAGAGGATGGCAGCTATTCTGGTTGTTGTCGCTATGTGCCTACCCTCAGTCAGAGCTGTTTGAAGAGACGGAACTCTTCTTGAGATCTCATCCTAATCCAATAGCCAAGAGATGCCTTTCGCGGCTCCAGCAGACCAAAGTGTAAGTGTGTACGATTATGCCTAGCTGTGTACGATTATGCTTTAGTTGGTTGTTAGTAAATAAGTATTTATACTGAGATCACACGTTACTTCTCACGGAATCTGGGTAATGAATTTAAAAAGCAAGAGAAGCTCAGGAATCAGTCTTCTGTTTCATTGACTCGTTTTACTTGTTTGCGTCAACAACTTTAATCCCAGCTTTAGCTCCGTTTTCGCCAATTAACTCGCGGACAATTGTTACTTAATAAACAGATGCGGTGCTCTATCTTATTCTGTTCGCTATAAACGAAATAAGCGTGACTGACATACATATCACGTTTAATTTTGCGCTTTCCATTTAGCGATAGCAACACAGCCTTCTGTCAGTCGTACTAAATGACAAACCGTCTGTGGGACACAAGCAGATTCGGTGAGACACTTTGCATTGCTTACTTCAAAATTAAACTTTATAGCCAACCCCATTCATTGCCGCTTGGACGAAGGTAGTTTTCACTTCTTGTTCAAAGCTTTAGGCTCAGACCCGGGATATTCGAGATATTCAGCATTACAGCTAGGTGCTATAACCACCCTCTGTGGTGGATAATTAGCCATCTCCTCAATGTTGACTGCCTGATGGAATTATTTAACTGGACACCTATGTATCTAAGACTGAGGTCGTTTCCGCTTGTCGGAAATACCCCCAAAGCATTCCCATTATGTCGCATGCAGGCACATGACTCCTTGGGAACTCATACGCCGCCAGCCTTCGAACTAATAATCACACTAGAAATGATGGCACTAGGTGTGTATTTTTTGTTTTATTTCCTCGAAACTTTTGAGCATGTCACTTACGACTGTTTTATTCAACAGCACTTAAAGATCTTCTAAACGTTACATACTGCACATCTTGTAAAGAACAAAGATAGACTGGCTTAGGACATTGCATTTATCTAAAACCTTGGTTAATGCTGATACTATTTCTGAATTATTATAGAGAGGGTGCCAGGTATAATCCCCCGCACTATCTGGAACATGAAGCACTTCTAAAGAAGCTACCATCAATAGAATACCATGTTATGTTCCCAGATCAAACCAAACAGGTAAGTTTTATTCTTAACCCATTTTGTACCAGACATCATGAAAACACGCCTATATAATTTTGACCCCCTTGAACCCCACATTTATAAAGTAAAACTGGGGTTTCCGGGGGATACATTATTTTTCTTATTTCTGCTCTAAAATATAGATTGTGGGTACTCGTCGAGGCGGTTCTGACGAGTGCCCACAATCCATATTTCGAGCAGAAATAAGAAAAATATCACAATTTTTCATCTTAAATTTTCATTTTTTTCGGCGATAAAGGTGGCAATGTATTTGTATAGGCATGTTTTCGTAATGAACTCCAAAATGGGTATTTGGCATACAGTGCAGGCACAGATCGTCTGATCAGGGCCAACACTGTTTGCAAAAAATCAGCTATTTTCCTGATACATTTTGAAGAAAACACAACCTGACACCCCTAAATTTAAATATGGATGCCTGTCATATATAAATAAGAAGATTCCATTTGGTACAAAAAAGGTTAACAACAATTGTACGGATGGCTGTGTGAGGCGAATTCGTCATACATGTAAGCCCCCGCCCATTGGGGCTTGAAGAAATATATGGGCTGCATGATGCTTCCACGCAGAGCTGAATCCGGCCCGCACACTAGAACTGGTAAACCGCTTAGAGGATCTAAGCCTGTCCAGGAACCGCGGTGCGAGGCGGACCGTCCATGCTAATAAACCCTATTGGTTTCATTGGGCGACATAGCATGAGATGTCATTTCATCTCAATGTCGGGTAAAAGCCCCACAAAATTGGAAGCAACGTCTCCAAAATGACCTTTACAGTGGTGATGGGGATGTTAAGCCTCAAATCAAACAAACAAATCGTCATACATGTATTTCGTTCTGCATTCGAGCGTGCGTCCAACTGATACTGGCTTCCAGTTGCGCAAAGCCTTTAGCATTTGCAATGGGAGGGCTAAAAGAAACTTGTGTTCATTTCTTGTTTTTTTTTTGTTGTTGTTGTTTTTATTTTTGTTGTTTGTTTTTTGGGGGTTTTTTTTGTTTTGCACTTTTGTTTCTTTTTCCTCATACAACTTAGTCATTCGTTGACATCACGAAAACACGCCTATATAATTTTTACCCCCTCGAACCCCACTTGTATATAGAAAAACTGGGGTTAAGAGAGGTAACACTATTTTTCTTATTTCTGCACTAAAATATAGATTGTTGGTATTCGTTAGAACCGCTTCGATGAGGCGGTTCTAACAAGTACCAACAATCTATATTTTGAGCTGAAATAAGAAAAATATCACAATTTTTCATAAAAAAATCGTTTTTTTTTTGCGGTAGAATTTACAAATGTATTTATAAAGGCGTGTTTTCGTGATGGTAAGGAAATGCTACAGTTTTCATACATATAAATTGCCATTAAGATAGATTGTCATTATAGATTGTATTTAGTAGAACTATTGCCATAAGAACATTGTCTAGAAAACCCAGAAACTATGATTTGGTCAGACCTAATAATTCGCGTATTTTATAACTTATAATGTCCTGTTTTTCTGCTAAAAATGATGATTGCAGCACCGTAAACGTCATTGTCACATTATAGGGGTTGACAGTGCCAAACAAAATTGTCTGTTTCAGACATGTTCCAGAGCTATTCAGCAAAGGCTTTGGTAAATTCCAGATTTCTCAATATGAAGTTGGGTTTACCTCTTTTTCAGAATATTTAAGGTGATGTTCATTGCACGGACATGATATCGTGATCTGACTTCACTTTTTCACTTTGGTTTACTTGGTATATTTATAGAAAATTGAGGTAGACTCCAGTACAAAGATAACTGATATCCAAAAGAATATTTGCATGAAGCTGCAGTTAAAGAAGCAAGAAGAATATGGTCTATTCTTTGGGCTGAGAGACAGAGGTAAGCTTATCAACATTTGTTTTGTTTGTTTATCCCATCTGTCCTTTATGCCAAAAACAAGGATTGTCAAGGAATACAGCTATTTACGAAATTGATGCATGTCTTTGTGAAATGGACGTCTCCAATAACATCGACTTTGAGGAGCAAATAATGTTTGTGAGAAATGACTACTTTTCGGACGGATCGATATACATGGAAGCAAATATGAAGTGGCTCTTCTGTGGTATTTTGCTTGTAAGCATCATTTTTCTTCGAAATATTGTAGTAACATGTGTGAGGTATATTCATTAACCTACCTTGATCACATACAATATGGACTGCCAAAGCGAACATGGTCTTCAATCATGTATGTCCAGCAAAACCTCTGATCTGAACAGCCTGCATGTCTTCGGAATGTGATCAGAATCTTCGCTGTGTGCTATATAAATGCCAACTGACACATCTGTCTACATGCAGACAGTTGCCCCGCCTATCGGGGCTTGAAGAAATAGATGGGCTGAAAGATGCTTCTTAACCTTTATCTGATAGGATATCTGATATCCAAACGAATATTTTGGTGTCTCCGAATCCTTTGGTGTCTCTGATTGGAGCTGTGGGTTAATTGTATCGATTACTGATCATTGCCTCTACTCCTTTTCTACGCAGAGCTAAAATCGACCGCACGCGAGTACTGGTAAACCGCTTAGAGGATCTAAGCCTGCCCAGGCAAAGCGGTGCGAGTCGCTTATAAACCCTAATGGTTCATTGGGTGACAGGGCTTAAAATGTTATTTCAACTCAATGTCGGGTAAAAGTCCTACGAAATTGGTGTAATTACATAGGGGTTATCATTATTTTTCTTCTTTCTGTTCCAAAACATAGGTTGTGGGTACTCGTTAGAACCGCCTCAATATGGCGGTTCTAACGAGCATGAACCACCTATGTTTGCAGTATATATAAAAAAAAAATCACGGAAGTTCTTCAGTAAAGTAGTCATTTGGGTGTGTTATCGAAATGTTGATATCAGAGCCCACGAATCTGGTGTTCTATTTATCCATTTATCTCCTTGTACACTCTTACATTGGCAATATACAATCAGTTATCGATTGTTCTCCGTGTGCCGCAACGTATTTAGTATCATCTGACCGAATTTTGTACTTTTATAAAAATTATTTTTCATTTTTTTTTCCTGTAATACTTACAATTTTGCCATTTTTCCAGAGGTCTGGTTCTGTGTCAAGCTGACCTGATAAAGCTCACTTGTCGTAAGATAGCATTTCTTTATCAGGTCAATGTGTTACAATGTAATTTATATAGGGGGTAACCGATAAAAACTTTAACTCATTGAAAGAAATAATTTGTTTTAAATACGGTATGATATTCAGAATTATATGCTTTGAACGATGATGGAATAATTATGTACCTACTACAATTAGATAATGCTTTACGTAAGTATTGACAGGCACTCGCTTTTATATGTGTAACAAAATACTGTTAAACAATTAATATGTGTCAGGAGTATGATTTGGCTGCTTCCTGATACTAAGTTATGCAAACTAATAATCTCGATTCTGAAATCATAATAAGTCTGTAATAATCCTCTACATTTTAAATTCTTTGCCCTACGGTTTACATCATTGTGTTTTAGATGTTAGCGTGTTAGCGTGTTGCATGTTAGCGTATGCATAGACCTGCTAATTCATTGTTTTAGTTTTATGTTCGACAAAACCCAATGACGAAACGCGTGAATATAATACTATAAGTTTCCTTGTATGCGGAAAAGAGAGGAAGCGGATTACAATCTTTTATACGTCAATAAAAGTGAAATCAATAAAATATGTCATACCCGACAAGATTGTTTTTACAATTTCCAACTCGACGACATTGTATTGTAGCCTTTTATGCCTGCGGTGTTTAACATTGAAAACAGAAAGAAAGTCACTTAGAAAACGCCACGATTAATTGAAACACCTCATGAATAGTGTTAGTGATTTGAAAATAGCAGCAGATGAGGTGCGTATTTTGTTATAATTGAATGATAGTTTTCCTTATTTCTCCATATAAACCTATGCTATGGGTATTCATTAGAACCACCTCGTCACAGGGGTTCTAATGAATACCCACAACATAGGTTTTCATGGAGAACTGACAAAAACTATCATTCAATTTTCACAAAATACCGAATTTTTCTGTTGCTGTTTGAAGGTGAACACACAAAACAACTTATAACAATACATGCACCAACACAAAATTATCTCCTTGGATAATTAAAGTTAGACATATCCATTTCTGCCTTTGAACCAATCCGATTATTTGATGCAATTTATTCCTGCAAATTCACTAGCCAAATGTCTAACAGTGTAGATCCTGATCAGATAGCTTCTTCATCTGGATCTTAACGGTTTGCAAATGTATGGGTTGTCGTAAACAGCAGGAAAAGGGTTGAGAATTGGGACGGTCAACAAAAAAGTTGCCAGAGCTCTTCAAATCCAGATTTTACGAATACTCAGCTCTCACCCTTAATGCCAAGGTAGAGTCCTACAAAATTACACTTATGGCGGAATCTTCGCCCCGAGTCATATCTGCGACATACCGAGTAAAGCAACATTCTGTGGGCTAAAGGAATCATAGATTAATGCTGAGATCTCAAAAACAATCTGGTGACCAGGGGCCAGTTGTTCAAAACTAACGACCTCGTTAGTTAACATATCGTTAAAACTTTGATCATTAAATATGGCAAATATGCTGAAATTTTTGCTAAAACATTGAGCAGCTTTTGCTGACGCAAAAGCTGCTCACATTTTACCAGCAAAAATACCAAAATTTAAATATTAAACTTGCTAGAACAGTTAACAATGTGACCACTTACGAGCTCGTTAAGCTAACGATGCTTTGAACAACTGGCCCCTTGTGACCAGAGCAGAGGTAAACAAAGTCAAATCAAGCAGGACAGTAAACAGATCTGAAGGTCAGCCCACCGCAGTACAAAAGACAATGAAGCTGCGGCCAAAACGGTTTGGAGAAAAAGAATACGTTTTGCAACTGCACCAGTGTCAGTGAGAGACTCAAAAACACAACTCACGCTGACTGCTGATTTTGTTGAAACAGGAATTCCGCCGAAGTTTATGTCGAGCTTGTGGGAGCGCAAAAGTTACCAATCAATGAAAAATAAAAGTGAGGGCAATGACCAGGAAACGATACAATTAACCAACACCACCTCCCATCAGAAACACCAAAGAGAAAGAAACACAAACATTTAATAACTAGATCCTACTGGAAACATCAATAGCGGGAAGCCAAAAAGAGCAGTTACTTTCCTACAAAGGCCACATGGAAGATTAGTACCAGTACTAAATGTGTTAACCTCTATAAATAAGGTCGATTATTATTATTATTATTATTATTATTATTATTATTATAATTATTATTATAAGCGATACTCACACTTAATGAAAAAACATAACAATAATAAACCACGACAGAAGAACTGCCTTGGAATGGTCAGGGAAAAGCCTTTCACTTGGGGGTGGGGGGGGGGGGGGGTAAATCAATTTTACGCGGCCACAATCCTCGCCTTTGATTCCGTCGCGATTTAGACAAATAATTTGTCCATTCGACAGGACGGCTTCCTAACTTATCAGTTATTAAAGTTGTCATCCTTAGATACAAGTCTGTACCAAGTTTCATCAAAGAAGCCGTTATAGTTCTTGAGAAATAAACTTGATCACTAGGGTGAGCGCTAGGCTGGTCGAAAATGTTGGCGACTTGACTGATCGTCCCAAGGCGGTTCTTCTGTCGCGGTTTATTTTTGTTATGGTTTGTCTTTGGGTGTTTGTGTCGCTTGTATTATTTTGTTTTGGATAGCCAGTTGGCCAGTTTGTAGGAAAGTAACTGTGTTTTTGGCTTTCCGCAATTGGTGTTTCCATTAGGGTCTGTTGTTTCATGTTTGTGTTTCTTTCCCTTTGGTGTCTCTGATGGGTGCTGTGGGTTAATTGTATCGATTCCTGATCATTGCCTTCACTTCCATTTGACAAACGGACGGACATAAAATTGGACCCCTTGAAAGCAGGCGCGACAAAAACGAGTTTGCAAACAAAGAAATTGTCTGGTGCAAACGCAACTCTCTTCTTTGAGATCAGAGTAGGTACGATGCTTGCTAATAAGTAAAGTACACTTGTTTGGCAAGTGTTTAATTGAGTGGATTATAATTTTTTTCTTTTGACGAAAAATAAACTGAGATCGGCAAATCATCGTTTTCGCCTTGAACCATAGGTATAAAAATGTTTTCCGGTACCACCAATTTCAAAACAAAGTAAGGATGCATTTTAACTTTGTTCTCAGCAGTTTATTTTACCTTGGCTCCATTTCAACAGTTAATTTTACATGACTTTCTATCATCTTTGTTGCTGTTGCTTGCTTAATTGTTATAACCATTTTCATATATTGAGCCGCTTCAAGGTCGAGCATGTGTTTACATAAAAGGCAAAGATGAACTGTTTTTAAGTAGAAGTAAAACAAAGATCAGGAATTGATACAATTAACTTACTCCATCCATAAAAGACACCAAAGGGTCTGTATGAAAAATATTTTGGACCTACTGGCAACCTTACAGTGCACAACGGTGGCTTTAATCATACTGCACAGGCTGATCTAAATCGTCGATGGCTGCTTATGTCCGCAGACATATTTTGGCTTGGCGAGACCAAGTATATATAAAAGTCTTGAAATGCAATTCTAGTATACACGATTATATGAGTCCTTGTGAATATCTATATGCTTTATCTGTATGTTTATTAAGGCGGACCTAATTTTGAAAATGGTAAGCATGCTGAACTAACGCAAAGCCGTGTCATGCAGAAAGGATCATAGTATTTTTCTTGGATAAGTAATTATCTAAGCACACCTGAATAGTCAGCCAGATTGGTTTCGTTGTGCATGGTGTCTTCTATGGGTGAAAAATGAAGACATTGCGCACCCACGTCTTGGAATTCGTTGTCCACAGGATCCTTTGTGTATGTCGTGGGTCGATCATGTGCCATATCAAAGATAAGTTCATGATCTCTTAAAGAACAACTGCAGAGCAAATAGGCTTTTGAACATTTAAAAGGAAACCGTGCACAATGTGTAAAAATGATATTCCCTGCTCGGTAAACAGATGTTTCCACCAACCTGTTGCCTCACAAGACACCATTTGTTGCTGACATTTTGGATGTAGTACATACAACCATTTTTAATTAAACTTACGTATGCAGTAAACGCAATTCTATTAGGCAGTTGATTACGGTAATAACCGAAGCAACGATCCTATTGTAATAACGTCTCCAATTTATCCCTAAAGCATGTAAGTCTATTATTACAAAGATGCTATATTATCAAGAAGACAGTCCGATTTTTGTGGTAGCACAGACGGCGTATGACCATGGTTTGTTACTTCAGACAAAAGCTGTAATCACTCACACTTAAAGAGCAAAGTATTTAAACTGTATTAGAGCAAACTATTTTAACTGTATAAGACGCATTTTAAAGTAAAACATTTGTTTATCTTGTGAGTATAATTGTGCATTCCCGAAGATATAATGCGAAAACAAAAACGGACAAGAGGGATATAATTGCAGCTTGGACCGGCGAAAACAAACTTATAATAATTGCTGCGTTGTCCGAGAGGCCATGCTTGATATGGCATTAGCTTGAAGTCCTCATAAATAAGCAATATAAGGTGATTTCTTTGATGTTGCACACGGTCAGGCTTTCTTTCTTTGCACTCGCTTTCAATTCAATTTCATCCATAATAATACTACCATAGAATACTAATGGACAGTTGGACAGTGCGCACACGAAGCTTAAACGCACATTCATCTTGTTTTTCATTTATTACAGGCAATATCGCACAAAAATCACGTGTAGTTTGCATTTATAACACTACCGGAAAATACCACTTCTGTTTGTTTTATTATACTGAATGATACCTACAGAAATGCGTCTTTCTGTGTAATGCTTAGTTGTTTTTATTTCGTGTACGTTTTGCTTCATTCTCATTCTGTTTGTTCACATTCTATTTTGAACATCCAACTATTATTCGATATTTTTGTTTTACAGTTATAGATGTAAAATAGAAACAAACTGCGTTTTCAACCTATTTTGCCCTGTTTTCTCTATTGAGTCATGCTTCATAACCTGGGTAGCAAGCAACTTTTCATATCAGTATGAAAATCCGGGCAAAATGTAAAGAACATGCTATTCAGGAAACACACGAGTCCTGAAAGCAGCCATATCTTGACAGCCATCCAAAGAAAAGAAATAATGTCATGCAGTGAATGTGCACGCAAAAAAAAACGTGCACCAACACACAAATTCAATAAATGCAGTCAATCCTCTTTATACCGCAATGTGATGTAACGACAAAACTCGTTATAATAACAATTTCAGTGGAACGAATCCTTAACTCAGAATGAGTCGATTAATGGAGATATTCAAGAAAAATATAAGTATTTAATCTCCAAGAAACAAATGTGGATATTTGTGAGGCGCGTCATACAAATGACCACAATATTTCATCACGTGAACAAGTCCGTTAAGTGAACTTCCAACTAAACCCCAGTTTATGTAGAGAAAACTGGGGTTTATGGGGGTATATATTATTTTCAGTTGTCAGTTTCAGGTGAAAGAATGTGCACTGTACTGGTTAACCGCATACATATAAGCCAGTCTAGGTAAAGTGTGGATAGGTAAACTGACCGGCGCAAAAATGACCTAAATAATATTGACTGGGCCGTTAGACTCCAAACAAACAAACAAACGAATCAAAACCTTAAATTGCTAGAGCATGATAACATCCCCTAATTTGCGTTTTGGTAATGAATAAAAGATATCACAAGATTCAATACATAGACGTATGTCTGATAATATTCTTTTGCATTTATGTCACCTTGTACATTTGCAAGATAGATAGAAAATGCTAGTGACTTAATAAAGCCACTCTAAGTGATTTAGAAAAGAGAAAGTGTTAGGGACATGAAGGAACATACAACACAAACAGCACGTGCACCAGCGTAGCATAAGCTCGTGTCGGCAATACCATCTAAATAATAGTTTTCACTATTTTGAAGAATGAATTATTCTTTCAATGTTTTTATTTGTAGGTAACAGCTTTGGGCTTTGGGTTATTGTTTTTGCTTATCCTACACGTGTTGGTTGTTGACTATCGTATCATACATGTGCATGTGCGTCTACGTTCATTTGTTAGACAAGTAGAGAACTCACGCACGTAAAATCCTGCATGATTCATGTTATAAACAGTATTGTAATAGGAAAAATAGATGTAGCCTATAGATGAGAAACTTAGATATATGTAACAAAATAAAATAGACTAAGTGCCACATTTTGATAGAGTGTGCATTTTTCAAATGTAAAAGAGAAAACAGACTATTTGTCTCACAACTTATGACCCCTACGTCCACGCGAAACACAGCTAAACAAGTATCAAGTTTAACGTGTGATTTTGATTTTTGAATATTTATTAGCTATTCTTGCCTTATGATTGTTTGGCATTGAATTTTATAACACTGACACTAAAGTATTGAAATGTACGTAAAAAGTCTGCTTACCGTCCTAAGAATACATAATGTGGCTAGTAACGCATTATTTTGTTTTCAAATGAACACACTATAATAAGTAACCAATGACTGTTAATGTGTTTTAGATAATTCACTTACATTTTGTAAAATCATTTCGTTTCTATGTTAGAAGATTTTAGCTGACGGGATTTCTAGGAATATTCATTATTGTGAAACAAGAAGTTAAGTTTGTTATCAACGCTATATAAATACCGTTCCTTTATTACAAACCTGGAACTGTGTATTGTCTAATAAGTCTGTATACTAAATACATTAAAAATAAAATGGGCAGTTGCTTAGGAAGGAATTCTTCTTCAGGTTAGGTAAGCCTTTCAAAATTATTTTTGTCTCCCTTCCCAATAGTGGTTAACACTTACGGGAAAAGAGTTTGCTACTCAGAAGCAATTCCTTTCCTTAAGGAAAAGACGCCTTTTTATCAGGGCATATTTTGACCAGAAAACAAACAACACTCCACAAACATCGCCTACAGAAGCAGAGAATACAACAGATGCACATATTTAAATAAGCTATTCTTTTCCTTTACGACACATGTAAAGAAAGGTGTTTTTCTCTGTTTTGCCTTGCAAGATCTATATAAACTTTAATACACATCGTATTTTATATTCTTTTCAGTAATTAATGTAATGCATGGTGACTACTTCTTCGATTATCTAACACATGTACAGACATTCTATATGAGACCAACAAGGACCTCCACCTCATCATCAGTGCCTAGTAAGTAGAAATTCTCAGTCCATGTAAGTAACTCTTATCAGTGTATATTCTTATTCATTTGAATGTCAAGATAAGACTCAAGCCTTACATTAGAAAGATCTAAATATTTTAATGCTCTTTAAACACTTTAAGGAAAATTAATTGCGTGTATGGATAAAAAGTAAAATTGTGCCTGTATATTACACAAGTTTTGTTTGTTTGTTTGATTTGAGGTTTAACGTCCCCGTCAACACTGTAAAAGTCATTTTTGAGACGTTGCTTCCAATTTTTTGCGGGACTTTTACCCGGCATTGAGATGAAATGACATCTCAAGCCTGCCGCCCAATGAAACCAATAGGGTTTATAAGCATGGGCGGCCAACTCGCACCGCATTGCCTGGGCAGGCTTAGATCCTTTTAGCGGAATTACCAGTACTCGTGTGTGGGTCGGTTTCAGCTCTGCACGGAAGCATCATGCAGCCCATCTATTTCTTCAAGCCCCGATGGGGTGGCGCTACTTTTCTCAAGTTCTATATCCTTTCTATGATTCTATGTATACGGTTCTATACCCCTGACAGGTCCTAGACATAAGTCCGACATATTAATCTTATATATGTTCACAATTATCACATTGACTTGTATGGTTCTACACAGCATTACAGTTCATAAAACAATTTTATTTCTCTGATATGCTCTCATCAAAAAAATAATGTCTGTAAAATAAATTTTCTTTAAATGATCTCTGCAAAATATTAAATGGCTTAATTTGGTTCTGAATTACACCTGTAGACAAGTTTTTGGTATTTCGGTGGGCACAAACTGTACAACTTTAGTTGCATAATTATGCCCCCGACTTCGAAGAAGTTGTTGGGGGGGGGCATATTCGTTTTGCCCTGTTCGTCCGTCCTTCCATCCGTCCCTCTTTTTTACTGCATAGCATAACTTAAGAACCATGGGTGTTAGGTTTTTGAAATTTCTTATATGGATTCCTTATGAAAAAATAATTGACCAGTGTTTTTTTTTCTCGTCAGGATTATGCCCCTTTCTTGAGTTATGTCCCTTTGCAAAAAAAAAACACTTTGAAATCTTGTAAGCAAGATATCTCAAAAACTGTTTGAGCTTTTCCCCTGAAACTTTACAGAGTGGATGTACTGATTTACTTTTGAAAAAAAATCCGAAATTTTTTTCTTCAGTTATGGCCCTTTGAAATTTGTTGCGTTTTAAGCTTGTAAGAAGATAACTGAATCAAAGTACTGAAAGTACTGAGGAAAGTTGATTTATGAGGAATAATTATTATATAACAATGTTAGCCATAGATAAAGCAGTTATCTAGATATTTTGTTGAAAAAAAAAATATAGAGACTAACTTCCCATATCACAGGTCCTGGTGTATGAATGACATTTGACGTGTCACCAGTAACAATTCTGGTTCTGATTTGACAAGGTCCAAGTGGGTTAAAAAATTCGACAAAGAAAAAATGATTCATCGATTGTTTTGAGTTTAACGACAGGTCAACCCTAGTGGATCATTTTGGGGAAAAGAGAAGAGACAGTAGAGGAGATGATATGTTTGTTTGATTTGAGATTTTACGTCCCCGTCCACACTGTAAAGGTCATTTTGGAGACGTTGCTTCCAATTTGTGGGACTTTTACTTGACATTGAGATGAAATGACATCTCAAGCCCTGCCCCCCAATGAAACCAATAGGGTTCATAAGCATGGACGGGCCGACTCGCACCGCTTTGCCTCGGCAGGCTTAGATCCTCTAAGCAGTTTACCAGTACTCGTGTGCGGGTCGGTTTCAGCTCTGCGTGGAAGCATCATGCAGCCCATATATTTCTTCAAGGCCCGATGGGCAGGGCAGTTGTAGAGAAGACAAAAGTGAGGGACAGAGGAGACAGAGGAAAAGGAGTGGAAGTGTAGAAACAGAAGAAATATCAACACTCCCTCACTCTACCGTTACCTGCTGCAAGGACAGCAGGTGTTGTTCAACTGTAAGTCAATATAAGACGGACTCCCCAGTGACACAAGATACACATCGCCATTGCCCCCGCACAGAAAATACGGAAGAAAGAAAGAAAAACGTGCCTGCCAATATTTTCATGGTCCAACCATAAATTTCTAAATTAGCTCAGTACATGTCTGCTAATAATCTTACAGAGAAGTTCTCCTAGCGGGCACATGATGTCTTAGCAACGTCGCATCAACGCCACATTGATACGACGATGCACATACGTTGTGCAGACGCTTGGAGCTATGTTCCTTCGGGCATTGGGACATAAAAAGGAGAATAGCTTGACAAAAAAGATCATTTTTAATCCATTTGATTTAACATTATAACTGGTCAGACACCGCGTTTACCCAAGGTGAATTAAAATACATTTATTCCCATCTGTACGGGGTCCTAAAAACATTGACCCATAAATGTACTATAAATTGTTTCAATACTGTGACATTTGGAAACAGTTAAGATAGATTAGATGCCACAGAATGTTGCTTCTGAACGGTGTCTTCATATTTGCTAAAGTACGGAACACGTGTTTTGTAATATTAGAGCTCTCGAAAGCAGGCGAATTGTAGGTCAGTAAAGGGTTGTGATAAGCTATCTCTTTTAACCCTGTAGACTCGTGCAGACGCCGAGGTAGAAATACACTGTATCTATGCAAACCTTGATGATTCTGATAAGACGGCACGTAGCTAGAACGTCTCGCCAGAATCTACATGTAAACTGTTTGCCATCCTGTCAGTGAACTAATCAGAAATCCTTTTCTATAAGAATATATTTAAAGCGAGAAGAGTCCTGTTTAGAAACTCAGGGATGAAAGAGTAAAACAAAGAGGTAGTTCGATCACGAACAGTGGTTAACCATGGTAAACCAGTGGTTAACCAAAGTGTGAGCGAACTCAGTCTGGTAGCGGTCTGGTAGCATGGCGGAAGTGTCGTGACGTCACTCTGGTCGAACCAGACTTAAGCGTGGGTTACTCTGGTAGATACGTCACACCATACGTAACAAAGATGTCGGTGAAAGGTGCACACATTAATGTCCGGGAATTGACTGCTTCTATTCAAGAAAAAGGGGGTCTGTGTACCAGTCAACAAAACATCTACCAAACGTCGTTCGATCACACCGGTGAAAAAACATGGAAATCATGGGAAGAACGTGCACAATTTGACTTCCGCTGCCATGGTCTGGTAGATGGTCGAACTCCCTCATAAATATCACCGAAAAGCGCGTAGGAAAATAGTTCCAGAGTACGGTTTTCTTTTCAGAATTCGTCTTTCTGTGCCAATTTATATTCAATCCGTATAAAGTCTCGAAAACTGAAATATTTTGAAACACGTTCCATGCGGAGCCGGCCTGCAAAATTAACTTTCAAGAGTTCATTTGGACTATTTTATGCAGCGAACGAACAGCGGAAGTGGGGCAACGCGGTCCAGTACCGGAAGTAGAAATGTAATGACAAAGAAACTTGATTTAAAAAATCAACTTTCAAAAACTGTTTGAGCTATTGCCCTCAAACTTTACAGAATGGTTGGAGATGATGGGAAGATGAACTGGTTAACTTTTGACAAAAATCCATTTTTTTCTTTAGTTATGCCCCTTTGAAATTTGCGCATTTTAAGCTTGTAAACAAGATCTCAAAAACTGTTTGAGCTATTGCCCTGAAACTTTACAGGCTGGTTCAGGATGATGAGTAGATGAACTGATTAACTTTTGAAAAAAATCCGAAATCCTGATGCCCTGGACTTCCGTAGAGTGTGGGTCATGTTTGCTGATGTTGGCTCGGTGGGGGACCCTATAAGTCCGCTGGTAGGCTCTCTTGCCTGATGCCTCCAGCTAACCTGTCTCATAGGCTACGTCGGTCGGTGTGTGCTCGGAGGGGGGTGTGCTGTGTTTGCCGGGTCTTGTCCATCATCCGTTTCGGTTTCAAACTTTTGGGGTTGAGACACACTGATGAAGATTAAAAATCAGAAAGGCCTCTGTGTCACAAAATTAGGTATAGTTACGCCTTAATTATTGTCTTTTGAAGTTTTTGTGTATTAAGCTTTTAAGCAAGATAACTTCAAAACTGTTTGAGCTATTGCCCTGAAACTTTACAGAATGGTTGGGGATGATAAGAAGATGAACTGATTAACTTTTGACAAGAATCCAATTATTTTTTTCTTGAGTTATGCCCCTTTGACATTTTGCGCGTTTGAAGCTTTTAAGCAGGATATCTCAAAAACTGTACTAGCTATTGCCCTGCAACTTAACAGGCTTTTTCAGGATGATGAGTAGATGAACTGATTAACTTTTGAAAAAAAATCCGAATTTGTTGTCTTCAGTTATGACCCTTTGATTTTTTTTGCGTTTTATGCTTGTAAGCAAGATAACTAAAAGACTGTTTGAGCTATGGCCCTGAAACTTTACAGAATGGTTGGGGATGATGAGAAGATGAACTGATAACTTTCGACAAAAATCCAGTTTTTTTTTTCTCGTCAGGATTACGCCTCTTTCTTGACTTATGCCCTTTTGCAAAAATACTTTGAAATCTTGTAAGCAAGATATCTCAAAAACTGTTCGAGCTTTTGCCCTGAAACTTTACAGACTGGTTTTGGATGATGAGTAGATAAACTGATTAACTTTTGAAATATTCTGATTTTTTTTTCTTGAGTTATGCCCCTTTGAAATTTTGTGCGTTTTAAGCTTGTAAGCAAGATATCTGAAAAACTGTTTGAGCTATAGCCCTGAAACTTTACAGGCTTGTTCAGGATGATGAGGAGATGAACTGATTAACTTGTGAAAGAAATCCAAAATTGTTTTCTTCAGTTATGGCCCTTTGAAAATTTTGTGTTTTAAGCTTGTAAGCAAGATAACTCAAAAACAATTTGGGCTATTGCCCTGAAACTTTACAGAATGGTTGGGGATGATGAGAAGATGAACTGATTAACTATTGACAAAAATCCAATATTTTTTTCTTTAGTTATGCCCCTTTGAAAATTTACATGTTTGAAGCTTGTAGGCAAGATATCTGAATGAGCTTTTGCCGTGAAATTTTACAGACTGCTTTCGGATGATGAGTAGATGAACAGTTTAACTTTTGAAAAAAAAATCCGAAATTTTGTTTCTGAGTTATGGCCCTTTGAAATTTTTTGCGTTTTAAGCTTGAAAGCAAGATAACTAAAAAACTGTTTGAGCTATTGCCCTAAAACTTTACAGAATGGTTGGGGATGATGAGTAGATGAACTGATTAACTTTTGAAAAAAAATCCGAATTTTTGTTTCTTGAGTTATCGCCCTTTAAAAGTTTTTTTTGCGTTTTAAGTTTGTAAGCAAGATAACTCAAATACTGTTCAAGCTATTGCCCTCAAACTTTAAAGAATGGTTGGGGATGATGAGAAGATGAACTGATTAACTTTTGACAAAAATCCAATTTTTTTTCTTGAGTTATGCCCCTTTGAAATTTTGCCCGTTTTAAGCTTTTAAGCAAGATATCTCAAAAACTATTGAGCTATTGCCCTGAAACTTTGCAGGCTTGTTCAGGTTGATGAGTAGATGGGCTGATTTACTTTTGAAAAAAAATCCGAAGGATTATGCCCCTGTCTTGAGTTATGTCCCTTTGCAAAATACTTTGAAATCTTGTAAGCAAGATATCTCAAAAACTAATTTAGCTTTTGCCCTGAAACTTTACAGACTCGTTTGGGATGATGAGTAAATGAACTGATTAACTTTTGATAAAAATCCGAATTTTTTTTCTTGAGTTATGGCCCTTTGAAATTTTTTGCGTTTTAAGCTGTAAGCAAGATAACTAAAAACTGTTTGAGCTATAACCCTGAAACTTAATAGAATGGTTGGGGATGATGAGAAGATGAACTGATTAACTTTTGACAAAAATCCATTTTTTTTTCTTGAGTTATGCGCCTTTTAAATTTGGCGTGTTTTAAGTTTGTAAGCAAGATATCTCAAAAACTGTTCGAGCTAATGCCCTGAAACTTTACAGGCTGGGTCAGGATGATGAGTAGATGAACTGATTAACTTTTGAAAAAATCCCGAATTTTTTTTTTCAGTTATGGCCCTTTGAAATCTTTGTTTTAATACGGGACTTCCGTGGGGCGTGGGCCATGTTTGCTGATGTTGGCTCGGTGGGAGACGCCTATAAGTCCGCGGGTGGGCGTCTCTTGCCTGATGCCTCCAGTTGACCTGTCTCACGAGCTACGTCGGTCGGTGTGTGCTCGGAGGGGGATGTGCTGTGTTTGCCGGGTCTTGTCCATCATCCGTTTCGGTTTCAGAACTTTGGGGTTGAGGCACACTGATGAAGATTAAATATCCGAAAGGCCTCTGTGTCACTAAATTAGGTATAGTTACGCCTTAATTTTAAGCTCGTAAGCAAGGTAACTCAAAAACTGTTTGAGCTATTGCCCTGAAACTTTTCAGAATGGTTGGGGATGATGTGAAGCTGAACTGATTAACTTTCGACAAACAAATCCATTTTTTTCTTGAGTTATGCCCCTTTGAAATTTTGCACGTTTTAAGCATGTAAGCGAGATATCTCAAAAAACTGTTTGAGCTATAGCCCTGAAACTTTACAGGCTGGTTCAGGATGATGAGTAGATGAACTGATTAGCTGAATTTTAATGCATTCGCATTTTGGGGAACTTAATGCATGCTTGCTTAAGGCAGGCTGCTCGCTTAATAGAGTTGGACACTGAAACAGGTTTGACTGTATCTATAAAACTGTACGAGCCATTGTCCTGTAACTTAAAACACTGGTATGGGTGATAAATAAATGACCTGATTAACTTCAGTTTTTCTTGTGTTATGTTCCATCTAAAATTTCAGCATTGCAGCCAAATCAAAAAAGATATCTCAATTACTGTTAGGGACAAGCAGTGTTAGGGTCAAGTAGTGTTAGGGTCAAGCAGTTTGGGGCATTGTGTTTCATAAACACTGGCTCTAGTTTTTGGTCTGTTTTTATCTTGATATAATAAAAAAACATCATTCCCTTCCTTTGCTAAGATTCCGGATCAAATATTTTAGGCATACACAACAGCTGTATTTAGGTGAATTGGTGGTGGCCGTAATAAGTAGCCTTGTACAACTCGCCTTGCCCTTCGTCATAGCGCCGGGTACATTTTCTTAGGATTATTGATCAGCTGCGGAATTTTGTCAATATTTGAGGGTCACTGATGATGTCTAAATGGCCAAAACTAGCTAGTCTGGTCCAGAATAAAAGTGACGAAAATGATCAGGGCCCAGTTGTTCAAAGCATCTTAGCTTAACGAGCTCGTTAGTGGACAAACTGTTAAATATTCTAACAAGTTCAATACCTAAAATTTGGTTATTATTGCTGATAAAATGTGAGCAGCTTTTGCATACGCAAAAATATTAGTATATTTGCCATGTTAAATGATCAAAGTTTTAACGATCCGTTAACTAATGACGTCGTTAGTTTTCAACAACTGGCCCCAGGAATCGATAATTTACCTCACTACACCCACCAGAGACAGCAAAGGGAATGAAACGCGAACATCAATGAACTAAACCAATCCTAATGAAAACATCAATATCGGGTAGCGGGAAAAAAACTTACCCACAAAATTTCCAAACGGCTATCCAAAATAAAAATATATATGCAAAGCATACATGCAAAGTCAAACTACAGATGCAAAATATTTGCAAAACAAAACATGCAATGCATGCAAAAACGTATACATTCTTTTGAATGTAGACAATTTCTATTTTAGTAAATGGTTAACAATTTTATCCAAAGACTTGCAACTCTAACAATTCCGAAACCATATATTTGGGCTTATTTTATATTCCATCTAACTATACTATTCGTCATATATTCAAAATGAAAGATTTTGTTTGGGCCCCCGCCTATCGAAGAAATAGATGGGCTGCATGATGCTTCCACGCAGAGCTGAAACCAACCGCATACGAGTACTGGTAAACCGCTTAGAGGATCTGAGCTTGCCCATGCAAAGCAGTGTGAGTCGGACCGTACATGCATATAAACCCTATTGGTTTCATTGAGCGTCAGAGCTAGAGGTGTCATTTCATCTCATTGTAAAAGTCCTACAAAATTGGAAGCAACGTCTCCAAAATGACCTATATGGTGTCGGTATATCACTACTGATCTTCCTTGCTAAAGCTTGTAACACAACAAATAGCAGTGTAGGCCATGATCAGGAATTGATTCAACTACCCAACACCTCCCATCACATATACCAGAGGGAAAGAAATACGAACACGAAATAAAAGGTCCATGAGCTACTTTGCTCTGCAGAGGTCAAGTTTGAAAATCATTCCATGGCCCTGGCATGGACCGAAATATCGGTTTCCTTCTAAAATTGTTTTCAGTAAATGTAGAGATGAAATCGCTGCTGCTTTGAATGAATTCGGTAATCGATGGTGTAAGCGAGAGCATGATGAGCATAAAGCCCTTAAGGACTGGAAACTTAGCATTTTATAACCAGTGAATAAACGCATTTCTTTCTATTCTCTTAATACTAACTTATTACCTCCTAAGCCCAAGACGTCTTTACGTCATCTTAAACTAGGTATTCAAGAATTTTATAAGAAGTTTGTTTTGGCCTCTGCAGACAAGGCCGCTAACAACGTCGTCGTTGTGTGACGGCTCCACTTTGTTAACACGCTTAAGCAGGAGCTTGGTAGTACTAAGGACTATGAAGTTCAGCCTTTAGCTGAAGAGAGAGCTATAGTAGATAAACATGTTTGTCATTCAGCCACCAAGTTTGCTGTGTGTGTTACCGAAGGCCAAGACAAGCTTCCTACGCTATACTGGTTACCAAAACTCCATAAAAGACCTTACAAAGCACGGTTTATTGCAAATTCTAGCTCTTGCACTACCACTGAACTTTCTAAATTATTAACTTCCTGTCTTACTGCTATTAAAACGCATGTGATTAAATATTGTGATAAAGTCTTTGAAAGCTCAGGAAGAAATCTGTTTTGGTCTATAAAAAATTCGAATGAGGTTTTAAATAAATTGAAATCCAAACATTTTCGTACTTCAAATAAAAATCAAAAAATGAGTTCCTTTAAGAGCAATGAAAACATTCATAAGAAAGAAGATGGGTCAAGTCTGTCTACTTACGATTTTTCCACTCTTTACACTACACTTCCTCATAATTTTATAATAGAAAAGCTTAATGATTTAATTGAATGGGCTTTTCACAGAGAAGATTCTCTCTATCTTGCATGTAATGTCAGAAATGCATTTTTCACTTCTAAAGAGCATAAGAATTATACACTTTGGTCATGTCAGAAAGTGTGTGATGCCCTCACCTTTCTACTTGACAATATTTATATTAGATTCGGTACTAAGTTATTTAGACAAATTATTGGTATTCCGATGGGTACGAATTGCGCACCTCTTGTGGCTGACCTGTTCCTGTATTGTTATGAAAGAGACTTCATGTTGTCGCTTTCTATTAATTACCAATCTGAAATTATTGAAGCTTTTAGCTCCACTTCTAGATATTTAGATGATTTATTAAATATTGATAATTCCTATTTCGATGGTTTGATCAGTCAGATTAACCCCCCAGAACTTCAGTTAAATAAAGCAAATTCTTCTGATACCGAGGCCCCGTTTTTGGATTTACATCTATCTATTGTAGATGGGTTTGTTTCGTGCAAAATGTATGATAAACGCGATGACTTTGATTTTGAGATTGTAAATTTTCCTTTTTTGGATGGTGATGTTCCTCGTGCGCCATCCTATGGCGTTTATATTTCGCAATTAATTCGATTTGCTAGAGTGTGTAGTCATGTAACTGACTTCAACACTCGTAATAAATTATTAACGGCTAAACTCCTTAATCAGGGTTATCGGTAACATAAAGTACGCAAAGCCTTTTCAAAATTTTATAGACGCCATTCTGATTTAATTTCAAAATTCAATATTGGACTTAAATCTCTTCTGCAACAAGGTATATCGGAACCCGAATTTTATGGTGACTTAGTATATAAATTCAGAAAAATATATAACCGCAATGACTTCAGCACCCAATTTCGTAAAATTATTCTTCGATATAAAAAGATTGGGTACAACATGGATGTGTTACGACAGACTGCATGCATGGTAGTTAACCCAATCACGGTTGGCAACTTTGCTTCCCTCTTTAATTGCACGCCGGTGGGTCAGGCCTCAGATTCTATGACGGCTCCAACGTAAAGGATTATTGAGAATTAGAGAGATCTAATTCAAGGTCATATTGGTTGGTGCCTGATGCTCTGTCTCTGGTCGGGCCCATCTGAGTCTAACTGTTGGTTTTCTTTTGCTCCAGCATTTCAGTGGTTTCTTGCTGTCGAGTCCTCACCGTTGTCTCACCTCTGTGGTTCTTTGATTTTTTGTGTTCACGGAGATGTTGCACTGATGAGTTAGGAGGCCTTCATGCGGACTGAACAAATTATTTGTATAAATCGCGACGGAAGCAAGGGCGAGGATTGTGGCCACGTAAAATCGATTTAAGCCCCCCAGTGGAAATCTTTCCACTGACCGTTCCAAGGCGGTTCTTCTGTGGCGGTTTATTTATGGTGTTGTTTGTTGCTTACTGTGTGTATCACTTGTGTCTATTAATTTTGGATGGCCATTTGGCCATTTTGTGGGAAAGTAACTGTCCATATGGCCTTCCTTTGTTTTGTTTCAATTATGTTCTGGTCGCTTGGTGTTTGTGTTTCTTTCCCTTTGGTGTCTTTGGTGGGTGGAGTAAGTTAATTGTATCGATTCCTGATCTTTGTTTTACTTCTACTTTTCAACAAATCATGGTGGCTTGAGAAATTTAGCAATCGGTCCATAAAATGAATAGTTGCCAGTCATCTAGGCAAAAATTGTTTACTTCTATTAAGCTCAAAGAAAAGTAAGGGAGAATCAGCAAACCCAACAGTTTTGCCTTTTCCTCCATTAGAAAAGCCAAAGTGACCAGTTATGACATAGACATAATGACTCAAGAAGTTTTATGACAATGGACTCACTGCTTCAAAAGAAGAAGATTTTGAAGGATTTTACCTTATATGGGCATTGCAGCAATATTTGTCGTGTGACCAAACTGATATTTATCTATTTCCATTTATTTGTTTATGACATTTGGTTACATAATGGGCCAGTGTTATCAGAGAAAATAAAGTTTTCTCCCGTATGTGTATTTTTTGTATCCATTCCGCTTTACTACTATCCTTGACTAAAGTTGCAGAGTAGTCAGCATATAAACAACATGTTTTGAAACAAGGGATTGCTCAGAAGCAAACATCCAACTAAGAATCGACAACAGAAGAGTTTTATATTTTCTTGGCCAGTCCAGCTGGTTTCGGTCAATTATTCATTAATCCTATTTTCAGTGACATTCAAGAAGAATTTCAAATTATCAAGTGGAAACTGATTTCAAAGAACATAAAACATCATGTCTGTGAACTTGTGTTTCATACTGTTTCATACTGTTTCAGGTTCCGCAGTTCTGCCAACACCAGCCTTGATATTCATGAAGAAACTGTGGATAACTGTCACTCCAGGAGTTGACAAACTAGCAGACGTAAAATTTCATTTTCCCCAGGTAGGTGATTCTAAGTGAATGATCATGTAAACGTTCTATCATCATTGGGGCTCCAATGTAACTTCTGAGGTATCATCCCTCATGTATAATCAGATCTAGAAGCCATGAAATATTAACACAGCATTCGTTCTGTAATCTTCAATATACGTAGTTTTCCCTGTGTGAAACAACGTAAAGTAAGGTGAACTCTTGATGAGGTATGTCATTACAAAAATAAAACCACACACCAATAGATCAATGGAGTAATACACAGTTAAGATATATATAACAGGTTAATAAAAGTATACGATAATTACCTTACAATACTGATAACGTGTCTGCAATTCTAACTAAAAGTACAAAATACAAACGCTGGACACACCGGACTCTTTAAAAATACTGCTTTAATCGCTTGCTGAAAACCCTGATCTAAATGCGCAGGTTGACCATAAGCCCACACATACCGAACCAGTCCACTTACTAAATCATCCGCTGCATACAGCCAAGTTTGGACTGGAGTATACAAATTAAGGAAAACACCTATACGATCTCACGCCAATGCGATACAATTTTGTATTATCAGAATCAGAATTGTTACTGGTGGCTTTCAATGGCTGTAAAAAGAAGCTCGGTGATTTATATTGAACAATGCAATAACAGATTGTTGGTTCTTTTATGCGATTGAATGAGGTGGCGGCTCTAAAGAGTATCAATAATTTCTGTTATTTTCTTTTGCAAACCTAAGCCAGGAAAATAACGAATATCCCGTTTAATTCCCAGCTATACATAAAGTTGGGTATTATGAAGGTGTTCGTGACACGGGCCTGCCAAAATAATGGGTGTAATTTTAAATTGATCTGAAAATATATTCCTTTGAAAACATTGCTTTGCGTTTATAAGATCGATGAATAGAAGTATTAACTTAAGATATTTTGATTTCAACAAATGCTTGTGTAGAAATGCATTATCATAAATATTGTGGAATTAATTGAAGAGTGTATAGAATTGCAATTATATAAAATTATTGTAAATATATAAAGAAATAAAAGTGGCTACAATCAGTTATTTAGGTCTGATCTAAAACAGAAGTAGAGGCAATGATCAGGAATCGATACGATCAACCCACAGCTTCCATCAGAGACACCAATGGGAAAAAAATGCAAATATGAGACAACATACCCTAATGGAAACATCAATAGCGGAAAGCCAAAAAGACAGTGTGTGTGTGAATTCGGGTTTAACGTCGCTTTCAACAATTTTTCAGTCATATCACGACGGTGTCTGGTTGCGACAGGGAGCTCAATGCTCACTTTTATAGTGCTGCCTCATTTAAGTATCATGTCCCAGACACACTACATGATACCACTCCCAGTCACATTATCCTGACACTGGGTCGACCAGTCCTAGCTCTACCCCGTAAATCTGAGTGCCAAGCGAGGAACAGCCAGTACCATTTTAACGACTTTGGTATGTCGCGGCCCGGGATCGAACCCTTGACCTCCTGTTCCCCGGAGCGGACACTCTACCAACTGAGCTATCGGGGTCGGTCCAAAAAGACAGTGACTTTCCCACAAAATGGCCAAAAAGGCTATCCAAAATAAAATAATATAAGTGACACAAACACACAAAGACAAACCAAAACAAAAATAGACCGCGACAGAAGATCCGCCTGGGAACGGTCAGCGGAAACGAATTCCACTGGGGGCTTAAATCGATTTTACGTGGCCAAAATCCTCGCCTTTACTTCCGTCGCGATTTAGACAAAAAACAAAAAAAAAAAGGTGTGATTAAGACAAATAATTTGTTCAGTCCGCATGAAGGCCTTCTAACTCATCAGTGCAACATCTCCGTGAACACAAATAATCATACAACCACCGAGATGAAACAACGGTGAGGACTCGACAGCAAGAAACCACTGAAATGCCGGAGCAAAAGTAAACCAACAATTAGACTCTGATGGGCCCGACCAGAGACAGAGCATCAGGCACCAGCCAACATTACCTTGAATTAGATCTCATTCACAATAAGCCTTTACGCTGGAACCGTCATAGAAACTTAGGCCTGACCCACCGGCGTGCAATTAAAGAGGGAAGCAAAGTTGCCAACCGTGATTGGGTTAACTACCATGCATGAAGTATGTCGTATAACATGTATGCTGTACCCAATCTTTTTATATCGAAGAATAATTTTACGAAATTGGATGCTGAAGTCATTTCGGTTATATATTTTTCTGAATTTATATAATAAGTCACCATAAAATTCGGGTTCCGATAGACCTTGTTGCAGAAGAGATTTAGGTCCAATATTGGATTTTGAAATTAAATCAGATTGGCGTCTATAAAATTTTGTAAAGGCTTTGCGTAGTTTATGGTACCGATAACCCTGCTTAAGAAGTTTAGCCGTTAGCAATTTATTACGAGTGTTGGAGTCAGTTACATGACTACACACTCAGGCAAATCGAATTAATTGCGAAATATAAACGCCATAGGATGGCGCACGAGGAACATCCATTACGATAACACACCCGTGCGAGATAGTGCATTTTTTCACATCTCGAAAATGGCTGTTTTGGGGTGATAATCCATGACATTTTTCTAACTTATGCTGCAAACAAAAGCTGTGGATGCTTGTTAGAACCACCTCATTGAGGCGGTTCTAAGAAGTACCCAAAACCTGTGTCTTGGAGTAAAAATAAGAAAAATAATGATTAGCCCAGAAAACCCCAGTTTTCTTTATATAAAGTGGGGTGTAAGGGGGTGTTCATTTCACTGACGTATTCACGTGGTGGCCATCCCAAAAAAGTAAAATTTACAATCTCAAAATCAAAATCATTGCGTTTATCATAAATTTTGCACGAAACAAACCCATCTACAATAGATAGATGTAAATCCAAAAACGGAGCCTCGGTATCAGAAGAATTTGCTTTATTTAACTGAAGTTCTGGGGGGTAAATTTGACTGATCAAACCATCGAAATAGGTATAATCAATATTTAATAAATCATCCAAATATCTAGAAGTGGAGCTAAAAGCTTCAATGATTTCAGGCTGGTTTTCAGCAGAAAGAGACATCATAAAGTCTCTCTCATATCAAAACAAAAAAGGTCACCCACAAGTGGTGCGCAATTAGTACCCATCAGAATACCCACAACTTGTCTAAATAACCAAATCTTATGTAAATATTGTCAAGTAGAAAGGTGAGAGCTTCACACACTTTCTGACATGGCCATAAAGTATAATTCTATGCTCTGCAGAAGTGAAAAAAAGCATTTCTTACATTACATGCAAGATAGAGGGAGTCTTCCCTATGAAATGCCCATTCAAATAAATCATTAATTTTTTCTATTATAAGATTATGAGGAAGTGTAGAGTAAAGGGTGGAAAAACCATAAGTAGACAGACTTGAATCACGAAAACGCCTGGATTTCAATTCATTTAAATCTTCATTATCCCCTCGCACAACATAGTTGTGAGGGGGGGGGATATAGCATTTGACCCGTACGTACGTACATACTTTTTTCATCGCTCTAGCGCCTACATTTCTTGACCGATTTTAATATAACTTCACACAAACGTTCCTTATGACAATATCTCGAGCGAGTTCGACTTTCAAGGTCATGATCTCAAGGTCAAGGTCACTGTGGCTATTTTTAGAAAAACATTTTCATCGGCCTAGCGCCTACATTTCTTCACCAATTTCAATATTTCTTCACACAAATGTTCCTTATAAAAATATCTCGAGCGAGTTCGACTTTCAAGGTCATAGCCTCAAGGTCAAGGTCATTGTGGCTATTTTTAGAAAAAACTTTGTCATCTCTTTATCGCCTCTATTTCTTCACTGATTTCAATATAACTTCACACAAATGTTCCTTATGACAATATCTCGAGTGAGTTTGACTTTCAAGGTCAAGGTCACTGTGGCTATTTTTAGAAAAGCTTTGTCATCGCCTTAGTGCCTACATTTCTTCACTAATTTCAATATAACTTCACACAAATGTTCCTGATAAAAATATCTCAAGCGTGTTCGACTTTCAAGGTCAAGGCCTCAAGGTCAAGGTCACTGGGGCTATTTTTAGAAAAACTTTGTCATCGCTTTATAGCTTACATTTCTTCACCAATTTAAATATAACTTCACACAAATGTTCCTTATGACAATATCTCTAGCAACTTCGTCTTTCAAGGTCAAGGTCACTGTGGCTATTTTTAGAAAAAACTTTGTCATCCCTCTAGTGCTTTCATTTCTTCACCGATTTCAATAAAACTTCACACAAATGTTGCTTATGACAATATCTCGAGCCATTTCGACTTTCAAGGTCAAGGTCACCATGGCTATTTTTAGAAAAACTTCGTCATCGCTCTAGCGCCTACATGTCTTTACTGATTTCAATATAACTTCACACAAATGTTCCTTATAACAATACCTCGAACCAGTTAGACTTTCAAGGACAAGTTCACTGTGGCTGATTTTAGAAAAAAATTGTCATTGCTCTAGCGCTTACATTTTCTCACCAATTTCAATATTACTTCACACAAATGTTCCTTATAACAATATCTCTAGCGAGTTCCACTTTCAAGGTCAAGGTCACTGGCTATTTTTAGAAAAACTTTGTCATGGCTCTAGCGCTTACATTTCTTCACCGATTTCAATATAACTTCACACAAATGTTCCTTATGACAATACCTCGAGCGATTTTGACTTTCAAGGTCAAGGTCACTGTGGCTATTTTTAGAAAAACGTTGTTATTGCTCTAGCGCTTACATTTTTTCACCAATTTCAATATAACTTCACATAAATGTTCCTTATGACAATATCTCGAGCTATTTCGACTTCAAGGTCAAGGTCACTGTGGCTATTTTTAGAAAAACTTTGTCATCGCTCTAGCGCCTACATTTATTGATGGCTTTTATTAGAACTTCACACAAATGTTTATTATGATAATATCTCTAGTTGCTTTGACTTTCAAGGTCATGGCCTCAAGTCAAGGTCACTATGGCTATTTTTAGAGAAACATTGTCATCACTCTAGAATGTACATTTATTGATGGATTTTTAAATAAACTTTACACAAATGTTGCATATGATAATATCTCAAGCAAGTTGGACTTTTGCCATTTCACTGTTTTCCACACACGAAGTTGCCTAGTGCGAGGGTATTTGTATCGCATGCGATGCCTTGTTAGAATTTTTTATAGACCAAAACAGCTTTCTACCTGATCTTTCCAAGACTTTGTCGCAATATTTTATCACATGTTTTTTGATGGCAGTAAAACATTAAGTTAATAATTTGGCGAGTTCAGTGGTGGTACAAGAGCTTGAAATTGCAATAAACAAATTTGCAATAAATAAATCCTGCTTTCACCTACATTTGTAAAATGATCATATCAACTTTTGCATGCTGTCTAAAATAGACGGCTTTTTTCAGCACTAAAATGTAACAAGATTTCCGCCGAAGGCTATGTCGCGCATTGAGGATGTAACGTCACTCAAGCATGAATGTAGGGCAAGGTTGCATACAATTGTTTGTACCAAGACTCATAATTCTTGAGATATGGACAGATGAATCTTAGGGTTGATGCAATAGTTAACGAAGTCAGTCAACGATGAATGTAGGTCACTTCAAATACGGATGTTTGGGCTGAAATTGCCATCCCTACATGCAAGTTTGCACCATTATTGAAACTCTTATAGTTCCTGAGAAATGGACTGGAACATTAGACCGATATCTACAGTTGATGCAGTCATTCACAAAGTCAGTGAACCATGAAATGTTGGTCAACATCACGCTAACAAGTCCGTGAAATGAACACCCCCTTACACCCCACTTTATATAGAGAAAACAAAGGTTTACTGGGTATACATTACTTTCTTTATTTCTGCTCCTAGACATAGGTTGTGGGTACTTGTTAGAACCGCCTCAACGAGGCGGTTCTAACGAGCACCCACAACCTATGTTTTGAGTATATATAAGGATAATATCACAAATTTTCATCAGGAAATTGACCGTTTTGGAGTTGTGAAAAATGCACTATGACGCACGGGTGTGTTATCGTAATGAAGAGAAATATGGATTCTTGCATTCAAATTGCAATCCTTAAGTGCTAGTTTGTACCAAAACTCATTAATGAAGCGCTAATATTAAGAAATGGACTTGTACATTAGGATAAACGCTAGGGTTGTCTTATAGTTCTTTGCGTAAGGTCCACCTTGCATTAGAGTTGCAATCCCTAGATTCAAGTTTGTACCAAGTATCATTAATTGAGCTTTCATAATTCTTGAGAAGGGAACTTGAATATTAGCGTGAAGGCTAGGGTTGTCGCAAATGGTGACGCCTTGACGAACGAACGGATGGAAAACCGGACTCCTGTAGGAACTTTTTAAAATTCACTTATGCCGTCAATCTTGCGCATACACAAAATGCTGACCTTCATTCGAAACGGCAAAAGCTATTTAAATGTAAAGGCGGAATGTACATTACAGACATTTTGCGAGACAAATAGATCTAACAGCGTGAAACAATTGTCTCAAAAAGCGAAAGAAAGATAATGTAATGACGAGAACGTTAAACCTCAAATCAAACAAACAAAAGATCTTATAACGTGAAAGAATTGTCTCGAAAAGCGAAAGAAAGATACTCTAATAATAGAATTAGCAAACAAAATCCCGAATCATTTTCTTATTGGGGACAAATTCTTCGTGAATGACCCCTGTCCGAGGCCTGAGATGGATATAAGATCATTTTGTTTTCGTTAATGAAGGCATACAAAAGTCTTGAGGCTTATTAAATATTTTTTTGAAAACTTTTATAGCTTCTTCATTTCATTTTATTCGCTAAGATGTCTATCTATCTATCTATCTATCTATCTATCTATCTATCTATCTATCTATCTATCTATCTATCTATCTATCTATCTATCTATCTATCTATCTATCTATCTATCTATCTATCTATCTATCTATCTATCTACACGTGGTATGTTCCTGTAGACAGTCTAACATGTTTGCCATGTCATTAAGCAACGTCACAGCATCGTCAATGCTAGGATATGACGATACAACGAAGTTGTTAAGTCAACGTCATTGCATCGCCCTGACGTTGCATTGTCGTTGTTCATACGGTGTATGCCTGTTTACATGGAATTATCTCACCACAGACGGCTCACTTTATATTTATATAAACTTGATATATGCTGGTCTACACATATGATAAATTCGGCAGATGTCTTGAATGGAAGAAGAATTTTACTGGACAGGAAACTTCCAGGTTACGTCCTGCTCTGCATTCATCTCTGCAAATAAAGCCCGAAACCGAAACTTTCTCAGCGCTGTCGGAGGCACTTAGCACCTAAGCTAGATGCACGGCACTCAGAGAGAGAGAGAGAGAGAGAGAGAGAGAGAGAGAGAGAGAGAGAGAGAGAGAGAGAGAGAGAGACCCAGTGGGCTCGAGATAGCTCACGAGTACGTACAATATATCTATCCTTAAGAGCTGAGAATTGGGAAAAGTTCTATTGGATCCGAGCTAAGATAGAGGCAGATATCACATATAGACATAGATTAGAAAGACAGATCGTTCTATCTATCTATCGAGAAACCAGGGATCGCAGGATCGATCCCGGGCTTCTACAGACTTTCGGATGAGTCTTTAAACCGAGGTCCCGTCTCCGTATGACCTTAGCTGTTGGTGGGACGTAAAACTAAAACTCACTCACTCACTATCTATCTATCTATCTATCTATCTATCTATCTATCTATCTATCTATCTATCTATCTATCTATCTATCTATCTATCTATCTATCTATCATTTCGAGAAAATGTTCAGCAATCTGTCTACATGTGTTTTCTTTAATGTGGATAAAGTCCTATTTTGTTTGATTTTCATATTCTAATTGTATGTGTTCGGCCTCGGACCCATCAATATTGATCTGTCCGAGCACATGACAAACGCCGTTTAATTATAAAGCAACGTCGCCCTATCGTCAGTGCAACGTTACGTTGCATCAACGTTGGTACCTCCACGCCAGTGCATCGCGTTGCATTGATGTTAACACGACGTTGTATACACTGTTTACCTCATCAGTGACCTTTTTGTGTTCACTCATTTCGAGCCGATCGTTAATCAGGTATGCGACAACCGAAGAACCCGAATAAAAACCGCCTCACCTTCCGTTTCAGAACTAAGCGTCTCAAGTGACCCGAGCCGAGCTGACCTGAGCTGAGCTAGGCTCGAACCACAGCTGTGAAAGCCCTATTGACTAAAAGGCCCTAATGTTTAATTTACATTTACATGCTGGTCCTAACAGCAATTATTGACTGGAATAAAAATGACACTTGGCAGGAGCCCAGCAAGCACGCAACAGTGGACGAAGTCGGACGGACAGCTTGTCGTATCGCTGTCGGCCCGACGTTGGTACGGCATTCGTTGCTGGCAGAGAGAGAGAGAGAGAGAGAGAGACAGATAGACGGACAGACAGAGAGAGAGAGAGAGAGAGAGAGAGAGAGAGAGAGAGAGAGAGAGAGAGATTGAGGTGGTTAACAACACAGAAAAGTAGAAAAAACAGCAAACCTTTGAATTCGCCGCAATTTCCCTCCTGTCAACACATTAGTGTTTCCCCATTATTTTACATTAGAATTAACCCAGAGTTTAAGAGAATTTCGCAAGTAAATGTTGGAATTAATTGTCCTACTGCCTTAAAACAATACTGACGGCCAGTGATTTCACCAGTCTATTTTAGAGCCGGAAGTACGTCACGAAAAAAGCTCCTTTATCGCGCCATGCTATAAAGCAGGCACGAAAATAAAATAGACCGACACTTAATTTGCATATTTTTAAACAGTTTAATTACCAACAAACACGTGAAGGTGCTAGCTTGTCTCATGGCAATGTGGTCAAATCATATCCATAGAGAAAAACATTAAAACAGACTATATTCTGGTCTTCTCCAGTAGGTCATGCTAACATGTTAATTTTTGCTTATTTTTGTGTTCAAAGATTCTTTATTTCTTTCCTTGTTATTCAGGAAATTCCGAACTACCTTCGAGGATACCACAAGTGTTCAGTAGAGGATTCAGTCAATCTTGCCTCTCTTCTCTTCCGCGCTAAATATGGTGACGAGAAACAATCGTACGATCATATAGAGTATGTTGATATTTATTTATGATTTATATAGTGCTTTGACAGGACAAAATCTACCAAAAGACTATGTTTGTTTGTTTGTTTGAGTTGCGATTAAACGTCCCCGTCAACACTGTATAGGTCATTTTTGAGACGTTGCTTCCAATTTTCTGGGACTTTTACCCGACATTGAGATGAAATGGCATCTCTAGCCCTGTCGCCCAATGAAACCAATAGGGTTTATAAGCATGGACAGTCCGACTCGCACCGGTTTGCCTGGGCAGGCTTAGGTCCTCTAAGCGGTTTACCAGTACTTGTGTGTGGTCTGTTTCAGATTTGTGTGGAAGCATCATGCAGCTCATCTATTTCTTCAAGCCCCGATGGGCGGGGGCTGAAAAGACCTATGCAATTAAGAGGATCAGTCTTAGTGTGCAGTGAGTCTTACAAGTCGTCACAGATCACTTTTGGGATAACCACCTAAGTCATAGACTTCCAAGAAAGACTATGATTAGATAAATTGACCAGCTCCATATTACTCTATGTAGTGTTACTCGACCGTTAAAATCTAAAAGAATCAATATCAGCAGCAGGCATGGAAACCTGGTCATTCGCGCCCTTCTGCCTACTTTAGAAGGTCAGTTGTCAATTTCTGACGACAGAATTTGCGCTGTACATGTTAAGCCTAAGAAACCAAGAAAATACTTGATATTTCCTATAATAATATTATATTATCCGGGCTGCTTAACAATAAAAACATGGTTCAGTTGGATGCGGGTCTGAGGAGTGATCAGGATGTCGCAGGTTGGTTCCAGATTATTCCGGCATTCTTTTTTGGAGATGATTTTTAAACATCTTCTACGGTGATTCTCCAGATTGGCAGTTGTCTGTTTCTGGTGAACGAGTTAAGCGCTTCTGTTATATAAAAGTAAAGGCAATGATCAGGAATCGATACAACTACCCAGCACCTCCCATCCGACACATCAAAGGGAAAGAAAAACGAGTATGAAATAACTAAAACCTAATGTAAACACCACAAGCGTAAAGCAAAAGGAACAGTTACTTTCCCACAAAGTGGCCAAAGGGCCACCCAAAATAAGAAAGCTTTTTACAAAGACGAATAATAATAATAAACCACGGCAGAAGTCTGCCCAGTAAAAGCGACATTAGGTAAACTGAAAGGTTTAACTTGACCTTAATAGTGTCGCTTGGGCCCTTAAACTAAAATGAAACCCATAGAAATCCAATACGATCAATCAATACGCAGCTCGAACATAGCTCAAACAGTTGTGAATAAAACACTTTGTAAAGAAGTGTTACAAGACTAGCTGAAGACAAACATAGAAGGAAGCAGCGTTATTGCTTAGTTATAGTCCAGTGTCAGTACTGCTGTAAATCTTCATTTACTCAGGGACACACTATAAAGTTCGAGGATTTCAAGAAGTTTCCAGTATTATAAATAAAGATCTAGCTTATCAAAGGTCACGCTGTTTAAAAGCAAAAACATCGTTCTGTTGTCTACGTACCTTTTTTCTAATTTTATAGCCCAAACGCGTAGTTCTCGTTCAACATATTACGCATTATTGTAGTGCAAATATTCGCAATGAAAAGAAATTATGTAAAGTTCTTCCAGTATAACAGGACTGTTTTTAGATGAAGAAACAAAAATGTTTCTCACAAATTGAACAAATCCTTTTGTTAAAGGGTAGTGCCGTCCCAATGTCTCCGAAGAAAAAAGATAGATTTTTTTCCATGTTCTGCAAAACAATACCGCAAATACCTCGAAGATACAAACACTTCTTATATTTTATATTAAAACGCTTCGACATTGAAGTTACGAAAAAAAAAAACACTTTGTGCTACTTTTGTCTGTATTTAACTAAAACATTTACTTCTTTCACATAGGAATGTGTTACCAAGTCTAATTCCAAAAACAGTGTTACAGACCAAGTCCCCGGAAGAATGGAAAAAGGTAATACGGGCGGAAAACAGCATTACGAAAACATACCTATACAAATACATTGTCAATTTTACAGCCGAAAAAAAAGCTAAACAAAATATGCGATACTTTTCTTTGTCATGTCTGAATCCTGTTTTTGTTGCTTCTGACAAGTACAAACGCTCTGTGCTTTGAACAGTACGGAGAAACGAATCTGTTGTTTAAAATTCCAGTTTTCTTTATGAATGAAGCGAATAAAATGATAACGTGTTATTAAATGCAAAGCTCTATAAACGAGATTGAAATCCACAAGTTGAAATGCGCAACCAATAACGACAAGGATCATCAACGGACATTCGGGTCGCACATTGGACTTTACAGATGTGCAAGATGATCTGAAGCTTTAATCCATAAATAAAACGAGCCCCGCCAAGCGAATTTGGGTCTTCGAGCATTCCGTCATGACAAATTTTAACTGCGCATGCCCAACCATTCAGAGGGGCCAGGGATATGGCTTTCTGTCTGAAGGTTCCTCTTGATTCACTGCTTGTATTAGCGAGCAGCGAAGGTTCTGGCGAGACTGCGCGGATGCGCAGGCTCGCCTGAACCTTCGCTGCTCGCATAGGCGATAAGTACCAAAATCGCTTGACGGGGCCCAAATAGAAGTCGATAAATGTTAGCTGCGAAAATTGATAATGTGTGCTTAATTGCGCCGTAAGAAACAAATACACCTGAACATCTGTGCAGCCTTGTCAGAGCTTCATGGCGAGCGCAGTACGGATGCCCGTTGACCCAGTGCTTCATCATGAAGACAATAAATCTTGTATCAACCCTTGTCCTACCGAGCCCGGATATGTCTTAACTTTCAAATCATGCAGCTCCAGATCAGATAGCTTCTGAAATCAGGATCTGCACTGTTTCTTATTGAGATTGTCAATTTGTTGCAATAATTTGCACGTAATCTGATTCGTTGTTAATCGGTAGTAGGTGTGAAATATTTAATTATTCAGCAGGTCAAGGGCTAATAGTTTATCTTGACGCTGTGTTTATGCAGACCGGGTTTGCGTTCATGTCATGCCGCTGGTTACGGCTTGGTTACAAAGCTGACATATAAGTTTTGTTAAGCTATTCTAGGTGTATGGAATTTTTATTTTTTATCTGCCAGAATACAAACGGAAAATACGTAATATTTTGTAACTTTATCTCTTGCAGACCGTCGTACATGAATATGCTTTCAGCGAATTTAAATAATAGACAAAAATATTTTTTTTAGATTGTGAAGCTGTTCAAAACTATAATATGAGCCAGCGCATGACAAAACCTACAATAAGACACGTGTGTCCATTGAAGACTCAGATCAGCCTGCGTATCTATACCAGAGTCTTCTCTTGCTGCATGATGGAGCATTGGGCCCTCAGCAATCCTTAGAGCGCACAACGAAGACTCTGATCAGATTGTGCGGATTGGGCCCACATATCTTATTGTAGGTTTTGTCATGTGCTGGCTCATATTTTTGCTGTCAGAGACTGTATACTTATCTTTTTTAGCTATGTATGGCAAAACGTTTTATGACTTTCACTATCTTCGTCAAATGTTCTGTAGAACCTTACTTTAACGTGCATTAAAATTATCCTTACAAGCCTTAACATGTATCCTGCAGATTTGTTCGTATAGAATGCATGTTAAAGTTAACCTTTTCGTTCCAGCTGTTACATTCGGGCATAAACAAACATAAGTTCCCGACGAAAGAGGATGGAAAAGTCGCCTTTTTGAAACATCTTCACAAGTGGCCAACTTATGGATCTGTGTTCTTTGAAGTTAAGGTATGTGGTTAGAAAAACGTTACAATTATACCTTTATGCTGTATTAAAAGACACGTTTAATTGAAATTGTGTGAAAGAGAAGAACACCGCTATTGCACACTTAGCCCCCACTCATCCTAGCTTGAAGAAATAGATGGGCAGCATGATGCTTCCCGCATACGAGTACTGGTAAACAGTGTAGAAAGATCTAAGCCTTCCCAGGCAATGCGATGCGAGTCGCCCGGTCCAGTTTATAAACCCTATTGGTTTCATTGGGCGACAGGGCTTGCTCAATGTCGGGTAAAAGTCCCACAAACTTGGACGCAACGTCTCCAAAATGACCTTTACAGTGTTGAAGGGAACGTTAAACTTCAAATCAATCAAACAAAAAAACCATTGCACACAAGGGCCCATCGGAGTCTATCTGTTGGTTTTCTTTTGCTCCAGCATTTCAGTGGTTTCTTGCTATCGAGTCCTCACCGTTGTCTCACCTCTGTGGTTCTTTGATTATTTGTGTTCACGGAGATGTTGTTCTGATGAGTTAGGAGGCCTTCATGCAGACTGAACAAATTGTCTAAATCGCGACGGAAGTAAGGGCGAGGATTGTGGCCAGGTAAAATCGATTTAAGCGCCCCAGTGGAAATCTTTCCACTGACCGTTCCAAGGCGGTTCTTCTGTGGCAATTTATTTATGTTGTATCAGGTGTGTCTTTTTATTTTTGATGGCCATATGGCCATTTTGTGGGAAAGTAACTGTCCTTATGGCCTTCCATTGTTTAGGTTTCCATTATGGTCTGGTCGCTTAATGTTTGTGTTTCTTTCCCTTTGGTGTCTTTGGTGGGTGGAGTAAGTTAATTGTATCGATTCCTGATCTTTGTTTTACTTCTACTTTTTTATAAGATTTATTTTAGTTAATACTATTCTTTTATTCTTGGTTATTATTCATAACTATGGAGAATGAGATTTCAGCCCGTTAAATCCAATATTATGCAGATAACTAGGAAGAGAACCAATAAAATTAAGTCTGTTTAAACCTTAGAGGGAATGGTCCTCGAGAATGTGAATTCAATTAAATACCTTGTTGTGACAATCACACATGACTTAAGGTGGAAGATTCTTTCCCTTTGGTGTCTTTGATGGGTAGAGTAAGTTGATTGTATCGATTCCTGATCTTTGTTTTACTTCTACTGAAGATTGAATATATCAGTCTATTTCTCCAAGCCCCGTTGGGCGGGGACCAGTCCTCAGGATGTAAAAGGGGCAACATATAAAGAACTTGTTCCCCAATCTTGGAATATGGCCGTTGTATCTGGGATTCCCATGGAGTGTTCCTTCAAGCAGAATTTGAAAAGGTTGAGATTAGAACCGCTAGATTTGTAACTAGCAACTACCGTATTGAAACTAGGAGTGTGTATGACCGGGAGACAAGGAAAAATAAGATGGGAGTCTCTCAAGAAAACGAGAAGAGACCCATCGATTTATATTATTGTATAAAGGTCAAATGGGTGCTGCTAGCATTCCAACAAATGACTTCAATCCCCTAGCTCGGCGCTGTAGATATCAACATTCATTGGCATTCCAGACCCTTCAGCCAGCAAGAACTTACCTTTAGAAGGGTTCTTTCTTTCCTCGAACCACATGAGATTAGAATGCCCTTTCTGATTCGATTTCCTCAGCTGAAGATGCAGAGGATAGTGTAGCTAAGTTCAATTTTTGTCGCGCCTGCTATTAGCATGGCGCGATATAGGCGCCCGGTTTTCCGTCCATTCGTTCGATCGTTCGTTCGTTCGTCCGTTCGTCAAGGCGTCAATATTTGTGACAACCCTAGCGTTCACCCAAAGGTTCAAGTTTATTTCTCAAGAACTATAAGAGCTTCATTAATGATACTTGGTACAAACTTGTATCTGGGGATGGTTACTTAAATGCAAGCATCCATATTTGACCTTGACCTATATTTCATGGTTCACTGACTTTGTAAAATATTGCGACCACCCTAGCGTTCACCCTAATGGTCAAGTTTATTTCTCAAGAACTATAAGAGCTTTATTAATGATATCTGGTACAAACTTGTATCTGTGGATGGCAACTTAAATGCAAGCATCCATATTTGATCTTAACCTACATTTCATGGTTCATGGACTTCGTAAAATATTGCGACAACCCTAGCGTTCACCCTAATGTTTAAGTTCATTTCTTAAGAAAAAGCTTCATTAATGATACTTAGTACAAGCTTGCATTTAAGAATGGAAACTTTTATGCAAGCATCTATGTTTGACCTTGACCTACATATCATGGTTGGGTGACTTCACGCCACCACAGGCTCGACATAGCCTTCGGCGGAATTCTTGTTCATGACAGCTATGGACTTTATTCCCATATCACAGGTCCTGGTGAATGAATATCATTTGCCAGCCACCAGTAACAGTCCTGACTCTTGTTTCCATGGAATTGCAGAACACATTTAAGACAGATATGGGATTGTAAAATCTATTGAGATATCATATGCGCTGTAAAGCTTGATACAAAGGTATTTAAGCCTTACCCTGCGTGGATATTAGTGGTGTTCGAAGTTATTTCATAATACTTAGATGCTATATGTAACCCTAATATAGTAAATATCATAATACTATCTTCATCCGTAGAAGTATAGAATGGAAAGACGTTCTTTCGTCACCACACCACATTAACACACACCCATTGTGGTAAAATAAAGCTTTTAAGGTTAATTATGGAACAAAAGAAAGCATTAAAGAAAGTAAATGCTTTGTACGACCTGAAAACTCAGTAACCTAAACTCTTTGAAACTAGTACAAGATATTGAGCGTGGTCCAGCAAACATTAAAATAAGTCCATTTTATTTCACTTCATCAGCATTTGCATGTCGCGTGTCTGGTAATATAGAGCAAAATATAAAATATATATTTTTTGTCGCACCTCATTTAGCAGGAGGAAAAAGGTGTTTAAAATTCCGTCCGTCCGTTTGTCCTTCTTTCCGTCCATCCTTCAACATTTTACCCTGGGTGTCTTGTGAGTACAACACCTCTTACAGTGTTTATCGATCCTTTTGAAACCTCTCAAGTGTTTTTGTCGTGGTCTGTAGATGTGCACATGGTTTGGGGGTTATCCTCGTTTTATTTTGTATTTTTCAACTTAGTATTTTCCATTTCCAGTTAATATTAGAATAGATAACTTGTAAGCGCAACTCCTCACAATTTGTTACCGATCTTTTTGAAACTTTGAAGATGTTTGCCATGGTCTCCAAATGTATATTTGGTTTGGGTAATCCATTATTAATTTCTTATCAACTTTTTCCACATTTTCAACTAAGTTTTTTTCAGATGCAATTAGTATTAGAATAGATATATCGAAAGCGCAATTCCTCTTACAATATTTACCAATCCTTTTGAAACTGTGCAGGTGTTCTGGCTTGGTCAGTGTATGTCCATGTAGCTTTGGGGTTATTCTTCGTTTGTTTTTGATCACTTTGTTATTTTTACAATTTAGTATTTTTTCAGTTCAAGTTACTATTAGAATAGATACCTTGTGCGCGCAACTCCTCTTAATCTTTGTTACCGAGCTGTTTGAACATTTGTAGGGATTTTGTCATGGTCTGCAGATGTGCATGTGCTTTTTTGGTTATCCTCCGTTAACTGATTTATCAACTTTTATCATTTTTTCAACATAGTTTTTAGCTCACCATAGCCTAAAGCCCAGGGGGGAGCTTACGGTATAGGCAGTTGTCCGTCGTCCTTCGTCGTCGTCGTCGTCAGCGTCGTTGTCATCATCTGCATCAACATTTTCAAACAACATCTCCTCTGAAACTACTTGGCAAATTGAAACCAAATGTAATGTAGAGCCTCGATGGGATGTGGGGTTGAACGTAAGGATTAGGTCACATGACCAATATGGCCGCCATGTCCGTATATGATAAAACCTTTATAAATCTTCTTCCCAGGAACAGAACGGCCGATGACCTTGAAACTTGGTATGCAACATCAGGGCCCTACTATGTTTATTCAAATGCATTGTATGGAAAAAGGGCATTTACTGACCTTTGTCCTGGATGGCTCAGAATTAGTATTTTTATCTTCTCCGCTTAAACCGGTGGTTTGATTTGAAACCATATAACGTGGAGCCTCTATGGGAAGGGAGAAGGAACGTTTTTCGTAAGGACTGGGTCTCATGACCAATATGGCCACCGTGTCCACATATGGTAAAAACATTAAAAAAGCTTCTTCTCAGGAACCAAATGTCCGATGACCTTCAAACTTGGTATGCAGCATCAGGTACTCGGCCCTACCATGTTTGTTCAAATGATGGCCTTTAGATTGATCGTGACTTGTTTTTTGTCTAGGTCAAATTTGGACACTTAGAAATTTGTATGGAAAAAGGCAAAACAGTAAATATTTCTGATTGCATGGTAGCATGTGGCATCAGAAATGATATTTGCAATCAGCTGAATGGCAATTTATCATTTCCCTTGGTCAAGATCATTTACTGACCTTTGTCTTGGATGGCTGAGATTCAGTTTGTTTTATCTTCTTCTCTTCTTAAACTGGTAGGCTGATTTAAACCAAATTATATGTGGAGACTCTATGGATAGGGGGAGTGAAAGTTCGTAAGGACTGGGTCTCATAACCAATATGGCCACCATGCTCATATATGATATAAACCTTAAAAAATGTCTTCTCAGAAACCAAATAGCGGATGACCTTAAAATTTGTTATGTTGCATCACGGACTCCAGACCTACCGATTTTGTTCAGACGAAGACCTTTGGTTGACCTTGACCTGTTTTACGTCAAGGTCAAATTTGTTTACTTAGACATTTGTATGGAAAAAGACAAAACAGTGGATTTTATTGATTGCATGGCACTTGTCGCATCAGAAATATTATTTGCAATCAGCTGAATAGAAAGTAATCAATTCCAAAGGTCAAGAGCATTACTGGCCATTGTCTTGGAAGGCTCGTATTCAGTATTTTAATCTTCTTTTCCACTTTGTTTGTTTAAATCGCTTGGTTGATTGAAACTAAATTAAATATGGAGCCTCTATGGGAAGGGGGAACGGAAGTTTGTTCGTAAGGATTGGTTGACATGACCAATATGGCTGCCCTGTCCATATATGGTAAACAACATTAAAATATTCTCTTCTGAAACCCAATGACCTCCAGACTTAGTATATAGCATTAGGGACTTGGGTTCCAACCAATTTGTACAAATGATGAGTTTGGTTAACCTTGACCTGTCTTACGCCAAGGTCAAATTTGGTCACTTAGACATGTGTGCAGAAAAAAAGGCAAAACAGTGGATTTTTCTGATTCTATTGTAGCCTGTGGCATCAGAACTGGTAATTGCAATCAGTTGAATGGAAGTTTATCTCTTCCAAAGGTCAAGGTTATTTACTGACCTTTGTCCTGCATGACTTAGATTCAGGATTTTTATCTTCTCCACTAAAACTGCTGTTCTGATTGAAACTAAATATACTTACTGTTTTGTTTAATCGTTTCCAAACTTTACATGCGTTTTCTGAATGGTATTAAGTTGTGCATATACTTTCAATATAATTGTTAGATCATTTCTTGTCACTTTCTCCGTATTATAAACTTAATCATTTCCTGGCCTCAGATATATATACTGTGAGTACCGCTTTAATTCCTCTATTTATTTCTTCTACCTGAAATGAATATTACTTTTTTGAGTGGGGCAGGTGGGGGATGTGGGGGGTAGGGGGCAGGTAAGACTTCAACTTTACTGAAGTTTGATCTATTTCTAAAACAACGAGTGAGTGTAAAATACGTTTAAATCATCTTCAAATATTTTCATTTGTAGCAAAGAAGTTCGAAGAGTTTGCCCAAACAGATCTTGGTAGCGGTAAATGGTGATGGAGTCAGTCTTGTCGACTCAGAGACTAAGGTCAGGCATTGCAGTATGTTATGGTCTAAACATTGACAAAATATTACCATAACACACACGTGTGACATAGAGCATATTTTCACATCTCCAAAATGGCTCCTTTTCTGATGAAAATCCGTGATTTTTTTCTTACAAATACTGCAAATATAGGTTGTGGTTGCTCGTTAGAACCGCCTCATTGAGGCGATTCAAACGAGTACCCATAACCTATGTCTAGGAGCAGAAATAAGGAAAATAATGTATACCCCCGTAAAACCCGGTTTTCTCTTTATAAAGTGGAATGTAAGCGGGTGTTCATTTTACGGACTTGTTAGCCTGATGACATGTCAGATATTCCTCCTCGAGTTTGTTGCCTTCGACAACATGATTGAAGGCATATGCCCAATGTACTTTCGAATATGAAACAGTATATGCGTTCCGTTACCTTTGGGATAGTTTTATAACTTTCTAACTAACACAAATCCAATGTTCGTGAGCTAATATAAGGAAGTATTTGATAGACATACAAATCCCGCCTTTCCCTAGTATATAAAGCGATGTTACAAGAGTATTTATTACACCGTAGACTTTACGTTATAGTCAATATGACGATTTATACCGTATTTTTTACACCTCAACTTCTTACCAGACATACTTTATTTTAAATTTGAACAAGTGCAAGTTATCATTACTATAACCACCCGTGTGACTTAGTACACGCTTTCATATCTCCAAAATTGGAACTTTTCTGTTGAAAAATCGATATTTTTCTTATTAATACTCTAAGCATAGATTGTGGGTTCTCAAAAGAACCGCCTCATAGAGTACCCACAGCCTGTTTCTTGGAGCACAAATACGAAAAAAATGTATATACCCGTAAACCCGAGATTTCTCTGTATAAAGTGGGATTTATGGGGTGTTCATTTTACGTACTTGTTCACGTGATGGTTGTATCTAAAACTACCTACATAAGACCCTGTCATCTTGGTCTATATTGTTTGCTCAGGCCTGTCTGTCAAAAATATGCAGTAAAAACGGTGTTTCACATGTAATTGCGCCGATGAAAATCTTCGCTGGGTGCACATGCAAATTTGTACTTTTTTTCATTTGCTGTCTCTCTGATGCATTGGGTATCGTCATTAATAGCTTTTTAGTATTTAGCTATATGTTATTCTCTCTTTATAAAGATTAGTTTACAGTATGAAATTGGACAAAGCACAGGCTACGCCGGCCTCTGTATTTCAGTCAGATGCGCGTCTGACTGGTGGTCAGGAGTATGCGGGTTCGATACCTGCCGGGTCGGCAGCATTCTTTCGTGGAAATTGATCATGAAATATTTTCCACGGCCATTCTCTCCCTTCTGCTGATTCAAGAAGGGCAGTTGTAAGTTTCTGGCGAAAGAATATGCACTGTACTGGTTATTCGCTTAGATATAAGCCTGCCCAGGAAATGTGTGGATAGGTAAACTGAGCGGCTCAAAAATGACATAAATAGTGTTAACTGGGCCATTAAACTCCAATTCAAACAATCAAACAGCACAGCTTACAAAATTAATGTATATAAAGTGATGACACAGATCACGCATATACATCCACACAGTCTGATCACAGCCTTATGTTTTCCTCATGCATATGTATTTTGTTCATGCAGTGCTAAAGCGCATGCTGATCTCAACTCTTATCGGTCGCCTATTTCATTTTTTTGGTTGTGAAATGGTGTGAACAATGAATGTGCCATTCATTGAAGTTATTTAAAACATTTGTTCTTTAGGTCACAGTAATTTGCTAATAAGTCACCGCAACTTTTTAATTAGACATTTTATTATCTTCAGAAACAATAACTGAATGAAATGGAACAATATTACATGCAAATTGGGTAATTAATTTTTAATCCAGACACAATAAATAGTCTTATAGTGTCAAAAGTAGGATGGTACATTTAGTTAAAGCAACTTATAAATCTTAATTTTTGACTGTTATTAGTTATTATATCTCTAAGATAAACGCAGAAGCCTGGCGTGTAATTGAAATTAAATGTCTAAGTAATCTTCACTGACATGCCAAGTTTCAAATCAAAGTCATGTGCCAAATGCTTTTGTCCAAGAAAACAATGTCAAGCTCTTAGACAATCTGCTTTGCTAGTATCAGAATTGTTACTGGTGACACGTCATATGACAGTATGGTTTCGTATAAAGGGTTTCGAGGTATGTTAAGATCATTATCTTGCACACAAGACAAGGAAATCCGTGATTTTAGCCTGGGATTGAAATTTATGTTCTGACCCTGGTGTTCCGACCCAAAATCGAATATTCCCGCGTGTTTGAAAGATGTACTGGTTGAATACGACCTCATATGCCCGTCGTTAAGACTGACGTCATGCACGTTACGTGACGTCAGTAAACATTCCTATAGTGGCATCACAATATTGCGGACGGTGGTAACCGAAGTGACTGCAGCATTAAAAATCTGCGCTAAATATGGAAGGTATGCAAAAAAAAAGAATCCTATATGGGTGTGAGGGGCGGATAGAAAAATCCGTCCCTCGGGATCACTGTCCGGCATCACTGGGCAAGCCTCGTGATGCCGGACAGTGACCCTCGGGACGGATTTTTCCATCCACCCCCCACACCCATATAAGATTCTTATAATCCGACCTCACTGTCTTCATGGAAGAATGTGCGTGTCACCAGGTGCTGGTAAATCAATTAAATGGATCGTATAAATTTTTTAAACTCTTAAAATCTTAATTTCATTTTATGATTTTTACATTATGTTTACACCACAACAATTTTTTTGACCTTGGTTATAATACTGATCGAAATTTTGAACAATTACTCAGCGAGGCCACGAAATGCATTAGCATCACGAAAACACGCCTATATAATTTTGACCCCCTTGAACCACACTTTTATAAAGTAAAATTGGTGTTTCCAGGGGTATACCTTATTTTTCTTATTTCTGCTCTAAAATAGAGATTGTGGGTAGTCGTTAGAACCGCCTCGATGAGGCGGTTCTAACGAGTGCCCACAATCTATATTTTGAGCAGAAGTAAGAAAAATATCACAATTTTTCATCATAAAATTTTCATTTTTTCGCGATAAAGGTGGCAACGTATTTGTATAGGCGTGTTTGCGTAATGGTCAATTATTGCAAGTGTAATACTATTTGCTTCAGGTAAAGCAGAGACCCTGAGTATTTGTGGAATTCAAATAGCTTCAATAAGCTATACAATTTGAAGAGAATATGTTCAACCTACGCGTCACGTCGTTTTCTTGAGAGCAGATATAGAGAAACGAATGGGTCTTAATAAGGAGGTTTAGGCAAATTGTGTTAAGTTCGACATTGTTTGCTCTTTGCCTTTTACACGTTAATCTGTTGAAAACACTGGTTTCTTAGAAAGACTTTAATATGGGGTTCCGTTGTATGATCCTTTGATTCCAATTATCTATGCATTTCAAGCCATTTGATTGGTTTAAATATTTTTTATACTTCGATAAATTACATGAGCAAGAATCTAAGATCTGCTTCACATAGCGACAGGTAGTAATATCACGTGACGTCAAAGAACACGTTAGAGCCCACGCCCCACGTCATTGTTTATGAAGCGATGTCGACAGCGTTCGATTTAAAGATAGTAAACTATTGAAAACCTAAATGTTAGAAGACAAATTAACTGAATTTAAAGACTTGATTTTTTTTTTTCGCTTGGGTTTGTTCAAAGACATTACGCAAACACGCCTATACAAATACATTGCCACGTTTATCGCCGAAAAAAGTGAAAATTGTATGATGAAAAATTGTGATTTTTTCTTTTTTCTGCTCCAAATATAGATTGTGGGCACTCGTTAGAACCGCCTCATCGAGGCGGCTCTAACGAGTATCCACAATCTATATTTTAGAGCAGAAATAAGAAAAATAAGGTATACCCCAGGAAACCCCAGTTTTACTATATAAAAGTGGGGTTCAAGGGGGTCAGAATTAAATAGGCGTGTTTTTGTGATGACGACAGCCTTCAATTGAATCATCACGCGAACAAGTCCGTGAAATGAAGACCCCCCCCCTTACACCCCACTTTATATAGAGAAAACAGGGGTTTACGGGGGTCTACATTAGTTTCCTTATTTTTGTTCCTAGACATAGGTTGTGGGTACTCGTTAGAACCGCCTCAATGAGGCGGTTCTAACGAGCACCCACAACCTATGTTTGCTTTATAAATAAGGAAAATATCATCGATTTTCGTCAGAAAAGTAGCCATTTTGGAGATGTAAAAATGCACTATGTCTCACGGGTTTGTTATCGTAATATAATCATTCCGTCGTGGCCGTTGGTAAGTGCATTCTTACGCTTTCGAGATTATTCCTCAAAAACATTCGACTTTGGTGGCATTTGTAACGTTTCGATGAAAAATTTGGAATTATAAGGAATGAATGATCATTTTTGTGGCTTTTATCGATGTGTAAACTCTAGCGAACCACTCACAAACTTAGCATGAAGCCCAAATATGGCTTTTTTTATGTGTAAACTCCGGCGAATCACTCACAAAATTAGCATGATGCAGTTTGTGAGTAATTCGCTGGAGTTTACACATCGATTAAATCAACAACAAAAATGGAATTCATTCCTATAACAACAGAACCCCATATCAGATTATTACAATCATAGCGCTAGCTCAAGAGACATAATTTGGATGATATAGGCATATCTTTCCCATCTTCTGTAAAGACTCACAACAGTTTTGTTTGATTGTTTGATTTGAGGCTTAACGTCCCCTTCAACACTGTAAAGGTCATTTTGGAGACGTTGCTTCCAATTGTGTGGGGTTTTTACCCGACATTGAGATGAAATGATATCTCAAGCCCTGCCGCCCAATGAAACCAATAGGATTTATAAGCATGGACGGTCCAACTCGCGCACCGCTTTGCCTGGGCAGGCTTAGATCCTCTAAGCGGTTTACCAGTACTCGTGTGCGTGTCGGTTTCAGCTCTGCGTGGGAGCATCATGTAGTCCATCTATATCTTCAAGCCCCGATGGGCGGTGGCCGCACTCACTACAGAAAAATTCTTATATTCAGACTGCCCTTGAAACTGTTCCAAAGATGTCTTAAAGTCCACTTTTGAACAGTGATAAATATTGATACTTGGTATTGGAAAAAAGAAACACGAACTAATGAATTTTATCTATTATTATTATTTAGCAGGTCTTACTGCAATTTTACTGTACTCTTTAACCCATTTTATACCGGAATCCCAACACGGGTACCTGGCAAACAGTGCAATCCCAGATCAGAACGCGGCGTCTGATCAGGGCCTGCACTATTTGCAAAAAGTTCAGTTATTTCCGAATAAATTTTAAAGAAAACACAACCTGTCACCCCTAAATGTCGAAATGGACTCTTGCCATATACAGTAGAATTCCGCTTAAAGACCACCCCTATATTAGGACCACTCCGCTATTAAGACCGCTTTTTGCCAGACCCAAATTATTTTCTGTATATTTAATTGATATTTATTCCGATAAAGAGACCACCCCGCTATTCAGTATTAAGACCGCTTTCAAAAGACCAAACCTGTCATTACAGTTCGCTATTGAGACCACTTTTTGGTCACGTCAAGTTATGTTGTATCTCTTGGTTGACTGGTCAGGTATAAATTTTTGCTGGATTCTTCATCATTACAATACCTCTTGGTAATGTTCACACATATCCCTAAAGGTGTGAATAACAGCCGTTTACCTGTACTAATCTGTGTGTTGTTTTAACAAAATGTATTATAGGTAGCACTATCAAGGCTAACTGAATAAATAGATGCAGCTCTGTTTTCTTAAGATATTAATTTTAAGAAGATTTTTTTGAAACAATTGAAATCATGCATGTGATTTTTATTGGTGTAATGTTGCCATTGATTACATGTAATAAGGAAAAGGACAGAAAAGATTCACCAAATAGCAATAAAATAGACACAATACACAAAAAAGGAAATTAAATCCATCTTGCCAACAATTTTATCACCAATTCCATTATTAGGACCACCCCGCTAATAAGACCGCTTTTTAGAAGTCTGGAAAGTGGTCTTAATAGCGGAATTTCACTGTATATGAAGGAAGATTCAGTCTGATACAAAAAGGGTTAAAGAAAGGAATAAGCGTTTGAAACAAGAGTCTTTTTTAAGACGAGACCAACGTCTCTTTATAAAGGAGAAAAACTATTTGAAGGAGATGATTCCATTGAACCTCTGTTTGAATGTTACAGGATTTATTGGTGACTTATTCGTACGACAAGGTTCCGAACTGGGCGTATGACGAGCGGTCATTCACACTGGTCATAGGAGAATCATCGGGTGTTACTAAACTATACATGGAAACAAGTGTTGTAAGTTTACTCGTTCTTTAATAAATGCAGTCAGTAGGTCAGAGGTGACGCGTGCTTATCTAGTAATATCAAATTCAAACAAAATTCACACGACAAATAAATTCTGAATTGTTGGATCCTTTGGAAGCTAAGAATACACCAAACGAGCGAAAAAGGCAGACCCGGTTTTATTGAGTCTGTTCATGACCAGTACTGAATGTGCAACACCGGCCACGCCCTCTAGCGCCGGCTTGAGCAGAACTCTATTTTCAAAATGATTCTAAATGAACGCAATGACCACAAAGGACCAGAAAAATATAACTTGCACTATGATGATGTACGGGGAGACTTTTTACGGCCGTCACACGGCACAACACCAGCTGCGGTGAAGATAAATAACCTGAAACAAGACCTACGCGATTAGTGAAGACATAGATCAGCATGCGCCTCCTCACAGTCTGATCATGCTCGATGAGAGGATGACTTGGGTGGAAGTAATACGGTAATTGTATCGATTTTTCGCCATTGTCTTCACTTCTATTTCGCTAATAGCGTGAGCCTTGTGGGAGCTTTTTAATATCAAATATAACTACCCATCACTACAATTATAGCCTTTTCACCAGACGCAGGTCTGGGACAGTCTGATACAAAAAAAATCTAGCCAGAAATGCCACCGGCATGTCCCTTTTCCCGTGACCTCCTCAGCGTCGAGTCCTGATTGGTCGCTGATGTCACATGACCTATCAGACCAATAGGCAGACGATACAGGTCACGTGACCGTGATTTTCGCGCCGAGAAGATCATTATTTTTTCAGACTTGCTTGGGATAGGATGGTCAAACTACATTCCATGGAAGAATGAATAAACGGATAAGTGTTTTATTCTTTTTTGATTTTGCACTTACCTTGAGTTTCCACAACGTACTTAGGCTTTGTAAGCTTACTGTTTATTCCGAAATTCTTAGAGACTTTATTTCGCGTGTTTCTGCCGACATTACATGTGTAGTGGTTGTCCGCCATTTTGAATTTTCACTTGGAAGTTTTGTTTATCATGTGATCAACCGTTTTTGGTTTTTGATAAGCACCACACTTCTTTTCATGTTATGTGCCAGGGTATAGACTCGTATTATTCCTGGTAATGTTTTAATTGAAGTCGGCGTTGTGGAAACTTAAATTGCCAGAAAAGAGGACGGTTTTTGTGCGTGTTCCTTCCACTTCCGGTATCGGAAGACGTTGTATCGCTGAATAAAAATTCTCAGCATTAATTTAGTTTTGAACATGTGCAAGACCCGTCTTCGTTTAGCACTTATAAATCCCACGATGCAGATGGATAATATTCAGGTCCCTTTGTGGCCTTTCTATAGTATCTTCTAATCAGAATCCATCCAATTCGTGTGGGTCACCTTTGCCGAATCAAGATGAGCCAGTCTATGTCCCCTCCTCCCATTTGGGCCTGGGTTGACTAGGATAGGTTCGTCGACCGCCCCGTAGAGACCCTGCTCATAATTGCGGGGACTCCGGGGTGCGGGGAACCTATGCCCAAAAATTTTTTCCGAATCCATGTTACATACGAATTTTGGTACGGTTCCGATCCCGGTTTTTTTTATCGGGTAACCTTTCCGGACCTTCGGTACTTAGTTTACCTTGGTCATATGCTTCTTTCCTCTTATTATGATAAATTTTTGTTATCATAATCTAAATTGGATTGTTTTCCCTTGTAAAACATACAGACTTGGGCATCGTTTTTTGGAATACCGTGACTATTGCAAGTGAATCCGGGACGTTTCGGTACAGAGTCGTTTCGGCCTGGTTCGTTTTCGACCCTAATTTTCACCTGGATCGATTCGGCCTATTTCGGTGGGTCGGTTCGGCCTTGGGTCGATTCGGCCTTGATCGTTTTTGGCACGGCTCCTTGAATGCTCAATTTTGATTCGGCAATTTCGCATGTTCAGTGCACGTTACACAATAAAGGGCCTAACACTGGGGAAGTTTAATTGAGCCTCGAGTGTTTTGCCCCTAGAGCTGAATCTGGGCCTAGTGAATTATCCTCTGGGGATATATCAATACTCAGAGGTTGGTCTTTTTTCGTCCTTACTAATTAGCGATTATGAGAAGGACATATTTAGAGCCTCATCACCTATTGATTCTAAAACTTTAAGCGGACCATGGCTTCCCAACGTTTTCAGAATCAAGCTTCAAGACCGGGGGCACCCGTGAAAAGAACTTGGAACATTGGTTCTAACAACAAAAAACATCAATTTTTTGTTCTTATGAAATTCCAAAATTCGACCCAGATTCAGTCTCTGTATATATGACGTCAGGGAAATTGGCATTACTTCCTGTTTCGACGCTCTAACATTGGAGCTTCTTACCAGGACTATTATTAAGTGGGTTCTCATTATGTCTGGTATTCTAATTCTACCCACTTTGCCTTCAAACAAGAGCATTCCGACCATATAGCTGCTATTCTAATGCTTTTGTTTATTTCCCGGTCATTTTTTCACATGCCATGGCTGTCTACCACCATGTTGCATGTTTGGCGCAACTCTGCTCTTGATAACTGGTTCAGTTTTTACTGAGCATAGTAAATGAAAACTTAGAGCCTCAGCGCCTCTTGATTCTAAAACTACAAGCGGACCATGTCTTCCCAACGTTTTCAGAATCAAGCTTCAAGACCGTGGGCACTCGTCTTTTTTGAAGTCTTCGGAGAGCGTATCAAGTACAGGTACCGCAACCAAGAGACGCTCTTCGACTACTTCCGATGACCTTTTAGTGCTTATCACCCTCGACTAGAAGATCTCAATCAGTCCTCGTCTACTAATAGATCATTCTCAGATCAGGGTACACGGTCCTTTCGTTCCAGAGGTCGGACTGGAACGAAATCTCCCAATAGAGGAAGACACAAGTCTAACAAATGACTTTCTTCCTTCCCCTCCTCTTCATCTTCTCCCAGTAGGAGCCGAGCTTTTTCAGTTCTATCAAGCCTTGGCTTCTTTTATTAAATATATTTTGAGTTTTATGAGTTTTGAGAAAGGGTTACTGGATTGAGTTCGTTAGGAATCCTTTCTCTTTCTCACATGCAAATACTATTTCTGGTAAATAGTATCAAGAAAAGAAATCTTTTTATTGGAAGAGGAAGGGTTCTTCTCCAAAAGAAAGCCGTGTAAGTAGAAAAATTTCTCCTTTCCCCAGGCTTCTACAGGCGGATCTTTCTGGTCGAGAAGAAAATGGGAAATCGACTCATCATCGACTTCTCACACTGAACACAGATGATGCAAGTCGATCATTTCAAAATGGAAACTTCGTCCTCGATTAGTCAGGTCAATTCTCCCAAATTCGGGGACGATTTCCGTAGTTTTAAAGGACGCTTACCTTCACATCTCCATCCATAGGTCATTACGCAAATTCCTTCGTTTCACCTTGGATGGAATTTTGTGTATCAGTCCGTTGCCTTTCCTTTGTTGGATTTGTCAACGGATCAATGAAAAGAAAAGAAGAAAATGGGAAAATCGACTCATCATCGACTTCTCACACTTAACAAGATGATGCGAGTCGATCGTCTCAAAATGGAAACTTCGTCCTCGATTAGTCAGGTCAAATTTCCCAAATTCGGGGACGATTTCCGTAGTTTTAAAGGTCACTAGCCTTCACTTCTCCATCCATAGGTCATTACGCAAATACCTTTGTTTCACCTTGGATGGAATCTTTGTGTATCAGTCCGTTGCCTTTCCTTTGTTGGATTTGTCAACGGATCAATGTTTTTCCCTGTTCACCAACTTAATGGAAATTAATTAAGCAGCTCTCATCATAGAATTAGGCCCCAATCTCGTGTAGTGTTCCGATGATGGGTTTTGTCATCATTTTTACAGATACTGTTTATCATACCTTGTCCTAACGTGTACAGGTTATTGTGAATTTAGATTTAATACACTTTATCGAGAAGTTGAAATTGACTCTACCTCAAAGATACTTCTCCAAATTTTTTTTTTTCACGCCCCGAAAAACTTTCAATTTATGTCAGGGGTTTGTTTCCCCTTTTTAGAACTTAGTAATTGGATCCAGTTTTCCCTGGACAATCTCATCTTAGACCTTTCCAGTTTTTTTTTGCTAATATTATCACTGGAAATACCATACGGTCTATAGGAGCAATAAATTCCATTATCAAGATTGCTCTCTACGATTTATGAATCCCTCAGTATCAAATGGGGTCTCCTCTTTTAGAGACTATTCCCTATTTGTTTGTTCGCATGCCAGCCTTTCAGGTTGGTTTCCCACTTTGAACCTCAAGGATTAGTTGTTCAGGGAACGTGGGGCCTATATTAGGCGGGGCTATATATATATATATGTGTGTGTATTGTGTATGCGTATATGTATGTATATATGTATATGTGTATAAACTTTCTGAAACTTCAGACAAATTTCCTTGGTTTATCAGTTCTTCATAGCTCCAAACTGAGGAACACCTTCATTATTGTTACTCCAGACAAATGAATAGTGTAGTTTTTTCTACTTATCAGGGAGTGACTCATTACTCTTCCCTGTTGGCTTTTACATGGAAGATTATAACTTGGTGTCTTCAGGAAGGTGTGTCTATCCTTGTCGGACACCTCCAGGCAGATTATGTCATTGGGATCGCCCCTATAGACCAGTTCACCATCCGTTCTCTACAGGGCGTTTTCTCAAATGGAGAGAACCTTTATTGGACCTTTTTTAATCAAATGTCCAAACATCTGGGTTCTCCAATCAACTTCCTTTGTGTTTCAAGTTTCAGATCACCTGGAACATGCAGTTGATTTAAAATCTCTAGATTGGGGGAATCTTTTACATATGCGTTTACACCATTCAACTGAATTCCTCTAGTTCTAGGTAAAAATTCAAGCGTCCAAAAGCCGAGCCATTCTGATTACGCCTCCTATGGCCTCAGAGATCTTGGTTTTTTAGTCATTCTGAGCCTAGTCTCAAGACTTGCAACCCGTCTTCCAGTAGTTCCAGATCAAATATCTAAAAGGTGTGGGTCAAGCATTCCATTTCAATCCAGAAATGCTTTACTTACATATCCAGATGTTGTCAGGAATCAAACCAGAGGTAGACACTTTTCTGGTTTCTCTGCCGAGTGTATCTTCAAATATAGAAAGATCTCCACTCTCAAGTTTTACTCTGGAAGATGGAAGATAATTTCTAGTTGGTGTAGAAAAAGGGAAATAAATCCAGACAATTCCTCTAGGGAGGTTTTTTTACCGGATTTCTTTTTCTGTCTGTTCTCTACCCTTCAATTTCTATTTCATCTAAGAGAAGGGTACAGATCAGTAATCTCGAACATGTTAAAATTTTAGTCGGCTTCACACTTTTTCATTAAACCCTACCATCACCAGCTTATTAAAGGGGTTTTTCACTATGCCGACAGGTTTCCAGGACTTTGTATCCAAATGGAATCTTGCATGAGTATTGTGGTCTTTTCTAAACCACCTTACGATCCGGTGAATTCAGCTTCTTTTATTCATTTGATAGTCAAGCTGTATTTCATTTGACATTTGCTTCAGTTCGTAGAAGTTATAGTCATGCTTTGCCAATTACAGAGGGTTGTTTTCAGGTATGAGAAGAACAATGACTTCTTTTTCTCTTCTCATTCAACCTATTTTTGTTTCAGGCTATAAATAACCTTGTCTGAAACTATTATTTGTCCTGTCATTTCCAGGATTCGTGGATCGTAGGCTAATGTGAATTTTTTGTATACATTAGAATGTTTAAAACGTTTCGAGATTATCATGAGAATTTTTTCTTTTCAATCAAGGGGTTTTGGATATATTTCTAACCATCCTTGATTGCAAAGTGGATTTGTAAAGTGATAAAGCTTCTACCAGTATATGCTAATTTCACTTCTGCCCTATTATCATTCAGAATACAGAATGAGGTTAGAACCTTCTACATTTTTGGCATATTGGAACTCCGTTTTTTTTTTTTTTTTTCTTCAGAATGTTTTTTCTTACTGCGTAATGGATGTTCCAACGCTACTTTTCATCCCTTCACCTAAGGTGCTTGGTTCCCATTCGTAGTGGTACTCATTCCTTGGGTAGTTTAGTAGCTTCTCAATCTATTATGAGCAGCACTTATTTTGGGATTTTATTTTCCTTGGTTGTTTGTTAGCCTGTTTGAATAGGTATGAACCTTCTATTTTGACTCCGGTTCCTGTCCATTTATCTTCTCCACTTGTGAATTTTGGATTTGGATCCCTTGCAGTCATGGTGGATACTCTCTTACATTACCATCATTGGATGTTTTTAAAAGGGGTATAAACAACCAAGGTTGGAGGAGTTAGGTATGTGTAACTTTATTTTTCATCCAACCCTCCACTTGCTTTGAATTCAGGCTATAATTGTAGTGATGGGTAGTTATATTTGATATTAAAATGATATTTTTAATGTAAAATTAATTTTAATTAATAATATACCTACCCATCACTACAATGGTATGTCCCGCCTCCCAGCCCCGCCTGAAATATTTGTTTTCCTGAAAGAAATAATGATCTTCTCGGCGCGAAAATCACGGTCACGTGACCTGTATCGTCTGCCTATTGGTCTGATAGGTCATGTGACATCAGCGACCAATCAGGACTCGACGCTGAGGAGGTCACGGGAAAAGGGACATGCCGGTGGCATTTCTGGCTAGATTTTTTTTGTATCAGACTGTCCCAGACCTGCGTCTGGTGAAAAGGCTATAATTGTAGTGATGGGTAGGTATATTATTAATTAAAATTAATTTTACATTAAAAATATCATACCACTAAATATTTTCCATAGACGACAATAGTAACATTTTTCCATCTCCAACAAAAACTGTACATGCAAAATATTTCAAACCTTGGTGGTTTGTAGAGCAACTCTAGCTGAATAAATCCCAAAGAAAAAATCCACATGTAGCCCGTCTCCTTTTTGAGCTATTGTCCGCCATATTGTTGATGTGTAGCGCCGCAGTGAATAACAGGGCAATTTTTTCTCAAAGGGGTGACCATGAAAATGTGGCAGCAATATTTTTGGGCTTGCAGATATAAATGCAAAGCATCTATTATTTTGTTTTGCTATAAGTACCCTTTTCTTAAAATGAAATAAATCCAGCCTGTATAACCAATGAAATGCACAGCTGGTATTTGATCCTCTATCAAATCTTCTGTCCCAAAGTGCTGGTTCCCCGGCTCAGCAATATTTAGTGTTAAGCTACCTATACCAAACCCTTATTGTCTTTATGATCCATCAAAAGAATTGTCAAATAGAAATTTAGATCATATCTAATAATTTAAGCATGCATAATAAATGTTCAGTGACAAAGAATCTTTGAAGTTTGCGAAAAAGTTATCGCTTTCAGATTCTACAATGAAAGCCGAACAAACAATATTTTGTGAAAAAGGGCAAAGTTTACCTCTTTCTGGAATGGAACCCAGACACCGGCTGGCATCAGTGGTTCTTCTCCTATGTCTTTGGAACACTTCAATCCTAAAATGCACTAAAGTATGCCTTAATAGCATACCAACTGGTATTTATGGCTGATTTCACACCTATACCCCCTATTTTATGTAAAAATGGCATTTTGAGGATATTTTGATGATAAAACTTTGACAAAAATGATTATAAATGCCTCAATACCATGAGAAATAGTGGATATATATCTGTTCAGACCCTTTAACATGAATCTAATCAATAAGAACCAATAAGAGAGGAGAAAACTTATCGCAATATTGCAGCAGAGACAATTTTGAAGTTTTGCTTTCGCTAGAGACCAAGGCCAAAAACCAGGTAACCTTAGTGTTAAATTCCAGATGGAGTAGATCCTTTCTCTTGTGTTTCTGGTTATACACTTACTGTAAGACTTTTTCCAAAACAAACCCATTAACAATTGATTAACATGGCTTTAAAGTACCCCCCCCCCCCTCAAAATGCACAGATCAGAAGCAAAAACTGATCAAAACACCCAGTTAGACCTAAATTACCACAAACCTTACACTTTTTTACAGTTTCTATGGCAAACCACATGCCAGGAATATTCATTTTATGATACAGAATTGGATAGAACCTACCAATGTGTGAAAATATGATGTAATGACTGAAAACTGGAGTGTGGGGCTGATTTTCCAACTTTTGGTATAGGGAGCTTACCACTAAATATTTTCCATAGACGACAATAGTAACATTTTTCCATCTCCAACAAAAACTGTACATGCAAAATATTTCAAACCTTGGTGGTTTGTAGAGCAACTCTAGCTGAATAAATCCCAAAGAAAAAATCCACATGTAGCCCGTCTCCTTTTTGAGCTATTGTCCGCCATATTGTTGATGTGTAGCGCCGCAGTGAATAACAGGGCAATTTTTTCTCAAAGGGGTGACCATGAAAATGTGGCAGCAATATTTTTGGGCTTGCAGATATAAATGCAAAGCATCTATTATTTTGTTTTGCTATAAGTACCCTTTTCTTAAAATGAAATAAATCCAGCCTGTATAACCAATGAAATGCACAGCTGGTATTTGATCCTCTATCAAATCTTCTGTCCCAAAGTGCTGGTTCCCCGGCTCAGCAATATTTAGTGTTAAGCTACCTTGTACAGCCTCCTGATTATCCTAAGAGAGATAAGTGCAAACACTTCATTTATCATACTGGTCTACTAAGTAAAATTGCAGTAAAAATAGCAGATTTGTCGTACAACGGCCGAATTTATAGGACCGCAATGTTGTTCCAGATACTCAAAATAGCTGGTCCTGGAGTAGAAACAAATCACTGGTAGCATTAGCAATATCTCTGAATGTAGGCTGGAAAATGTTCATCACGAAAACACGCCTATACAAATACATTGTAAATATTACCGCCGAAAAAAACACGAAAATTTTAAGATGAAAATTGTGATATTTTTCTTATTTCTGCTCTAAAAATATAGGTTTTGGGTTCAGTTTAGAACCGCCTCATCGATTATACTTTACAGCAGAAATAAGAAAAATAAGGTTTACCCCTGTTATTCCCAGTATTACTATGTAAAAATGGGGTTCAATGTTGTTCAGAATTATATACTGGCGTGTTTTCGTGATGTCCTAACGGGGACTGTGAAAGATTTCTCCTGGTGAAAGATTGTCTAAGGACGTGTCACCAGTAAACAGTTCTGATTCGGATTCTGTGACAGATTTGTTTTTGCGTTTTAGAGTGTTGAACAAGCTAGGAGCCCTCATCTTTGTTTCATCACAGTTATTAAATATGTTCTATAAAAGGGTTATCCTTTGGAAGCAAGGAATGGCTTGTTGTGTGCTTTATTTAGATAAAACTGGGGTTTACAGGGGTATACATTGTTTTTCTTATTTCTGCTCCAAGAGATAGGCTCTGGGTATTGTATTGAGACGGTTCTAACGGGCACCCAAAAACCAAAGTTTTGGAGCAGAAATAAGTTAAATAATGTTTACCCCCTTAAATAAGTTCTGAAAATTTAGATCCGTTGCAAGCAAAGACAAGCAAATATGAAAATAGCAGATTTGGTATTATTGAGTCTGTTCATGACCATTACAGAAATGACCAATACCAGCCACGCCCTCTAGCGCCGGCTTAAGACGAACTCTATTTTAAAATATTTCTAAATGAACTTAATGAACCCAAAGGACCAGAAAGTATAATCTGCACTATGGTGATGTACACGGAGACGTTTTAAGGCCGCCACACGCACAACACCACCTGCAGTAAACATAAATAAGTTCTGAATAGTTAGATCCTTTGCGAGCGAAAAAACACCAAATAAACGAAAATAGCAGACTCGGATTTATTTAGTCTGTTCATGACCAGTACTGACATGTGCAACACCGATCACGCCCTCTAGCACCGGCTTAAGGAGAACTCTATTTTAAACCGATTCTAAATGAACCCCAGTTTATTCTATTTAAAGTGTAGCTTAGAGGGGTGTTCATTGCAAGGACGTTTTACTATGGTGGAAAAACAATAATATTCTGCTAACAAAATGTCTTCTGCTAATAATGATGAGTTGATGGTTACTTATGTTTTATTTTCACAATTGTTTCAGGGCCATAACATGGATGACGTCATCATGGCTTATGTTGCATATATCATGAATACCCAGATCAAGAAAAAGCCTTCATATGCCGGTATTGTCGTCGGGGAATCAACATGCTGAACTCCAGGTTAAGTTAATCGACATCTGAAATCTATGATAAAGCGACATGCTGTCAAACTTCCTGGTTTGAACAACGGGAACATGGCATATATTAGCTGATCTTGTGGTTCATTAGGGCCCCGCACTGAAAGTGTGGGTGCCCTATAGTAATCACTCTGTCCGTCCGTCTGTCTATCTGTCTGTCCGTCTCTCTGTCCACAAATTTTTTTCCTACTCCTCTGATAGCGCTGCCGGGGCCCTAGTCAGTTTCACTGACAGCTCTAGTTGGATTTAGCTTCAGCCTCTCATTCCATTAAGAAAACACGCCTATACAAATGTTTTGGAAAATTTACCACCCAAAACAGAAAATTTCCATATAAAAAATCTGATGTTTTTATTATTTTTGCTCAGAATATAGATTGTGGATACTCGTTAGAACCGCCTCATCGAGGTGGTTCTAAACCATTAGAGCCGCCTCGTCGAAGTGGTTCTAACGAGTACCCACAATCTATATTTTAGAGCAGAAATAAGAAAGACTAGGTTTATCCCATAAATACCAGTTTTACTATATAAAAGTGGGGTTCAAGGGGGTAAAAATTATATTGGCGTGTTTTCGTGATGAATAATTTGAACAAAGACAATTATCCAGTAAGGGATCGGTGAATGCTACAGCCAAATAAAATTGCAAATAAATCATAAATAGATCCTGATTAGACAGCTCATAGGTAGCTATCTCATTGGAAACGACACAATTTGCAAATTTATCTTTTTGGTTTATTCGGTAGGGGGAGTGAATAGTACTGATTACCAGCTTTCCCAGTCATTCGTTCCATACACAGATGGACGTACGGACATAAATGCAGGAACTGCAAATGGCCATCAGCCCCTCGTTCAACCTCCTTAAGCAATATTTATGACAAATAAAACATTAAATGGTTCAAAATAGATCCCCTGATCAGTGTCAAACTGTTTGTTACGTTGTATTTAAATATTTTGTTTGATTTTTGTCAATTAAATGCTCCCTAGCTTACTCTTTAAGCAGCAGTCACGACAACTGCAGACGGCATCTGGGTTCGGCATTTCATGTGAAGCGTCTGCTGGTGAGACGAACTAGCAGACGATTCACATGAAAATTTCAAACCTGATTTCTGAGCAAAAAAAAAAATCAAAATTCTTATTAGGAGTTGGCTTGGAGTTGTCATGATAAAGATTAGGATACCAAATTTTTTCGTCTGGAGTTTGGTGTCAAAACGAAGAAATTGTTAAACACGACATGGTTGAAAACTGAAATTATATGTGAAACATGAAATGGAGTAATGAAGATTGTTGGCTTCATACTTCTCTCGCAACTGTTGTTTTTTAATCTGTCATCAGTCATAAAAGAGAATCTAGGATAAAGTAGTTTCCTACAGAAAAAACTTTTTTACCCAATTTCGACGAAGTGTTGGATAAGGGGCAACAGTTCCAATTAAAGCAGAAATATTGAAATAATAATCAGACCACAGTCACAGTGAAGGCTCCTCTTATATTTGCAATATATCACCATCATGAAAACACGCCTATATAATTTGCATCCCTTATACACCACCACCTCAGAAATATTGAGGTTTCCAGGGGTATACATTAATTTTCATATGTCTGTTTGAGCATAGATTTCCAGAATTCGTTAAAAGCACCTCGCCGAGCGAGGCCGTTCTAACAAGGACCCACTATCTGTGTTCTGAGCAGAATAACATGTATCAAAACTACCTGAAAATTTTAATTTTTAGTGGTAAAAATTTCAATATATTTGAAAAGACGTGTCCTCCTAATGACTATTTTAGTGTAAATTTTACATACCTCATGAAGACAACTAATAGGCATTTGATAATATTTAAGGGATGGAACTCTTTTAAAAATATTGTTTCCCCTATCAATATTGATCTGTTTATAAAGGAAAGAATTCGCTTTTCTAAGAACAAATTCTTCTGTTGTAGATAAGACCCCTTTTTCAAAGGTATTGTATGTCTGGAAAGGTGGACATAATGCTCTAAACATTGTCTCCCTTGGAAAAGTGTGCAATGTTTAAACATTCCCTTCAAACCCTTTATATATTTACATAAACCACCTATTTTGAAGGTTTGTCTCTTTTTTCCCTGACTGATACATCATGTGATAAATAGCTGTCTTGTGAATTCCAGGCTTACATAACAAATGCAGGGACCGATGTAGCCCCAAATAAATTTAAACCAATTATACAGGATAATAATGAATAAGGTGTTAAAGAACTAGTTAAATCTGTTTCATGTTATATCTTGGACACATTTGACAGTAACAAATATTCTTAAACTATTTTACAGTAGTGCATTAAGGCCTTGTCAACATAAAAAATGAGACTTTTTCTTATAAAAAGGTGTTACCAAAAACACTGTTAATTGTGACAGGCATTCATGTTTTCAGAAAATAGATACACGTGGATAAAATTAAGAATTCAAATGCACTTTAGCAAAATGGACACTTCTGGTAAATGTACCTTGTTCTACCAATTTTGTATAAGATATTTTTGGACACATTGTGTGCTGTTTTTAATCACTGGGTCTCTCCAAAAAGAGGTCTTCCAATAAAGGAAAGAAGTTGCTCGTAAACAGCAAATCATCATGCAAACACACCTTATAGTATATATTTTTGACCCCCTTTTGACCCCAACATTTATATAGTAAAACTGGGGTTTATATGGGTAAACCTAATTTTACATATTACTGCTCTAAAATATAGATTGTGGATACTTGTTAGAACTGCCTCGATGATGCGGTTCTAACGAGTACCCACAATCTATATTTTGAGCGGAAAATAAGAAAAATATCACAATTTTTCAGCTTAAAATTTTCCTTTTTTCTGCAGAAAAGTTTACAATGTATTTGTATAGGCAGGTTTTCATAATTATTTCATGAAGAGGAGACCTTTTGACAATTTTGAAAGTGGTCTGTCTTGAAGGCATTTTCATACACACCTGACATACTTTCTCCATTTTAACAACAGATGCAATGTTTGTTGGCCTAATTTCTTGTTATCTTTTCTGTCAGTTTCATCACGTTTACAAGTCCATGTAATGAATACCCCTCTAAACCCCATTTATAGAGAAAACAGGGTTTACATGGAAGGACAGGGGCAGACATTCTTTTTTTTTATTTCTGCTGCAAAACGTAGATTGTGTAATGAATACTCCTCTAAACCATTATTGTTATAGTGAAAACTTGGGTTTAAAGGGGTATACATTATTTTTATTATATATTTCTGGTTCAAAACATAGGTTGTGTGTACTTGTTTGAACCGCCTCATTGAGGCGGTTCTAACGAGCACCCACAACCTCTGCACTCGTGAGATCCGCCTCAACAAGTCGGTTTGGACGAGCACCCATAACATCTGTTTCGAGTGTAAATTAGGTACTACGAAAACACGCCTATACAAATACAATGCAAACTTTACAGCTGAAAAAATGAAACAATTAAGAAGAAAAATCGTGCTATTTTTCTTATTTCTGCTCAAAGTATAGATTGTGTGTGCTCGTTAGAACCGCCTTATCTATATTTTAGAGCAGAAATAAGCAAAATAAGGTTTACCCCCCTCCCCCCATACACCCCAGTTTTACTATATAAAAGTGGGGTTCAAGGGGTCAAACTTATATAGACGTGTTTTCATGATGAAACTTTCAAAAATTTTCGGCAAACAAATTACAGTTTTGAAGATATGAAAAAACTATTTTCACACGGATGTTATCGCGATGAATTACCTCTCAGTAATATAAATGATTTTGCTGTTCAGGCATAGACCCATGTTGAAAGAGGAGAACCTAACATATGACATGACATCTAAGTAGCCTAAAGCAACGTCGCATCAGCGTCGATGTAACGTCATGACGTCGCATTGACGTTGATAGGGCATTACACACGTTTTTGCTGCTCGTTTGAAAAATTAACCCAGCAGATGTATAAAGTGATGGCAACATTGTATCAACGTCGATGCAACGCCATGAAGTTGCAAAGGGGGTCTTTCATCTGTGCCCATGCATGGTTTTTCTTTAAACTTTGTATATTAATAACTCAGCATATACAACCTATAAAAATGTATTCAATAAATTATATAAATCAAAGTAGGACTCAGAAGGACACTCTAACAGACTCCCTCCATGAGCTAGTGTCTGTCTCTAGATACGTGCGTTTAAATCTTATGTTTTATTTAGTTTCAAGATCTGTTGACTGGATTAAATGCAGAACTCCATAGGCATTCCTTTGATACTAAAACATCTTTTGAATTAATTAAAGTTTACAGTTTCTGATAAAATAATCATCAAAAATCTTATTTTTATGCCCCCGCCATTCGAAGAATGGTGGAAAGGGCATATAGCGTTGCCCCTGTCCGTCCGTCCGTTCGTCCGTCCATGCGTCCGAAACTTAAACGCAGTCAATAACTTTCTTATTTCTTGATGGATTTTAAAATTACTTGGCAGAAATGTTAACCATCATCAGGCGGGGCATCCGTGTTCTATGGACGCATTTCTAGTTTTTAATTATAATTTCATAAAATTATCAAAATTCAATCCCTAAGATAAATATGTTCTAGTCTTTGTTACGATTTCATTTTGCTAGGAAAACTTGCCATAGGTATCTTCTTTAGCTATGCCAAATTTAATGAAAATCCGAAACCGGTAACACTGTAGTTTTACACCTTTAATGGATGTAAGTCGTTTCTGCAACATTTACTATTTTATTGAAATCATCCAAGAACCTTACAAAAAAGGCAATACGTAACACTTACGTAATAAAAATGAGATTATACAAATCAAAATGAATACATATTGAGCTGATCTAGCTTAGAAACTATTTAAATATCTTGAATTTTCTGATATTTTCCTTTCATTTATACACTAGATCTATCAAAATAGTAGATAGTAAAACACTAAATCAAAAGGTATTCTAATCAACAAATTAGGCTTAACAACATATATTGCTTTTTTATTAGCAGCAAAATTATTGTGAACGTGTGCAACTTTATTTAATGACTTTGCATAAGTCATGATACTCAAATAGGTGTAAGGCAAGGAGATCAATTATTTTCATTTCCATACCAAGCTGGTATGCAAGGACGCAATGGTCAGTATTTTGTTCATACTAGTAAAAATAGTTATGCTGATAAATCCATGGTCAGATTAAGCCTTAGATAAAATCTGTCTTTATGAACCCTGGCTTACTATCCTAACAAAAAAGTTACAGTAATTATTGGTTAGTATTTCCAAAAATCGAAATGTCACTGATATTGATTTTCTGTTGCAAAAGATATCATTGATGGATGAGGCGCAGAGTATTTGGTGTAAACAAAGCTGTTCGTTGACCTAGAGAAATTTTGCTATTAGATAGGGGGAGAAACAGTACACATACATAAATGTGTCTCTTTTCTGCATTGGTATTGTAATTGTTGACGTTTCTTAAGTGCCTTATTTTTTTCTATTTACTTTGTCAATTTAGTGGTTGATTAATCTGAAGCGAGCTTTTAGTAATTTTTTCTGGTTGTAAAACTTTCAACCACTTCATGAATGTTTCTGCTGAAAGCAAGTTCACTGTTTTTTTTTTAAGCACTGTTCTTGCTTGCTTTTTGTTCCTTAATAATTACCAGTACATTTCTGTGTAATGTATCTCTCAGCTTAGAAAGAGCATTGCAGTGTTTGGACAGAAAAAGCATCACAATGTATTTACTGAAAATAATTTAAAATCCTATGAGTAATGTGATAACTACTCACAGATTGAATAAATATTATCAACAGTTTAAATGCTTTTTGATATCTTACAAAATGTGCTTTGTAATTACTGAAACAACTGCTGAGATAGAGGTAAATGAAGTGAAAGACCTATACAAATATATAGACAACACAATCATGATCACATAAGTTTTGGAACACTGACAAATGTACGGACATGTGAATTTTAAAAGCAAATTCAAATGGCTTTGGAATACAGGTTCAGGAAGCCGTTTGATTTCGTTCATAGGGTCTATACAAAAAAGATAGATTGGCTAGTGCCTATGCAGATACAAATTCTGAAACCTTAACGTCAGGAAAAAGTAATCTCACGTGTTATTGATTTTCCCTAGAGTAAACCTTTCTTTTTAAATGGACAGTTAGGGTTAAATAAACAAACAACAGTTTGACTTGAGAGTCATTTATCTCGAGTCGGATAACAAATCTCACAAAATCTGAAGCAACGTCTAAAGTGACTGGTATGTTGTTGATTTGAATGTTAAATCTAAACATCACCTTGGCACCATTACCAAATTAGACAAGAAAGACAGAAAGAAAACTGTGCACATGATTACATGGGTGCGTTTGATGACGTTTGTCATCAAAACCTTTGCGGTATAGTTCTGTAGACAAAATAGTTTGTTCCATAGGGGGCAAATTTACCGAAATGGATGTTTTGAAATAATAGTTATAATTATGCCATGAACTACTTACACAAACACTATACTATACTAAAGCCATCCAAATTGAAAGCAATAGTAAAGTATTATTAAACAGCATGACCAAAAAATGATAATCATACAGTTTCACATTTTGCTGAATCAGGATTATCCGTATTCAGTCTGTTAAAACACAACGTTACCGGTCCTCAATTTCCATCAAAATTCATCAGCATGTTCCTACGATATGTGGGTAGTTTTTATGCTTAAATGGTGTCTTGACAAAAATTGGAACATGGTAAAAATGCATATATAGTTTTAATGAATACAAAAATAGGAGCTGAAATATGGGGACACCATCAAAGAAAACTGAATGCCCAGCCACTATTACTAGACATATGAGGTCATTCATAGTATCAACTAACTCACCAATTGTGGCTTACATTCCTAAAACAAAGCAGCATTAAATATATGAAACTCTAAATACTGTAGACAAGTTTATATGAGAGTACCCTCTGTTGTGATAGAGACTTCATAAAATATGTAATAAATTTACTACGGAAATAAAATTTAAAAGTGAATGCATCGTAATTATAATGGTTATACCCAAGGCAATTATTGTGCATAATTTCATCAAAATCCAAGCGTTGGCAGAAACCAATGCAAATTTCCTATACCTTGAAAGACCCCCTTTTCTGAAATTTCATCTACCCAATGGGTAGTATTGAACATGTCTAAATGCATTTTGAGATAGGTACATTGTAGTTTATGGAAGAATTATAATTGATTACCAGAATTGATTCCTTGTACAGAAGTGTTCAGTTATTTTTATTTCACATTTATATTTATCAGTACTTGTCTTATTTAACCTTAAGATGCTATGAAAAAAATTGTGTCTGAAAATTTTGTGAGTTTATGTCTTCTGCTGCAGCCTCTGGCAAACCTTTCAAACATACTTTTGCATACAGGAGGCAAACAGTGTGGACCCAGATCAGACTGCTCCTAGAAGGGAACAGTCTGATCTGGGTCCACACTATTTGCAAAATGACTTTCAAAACCACCAATTACCAGCTGGCGACAAAGCAGAAGACAATTGTTGTGATTGGCATCTTAATGGTTACGTTAAGGGTTTACATCATATAATTATATATCATGATATATTTTTAAGACAGAAGAGAATCTGAAGAAAAATGTAATCTCATCCATTTGTGTTCAAAGTTCCCATTGATCATGTGACTGTGACTATTTTTATTATGAAGATTGCTGGCACCACCATAAATGGTATTGTTATTCAAAACAATGAGGTCGGTAAATGAATCGCCATTCACGAGATGCTGGCAATTCACGAGAAGTTTACGAAAACCGACCTATTAGGCAGTAACATTGACTTATTTATTCTTTGCATAGAGGTCAGTCTCATGTCAAATTGCACCAGCTATAAGTTCCTCAAGGGCACGATGTATGCGCAGCAGGTTGATAGGGTTAGAAAGCTGAATTTTTGCTTGAGGCTTTCCATTTTTCTTTTTTGTTTAATAGCATCTTTCAAGATTATTTCACATATTTCGAATCAATCGTTAATCAGAGGTGGGAGGAAACCGGCGTATCCTGAAATAACTACGTTGTACCTGACTTCCGTTACTTGGGATTCACATATGACCCGTGCGAGGCTCGAACCCACAGCATGGAGAGATCCAATGATTAGGAGACAGAACTCTTACCCACTAAGACACAAAGGGCCGTTTGCTTCAGGCTGCCTCAAGTTCCCCACCACAGGTATATGGGCAGCGACTTCACACCCTTTTACATGAGCCGGCGCATGACAAAACCTACAATAAGACCGGTGCGACCAGCACAGACTCAAATCAACCTGCGCACCAATCCACTATGATAAGACCTTTTGCGCATGTCTCTTTGCATAGATATTAGCATATAGTAGGTACATGCGATCAGCGAAGACTCTGATGAGACTGCGCATATGCGCAGGCTGATCTGAGGCTTCGCTGGTCGCTCAAGATTTCTTGTAGATTTTGTCATGCGCTGGAACACGTGTGTGAATAGAAAATGCTGTGGTTAGACTGTGATCGCATTAGCCGTTGCTGATCATCTTTGCAGTAGAATATGAACGCCAACGTACAGGAAGAAATGTGTAAGCATGCAATGCTTTCATTTTTATCCTTATGACAATTTTGTATTGTCTCCACATAATGATGTACAATAAGTTTACAAACAAAATATATCTTTACAAATTGGACAAAGGTATTTTTCAAAGAGTTACCGCTTTTGAAGGTGTGTGTATTTTTCTTATAATTATATTTGCTGCCACAAAACTATATTCGGTGAGTTGTTTGTCTGTTATTGTGCTGCATAATGTATATTTTGCATTATTAACCATTCTTGATGTTTTCATATACATATATTTATAGATTAGATGAATAAATGAATGAGGACAGAATGAGTGTGCCTTTGTAACATTATGCCATATTTAACATATTTAATTTGTTTGATTTGAGGTTTAAAGTCCCCATCAACACTATAAAGGTAATTTTGGAGACGTTGCTTCCAATTTTGTGGGACTGTTACCCGACATTACCTCAAGCCCTGATGCCCAATGAAACCAATAAAGTTTATAAGCATTGGCGGTCCGACTTGCACCGCTTTGCCTGGACAGGCTTAGATCCTCTAAGCTGTTTACCAGTACTCTTGTGCGGTCGAATTCAACTCTGCCATTAAGCACCATGCAGCCCATCAATTTCTTCAAGCCCCGATGGGCGGGGGCCGTAAAATGGTGTCTATCTTATCTCTTTTACAGATGAAAATGCTCGATATTTTTCTTTTTCTATCTAGTCCAAATATAGATTGTGAGTGCTCGTTAGAACCGCCTCAAAGAGGTGGTTCTAACGAGTACTCACATTCTACGTTTTGGGGAAAAATAAGGAAAATAAAGAATACTCTCGTAATATCATCCCCACTTGGAAAGTGGGGTTTATAGGGGTCTTTAATTCACAGACCTGTTACCCTGACGAGTCTTGTGGTTTGCGACAAGGTATGTCTCAAATTGGCCTGCTCAACTTCACAGATAGCCAGTTTCTTATAGAAAATAACATAATAGGAGGTCAAAGAAGGAACGATACAGACTTTCGAGTAAACGTGTGGGTTTCCAGGTAAATATTCCCCAAATGAAGTGACTTTTGACAATCTGAACAGACGTTCAGCTACAGACAAAAACAAAACAGTAGTGAAGGCTAAGATCAGGAATCGATTCAATTACATGTACATCACATCACGTGATTAAGTCCGCGAAATGAACACCCCCTAAACCCCACTTTATATAGAGAAAACTGGGGTTTATGGGGGTATGCATTAGTCTTCTTATTTCTGCTCCAAGACATAGGTTGTGGGTACTCGTTAGAACCGCCTCAATGAGGCGGTTCTAACGAGCGGTCCAAGACATAGGTTGTGGGTACTCGTTAGAACCGCCTCAATAAGGCGGTTCTTACGAGCACCCACAACCTATGATTGCAGTAAACATAAAGTATCGCAGATTTTCATCTGAAAAGTAACCATTTTTGGGATATGAAAAATGCACTATGTCGCACGGGTGTGTTATCGTCATGACACTGCCCATCAAAGACATCAAAGGGAAAGGAACAAAAGAAATGATCAGGAATTGATACAACCAGATCCCAAATTCTTCAGCCCACAATATCACTAGGGAAAAAAGTAGAAACATGGAGTGACGACAGTAAACAAAACGGAACGCAGGTAAACCGAGTCAGTATCTCTGTTCCAAACAGGTGGTGACTCGGAATATCCAAACCTAAGTAAAAGGGGGCAATATACACGACGGGGTAAACAATCAGGATCACAAACATGACAAACATTAAACTGGAAGGACAAACGTAACTAAATATGAACAACCAACAAGGGGGAAGAATCAGAATAATCAACGTAACAACATTATATGATTAGAGCTTTCTCTAATCATATAATGTTGTTACGTTGATTAGAATCAGAACCAACAATACAAAACATGAAGGAAACACAGCAAAAGCACCGACTCGGAACGGTCAGTAAAATTACTGGTGAGTTTTAGTTAACATTTTGGGATCCAAACCCTCACCCTCACTTTAACTGCGGTTTAAAAAGTATAAAATGATTTCACTAAAATGATAACGTCACATGCAGAAAGCGAAAAGGACCGTTACTTTCCCACAAAATGGCCAAACGGATATCTAAAATAAGTTATCAGAAATACATGTACATACACGAAAATGCATTACCCATTACAGAACCGCCTTGGAATAGTCATTTTTTCGGGGTGGGGGAATGGATAAAAACAGATTTGTCCTGCTTTATATTCCAGAGTTACATATGTATCTTGCAATATTGCATTACGAAAACACGCCAATTTAAATACATTGTTAACTTTACCGCCGAAAAAAGCGAAACTTAAGAAGAAAAATTGTGATATTTTTTCTTATTTCTGCTCAAATTATATTTTAGAGCAGAAATGAGAAAAATAAGGTTTACCCCTGTTAACCCCAATTCCACTATATAAAAGTGGGGTTAGAGGGGGTCAGAATTATATAGGCGTGTTTTCGTGACGAAATTCCACTGCACATGCGCAGATGAGCTGAAGACCATAAACCATGAACCTAAAAAATTACAATATCAATATCTTACACTCATCCTAATGATAGGAATTTGAATTTGTAACATCGGATTATCTCCGTTTGGATATAATATATAGCAGTTTTCAAATTACCAATGTTTCTACATTTGTCATTTTTCTCGAATTACATTAAAATCGCTTTGTTATCATAGTATCCATTTTACGTGACATCTAATCGCGATCATCACGATCACAAGTCCGTGAAACGAAGACCCTCTAAACCTGACTTTATATAGAGAAAAGTGGGGTTTACGGGGTATACAATATCTGCCTTATTTTTGCTCAAAAACATAGATCGTGGGTATTCGTTAGAACTGCCTCATTGAGGCGGTTCTAACGAGCACCCACATTCTGTGTTGAAAGCAGAAATAACAAAAATGTTATCATTTTTACCTAATATTTATCATTTTCTGACACCATGCTGGACGCTATTATTTCTTACGGGCATGTTTTCCTAATGTGAAAAACCGTGCCGCAGTATTTTCTAATAATTTCAATTTTTAATGAAGTTAACATAGATAGTAGTGTTCAAACATATTTTTACTGAGTTAAAGGACCCTCGATGCGAAGCTTATTACTTCCGCCTTTGGGCTGATGCTCCTAAGTATTTGCGGGTGTGCATTTGGAATGTGTCACTAAATGCTAAAAGTGCAAAATTGTAGTAATCATTTGATAAAAAGGGTATTTTTCATGTATTCAAATTTTTGGAATTTTAATTGTTTTTCTATAAAAAAAAAAACACTTGGTTGTTTGAGGGAATCCAGAGCCATGATAATGCTCATAAAGATAGAACATTTGATGACAACCAAAGACAAAAGGGTAATCTTTCCAAAAGAAAAAAAATATTTGAGTGTGTCAACTTTGAGGAACGTGATAGCTCAGTGGTTAGTGCACTTGCCTCTGAAGCTAGAGGTCCCCGGTTCGATCCCCGGAGGCGGTGATTATTTCGGTGTCCAAACACGCTCCATTGGCATCATTTGCAGGGATGAATGCCAAAAAGTGCACCGTCCTTCGGATCGGGACGTTAACTGGAGGCCCCCTGTGCAAGAAGAGTCATCTCCTGTGCAGGTTAAAGACCCCTACCGTAATTACATGATTACTGTGTAGGCTTTCAATCCTGCAGCCTGGAGAGTATGCAATGTACACCTGCGAGTAATGGTCAAATGTGACCGATCGCATGCAGTATAAGTAGAAGAAGAAGAAAGGTAGCAAAAGGAATTTTATGTATTTGACTTTTGCGAGTCAGTGTATCCAGACGTATTGTACTAGCCAAGCAGAAAACATGGTGCCGATCAGACTGCGCAGAAGCACAGGCTGAATTATTTGTTTGTTCTTGACAATTGGTAGAAACAGGTTTTCTCGAGACGTTGCTCATTATAAACATCAACCATGGTTTTTCATGCATTAACATTTGCTGGATCCCGAGGAAGCGAACATGAGGCCGCTAGGCCGAATGTTCAAAATATCTTCCAAGGGATCTGGCAAATGTTAATGCAATGGAATAACCATGGACGACAGTTAGTCTTGCATAACTTACGAACGATTCGGACAGCAAATTTTTACGAAAACGCCCAAAAGCGCCATATAAACTCCATATAAATACTTTAACTGCGACCAGCAAAGCAACAAGGCGGCTAGTTCAGAATGTCGTTTACAATGACGTTGTTACGCAGTAACCCTCTGACGTCACCGTATAGCCTTAAAACGCTACGTTCATGGCAGTAAGGTTGCGTCGCTCAACGTCTTGTGATATCAAAAGCTAAAAATCTATGTTCAAACAGTATTCGAATTTTATGATTTGAATATTTTTTGGGGGGTTTGAGCAAGGCTTTTGGTCCATTTGACAATGGCTTCAAATAGCCATGCGGCTCCAGTTAACGTCCCGATCCGAAGGACGGTGCAATCTTTGGCATTCATAATAGAAGTGGAGGCAATGATCTGGAATCGATACAATTAACCCACAGCTCCCATCAGAGACACCAAAGGGAAAGAAACACAAACATGAAACATAGACCCTAATGGAAACATCAACAGTGGAAAGACAAAAGGACAGTTACCTTACAACAAAAGGGTCAATAGGCTATACAAAATAAAATAATATAAGCGACACAAACCATAACAAAAATTAATCGCGACAGAAGAACCGCCTTGGAACGGTCATCCCTGCAAATGATGCCAATGCAGCGTGTTCGGACACCGAAATAATCACCTCCTCCGGGGATCGAACCGGGGGCCGCTAGCACCAGAGGCAAGTGCACTAACCACTGAGCTATCACGCTCCTTTTGTATATTTTGATAAGGAGCTACACGTTATACAACTGGAATTTTAGGGTTAAGTATAGCTACGCAAAATGACATACATTTCAGTAATATCTTTGTACATGAAAGGTTTCTTCGGTTTTAATATATCGCGATGTAGCCTTTCAGGCGAGTAGGTGAGGTGAAGTAAAACATTCCACCAACTGTTTATTTTCGGATGTTTATATTGTCAGCAATAATAATTTGGTTGTTTCTACAAACATTCATTGTAAGTGTTGTCATAAATATTTATGGTATTTAAAATTCTCAAGTAAGAAGTATTGCAATTAACATGGGATCAGATTATTTGATAGTTCAAATTGTTCGAGTTTTTAGCGGCGTCAAGTTAGTTACTTATTCGGTATTCATTATTCGACATTCATTAGGTTACTTATTCGATATTCAAAAAGCATTATGAATCCGAAATAACAAAAATCGCCAACTGACTAGGATGAAAAGAAAAGGAACATGAATGCGGAGGGTGCCTACTATTTGCTATCCGCAGGCTGCTCAAACTGCACTATATGTATAAGATCGAGGCAGTCTAGTTGAACAGCCAGGTTTAATATGCTTCTGGTGTACCGCAATGTCTCTTTGCCGAGCGCAGAAAACACAGCAAGTCAGCGCAGAATACACAGAAAGTAGCATATTACGCTAACACCATCGTAAATCTCAGGCTATTGCAGCTTCTAATTATGAAAAAGGCTTTGGTGTTCATGCTACGTTCAAGCTCCATGTTACCCTAGCAGCTAAATAAGATTCAGTGATCAAATAGGGCCTATTCTAAGCTGTTAATAGGAACGTTTAGAAAGAAATTCGCGGGGTTGATTTGGAGAATACCTATCACGAAATATCGCTATATCAACCTTAATGTACTAGTGGGCACCCGAATTCTGGCTTTCCGTTCCCCTAGCTAGAGCCTTTTCAACTCAATGGGAGTGGATGAGCAAAACGAAATCATTAGGATTTTTTTTAAAAGAAATTCGCCGGCTAAAGTTGATACAATTATCGTGGAATATTTGCTTTATCAACCTTAATGCACTGGTGGGTTTTCGGGTTCGAGCTTCCCGATACACTAACCTGCGAGCACAAATCAGCGGGTCAACCTCGGGCCGGTAGCGCTACGACGGTACAACGTCGTACTGCTATCGGCCCGACGTTGACCGGCATATTTGCTGGCTGGATAGCTAGGGTGTTTTTTAAACTCAATGACAGTCGGTAAGCACAGAATGCTTATTCGAGCAATCAAGAGACAGGTTTTTAAAGGAATTTGTTGTAGATCGAGCTTCCCGTTATCTAAGCTAGGGAAAAATATAAAGATAGATGCCAAGGAAAAGCTACAATGAAAGAGTGCAGCCAATATGTACCTAAGCATCACGATAACAGGTCCGTGAAACGAAGACCCCTCTAAACCCCACTTTATATAGAGAAAATTGGGGTTTACGGGGGTATACTTTATCTTTCTTATCTGTGCTCAAAAACATAGATTTCGGGTACTCGTTAGAACCGCCTCATTGAGGCGGTTCTTACGAGCACCCACAATCTATGTTGAAGGCAGAAATAAGAAAGAAGCTATCATTTTTACCAAATTTTAAATAAATTGAAATCCAGACATTTTCGTGCTTCAAGTCTGTCTACCTACGATTTTCCACTTTTTACACTACACTTTCTCATAATCTTATAAAAGAAAAGTAACATGATTTAACTGAATGGGCTTTTCACAGAGAAGATTCTCTCTATCTTGCATGTAATGTCAGAAATGCATTTTTCACTTCTAAAGAGCATAAGAATTACACACTTTGGTCATGTCAGAATGTGTGTGATGCCCTCACCTTTCTACTTGACAATATTTATATTAGATTCGGTACTAAGTTATTTAGAAAAATTGTGGGTATTCCGATGGGTACGAATTGTACACCTCTTGTGGCTGATCTGTTCTTGTATTGTTATGAAAGAGACTTCATGTTGTCGCTTTCCATTGATAACCAATCTGAAATTATTGAAGCTTTTAGGTCTACTTCTAGATATTTAGATGATTTATTAAATATTGACAATACTTACTTTGATGGTTTGATCAGTCAGATTTATCCCCTAAAACTTCAGTTAAACAAGGCAAATTCCTCTGATACCGAGGCCCCCTTTTTGGATTTACATTTATCTATTGTAGATGGATTTGTTTCTTGCAAAATTTATGATAAACGTGATGATTTGGATTTCGAGATTGTAAATTTTCCTTTTTTGGACGGTGATGTTCCTCGTGCGACATCGTACGGGGTTTATATTTCGCAGTTAATTCGATTCGCTAGAGTGTCTAGTCATGTATCCGACTTCAACACTCGTAATAAATTATTAACCGCTAAACTTCTTAATCAGGGGTATCGGTATCATAAACTACGTAAAGCCTTTTTGAAGTTTTATAGACGTCATTCTGATTTGGTTTCAAAATTCAATGATTGACTTAAAACACTTCTGCAGCAAGGCCTGTCGGAACCCTAATTCTATGGTGACTTAGTATATAAATTTAGAAAAATACATGCCTGTAATGACTTTAGTACCCAATTTCGTAAAATCGTTCGTCGATATATAAAGATTGGGTACAACATAAATGTTATAAAACAGACTGCATGCATGGTGGTTAACCCAATCACGGTTGACAACTTTGCTTACTTCTTTGATTGGACACCGGTGGGTCGGGCCTAAGATTATATGACGGTTCCAGCGTAAAAACATAAATGTAATTTTATTTTAGTATTCTTTATGTTGGTTGGCGCCTGATGCTCCGTCTTTGGTCGGGCCCCTCAGAGTCTAACTATTGGTTTTCTTTTGCTCCAGCAATTCTGTTATTGTATGCTGTCGAGTCCTCAACCTTGTTTCATCTCTGTAGTTTTTTATTTGTATGTTCTCGGAGATGTAACACTGATGAGTTAGGAAGCCTTCATGCGGACTAAACAAAATTAATGTATACCGCGACAGAGGTAAGGGCGAGGATTATGGCCATGTAAAATCGATTTAAGCCCCCGGTGGAATTCTTTCCACTGACCGTTCCAAGGCGGTTCTTCTGTGGCGGTTTATTTATGTTGTTGTTAGTTACTTACTGTGTGTAACACCTGTGTCTTTTTATTTTGGATGGTCATTTGGCCATTTTGTGGGAAAGTAACTGTCCTTATGGCTTTCCTTTGTTTAGGTTTCCATTATAGTCTGGTCGCTTCATGCTTGTGTTTCTTTCCCTTTGGTGTCTTTGATGGGTGGAGTAAGTTAATTGTATCGATTCCTGATCTTTGTTTTACTTCTACTTTAAAAATAAGAGCAAACTGAAAATACAAATCAAATTGAATCATTCTGAGGAATTAGAGATGAGGGCTCGTAGCTTGTTCCACACCCTGTAAGCTGGAGTTAACGAAGCCCACCATGAAGACCACGAAGGGTCAAGCCAAAGTAAAATTATTAGGCACCAACCACTAAAATTTTAAACGTTTTAAGTTGGGATTCGTCATCATGTAAGAGACATGAACCCCGTCGTGCAATGAGCCATCAACAAAGACTGGGTTAAAACATAGGCATGCCGTCTGTGGCAAAACACGTATATTGTATCCAGTTCTTTTATCTTTTTTTTTTTTTTTTTTTTTTTTTTATTTGTTTTTTGTTGTTGTTTTCTTTTTTTTTTAAAGCTAAAAAAAGGAACAAGGAAACCCCCAACACTGCCATTTAATATTTAATGGTTACCTGGAGCTTTTGTCAGAATTTCCTATGATATCAAAAATGAAAAAACAGCCATGGTATCAGGCCATAAGTGTTCTAGACATTGAAGTTTAGTTAATACGGAAATATGCATGCGCAGATAATGCTACAAAAATGTAAATAATTCCTAATGCAAATTTCTACTGTTTCTTGTCAACGTAAATCAGTTTCAACAAAAACTAGGATACAAGATAATAATTTACAACAAAAAAAAAAAGAATAATACAAAAACTTGTCTGCAGATGATAAAAATAAACTGTCTGAACGAAATAAATCATGGTTAACATTTTTCACCATTCTGTCATACTTTTGGTTAGGCTTGTCAGTTTAGTTGTGATGTGGTCAACAGAACGTCAAAGGCAGGGCCTGATACGTGTCGAGAGTTTCCAACGCTCTGACAGCTGACATATGTGGTTGATATTATACCCTGATACCCGTTCCATTAACTTTTTATATTGAATAATTGTCTATTTTTAAGGTTACCTGGCATTGAAGGGCGCATATAAGTGCTACCCATTTGTGTGGAGTGGAATCTTTCACCATATTTTTTAACAAATAGCAGGAGTTCCATTTTGTAATTAAGGGGGATTCCAGGCTCAGACATTTTACCAATTTTATTAAGATAATGGCTGAACTACGACCGATGCAAACAGTGAAGGTTCTGATCAAACGCCGCGTTCTGCGGGGTCTGATCTGGGCTTGCACTGCCTGTCACAGTTTGGCGGTCTTCCAGAACTTCGTCATACTGCATATTATTAATTGATTATCCTGTATTACACCAAGAAAGCCAATATTCAAAAATCATAAATCATGTTTTTAATTGCGTCAATTAATAAAATTGTCATTAATCAAGTAATTTCGTATTGGCCAAGTTACAGGTCCTCGGTCAGCTGTATTGGCCTCGGCCTTCGGCCTCGTGCCAATACAGCAGACCTCGGACCTGTAACTGGGCCAATACGAAATTATTTGATTAATAACTTTATAACATCGCACTGACGCGCACCTGCACGTAATCCCCGCGAGGGGGTGATGCAGTATTGATATAGATAGATATTATTTTCATTTCCTTCATTCCAGGTCTTAAACATTAATATCATTGCAACTCATGGGGTCAACTGTACCCAAGCTAGACAGCCTGACCAACACTTATTCATTACGCAAACACGCCTATACAAATACATTGCCACCTTTATCGCCGAAAAAATGAAAATTTTATGATGAAAAATTGTGATATTTTTCTTATTTCTGCTCAAAATATAGAGTGTGGGTACTCGTTAGAACCGCCTCATCGAGGCGGTTCTAACGGGTACCCACAATCTATATCTTAGAGCAGAAATAAGAAAAATATGGTATACGCCCGGAAACCCAAGTTTTACTATAAAAAAGTGGGGTTCAAGGGGGTCATAATTATATAGGTGTCTTTTCGTGATGTATTCTTGTTTTTAATGACAGATTCTCGTATCCTGCACACGAGTTTTCAAGCTTGTTCTGGCCTACCATCAGGACTACTGAAAAAATGTATTCTGGCTTGTTTGTAGTTTTTGGCACAGTTCTATTCAATTCACGTTTACATGATATTTTTTTTTTTATTTCCGCGCACATATTTGTATACATGTATTGGTTTTAAGTTTGGAAATCACGTGAACAAGACGGTGAAACGATACCCCTTAAACCTCATTTCAAATAGAAAAAATGGGGTTTACGCGGGGTATCTATTAGTTTTCTTATTTCTGCTCCAAGACTGGGTTGTGGGTACGCGTTAGAACCGCCTCGATGAGGCGGTTCTACCGCACACAAACAGCCCATTTTCAGCCTATTTTTACATTACAAATAAGAAAAATATCGCGGATAGTAGCCATTTTTGAGATGTGAAATAAGCACTATGTCGCACGGGTATGTTATCGTTATGATAAATCCATTAATCCGTAAAGTGCCATGCACATTTTGAAGGAGATAACAGTCCTTTTTCCGAATTTTCATAACAAAGCCAAGCCCAGGTGCATATACGTATTTCATCTGAATTATCTGCAAGAGGATGATTCGCTTGAAATCTGAAAAATATAACTGAATGAAATGATTAGGAATAGATTCAATTAACCCACACCTCTCATCAGAGACACCAAGGGGACAGAAACACAAACATGAAATAACTAGACCTTGTACATGTATGTGTATTACCTGCTTCAAAATGTGTTTTCGTCGATATCAGCTTACGGCATAAGGTAGGTGGTTAGTTGGGCTGCGCAGGCGACTCGATTGAACTTTGTGTTAGACCATACAACCGTATATCTGGGTGCAGGAAATTTCCGGAATACAACGTTATTTGTGATACATGTATGTTTATATATATCTGATATAGGCCGTTGTATGTAAATATCCCGTAAACTTATAAAACCTTAAAGGCCATTTATCATGATAGTGAAATCATTAAGAACTAAAGGCACATTGCACCAGGTAAGTGGAATCTGAAAACTAGATCAAATTATCTTTTTTAGTTTCTGAGATATTCCGGTTCGGAGTCTGAAATATTGCAAATATATAAAAGTCTCAACATGATGACTTTCCTTGAAATAAATATTCATGAAGTAGTCTATGATGTCATAGTTGACTTCAAATTCTTTGAACTTTTTATCAATCAATATATCTGATGTTTTACAATCATCAGAAATTACTTAGCCACCTGATAATATCTATGAAATTGATCTCAGGCAAAACTCAGAGACAATTTCTTTTAATTTCAAACTTAAGGTCTTAAAATTCAAATAATATATTTAAATAATATAAATTTCAGATTATATGTTTGTATGTAGATCAAATATCATACAGTTGCAGGTTATGTGTTTATAAGACATATAAAAAGCATTATATTAACTTAACTAAAGAATTTATAAATGAACTGTTTGTTTTAAACAGTTTAGAATTTCATTTAAAACTTAAATAAACCTTATAATTTAGAAATGAAAGTTCAAATTTATATCAAGAGTTATTAATTAGATTCACAACCATCAGTGGACAGAAGAAAAATGTATAATAAAATTATAGAAATTGAAAATATGGCAGTTTCAAAAGTAATTCAAAAAGTTAATAACCACTATGATGTCACAAAATATTGCATTGTCAATCAAACATTCAAGGGAGGTTACCCTAAATGGTAAATAGGTATGTTTCTGACATATTTGAGCATAACTTTGAAATAAATTGGAATTTTTCATGCGGTTTTCAGTTAAATAATCCTGTTTATGTATTCTTTCAGTATACTTAATTCTAAAAACATTACGAGAACACGCCTATATAATTTTGACCCCCTCATACCCCACTTTTATATAGTAAAACTGGGGTTTAAGGGGCTATACTTTATTTTTCTTATTTCTGCTCAAAAACATAGATTGTGGGTACTCGATAGAACCGCCTCGTCGAGGTGGTTCTATCGAGTCCCCGCAATCTATGTTTTGAGCAGAAATAAGCAAAATATCCCAATTTTTCATCTTAAAATTACTAATTTTTGGCCAAAAAATTGGCAATGTATTTGTATAGGCTGGTTTTCGTAATGTATGTAAATTTTCGTGATCATTACGAAACCACACCTATTCCAATACATTGTAAAATTGACCGCCGAAAAAAACGAAAATTTTCGGATGAAAAATAGCGATATTTTTCTTATTTCTGCTCAAAATATAGATTGTGGGTACTCGTTAGAACCGCGTCATCGAGGCGGTTCTAACCAGTACCCACAATCTATATTTTTGAGAAGAAATAAGAAAACTAAGGTTTACCCCTGTAAACCCCAGTTTTACTATATAAAAGTGGGATTCAAGTGGGTCAAAATTATAAAGGCGTATTTTCGTGATGCAAACGAGCTTTAAATTACTTGAACTTGCAACTTACGGGAACTTCAATTATGTTTTTCACCGACGTCATTCTTCCAAATTATACATTTTAACTTGACATACATGTACGTGTAATTCTTTGGAAATCTACCGATTTTAGTCAGAGTTTTAAAACGTACACAGTTTAAGATAAAAGTTTCATCTGAAGTCGGAAAAAGTGGACGGCACTTCATAGTGCTATATAAACATTTGGAGACGTTTTATACCAGAAAGTTTGTAGTACTGCTTTAAAAAATGAAATATTTGGCACAGTCCATATATATTCGTAATTAAATATCTTATGAATATGTCATTTCAGGACCTTCGGCGCTTTGATTTTCTTGTGTACGCGTTCTTGATTTTCAATGACAACCTCATTACGATAACACATCCGTGTGATATAATGCATTTTTCAAACCTCAAAAAAGGTAATTTGTCTGTTGAAAAATGGTGATATTTTTCTTATTTATACTCCAAACATAGGTTTTGGGTGCTCGTTAGAACCGCCTCATTGAGGCGGTTCTAACGAGTACCAACAACCTTTGTCTTGGAGCAGAAATAAGGAAAATAATGTTTACCCCCGTAAACCCCAGTTTTCTCTATATAAAGTGGGGTGTAGGGGGTCTTTATTTCACGGACTTGTTCACCTGATGTTTATCAGTTTATTACTTTTCACTGTGTCGTTCTGAAAAATAAGGGAAAATTCCAATGTTTGTCAATGCATTTTACGAGAATCATTTTGTCAAGGTATCAGCGGTACTCAGTCATCAGAAATGTGGCCATGGGTAAACCACGTGATCACATATCTAATTGACGTGTTTACAGCTTTATACAGGTATGGTCGGTTTTGCTTTTGTTTAACTACATTAAAATCAATGGAAACACGAAAAACACGCCTATACAAATACATTGCAAACTTTACTGCCGAAAAAATGAAAATTTAACGAGTACCCACTATCTATATTTTAGAGCAAAAATAAGAAAAATAAGGTTTATCCCTGTAACCCCCAGTTTTACGGTATAAAAGTGGGGTCCATTTGGGTCAAAATTATATAGGCGTATTTTCGTGATATAAACGAGCTTTAAATTACTTGAACTTGCAACTTACGGGAACATCAATTAAGTTTTTCATCGACGTCATTCTTCAAAATTATACATTTTATCTTGACATACGTGTATGTGTAATTCTTTGGATATCTACCGATTTTTGTCAGAGTTTTAAAACGTACACAGTTTAAGATAAAATTTTCATCTAAAGTCGGAAAAAAATGAACGGCACTTCATAGTGCTATAAATATTTGCAGACAGTTCATAAGAGATTATAGTACTGCTTTAAAAATTGAAACATTTTGGCATATGCCTTATATACGGGCGATGGACAATCGAGCGGAAAAATCAAAAGGTCATAGTGGACAATCGAGCGGATTTTAAGTGGACAAACGAGCGGAAAATAATTCAACAGATTACAGGTAAATTGGACAGGTAAATAATGTTGACTTGTACAAAACCTATACAAAACCTTTTATTTGTCAATCATAATATCTACTCATCAAAAATCATACGGAGCGAAATTCAGACTGTTGGTGAAGAAGCGTTACGACCAAATGATTTGAAAAGCATTGCAAAATCAGTGTACAGAGTTCGTCGGAAGACGTATCCTCCACTACCTAAAAGCAAGGAGGAGGTACGTCAGGCTCTTTCTAGCATGGACGTGAAGACCAGCAAAGGAGAAAACTTTCTTCTGGTCAATAATTCAGAAGAAGGAATGATAATTTTTTCCACATACATAAACTTGGACTGTCTATGTTCTGTGAAAGAACAATTAAAACAATAAATCCGGCACAAGTCCTACTTCCACCTCCCCGTGGCGAGTAGGGGGCAACAGGCTAAGATTGACTTGTTTTTTAACCGAGCAATCTTTGGTCTGGCTAACGGAAGGGGCACAGGTGAACAGGTTATCCGCTCGAATGTCCTATTTTTCATTTCGCTCGAATGTCCACATTTTTGCCGCTCGATTGTCCATTTATTTTCGCTCGAATGTCCTGTCAATCCGCTCGAATGTCCTTCGCCGTTATATACTCATAATTAAAGATCTAATGAATCTGTATTTCAGTGCCTTTGACGCTTTGGTGTTCTTGTTTACGTGTTCTTGATTTTCAAAGATAACCTTTATAAGTTTATTACTTTTCACTGTGGCGTTCCGAAAAAAAGGGTAAATTCCTATCTTTGTCAATGTATTTTACGAGAATCATTTTGTCAAGGTATCAGTGGTACTCAGTTAACAGAAATGTGGCTACGAGTAGTCCTGTGGCCAGTTGTTCAAAACTAACGACGTCGTTATTTAACGTATCGTTAAAACTTTGATCATTTATTATGGCAAATATGCTAATATTTTTGCTGAAAAAAATGTGAGCAGCTTTTGCAAATGCAAAAGTTGCTCACATTTTTTCAGCAAAAATGCAAAGATTTAGAATATTAAACTTGCTAGAACAGTTCACAATATGACCAATAACGAGCTCGTTAAGCTAACGACGCTTTGTACAACTGGGCCCTGATGATAACACATCTAAAAGACATGTTTACAGCTTTATACAGGTCTAGTGTCATTTGAAGGGTCGGTTTTGCTTTTATTTAACTACATTAAAATGAATGGCTCGAAAACCTCAGAGGCGATGAAAAGGTGTTCGAGTCAGGGGAAGTTCGAGTCTCTGAGGGTTAACCACAGAGCCATGCCAGAAGGCATATTACGAAAACACGCCTATACAAATACATTGCAAACTTTACCGCCGAAAACAATGAGAATTTTAAGATGAAAAATTGTGATATTTCTCTTATTTCTGCTCAAAATATAGATTGTGTGTGCACGTCTGAACCGCCTCACCGAGGGGGTTCAAACGAGTACCCACTATCTATATTTTAGAGCAAAAATAAAAAAAATAAGGTTTACACCTGTAAATCCAAGTTTTACGGTATAGAAGTGGGGTTCAATGGGGTCAAAAATTATATAGGCGGGTTCTCGTGATGCATATTGATATCTTTCAGATTTGCTTGAATTAAGGTATGTACTCATTAGACTTGCCTCATCAAGGCGATACTAATGAATACACAGAACATTCATTTTCAAAAATGATTTGTTTTGTTTTAGACGTAGTCTCATAATCCCATTTCTGACTTATTTTTATTCATTTCTATGAATATCAATTCATACCATAACAGCACACGATTTCCGCTAATTGTTTGCTGTAGCTGATGACCACATTTGTCATTCAGCCATCAATATATAAGTGAATGCAATTTGCTGTATATGTTACAGAAGGCCAAGACAAGCTTCCTATGTTATATTGGTAAAAAAAAACATACAGAGTACGGTTTATTGCAAATTCAAGCTCTTTCACCACCTCTGAACTTTCCAAATTATTAACTTCATTTCTAACTACCATCAAATAACATATGGTTAAATATTGCGACAAAGTCTTTGAACAAATTACAGTAGAAATTCGATGGCTCGAACACCGATGGCTCGTTTACCATGGATACGTCGAACCCTTTCTTGAGCCCCTAGCGAAATCCTCTACATAAGAAATAGTGGGGGATAATTGAGGAGATTTTAGTCTTTTATCTTGCAAATGCATGCTGTGTGTATTCATGAGTACACACAGCATACATTTTCATTATAGAACACCGAAAAGATGTCAAAAAGTATCTAGCTATGCCTCCTGACAGTAACCTCAGTGGCTCGAACTACCCCTGTCTCGAACAGATTTTCGAGGCCCAAAGGTGTTCGAGCCATTGAAGTTCGACTGTATTTCTCAAAATCGGTCGGGCCTATCAGAGTCTAACTCTTGGTTTTCTTTTGCTCCAGTATTTCAGTTATTTCTTGCTGTCGAGTCCTCACCTTTTTTTCATCTGTGGTTGTTTGATTTTTGTGTTCTCGGTAATGTTGGAATCATGAGTCAGGAAGTCTGCATGCAGACTGAACAGATTATTTGTTTAAATCGCGACGGAAGTAAGGCGAGAACTGCCGTCGCGTAAAATCAATTTAACCCCAACCCACCCACGCACACAAACACACACACACACACACACACACACACACACACGCACACACACACACACACACACACACAACACACACACACACACACACACACACACACACACACACACACACCTCTAAAGTTCGTATTACTTATATATTTTTGTTTTGGAAAGTCTATTAGCCTTTTTGTGGGAAAGTAACTGTCCATTTGGCTTTCCGCTATTGATGTTTCCATTAGGGTCCAGTTATTTCGCGTTGGTGTTTCTTTCCCTGTGGTGTCTCTGATTGGAGGTGTGGGTTAATTGTATCGATTCCTGATCATTGCATTCACTTCAATTTTGTTAGAAAGCTGTAAGAAGCGCCATTCAACTATGCATGAAAAGAGTATTTAACCCTTTCCCACTCAGATACATAATTTTGCGTGTCTGCACCCCGACCCTTTTGTTAGGCTCTCGAACCACCCAAAATCTACATTTCTCACCCCTGGAAAGCTATGTTTGCATAAGGATACGTTGCCCTAAAAAGTGACCTGCTTTTTCGGCGCGGTGCCCCACTAATAATATACCTTTGGGGAGTTTGAAAGGGGGCGCTAGCCGTACTGATATTGGAAACCGCTAGGGTCTAAGGAGCGGTCCAACTCGTATCACTTGTCATTGGCAGGCTTAGACTTAACAGTTTACTAGTACTCAAGTTCGGTCGGTTTCAGCTCTGCGCTAGCTCAATCTATTTCTTCAAGCCCCGATGTGCTGGGGCGCAAACAATTAGCTCATCTATGAGCCAGCGCACGACAAAACCTACAATAAGACATGTACGCCCAAAGAAGACTCAGATTAGCCTGCGCATCCGCGCAGTCTGATCAGAGTTTTCGCTGTGCGCTCTAAGGATAGCTAAGGGCCTATTGCTCTTTTATGCAGCAAGGAAAGTCTCCGGTTAGACTATATGGATGCGCTGACTGATCTGATTCTTCGCTGGACGCACATTTATTGTAGATTTTGTCGTGCACTGGCTCAATTCCTATCAGTAGTTATTGGAAATGTTTCTTTCAGATTCAATAACGGTTCGAAACAGCCGTGGTAAATGAACCCATTACGAAACCACGCCTATACAAAACAATGTAACCTTAACCGCCGAAAAAAAAACTAAAATTCTAAGATGAAAAATTGTGATAATCTCAAAATAGAGATTGTAGGTACCCGTTAGAACCGCCTCATCAAGGCGGTTCTAACGAGTACCTACAACCTTTATTTTAGAGCGGAAATGAGAAAAATAAGGTTAACCCCTGTAAACCCCAGTTTTAAAATTATTTAGACGTGTTTTCGTGATGCATTGGTATTCGAGACATCGAAATTTTAGTATACTATTTCTACCTGTGTATGACCTTGTTTACTCCCGAAGCGGGGTACAGTGGTGGCGGGATACCACCAAGTAAGCAAAATTCATTGGGAATTTGACAGAACTCTTTGACACAGTGACTCATGTGCGGGAAATTCATGGCATTTATTGCAAATCGTTTGCCTGAAAGGCTACTTACATGAAATATTAACAATATAAATGAAGTCAATGATCAGGAATCGATACAATTAATCCACAGCTTCCATCAGAGACACCAAGGGAAAGAAACACAAACATGAAACAGCTAGACCTAATGGAAACATCACTAGCGGAAAGCCAAAATGACAGTTACTTGACCACAAAATGGCCAATAGGCTATCCAAAGCAAAACGATAAAAGTGATACACACATTCAAAGACAAGCCATAACAAGACTAAACCACGACAGAAGAACCGCCTTGGAACGGTCAGTGAAAGGAATTCCAGCCTCGATAGCGCAGTGGTTAAAGCGTTCGACTTATGATCGAGAGGTTCAGCGTTCGGATCCGGCCATCGGTATCGAGGTGTGTCCTTGGGCAAGACATGTAATGACACTGCCCCACTCTGGGTAGCACTGGTGTAAAAGCCACTGCATCTCTCTCGTGCGCGCGCGTGAAAACACCCGGAATGAGTGTTCGAGAGCGATTCAATAAGCTTGAAGCTTTCATCGCAATCTAGTATAAACTAACTATAAACGAATTCCAATTGGGGCTGGGTGGGGGAAATGCTTAAATCGATTTTACGTGGCCTTGTTTTATCTAAATTTGAAAATGTCGTCTGCAACAATCGTGTTTGTCGCTAAAATGGTTAATCATATTCAAAGGTAAGGGTTAGTTAGTCCTATTCATATATCACGGAGTCCTGTCTCTGAGACGTGTAAAACGTCTTGACAAATTCACAAGATATTAATTTTAATGTTTCTCACCTTCGTACGCCAAGATTTAATTTCATATTAATTTTCTCTGATTACATATTCAGACACGGCGACAGGCAGAATAATGAACAACTAGCGATGTACATTTCAACGCAAGTTCTGGACAAAAATACGCATCTGACAGGATTCGTCCCCACTGCTAGTTGTAAACACATTGACAAGCGCGCGTTACATCTCGGAACATGTGCGTTAGTGTATAAAGGATATAAAAGGCTTGTTCTGTTTGTCAAACGCCATCTGAATGCGCATAGTTCAATATATACGATTAATTGCCTCTAATTAATTTTTCGAGTAAGGTAAAACAAAAAACAAAAACAAAATGACATGAAAAGAAGACAATGACGATGCATGAACTGCAGAAAACTGGAAAGTACACTAGAAGATGTAATGATAATGACGTAGTGACTTAGTTTGTTGGAAACAGATATTGGTGTATTATATCATAACAAAGGAAATTGTGATGCTTTTATAGACCATCAATTTTAAATGGTAAAAAAGCACCGGATTAGGAGGTGCAATGTGGACAGTTTAGGGATAAATTTTCTTATTATAAAAAAAACATACGTTGTGGGTATTTGTTAGAATCGCCTCGATGAGGCGATTCTAACAAATACCCACAATGTTTGTTTTGTTGGTTTGATTTTAGGTTTAACGTCCCCGTCAACACTATTAAGGTCATTTTGGAGACGTTGCTTCCAATTTTGTGGGACTTTTACCTGACATTGAGATGAAATGACATCTCAAGCGCTGTCGCCCAATGAAACCAATAGGGTTTATAAGCATGGACGGGCCGACACGCACCGCTTTGCCTGGACAGGCTTAGATCCTCAAAGTTGTTTACCAGTACTCGTGTGCGGGTCGGTTTCAGCTCTGCGTGGAAGCATCATGCAGCCAATATATTTCTTCAAGCACCAATGGGCGGGGCCGAATACCCACAATGTATGTTTCTGATTAGGAAAAATAATGAAAATTATCCCTTAATTGTCTACGTTAAACCTCTTTATACATTTGTGGGACTATGGGTGGTTGGTGCAAAACAAATTCTGATTTTCAAGTTTTGTAGCAGGCTTCATCTTCTATGTAACAACATCTCTTACTAAAATGGTGGATTAAACTGTCACAGGCATTTTGGCAGTGGTTATTGGTAACAGGATTATTAAACATAATTGTGAAAAAATACACAGATTTTTCGAGTTGTTAACACGCGCGTGCAGTTTGCACGTACTGAAACAAATACGCATAACCAGCTTTCTGTACTTAATGATGGATTAATAGATAATAATAATAATTTCTACAGTGTGTGTATGGAACAATAATCAGGTAAAGACCAACAGCTGTCTTTGACTTGATTTTCGACTTTGAATTTTTCGACTTTAAGAAACGATTCATAGTGTCATTCAATCGTCTTTGGATTTTTTCTCATCTTGACATAGGCAGCTATATCTTCGAAACAAAACCAGTACAGATAAACAGACACAATGGTGAAGTTTAAGGGACGAGACGAATCTACAGACAATGATATAGCTAAGCTGGAGGATGTTGCCGAGGCGGACAGTATTGGAAAGCCATCTTGGGTTAACTTAACCCAGTTAGAAGCAGCTGCCTCAGACTCTATGCTCGACAAACTAGTATTTAAGGTAAACATATGTACTATTATGATTATTCAATTATAACAGATCCTGATTTTGTTTGTTTGAATTGGAGTTTAACGGCCCAGACAACACTATTTTAAGGTCATTTTTGAGCCGGTCAGTTTACCTATCCACACTTTCCATGGGCAGGCTTATACGCTAGCGGTTAACCAGTACAGTGCCCATTCTTTCGCCAGAAACTGACAATTGCCCTCCTTGAATCAGCGGAAGGGAGAGAATGGCCGTAGAAAAGATTTCATGATCAATCTCCACGAAAAAAATGTGACAGATACTGATATGGAGGAGCCTGACAGAGGAGGATTTCTTAAAACTTTTTATCCTTTGTTTTGCTTGAATTGAAGTTTCACATCACCGTAAACACTGTTTAAGTCAATCTGAAGACGTTGCTTCCAAATTTGTATGACTTTAACTCGACACTTAGATGAAATGACATCTCCATCCCTGCCTCCCAATGAAACCAAAAGGGTTTAATAGACTCGCACCTCTGTCCGGGCGGGCTTTGACCTCTAAGCGTTTTACCAGTACCCTTTTTCAGTCAGTTTAAGCTCTGCGTAAAAGCATCTATTTCTTTAAGCCCCAATGGGCGGGGCCCTTCATCCTTTGTAATGAAGTCATTTTAACACATTTATGCACCATTATTGCACACGTGTATACCTTATGATTTCAAGTTGTTATACAATTTAATATTCACTTCTGTGGATTATGCATCAATTTTTGACTAAATAAATACGTTTAAACGTTAAAAATATGACACAATCGACACGCAAGTGCTTCGGTGCTTTGGTTTTTATTCACTGATAATGTTCTTGATGGTACGAATGATAAAAAGACGAAATTTCAAGTTCCTTTTCTATAAAGCTAGGCACAGGCGACACCAGCTTCTTTGCTAAAATACATGTAGAATGCTCAGATCATATACATGTATTCAGCTGAGGTTGAAAATTTCTGAACACGTGGTTTCAAAGATGATATATTTTATTTGCTTAATTATCATGAACCTATTTTGAATTCATGTAATTTAGAAAGTGGATTTTTATAGCCGAACCACGTGTGGGACACGCCCGTGTGCTTAAAAAGCATCGCGAAAACACGCCTATATAATTTTTACCCCCCCCCCCCCCCTCCTTGAACCACACTTTTATATAGTAAAACTGGGGTTTTCAGGGGTAAACCTTTTCTTTCTTATTACTGCTCTAAAACATAGATTGCGGGGCCTCGTTGGAACCGCCTCGATTAGGCGGTTCTAACGGGTACTCACAATCTATATTTTGAGCAGAAATAAGACAAATATGACACGTTTCATCTTAAAAATTTTGGTTTTTCAGCGGTAAAATTTACAATGTATTTGTATAGGCTTGTTTTCGTAATGGGGTCTATACTGTCTCTCAAGCTAGCATTTTGTTCAGCTGAAAATATTTGATATTTTTCTTTGTGATCCAAATGTTGATTGTGGGTACTCGTTAGAACCGCCTCATTGAGGCGGTTCTAACGAGTACCAACAATCTATGTTTTAAGCAAAAAAATTGGACAATAATGAATACCCTTTGAACCCCACTCCTTATGAAGTTGGGTTTAGAAGGGTGTTCATTTTACGATGCTATGAAAACGTGTTCTAGAGACTGTAAGTTCGAGCAACTGAGGTCTTGAAGATATAATGGTTTTAACTTAGCATTACGTTACTTTATTTCTGCTCAAACCATAAATTGTAGGTACTCGTTCGAACCGCCTCGATGAGGCGGTTCTAACATCAAACAAGTACCCACAATCCATTTTTGAGCACATTACAAATACATTGTAAACATAACCGCCGAAAAAAAAACACGAAAATTTTAAGATAAAAAATTGTGCTATTTTTCTTTTTTCTGTTCAAAATATAGATTGTGGGTACTCGTTAGAACCGCCTTATCGAAGCGGTTCTAACGAGTACCCACAATCTATATTTTAGAGCAGAAATAAGAAAATTAAAATTTACCCCTGTAAACCCCAGTTTCACTTTTAAAAAGTGGGGTTCAAGGGGGTCAAAATTATATAGGCGTGTTTTCGTGATGTTAAATTAAAAATTCTTTTTTTTTTTCATAAATCTGCTCAAAACATGGGTTGTCGGTACTTGTTAGAACCCACGTCTATGTTTTAGAGCAGAAATAAGAAAAATGTTGCGTGAATTCCATTGTATACCCCAGTTTTACTATATGAAAAGGAGGTTTGAGGGGGGGGGGGGACACATTACATAGGTGTTTTTTTTTTGTGATGCAGAGCAACTGAGGTTTAATCATAGCGACAATGGTTAAAAAATTAGGGGTACCTTTTCGTATGTAATGTTCCTCAGTCTGATCGCCTCGCTGAGAGAATTCATGTGGGTAACACATAATACGAGGACTGTTCAAATATGAATGCAACTAAGCACATAAAAATGATTCCGTGATAGATTTCGAGGAAAAATTTATTTTGTACCCTCAAAGTATTCACCTTTAACAGATATACAAACTTTCAGTCTTCTGGTCCAATCATTGAATGTATTTTGGTAGTATTTTCGAGGTATACTATGAAGGCACTGGAATATTGCAGAATTGAGGTGTTTGCGCTGTGCAAATTTTCGACCAGAAATGTATTTTTTCAGCCGCGGGCACAAAAAAGTCACACGGGGCAAAGTGAGGGGAATACGGGGGGGTGGGGGTGGGGGGGGGGGGCTGAGGGAGTTCAACAACCTATTCCTGCTTCCGATAGTCTTGCACAATGAACGCCTTGTGCGATGACGCATTGTCATGTAGCAATCTGACATTGGCCAAACCAGTTGCGGGTCTACGTTCTTTGAAATATTTTTTTTCAATTTTCGAAGAACTTTATTCTTGTAAAACTTCGCATTTACAGATTTGCCTTTAGGCACAGCAACCTGAATAGCAGGGCCCTGATTTGAAAAGAATATGGCATATTTTACGTTTTTGACGCTCATGCTCCGCTTTGCATTGCATGGTCTTTTGCAATACTTTGTTGCCCATATTTTGTTCTGAATCTTTCGTTTTGACTCAAAAAAGTGAACCCATGTCTCGTCACCTGTGACGACATTAGCGAAAGACCGTGCATTGTAATTTGGAAACTTTTTAAGCAACTTCTTGGCGTACCGAACGCGTGTCTTTTTCTGCTCATTTGTCAACAGATGGGGAATTCATCTAGCATAGATCTTTCTCATTTTCAAATCCCGTTTCAGAATTGTATGAGCTGCTCCTAATGAGATGCCAACCATACTAGCTATTTGCCTAGTGGTGTATCGCGCATCGGTAGCAACTATTTCTTTCACTCTAGCAACCATCTTGGCAGATGTTGCTCTTTTCGGCCGACGATCATGTGGTGCATCTTCTGTTGAGCCTAGCCCACAGCTGAATTTTTTACACCAACGAAAAACTGTCGGAAAAGACATTTCATTATGCCCATAAACCGAACATATTTCATCTACAAATGTCTTTGCACCGTATACCAAGAATACAACGATTCTTAATATAGGACCGTATTTCAACGGCGTACTCTGACCTTCTTCCAACCATGTTTTGTATTAGTATACAAGAGTAGACAGTGTTTATCGAACGATATACATGGCTAAAATGGACGGATTTTAACAGGTTTGGTATCAATGTATAGGTAACATATTTTTCTACGCTATGATATTTATTTCCAGGTGATTTTCGCATTAGTGCATGAGAAAACGTTCTACTTGCATTCATATTTGAACAGTCCTCTTATACATTATACAGATGAACTTAGAAAACTTCCCCTGATTATTTAGATGTCCCTGATTAATTTGTTTAGCAAAGCCAAACACCACTTTCTCTATAAAGCATGGATATTTCTGGATCAGAGTTAATTATATCACGAAAAATGCTTATATATTTTTGACCTCATTGAACCCCACTTTTATGCAGTAAAATTTGGAATTTCCAGGGGTAAACCTTATTTTTCTTTTTTCTACTCTAATATATAGATTGTGTGTATTCGTTAGAACCGCCTCGATGAGGCGGTTCTTACAAGTACCCACAATCTATATTTTGAGCAGAAATAAGAAAAATATCACAATTTTTCATTTTAAAATTTTAGTTTTTTCGGCGGTAAAGTTTACAATGTATTTGTATAGGCGTGTTTAGGTAATGTAGAAAATTATATCATTTGGCCAAATTCATGTGAAATTTTATACCATCAATGATATATTTCAGTTCACTACTGAACTACATTATGCCCAAGAGTTACCACCCATCACGAAAACACGCCTGTATAATTTTGTTCCCCACTCAAACCCTTCTTTCATATAGTAAAACTGGGGTTTACCGGGGTATACATTATTTTTCTTATTCCTGCTAAAAACATAGATTGTTGGTACTCGTTAGCACCGTCTCGTCGAGGCGGTTGTAACGAGTACGAGTACCCATAATCTATGTTTCGAACAGAAATATGAAAAATATCGGAATTTTTCATCGGGAAATTTTCATTTTCTTTTTTTTTTTTTTTTTGGTAGCAAAATTTTCACTATTTGAATAGGCGTGCTTTCGTAATGCATTTGAGAAATTTTGTGTGAAATTTTAGCAAAAAATAGAGACACTCTCAACCACTGGTTTTACATTGACTTATATAGGGAAAATCTTTATAAATCTTCTTGCCTGAAACCAGAAGGCTAAGGTCTTTGATATTTGGTATGAAGCTTTGTCTAGTAGACCTCTACCAAGATTGTTCAAATTATAGCATTGGGACCAAAAATGGCTCTGCCCAGGGGCCCACTGGTTTTACATAAACTTAAATAGGCAAAACCTTTAAAAATCTTCTTGTCTGAAACTAGAAGGCTCAGGTCTTTGATATTTGGTATGAAGCTTTATCTAGTAGATCTCTACAAAGATTGTTCAAATTATAGCCCTTGTGCATATAATGCCCCCCCCCCCCCCCCCCCCCCCCCGGTGATATTCGGTATGAAGCTTCATGCAGTGGACCTCTGCCAAAATTGTTCAAATTAGTGTCCTGGGGCCAAAAACGGGTCAATCCCGGAGCCCACTTGTTTTAAATAGAGTGTATTGGGAAAACCTTTGAAAATCTTTTTGTCTGATACCAGAAGGCCAAGATCTTTGATATTTGGTATGAGGCTTTGTCTTGTGGATTTCTATCAAGATTGTTCAAATTATAGCCCTGGGACCTAAAATGGCCGCGCCCCAAGGCCCGCAGGTTTTATATAGACTTATATAAAGACAACCTTTACAAATCTTCTTGTCTGAAACTAGAAAGCTCCGATCTTTGATATTTGGTATGAAGCTTCACCTTTTATATCACTACCAATATTATGCAAATTATAGCCCTGGGGCCAATAATGGCTCTCCCCGGGACCCACTTGTTACCCTATGGAACAGATGAGAGACCCAGGGCCATCATGGCCTTCTTGTTCATGTTTTTTACTTTCTACCCACAAATGCTTTGTACAACGTCCATTCAGTTGGTCTCTTCAGTGACTGCACGGAATATAGATATCGTTTGAAATAGGCCAGTCAGGTGGGTTACATTTCGATTGTGTGAGTGACAGAATTGGACAGTTTTTATCGAAAAATTCGAAAAATTGTAAAAGTCCATCTGACTACCAACGAAATCGAAAGCAACGTCTCCATAATGTCCAAAATAGTGTAAAGGGGGGCGAAAAACCTCAACACAAACATACAAAACAGTTTCTGGCGAAAGCAGGTGCACTGTTATGTATATGAGTGAGTGAGTGTTGGGATTTTATGTCCCACCAACAGCTTAGGTCATACGGAGACGGGACCTCGGTTTAAAGACTCATCCGAAAGTCTGGAGAAGCCCGTGATCGATCCTGCGATCCCTGGTTTACAAGGCGAGTAGCGTAACTACTACACCACGGAGTCTCTTCTATTCTGTATATAAGCTTGCCGATGAAAAGTATGGCGAGGTAAACTGATCGGCTCGATATGCTCCATGTAGTGTTGACTTTGCCGTTAAATCTGTAACAAACAAAAAAGAACAAGATGTGTTTGTGAAACACTGATCCCCCCGGACAGCGCATGTTAAATATTAAAGCAGCATCACTAAGCAATCGAAAGGTATGGCCAATGTGCAATTCTTAAAAAAGTAGGTCAAGGTTACAAGGTTAAAAATTATAAGATGGTTGGAAATACGAAAGCCCTATCACTTACCAATCGATAGTTATTGCCAATGTTAGAGTTTTTAAAAAGTAAATCAAAAGTCAAGGTTAAGGTCAAGAAGTCAAACATTATGGTACCACTCGAAAGGTCTTATGACAAGGAATGCACATATGAAATATGAAAGCCATACCACTTACCAATCGAAAGTTATGACCAATGTAAGTTTTTAAGAAGTAGGTCAAATGTCAAGGTCAAGGTCACGAGTTCAAAAATTATGGTACCACTAGAAAGGTATTGTAAAAAGGAATGCACATAGGAAGTATTAAAGCCCTATCTATTACCAATAGAAAGTTATGGTCTATGTTGGAGTTTTTTAAAAAAGTAGGTCAAACGTCAAGGTCAAGGTCACGAGGTAAAGATTGATGGTACCAGTAGAAAGGTCTTGTGACAAGAAATGCATATGTGAAATATGAAAGCCTTACCACTTACCAATCGAAAGTTATGGCCAATGTTAAAGTTTTTTAAAAAGTAGGTCAAATGTCAAGGTCAAGGTCACGAGGTCAAAAATTATGGTACCACTTGAAAGGTCTTGTAACAAGTAATGCACATGTGAAATATGAAACCCTATCACATATCAATCGAAAGTTATGGCCAATGCTAAAGATTTAAAAAAATTCAAGGGGGGATAATTCAGCCAAAAATAAAAACAGAGTTATGACCCTTAGTCAGGATGTAGCCCTTGTGATGATGAATAAGTGGATGAAGTTTCATCGGGCTAGGTCAAATACTTTTGAAGTTATGATCAAGGTTAAAGTTTTGTAAAAATTTCAAGGGGAGATAACTCAGCCAAAAATGACAACATAGTTATGCCCTATCACATATCAATCGAAAGTTATGGCCAATGTTAAAGTTTTAAAACATTTCAAGGGGAGATAATTCAGCCAAACATGACAACAGAGTTATGGCCCTTTGTCAGGATGTAGCCATTGTGATGGTGAATAAGTGTGTGAAGTTTCATCAGGCTAAGTCAAATACTTTTGAAGTTATGATCAAGGTTAAAGTTTGTAAAAATTTCAAGGGGAGATAATTCAGCCAAACATGACAACAGAGTTATGGCCCTTTGTCAGGATGTAGCCCTTGTGATGGTGAATAAGTGTGTGAAGTTTCATCAGGGTAAGTCAAATACTTTTGAAGTTATGATCCAGGTTAAAGTTTTGTAAAAATTTCAAGGGGAGATAATTCAGCCAAAAATGACAACAGAGTTATGGCCCTTGGTCACGATGTAGCCCTTGTGATGGTGAATACGTGTGTGAAGTTTCATCGGGCTAGGTCAAATACTTTTGAAGTTATGATAAAGGTTAAAGTTTTTGTGACGGACAGACATTAAACAAACAAACAAACAAACAAACAGACAGACAGGGCAAAAACTATATGCCCCCCGAATCAAAGATTCTCGGGGGCCTAAAAAAACAACATTTGCATAAAACCAAGTGAATGAAATTGCATATATATCATGTACATGTATAAGCATTATATTTGAAAAGCACATTCTTTTATTACCGTGTGAAAACATATCGTGTGGAGCAGGTGAGGTCATCTTTGAGTTTTCGTTTGTTTTCTGTATAGTAAAATTTCGGTATCAAGACCACATTTGGCCCCCGCCCATCTGGGCTTGAAGAAATAGATGGGCTGCATGATGCTTCAGCGCATAGCAGAAACCGACCCGCACACGAGTAGTGGTAAACCGCTTAGAGGATCTAAGCCTGCCAGTTAAAGCAGTACGAGTCGGACCGTCCATGCTTATACACCCTAGTGATTTCATTGGGCGGCGGGGCTTGAGATGTCATTTCATCTCAATGTCGGTGAAAGTCCCATAAAATTGGAAGCAACATCTCCAAAATGACCTTTACAGTGTTGACGGGGACGTTAAAACTCAAATCAAACAAAAACAAACATCAAGACCACCTGTAAGATTGCCCACAAAGTGGTCTTATTTTGAGGTGGTCTTAATATTGAATATATTGATTTAAACATAAACAGAATCTGACTCTCGTGATCATTTTATATGCAATTTATGAAACCTTTACATTGTAAACTTTACCGCCGTAAAAAAACGAAAATTTTAAGCTAAAAAATATGATATTTTTCTTATATATGCACAAAGTATAGATTGTTGGTACTCGGCGTGTTTTCGTGATGGGACTGTCTGAAGAAATAAGAAATTCGCCATCTTCCTTCAAACGTCATCTTGATTTAAACCTACCTGCATTGCCGAGACACGTGTGTGATGACAAGACCACGAACAGTATGGCCAAATACTAATTCAAATGGACTGAAGCCAAGGGATTCTTGCACAGATTCTCTAACAGCAAATAAAAGCAAATGGATGCCTTCATCCCAATAATTCTCTGTCAGACTGTGTCAAAGCAATAAAGGCTTATCATGTTTTTTAATGCTTGATGGAATCTTTCAAGGGCGCCTTGACTTTCAGGATGGTAGGCCGATACTGTACAATGCCAAGTTCATGCATAACTTGTTGAAAAATTCCTGACATAAAATTTGAACCTTGGTCTAACTGAATGGATTTGGGCAGACCAACAAATGTGAAAAACTTCATTAAAGCCTTAACAATTGTCTTAGTTTTAATATAATCCTTAGTGGAATGGTTTCAGGAAAAATAGTGGAAGAACACATGATAGTCAAAAGATATTCACAACCAGGATTAGTTCTGGGCAAGGGACCTACAGAGTCTATAATTGTTCGACTGAAAGGTTCATCAAAAGCAGGTATAGGCTGCAAATGAGCCTTAGGTATGATCTGATTGGGTTTTCGCATGTTTGGCAGGACCTACAATGCTGAGAAAGATCAGATTTTAACCCAGACCAATAAAAGTGATTACGAATCTTGTGATAGGTTTTATTTACATCTGAATGGCCTAACGTGGTAGTTTCATCTGCCAAGTTCAAAATTTCAGGACGATTAACCCGCGGAACCACTATCTGGTGGTTAACAGTCCACTCGTCTTCTGCTGAGACATCTGGCAGACGCCATTTTCTCATTAAGATGTCATTATTGACATAATAACATACTTGGACCTGGGAATCTGCCTGTCCATCTAAATCCCTTTCAAATAAAGGCGAAATGTCAGAATCCTTGTGCTGTTCTATAGAAAGTTGTGACCAGGACATTTTATCAGGACCTATATCAAGGGGTGAGTGATTCTCATGAAAGTCTGTCTGCTTATCAGGCAGACATGAAGACAGAGACTTTGTTATCTCGTCATTAAATGACTGACCCAAAAAGGTGTTAGTAAAGTCAAAATCCTGTTTCCCATCAGTTTGCTTGGCCTTACGTGCCATAGCCCTCGTGACTGCACAGGATTGATACAGATCAGGAGTTTCCTGCTCAATGGGATCAGGTGGTTGATCAGTGCAAGGATTAGAAGTTAAAACTCGGTTTACCACAACCTTATCTCCAACGAAGTCATTGTCTACCAATAATGAACACCTTTAAAAGGTTAAGAAGGTCTAATACCAATAGCCAGTGAACCAGATACCAAGTCTGATGGCAAATAAACGTTATGAAGCGGAACATTAACAAATCCACATTCCACACCCTGAATAAGGACACTTTGCCCCAAAGACACCTTCTCAGAAAACGGCAGAGTATCTGCTAGAATAAGAGATTGAGAAGCTCTGGTATCTCGTAAGACTTTAATATGGGTAGGATGGACATAACTGTCACCATTTAGTGAAACAAAACCATCGGATAAGAATGGTTCATAAATCTCCATAACGGAATCAGTCTTAGATAATTTGGTATCAGAAAGAGTTTCCTCCATTACACAAGACTGTGGGTGTGGCCTTAAAGAGGTCAAGCTTGTAGGCTTAAGCTCTTCTTGTCTTTCTCTCCTCCTCTTCAATTTTAAACATTCAGAGATCAAACGACCTGTATTTGTACAATAATTACAAAGTACTTGAGATTGAGATAAAGGATTCTGGTCTCTGCTATTACCAGAAATTTTGGAAGGATTCTGGCCTTTGTTTTCATCAAAAGTTTTGGAAGGATTCTGGCTTTTATTTTCACCAGAAGGTTTTGGGTATAGGAGTAAAAATATGGCTATAACTGCCAGATATCTTACTGGGATAGAACCTTTGACCTGCCTGTGGGTTAAAAGGCTTTTTAGGATAAGGCCTGTTCACAAATGAAACTTTATGAGTCAAAGCATAATCATCTACCAAGCAAGAAGCTTCCTCCAAAGTTTCAACCTGTTTTTCATCGAGAAAAGACTTTATATCTGAATATTTATGCACCGTTTGAACTCTTCAATAAGGACAAGCTGTCTAAGTTTTTCGTGATCAGAGCCAACTGTTTTTAGAAGAACACCATCTATCAAATAACTGTTCTTTTGTTCGAGCAAATTCTACATGAGTCTGGGAAATTTCTTTTTTACAATTCCTAAATTTTGCCTGTAAGCCTCAGGCCTTAAGAATAAGTTCTTTCACCAAATAATAGTTTGAGCTTTGCTCAACAGTCAACTGAGTGTAAATGTCTCGAGCATTCCCAACTACAGCGCTCTGCAAAAGCAAGGTCCTATGGTCCTTTGGTCATTTTAAATTTTCAGGTACTTTCTCAAAATTCAAAAAATACTTATCTACCTCTTTTCCTGAAGCAAAGGAACTAACCTGATGTGCTTGGTGGCATCAAAGTAACTGCCAGAATCAAAAACAGGGGTATGTTTTACCCTATCTTGACCCTGGAGTTTACATTCCTCCATTTTTAATTGAAATTTCCATTTTTCTCTATCTATTTCAAGTCGCTCTTCTTTTTCTTTTTTTTTCTTTCTGAAGGCGTTCCTCCATTTCTCTTTGTTTTCCTTTCTGTTCTAATTTTTTCTTTTCGAATACGTTATTTCATTTCTAGTTTTTCCATCTGCATTTGTCTCTGCATTTCACTTCCTTTTCCTTTCTCTCGTTCATCCATCTCGTAACGTTTCTAATTAAATTTGCTTTCCTATGTCAATTTGTCTCATTTGTAATTCAGTATGTGAAACCATAATGAGAGACAAAGGAGATGAATCGAAAAGTTCTCCATCAACAAAAAACTGTACCAAAATATTCTTAATGTCATGCTTCTTCGTGCTTGTTTTGACAACAGTGACCCCATAATGGGAAGCAATTTCTAGTAAATATGTCCTTTTGGCCAGATTAAACAACTCCTGGGTAGGCTGAGCCAAAAAGCTATTCAAATCAAACTTGCTTTTTGCTTTAGTAAGGTAAATATAGTTAATAAAGTTTAAGAATTAATTGACAAAGATTTTTTTTCGAAATGCCAATTCTCTCTAGAAATTTCTATCTCCAAATCACATTAAATGGCAATCTCAAAATCACATGAAATGACACTCTAAATCACATGAAATGACCATCCCCTATATGCTAATGGGGAAATGCCAATCTTTTAAAGCAACTGCCAGGTCTATAGTTGGTAAGAAATGGCAATTACTTGCCTACAGATGAATTGTCAGTCCAAAAATGTTTTTATCCCGGACTAGCCCCCAGTTTCTATTATAAGCCAGACGTAGCAGAAAGAAAAAGCAAACAAGCCTTTTTGGAAAAATTAACAAAATTTATTTACGAACTATCTTTAACTTGTAGAAGTAAGAAAATTTTACTTAGCTCTGTCATGAAATATCCAGGAATTAATCTAGTTTCCTTGATCCAACAGAATTCACAGTCCGAAATGAAAAAATAATATCCTTAAACATTCCAATACAATATTCAGAAATAACACCCAAACTCCAAAGTCTAAAGTCTGACTCAAAGAAAATAATCAAGCTCTTTTATAGACCTAAAGATTTCTCTAGAACGTTCCAGAGGGCTGTGGAATAAGATTAGGTAATTTTCTAAAAATAATGCAACCCTGAACTAAAGTACTTATCCTTGTAAAAAAATTGTTTACCAACTGAAATTAATCTGTGACTCATTTTCCAGAAATGTCTTTATCAAGATATTTAAAGCCTTATTATGTAACCCAGTGGGGGTGAAAATTGGGATCAGAGAAATAAATTCTTATACATAACAATGAGCCCATTTGGAACAATATTGTGGTATGTATACAATTCCACAGTGAAGCTCCTCGCCGTTTACTGTCAATTTGTTTGAAACAGAACCACTAAATTAATTAGCTTTCAAATTTGTGCACTGTTATGAATGGGGAAAGATCATTCTTAACCAATAATGTTATACCGAAAATGACGTTTTTCAACTATATCTTGGAGCAGATTGTTTCCCCCGAAAACCACAGTGAGATTTAAAGGTAAGCTCATTACACGGTCTTAGATAATTAATGGAAAATGGCCTTTATTTCCAATTACATGATTGTATATTGCTCCTTATCTGTGTTCTCTATACATGTATAGTGGTAAATTCTTTATAACAGAAAATTGTTAGGGGGAAAATACTGTCATTAAATCGAGGCGTCAAACGGACGTGGATGTTTTTTGTTGTGTTTTTTTTTTCTCCGGGCACTCCGGGTTTCGCACACCTCTCATTAACTATCGGCTCGAAACAAGTGAAATAATGTTGAAAGGGCCATAAAACCATAACCAAAAAAACAAATAAAATAAAAAATAGGTCCTCCGGAAGGGAAACTGCCCTGGAACTAAATTTGTCCCCGGTAATTATTCTTTCAAGAAAGTGTTCCGGATCAGAATCATATCTTTCCAAAAGTGATTCAGACACGGACACTCGGACAGCTCGTTTTTCTTTACTAAAACATGGTGGCACCTAACGCGCTGAAAGCTTCATCATGCATCATGCCCAGCTGTTCACGTAAAATGGTAAAAACGCTACCCGCATAAAACTCCAAACTTCTAGCCATTTCTGAAACTGTCCTTCGCCGCCAGTCCTGCTTTACTAGTTGATATTCACTAGTGACGTCATCAGTAGGGTTCACATGCCCTGTCTTCCAACGTTACTCGACAACCATGTACAAGGCATTGGTGTATATTTAGATTTCCAGTGTAAAGCCTAATGTAAACCTATAGATAACAATGTAGTTCATACTTCCATGAACACATCGAGTCACATGCTTTTGAATGACGTCAAGTGACGTCAGTCTAACCCATGGTCCTCTACGGGCGTCGGTGACGTCAACATTGTGTAAATGTTTTCCAGCTTTAAAAGTTTGTCCTATAAGCATTTTTTCGCCCAGTGATGAGGGGCAAAGAAGGCAAATATAAAAATAATTAATTTATTTTTTCCGCTTTTCATGAAAGTATGAAAGACAGCGGGTCTCTAGCAAAGTTTACATGAACCCCTGTGGGTTAGGCCGGTTAACTATTAAACGGCCTTGGAGATTTTAAGGTTAAAGCATTTTAATATTTGTTCTTCTTAAAACTGGTTAATAATTATAGAAAGTAAATAACTGCAGCTCATTTACACAACTTCAGAAAATTTCTGTCAAGAGAAAAGTTGGTACAAGGTACAAATAATCTCCCCTTGTGAAATAGCCGTTTACCTAAAGGAAAAAACAACATTGTTACATGTGGGTTTACGGCGTCCCGCAAACCCCCATGCTGACAAGACAACCGAGCGTGATCTCTGACAGGTGTACGGGCAGCTGTGGGGTAAGGCACAAGAAAGATGTTAAATGATTGACATGAATTATTTACAGTATCTACATACAACACTTACTAACACAAAACATCACAAATTGTTGCTTCTGTAGCCAACTCACGACGTCCGCTCCGAAGGCAAAACACTGTTCTGTGCTCGGAACGGGTGACGTGAATACCTACAGAAGCAAACAACAAAAACAACAAGAAAAACAAAAAAAGAAACAACACAAAACGCGACTGGCCAGTTTATAACTTTGGGTGAATCCCCACTCGCGTGACACTTCTTCTCGCGAACTAGTAAAACTAGTCTATCAACATAATTGATTATCCTAGGATTAGCGATCACGTTTGCTGATCAAACGTTTAGTGATCGTCCAAATAAGGTAAGTTGACCTCTTCCATGATCACATTTGTTTACAACGAACAATGATTTAGAAGAATCTGCTTCTATCCTGGTAAGCGCTGATTACGGCGGTCTGTCCGCCCTTGCTGGACCCTAACGCCTAGCGTCGTACCAGTACCTGCTGCTATGAAGCAGGGAGCAGCAGGTCACACATTGTTATGCCTGCAAATTACGATAACGGGACTAGAAACGAGTCACAAAACATACATGCTATATCATGATCCCCCTCCCGGAGAAGTAAGAATATGTTCATGCATATACCGTTATTGCGCATGCGCCGACCAGACATACAGGCTGATTAGTGCATGCGACAAATAACCGTACAGCAGAACTCAACTTGACTGTGCATCAAATTATCAGCACCCAGCGCTTGACACAATAATACTCAAAGTTCATGTTTCCTTACTGAGCACTACAGAAATCAATTAATGCTCACTACTACTGAGCATAATACTCATCAAATTTGTGCTCACTACATTATCACAAGTAAGAGGCAATTGAACAGACCACGCCTTTGCGCTACCTGGTCAGCCGCCAATTACAGGAAACATAACAATCTCTATTTCATATCCTTCTCCGCGACACGGCTCACAAATATAGCTATTCACAAATTCAATACATTAATAACAGATAGAAACTACAACAGAAGATTTTCATCTATAATCTACAACATTTGTTAGTGTCTCATATGGGCCAACACTGTTTGCCGTAAATTCTCTCTATTTGGTAGGCACCCCGTCACAACCGTCCTCGCGACGCCGATGACGCAGCTGACGTCATCCCCGCCGCTCAGGCCGTTATGACGTGTGGCGACCAAATACTCCCACTTATCATCATCACGTTCTTTATATGTACATACATGCACAAACTGAGTTATCAGACAAAAACGGCATCATTACAAAATGAACTCGTAATTCTTCTTGAACAAAATTATTTCTAATCAACGTGAACATGCTTGTAAAATAAAATTCATTACGGTTCATCATCACGGATAACCCAACAGGCTCTTGTAAGAGTTTGCCCTGATGATGAAGATGTGGTTAAGCCCGTCTTAAGTTTACGTCCCCTCTACACCTAATGTCATATTGGGACGGAACCACGGTTTTCTAACCACAGCCAGTCACAAGTCATGGATCAAACAAGTGACCCGGCGTTTATTAATTACATTCTACAAAAGGGGTCTAAAAGCCTAAATGAATCTAGAATGAGCGGGTGTCCAAACTTTACGTCTCACCAACATCTAGGGTCAGCATGAGACAGGACCTCACTTAGAAAGACTCATTCTACTACTGGAGAAGCCTGGGATCGATCCTGCGACGTCTAGCTGGCAAAGCTAGTAGCCTAATCACTACAGGCCTCAATAGTGAATTCAGAAAAGGCTTCAGAAAGTTGGGGTATACTAGAAGTAAACCCCTCCAAAACCTACAAGCATGTTCATACAAAAATAATACCAAACATAGATTTAACATACCTTTCAATATACTTTCTATTTCCCCGTCACAATGTTGTGTTTACTCTTTACAACTTGACCTGCTGCTAAAGTATCCGCTTTTTTTCAGGGTTTATATATCTATGAATACTACCGGAAAATCATGCCCACTCGTATTACCTTGCTTTGTTCGTGGGGAAGTGGAGATACCGGCCACAAACAAAGCCAGATAGCAAAATCGAGTAGATAATGGATTTGCCTTCAAATAGTATATTTCCCATAGGAAAAATTGATGAAACGACCCTATAATCAATGACATGACTCCTGTCAAAACGAACACCCACACAACACGTGACGGGAATAAAAATCATATATGGCACAATTTGGCGGTTGGCGATTTTTAGGCAAATGAGAACTCAGCCTTTTAGCGGCCCCCTGTATTGTAAAAACAGCTCTCTATAAACCACTCATGCATACATCGTATGATATGTGCATGACTTGTTCATGGAGCCGCATAGTTTGCGTACCATATTTCACCTAAAATATTTCACTCGCACCGCCCTACCATATATCTACTAAAATAATTTAGATGTGCATAAGCACCAGAGAGGTTTCCTATTCCATCTCGTAACAAAGGTTTCCCCTTTTGGAGAAAAAACAATCAGAAATGTTTTTTCTTTGTGTATAGAGATGGAATAGGATGAACCTATCTAAACAAGACAGCTATTTACACAACAACCGTGCGAATAATTACCTACTAAGGTAGTCTGCCCCCAAATTTTCTTGGCCCCAGAATTTTCCTGTTCCCCTGACACTCTGTTGTTTGTTAGAAAACGGATATCGTTTAAATCTTACTGGAGGTGGCCTTTCTGGCTTAACAGATTTGATTGATTTCACAGGTTCTGACATAAATGTGGTACATATAATTTGGTCTGTCTGACATGTCAGTCCTGCAAGGCGCTGTTCTCTCAGCCCTTCTGTCTCCTCACTCTCCTCTGTTTCCTCACTCTCTACTGACGTTAGTGTGTGTGGGACGCTAACGTCACCGTCACTTTCCTGTTGCTCTGCAGTTTCAAAACTGCTGTCTTCAAATGAAGACTCGTCGACGTCATTTCTGTCATGACTGTCTGTCGACATAATTGGTCTAGAGATCAGACAATGAGACGTCATAGTCTGACGCTCAACATACTGTTTCAGTATATTAGCGTGATATGTGTTAACATTTCCATTGACGTCAATTTTATAATCCATTCTGCTTACTACCTCAACCACTTCATAAGGACCTTTCCATTGAAGCAATAATTTATTACTGTCTGTCGGTAGTAACAACAGTACTTTGTCGCCGACGTCAAATTTACGCGACCTCGCGCCTTTATCATAATAAGCTTTCTGCTTAATCTGAACCTTTTTTAAATTATCACGCGCTAATTTGCATGTCTGCTCTAACCGTTCCCTAAGCTCAATAACGTATTGATACGTCGAAAGAACTTGCTCATCGCGTACCTCTTCAGCCCATAATTCTCTTAATATTGCCATTGGACCTCTGACGTTACGTCCATATAACAACTCAAAAGGGGAGTATCCTAAAGACTCTTGTGGGACTTCCCTTACCGCAAATAATAAGGCTGGAAGATATTTATCCCAATCTTTTGGACGTTCAGCACACATGCGACGTAACATCTGCTTTAACGTAGCGTGGAAACGCTCTATCAGTCCGTTGCAAATTGGGTGTCTCGGACTACACGTTAACTGTTGAAGAGAAAGAAGTCTGCTGACTTCCTTCATTACCTCAGCAGTAAACTGTGATCCACAATCAGTCAACATTTCATCAGGAATGCCAACCCTACTAAACATTTCAATAAGCGCTTCCGCGACACGTTCCGTCTCAATACTCGGTAAAGCTATCGCCTCTGGATACCTTGTCGCATAATCTATCATGGTTAAAATATACCGAGATTTCCTATCAGATCGAGGCTCAATTGGACCAACTATGTCCACTGCCACCCTCTTAAATGGCGTATCAATCAATGGCATTTTTCCTAGAGGTACTTTAGTGACCCGACCTTTCTGAATAGTTCTCTGACAAATATCACAAGATTTACAAAATCTAGCGACATCACCGCAAATACCGGGCCAGTAAAACTCAGTTACAACTCTATCCAATGTCTTCCTAATACCCATATGTCCAGACATAAGCGTTTCATGAGCCAGTTTCAACACCTTTCCTCGGAAACTTTGAGGGACCACAAGTTGGAAAGAGACTTTGTTACCCTTGGTGAACTCCCTATATGCCAAACCTTTTCTCTCAATAAACCTAGTTTCACCTCGGTTTAAACCACGACTCACAGTCTTGTTCCCAGATACAACCCTTTTCCTGATGTTTTCCAAAGTTGGATCATCAACCTGAGCTTGCTTGAAAGCCTCCTTGTCATCGTTAATGATCTGATCGGGAACCTTAAGTTTTCTGTAAGGCTTCTCATCCTGCCTAGTTTGAGACCTAGTTACAGCCGCGGCTGAGAAATGAGACATATCAGGAAGTTTTGATCCATCAATGTTACCGATAACCAAATCGTACAACGTATCATCCATACACAAAGCTTCAGTTTTCCCAGTGAAAAAAGGACAATCAATGTCAATCATTGCCAAAGGATACCTTTGTGTGGATTCATCAATCAACGTAACATTTGATTCCTTTCCTATTAACTGACTATCCGAAACCAAACTTCTCCGAACGACACAGCCTGTACACCCAGTATCTCTTAATACAACCACCTTTTTATTATTAACCAATCCTTGTGCCGTCGGTAACCTTGCCTTTAAGAAGTAACAGACACCTTCCCTAGTTTCCTTACTACACTCCTCCCTATCCGAAATCAAAGGCTCACCAACCTTATTTTCAAAAATACTTCCAATCTCATCACCTTTCCTAGTTACTTCTGTCTGACAAAAACTAACTTGGTGTGCTGCGCCACGTGGTGTGCTATTATTTTTACCGCGTCCGCGAAAAGACCCTCTAAAATTACCACGACCACGTGTATAACCACGACCTACATTCTGCGTATTCTCATTCTTAACCTGAGAACCTTGAGTCTCTACGCGCGTGTTAAAATTTTCTTTAACACCGCTATCCCCCACTCCAGTTGCTCCTACCTCTGCGCTATACAATTGTTTCCTGTCGGGGTTCTTAAAACATTTAATTGTTAAATGCCCCTTACCGCATATGCTACACTTGATATCCGGTCTACCACTCGGTTTGTTCGAGTCAACTTTGTCCTGTTTACCCTGCGCTGCGCCTCTATTATCGCGTTGCCCCTTATTAATGCAACTATATACGCCCCCGCGCGCTTCTGCAAACAAATCTGCCTCCCTAGCCATTTCATCTAAATTACCAAACTGTTTTGGCTTCAGATGCACATACAGTTCTCTATTACATGACTCCAGGAACTGATCCCTTGCCATGAAATCACAGACAGCCGGAAAAGATTTTTCTATCTTTGCCATATTAAGCCATTTTTCTAAATAACTTCTCAGTCTACTACTGAACTGTATGAACGTTTCTGATTTCTCGGGCCTACTATAACGAAACTGTTTCCTAAATCCGCGCTCTGTCATGTCAAAATTCTTTAATAAAGCGTCCTTTAACTTTTCATAATCCGCCGCATCCTCATTTGACAACCGGTCATATACATCAAGTGCGCGCCCTTTGAGCAATGCACTTAAATACGCGGCCCAAACACTCTTATCCCATTTATTAGCCGTAGCATATTTCTCAAATCTAGATAAATAACTATCCATTTTATCCTTACCCTCTTCAAAATAAGGTAACTTAGGATCCCGGGCATGAGCCACCTTCTCAGCTTTTTGCTTTTCAAATTCTAGCTCGATCTTCGCTCTCTGCATTTCTAACTGATTCCTTAATTCTTGGTGCTGTAGCTCAAACCCATGTTTTATTTTTTCTAAATGGGCCTCACTAATCTCTTTTGCCTCCCTTTCAGTCTTAATGCGTGCCATTTCAAGTTCCTTATTAACATTCAACATAGCTAGTTCATGTACCCTTTCCTTTTCTTTTTCTGCCCTTTCCTTTTCCTTTTCTTCAGACCTTAACCTTTCTAAATCCCTTTGCTCTTGCCTTTCTGCCCGCTCAATATCTTGCTGCTCTTTAACAAAACCTTGTAACTCCTTCCCCTCATAACCTAAGTCCTTTCCCATTTGCATTAAACGCTCCATTATTGATAACGTAAATCTCACGTTACTATCAAAACCACTATAAACTGATCAGTTATGATCAGCGATGATTGAATGGGCTTAACTAAAACGTTAAGATATGTGTTATACGCGTTAATCTAACTAAAACGTTAGTTATTAAAGCACACGCGATTTGAAATGTCAAATGCTTTCAGCAAAGTATGACGTTGCGTACTAGTAGTCTAATATGACGTCATAAACTGACGACGTTTACAGTAAAATGCTACAATCCGAAGTTTCATCACATTACAAAACTCCGATCATAACAAGTCACCATTAATGTTTCTATTACGTCATACCTAACCTCAAGCCACAGCGTAAATATTAACGCTAACGTTATGTCAACGTCAGTAAATTGTTAACGTCACTACGTCAGAACCAAGTGTGGGTAAGATCAATTAGTAGCTCCAATTTAACTTAGTAGAATGTCAGGTAACACAATTAAGTGGGGTCTACTTAAATTTTTCGTTACCAAGAAAAAGTGGGGTTTGCCTTGCCTTCCTGCTCAGAAATTATCGACTTGTCAGTATCCATTCAGTTGAATACATGGGTTTCGCACTTCATCAACGCAGGAAGGAAGATTCAAGTTAATTTCTAAATGTGGCTGTCAATACATTTTTTTTTTTTTTAAATTGATGATTCAGAGTATCAATGTGCTGTTCCACAGCCGGGAACACCAGCCAGAGATCAAATCCTCACTTTTCTGACACCAAATGTTACATGTGGGTTTACGGCGTCCCACAAACCCCCATGCTGACAAGACAACCGAGCGTGATCTCTGACAGGTGTACGGGCAGCTGTGGGGTAAGGCACAAGAAAGATGTTAAATGATTGACATGAATTATTTACAGTATCTACATACAACACTTACTAACACAAAACATCACAAATTGTTGCTTCTGTAGCCAACTCACGACGTCCGCTCCGAAGGCAAAACACTGTTCTGTGCTCGGAACGGGTGACGTGAATACCTACAGAAGCAAACAACAAAAACAACAAGAAAAACAAAAAAAGAAACAACACAAAACGCGACTGGCCAGTTTATAACTTTGGGTGAATCCCCACTCGCGTGACACTTCTTCTCGCGAACTAGTAAAACTAGTCTATCAACATAATTGATTATCCTAGGATTAGCGATCACGTTTGCTGATCAAACGTTTAGTGATCGTCCAAATAAGGTAAGTTGACCTCTTCCATGATCACATTTGTTTACAACGAACAATGATTTAGAAGAATCTGCTTCTATCCTGGTAAGCGCTGATTACGGCGGTCTGTCCGCCCTTGCTGGACCCTAACGCCTAGCGTCGTACCAGTACCTGCTGCTATGAAGCAGGGAGCAGCAGGTCACACATTGTTATGCCTGCAAATTACGATAACGGGACTAGAAACGAGTCACAAAACATACATGCTATATCATGATCCCCCTCCCGGAGAAGTAAGAATATGTTCATGCATATACCGTTATTGCGCATGCGCCGACCAGACATACAGGCTGATTAGTGCATGCGACAAATAACCGTACAGCAGAACTCAACTTGACTGTGCATCAAATTATCAGCACCCAGCGCTTGACACAATAATACTCAAAGTTCATGTTTCCTTACTGAGCACTACAGAAATCAATTAATGCTCACTACTACTGAGCATAATACTCATCAAATTTGTGCTCACTACATTATCACAAGTAAGAGGCAATTGAACAGACCACGCCTTTGCGCTACCTGGTCAGCCGCCAATTACAGGAAACATAACAATCTCTATTTCATATCCTTCTCCGCGACACGGCTCACAAATATAGCTATTCACAAATTCAATACATTAATAACAGATAGAAACTACAACAGAAGATTTTCATCTATAATCTACAACATTTGTTAGTGTCTCATATGGGCCAACACTGTTTGCCGTAAATTCTCTCTATTTGGTAGGCACCCCGTCACAACCGTCCTCGCGACGCCGATGACGCAGCTGACGTCATCCCCGCCGCTCAGGCCGTTATGACGTGTGGCGACCAAATACTCCCACTTATCATCATCACGTTCTTTATATGTACATACATGCACAAACTGAGTTATCAGACAAAAACGGCATCATTACAAAATGAACTCGTAATTCTTCTTGAACAAAATTATTTCTAATCAACGTGAACATGCTTGTAAAATAAAATTCATTACGGTTCATCATCACGGATAACCCAACAGGCTCTTGTAAGAGTTTGCCCTGATGATGAAGATGTGGTTAAGCCCGTCTTAAGTTTACGTCCCCTCTACACCTAATGTCATATTGGGACGGAACCACGGTTTTCTAACCACAGCCAGTCACAAGTCATGGATCAAACAAGTGACCCGGCGTTTATTAATTACATTCTACAAAAGGGGTCTAAAAGCCTAAATGAATCTAGAATGAGCGGGTGTCCAAACTTTACGTCTCACCAACATCTAGGGTCAGCATGAGACAGGACCTCACTTAGAAAGACTCATTCTACTACTGGAGAAGCCTGGGATCGATCCTGCGACGTCTAGCTGGCAAAGCTAGTAGCCTAATCACTACAGGCCTCAATAGTGAATTCAGAATAGGCTTCAGAAAGTTGGGGTATACTAGAAGTAAACCCCTCCAAAACCTACAAGCATGTTCATACAAAAATAATACCAAACATAGATTTAACATACCTTTCAATATACTTTCTATTTCCCCGTCACAATGTTGTGTTTACTCTTTACAACTTGACCTGCTGCTAAAGTATCCGCTTTTTTTCAGGGTTTATATATCTATGAATACTACCGGAAAATCATGCCCACTCGTATTACCTTGCTTTGTTCGTGGGGAAGTGGAGATACCGGCCACAAACAAAGCCAGATAGCAAAATCGAGTAGATAATGGATTTGCCTTCAAATAGTATATTTCCCATAGGAAAAATTGATGAAACGACCCTATAATCAATGACATGACTCCTGTCAAAACGAACACCCACACAACACGTGACGGGAATAAAAATCATATATGGCACAATTTGGCGGTTGGCGATTTTTAGGCAAATGAGAACTCAGCCTTTTAGCGGCCCCCTGTATTGTAAAAACAGCTCTCTATAAACCACTCATGCATACATCGTATGATATGTGCATGACTTGTTCATGGAGCCGCATAGTTTGCGTACCATATTTCACCTAAAATATTTCACTCGCACCGCCCTACCATATATCTACTAAAATAATTTAGATGTGCATAAGCACCAGAGAGGTTTCCTATTCCATCTCGTAACAAACATGGCAAAAAAAAAAAAAAAAAAAAACATTAATATGGGTCACGACAAGGAAATTTGCAACCTTTGTCATGATCGGTTCAGAGCCAGAGAACGTGAAAACATGATATTGACAATATATTCCTCCCATAAATCATGTATCTATGATATAAACTCATCGTAACGGGGGAGGAGATACATGATTTCGGACGCACATAAATCTGACAATATGGAATATGCTACCAGCGAAGACTTAGATCAGTCTGCGCAGCATGCTGCGCAGACTGATCTCAGTCTTTAATGGTCCTATGACTATTTATGGATCCTAGGCAATCTTACAAAACGATAACCGGGGAATCTAATCATGCAACTGAAAGGATGTAGAAGGGGTCTGGCCACACATCATTTTAGAGATCCATTGTGTTCTGGCTAAAATATTCAAATTCCGTAGTTAACAACATACATCATTGTTGAATGAAGGTGTTCAAATATGATTTAATGAGAATAAATGTCGGTATTAAACGTCAGAGTTCCGTGGCTAATTAACCATAAGGCATATAAATGTCTTTGAAGGCGCTATTTAGTATATAATACGAACTTTCAGGTAAAACAAATCCTTTTCTCCTCAGAAAAACAATTCTAAATCGGAAAATTGGGGTTTTGCAGAATGCCATTATCTGTTGTTTTTTTTTTTTTTTTTTTTTAAGGTTGGGGGGGGGGGGGAAGGGGAAGTTACGACCATTTCAAGATTATTTCACATTTTCACATTTCGAGCCGATAGTTAATCAGTGAGGGGCAAAAATCCGGCGGAGTACCCGGAGAAAAACACCTGGTCTTCCTTTATCGAATTTGGCGTCTCATATGTGGCCCAAGCGAGGCTCGAACCACAGCGACGAGAGACCTAATGATTAAGACCATTCTGCCACGAGGGCCCGTCCTATTTCTGGTAGAAAGCATATTGTTACCTAAAGTTAGAAAATGATATGTTCAAAGTGGAAGATTCGGGTTAAAACTTGGTTAAAAATAAACAAGAAAAATGCCATATCAAGTGACTCGATTGTGATTGCATTGTACCATTTCGCCGGAAAGAAACATGACATCACAAAAACACGCCTATATAATTTTGACCCCTTGAACCCCTCTTTTATACAGTAAAACTGGGGTTTCCGGGGGTATACTTTATTTTTCTTATTTCTGCTCTAAAATATAGATTGTGGGTACTCGTTAGAACCACCTCGATGAGGCGGTTCTAACGAGTGCCCACAATCTATATTTTGAGCAGAAATAAGAAAAATATCACATTTTTTCATCATAATATTTTCATTTTTCGGCGATAAAGGCGGCAATGTATTTGAATAGGCGTGTTTGCGTAATGGAATGATATCTAATTATTAAAGCCGTTTAGTTATAGACTAGAATTACATGAACACTGAATTTACCGCATTAAACGCCGGTTGAACATTTTTTGTTATTTTTGTTGAATTCCATTTATTGAATATCTAAATTGACGTGAAAACCGGTGTTGAATTGTACATAGGGTACCCGCCGTGACCTCGGTTTCAGTGGAAGTCCAGTGTAAACTCGCGCAAATACACAAGTGCATGGACTGTCTTTACCACGGGGGGGGGGGGGGGAAACCTACGTCACGATGACGTCACACAGAAAGACAATGGCAGCCGCCATCTTGAAAGTACCTCTCGCTTCGGTAAGTGTTTTTGTGTTAAACAGATGATTTAAGCACAATCTTGACACAGCTTTTATCGCAGAGTACGGGCGAAATAACAATGTTTTGTCTGCAAAAAGAAATTTGTGCAGGCTTTCAGTTGTATGGATAAACACGTTGGATTTAGTTCATTTCAGCGATCCATTCGTCAACACTCTGGATATGAAAATCATTCATATGAAGCAGCGCAGTGTTTTCATTAATCCTCTCATAACGAGTACACGACTTTTTCAGAAGAAAATACCATAGAAGTGTTTATTAGTATTAAAATTAAATTTTTTGAACTTTATAAGACGTTTTCAGTAAATGATATCGTTAACACTCGATCAGAAATGAGATACGTACACACTCTGAAAACCAGCATATAGTTGTTTTTTTTTGTTTTTTTTTTTTGTTTTTTTTGCTTTTTTTTTTTGGTCTTACGGCCCTTTCAAAATTATTTCACTCATATCGAGCCGATCGCTAATCAGAAGTGGGCGAAAACCGGAGTACCCGGAGAAAAACCACATGACCTTCCGTCGCAGAACTTGGCGTCTCACATATGACCCGAGCGAGGCTCGAACCACAGCGGTGAGAGACCTAATGATCAAGAGTCAGCGCTCTTAACCACTAGGCCACATATAGTTGTTTCTCTTGACAACCTGAAAAGCAAGATAACAAGTATCTTTGACAATAGTGGTGGCCAGATGAACAGCCGATCACAATCTCCGCTCTCATGTCACTTAAGAAGACATTGCCCAGTCTAGAACATTGTCGCACTTGAACTATTTACAATGTTGCGCCGAGTTGCGAAAAAAATGACGATAAAACAAATGGTTCAGATTTAAAAATTAATATCTGTAAAAACAAGAGGCCCTTGAGCCACTATACTCACCATAGTTCAGTTGGGTTCTGTCCCATGGAAGACATGCGTTTCATTAAGCTATTAAGGCTAGAAAAATCTAAGAAGAGGCCCACCCAAGGACTATGCTGGGAAATTAGGTTTCTAGCTTTTCTTGTTCTTGTGAAAACGTTGACAAAATATTAATATTGGCCAGATTTTTGGGAGAAGATTTAAAGAATAGATGAACAAATATGCTGAAGATGCTTATTGCCTTTTATACAATATAAGCCATCATTATTGCATTGCATACAAATGTTCTAGAAAAGGGTAATCCCCTTGAAGCAAGGACTACAAGACAGAACTGAAAAGTGTGGAGTGTACACGATTTTTTATGGACAAGACTAGCTAGTTTCGGCCAGTTAGGCCGCATCACTAACCCTCAAACATTTACGAACCCCTGCAGTGGCATCAATGATCCCAAATGACTGGAAAATAAATCCACACTTTGATGAAGAGCAGATAAACATTTTACGGACGCCAAATATTCCCATAATACCAGCTACGGTGAAATATATTTCTTTCTAGAAAAATGTAATCCTTTGGAAGCAAGGGCAACAAGAAAATAAAAATAAAGGCACACTATGATAAAGATTGAAGTTTCAACATTTTATAGTTCCTAGGAAATTTTTGATGAAATTCGACTTAGACCTATGATAGAGAGAAAGAATTAAAGTAAAGATGAAATGGGATGTCAAGAAAAACACTGCCTCTTACACTATGTAAGTTATCATCCCAACTGCATATGTAAAATAGAACTGAAGGCAATGATAAGGAATCGATACAATTAACCCACTGCTCCCATCAGAGACACCAAAGAGAAAGAAACACAAGCATGAAATAACTAGACTCTAAACATCACTAACGGAAAGCCAAAAGGACAGTTTCTTTCCAACAAAATGACCAGTTGGCTGTCCAAAACAAAAGGATATAAGCGAATACTGGTAATCACTTAGAGGGTCCAAATCAGAAGTAGAGGCAATGATCAGGAATCGATACAATTAACCCACAGCTCCCATCAGAGACACCAAAGGGAAAGAACCACAAACATAAAACAACATACCCCAACGGAAACACCAACAGCGGAAAGCCAAAAGGACCGTTACTTTCTCACAAAAATGGCCAAAAGCTATCCAAAATAAAATAAAACAAGCGACACAAACACCCAAAGACCCCAAGCCTGCCCAGGAAAAGTGGTGCGAGTTGGACCGTACATGTGTATAAAATAGAAGTAAATGCAATGGTCAGGAATCCCTATTTGTTTCACTGAAGGCATTGCTTGAGATGTCATTTCATCTTAATGTTGGATAGAAGTTCCGAACAGATTGGAAGTAACGTCTCGAAAATGACCTAAGTGCTGTTGACGGGGCCGTTCAACCTCAATTTCAACCAAACAGGCATCATCATTTCATATGTTTATGCCGTTTGTAGTTTTTTTTGCGTATCGCGCGAAAATAGTAGACGTTTTTGTTTTATCTTTGTAGTTGAGACGTTATTTGTTTTGTTTTGTCAATATATCAGCCGGTGCAAGACAAATGCTAAAATATGACATGTGCGACTAGTGAATACCTAGACCAGTCCATGCATCTGATGGGTGTAATATTTCGCTTTTGAAACAATAGTGAGCTATTACACTACTCACACCTGCTCGTTGTACGGACGATTCTTAATCCTAACCAACCGCACAAGTCCAACAGCAGATCCTGAACAGCGTAACGAGAAAAAATGTCATTTGGGCCTCGATAAGGATCGGTTTATACAACAAGCAGGTGTGGGAAGTTTCAAATATTACTACCTTTTTTAAAACTCAAGAATACACCGATCAGACTGCCCGGGTATGCAAGCTGATCTGGGTAGTTTATCGTCGCCCATAAATTGCCTTATTGTAGCTTTTTTCTTGCACCGGCTCATTAATTAAAATAAATAACTTTGAAACAACACAAATTTTAAAAAGCCTACTTTTTGTGGGTGTTATGCCAAATACTGCATCGAGTGAGGTAAATGTCAAATTAACGATACAAAAAGTGTTACACTTTTCATTAAAACTGTGCTACAGTGTACAATATTGATTTTTGGTCGACAAAAGTTACTAAACAATGGACCTTTTTTTCAAAATAGTGCTTAAGTCCACCTGACCATCACTAAAGGTAGCTGTTATTTATAGAAAATAGCCGCCTTATTCTTATAACTGTGAGGACGGCGTATTCAATAATATGGTTATCAATAGAATCTGGACTAAAATCGTGTGTTGGGTTTAGCAAACAGTGTAAGCCCTAACAAGACGCGACAAGACGCGCATCTACACTGTTTGCTTTTTGTACACGGATGTAAGGAATAAACAAATGTTTACAGTCTAAGTCACCGTGTATTTTTCAAACCCACCCAAGAGACAGCTGACCCACCGGTTCTATTACTACTTTGATTAAAGTAAGTTTGTTTGTATGTATTGGAGTTTAAGGGCCCAGTCAACAATATTTAGGTCATTTTTATTCCGGTCAGTTTACCTATCCACACTTTTTCTGTGCAGGCTTATACGTTAACCAGTACAGCGCACATTCTATCGCCAGAAACTGACAACTGCCCTTCTTGAATCAGCAGAAGGGAGAAACTGACCATAGAAAAGATTCCATGATCAATATCCACGAAAGAATGTTGCCGACCCTGGCAGGTAACGAAGCCGCGTCCTTCTGATCACCAGTCAGACGCGCATCCAACTGAGCAACCGAGGCCGGCTTAAATAAAGTAAGATAATGCCTTTTTATAAGGAGCAGATCATTGCAAGAAGTTTAGTTCTCAGCCACGACAGTATTTTTCCGCTCATGTAAGTGACCATTGAGGACCTCAAGAGATGTCTGCCTATTCTTCGTTAGCCTGTATGACTCTTTTTATTTTCAGAGATAAATGTAAACCTAATTATGTTGTTTAATACCTCAACGCAAGTACGACAATGCTCCAGAGTGGGCTATATCTTCTTAAGTGACAAGGGAGCGGACATTACAACTGCCTGTTCATCTGGCCACCATTATTGTCCAAGATACTTGTAACCTTTAGAGAATTTGGCGCATTTTACCCTGCTTTTCAGGTTGTCACGAGAAACAACTATATGCTGATTTTCAGAGTGTGTACGTATCTCTTTTCAGATCGAGTGTTAACGATACCATTTATTGAAAACGTCGTATAAAGTTCAAAAATTTTAATTTTGATACAAATAAACACTTCTTTGGTATTTTCTTCTGAAAAAGTGGTGTACTCGTTATGAGAGGATTAATGAAAAGACTGCGCTGCTTCATATGAATGATTTTCATATCCAGAGTGTTGACGAATGGATCGCTGAAATTAACTAAATCCGACGTGTTCATCCATACTACTTAAAGCTTGCCTAAATTTCTTTTTGCTGACAAAACATTGTAATTTTGCCCGTACTCTGCGATAATAGCTATGTCAAGATTGTGCGTAAAATATATGTTTAACACAGAAATACTTACCGAAGCGAGAGTTCCTTTCAAGATGGCGACCGCCTTGTGTAAAATTGTGACGTCATCGTGACGTAGGTTTCCCCCTTGTTTACTGGGCATTCAAGTGATTAATTTGCCTGCAGTAGTTTATGGTTTATTATGGTTCTTTTAGCTGTACAGATTTATTTATTCATACTTTTTCCTATTTATCTGCTACACATTTAAGCTTTAGTTAATGCATAATTATTATTCTATTCTCATTTTTATCACTATTGTTTATTTATTTATTTATTTATCCTCTTTTGTTGGCATTTTAATATTTATTATTATTTTTTTTTTTTTTTACTTTTGTTTATTTATTTATTTATTTATTTATTTATTTATTTATTTATTTATCTGAGTGTTTTCTATAATGTAAGTTCATAACATGGTTGTGAGTTAGCCTGGTCCTCTTGTGATGCTGTGGGCTGCTGGTGATGGTGCTTTCCAGAGTTTTGGCGGGAGATGACATCGTGTCTTCTGACGTTACGCCAACTTGTCTGCATCTTTAAGGAAGTGACACGACGTCGTCCCTAGCTACGGCAGATCATCATTACTTTCTTCCTGTCAGCATCACAAGATGGATGTCACTTAGTTGTTCGATGAATTAATAGATTCCTGAAGAAGGCCAAGGGCCGAAAATTTGAAAAAGAGTGATTTTTAATTCATATGCTATTTGTTATTTTCCATGCGGAAATATAATTTAGAAGAATATATTTCAAAGAGTTGAATCCGACAATGAGTGATCAGTGAGCACAGCCTAGCAAAATCATAAACCGACAAGCACAATCAGCAAAAAGACTGGTCTTCTTTATACTTAGCACCTTTCTTTCCAACATCAAGAACAACACATTATTATTATTATTATTATTATTATTATTATTATTATTATAATTATTATTATTATTATTATTATTATCGTTTGTTTAAATCATTATTATTGTTATTGTTAAATGTTCTTTCCTACAAACAAACCAAGGGACGATCCGACTCACATCACTTTGCCAAGGCAGGCTAGGACCTCCTAAGCGGTTTATCTGAACTCAGGTGCGGTCAATTTCAGCTCTGCGTTGAAGTATCATGCAGCCCAATCTATTTCTTCAAGCCCCGATCGGCGGGGCCCAATAATAGTAGTAGAAGTAGAAAAAAAATAGTAACAGTATAATTATTTCATATCTAATCGTTTTATTATTAAAATTTTATCAGTAGTAGTAGTAGTAGTAGCAGTCGCAGTAGTAGTAGTTATAATCATTATTATTATTGTTATCTATGTACATTCCAACAAACAATATTGGCGAGTTGTATCCAATATATTTACATTTCCAGTGTAAAGTCTGATGTAAACCTACAGAAAACAATTGCGTTCATACGTCAATGAACGCATCGAATCACATGATTTTCAGTGACGTTAAATGACGTCATTCTAAACCATTGTTCTCTACGGCGTTGATGACGTCAACGCTGCTCCGCTCTTTGTAGAAAAACAGCGTGTAAATGTTTTTCAGCTTAAAAGTTTGTCCGACAAGCATTTTTTTTTTCGCCCAGTGATGAGGGGCAAATAATGTAAATATAAAAAATAAACTTAATTTTTCTGCTTTTCATGAAAGTATGAACGACAATGGGTGGCTAGCAAAGTTTACATGAACCCCTTCGGGGTTCATTTACGTTGCACGCGACCCACTGCGTTCATTCTTCCATGAACTGCAGAAAAATAAATTTCATTTCTTAATTAATTTTAGTCACATTGACATGCTCATGTAATGCCCTTGTAAATCCGATTTTATGTCAAGAAAAATAAGGTTTACATTTCAAACCGTAATTTACCTCCAATTGTTTCGTTAGAGAAATGCAATTTACACAGCATAATTATGAGTGAGCAGCTAATTATGAGTGAGTGTACTACCGTGTTAAACCCAAAGTCGCTAAATGCATTATGTGGAGTAAATATGTTGAGTCTTGAAGACATTTAGTCCGCCAATGACAATGAGAACGGCACGCGAATCGTACGCAGTAAAAAAGGATAAACGTCCCGAAAACACGCCTATTCAAATATATTGAAGTTTTTCCACACAAAACTGAAAATGTTCAGAACAAAATGCTGATTTTTTTCATAATTATGCTAAATATATATATTGTGGGAACTCGTTAGATCCGCCTCGGTGAGGCGGTTCTAACGAGTAGCCACAATCTATGTTTTTGATCGGAAAATATGAAAAATAATGCACACTGTATAAAAGTGGGGTTTAAGAGGGTCAAAATTATATAGCCATGTTTTCGATGTCGTTACATTACGATAACACATCCATGCGTCGTAGTGCATTTTTTCACATCTCCAAAATGGAGACTTTTCTGGTGAAAATCCTTGATATTTTCTTATAAATAGTGCTATCATAGGTTGTGGGTGCTCGTTAGAACCGCCTCATTGAGGCGGTTCCAAAGAGTACCCACAACCTATGTCTTGGAGCAAAAATAAGAAAAATAATGTATACCCCCTTAAACCCGAGTTCTCTCTATATAAAGTGGGGTTTAGTGGGGGGGGGGGTCTTCATTCCATGGACTTGTTCGCGTGATGAGCTTCTTGATCCTGTTCGTTTCATTGTCTTGGTTTACAACATTTAACCAAAACCACAAAACATGGTTAATTTATTATTCAAGGCGTAAGTGATATTGACTAAAAATAAGAATTAATTTATATAATATGACAACATGTTGTTATATGATTTAAAACCATGGTGACATTTATGAGGAAAAAAATTAGTGTCCGTAACGAACAAAAAAAGTTGTATACTATCGTAGGTATATGTATAAAAATCCGGGAGTATTGCATGACTCTTAAAATGGCATTTACCACTCAATAATATAATGTTATTAATCAAGTAATTTCGTACTGGCCCAGGTACAGGTTCGAGGTCTGCTGCATTGGCCCGAGGCCGAAGGCTGACCGAGGAGATGTAACTCGGTCAATACGAAATTACTTGATTAATGACAATTTTATTAATTGACACAGTTAAAAAAAAACATGATTATTATTTTTTTTTACCTCACCTGACCTGTTAATGTGGGTTGACCTGGTGCTAATACGAATGGCCCCCGATCAATACAGGATAGTCAATTATACTTGTTTGTTCACCCCAGAGAGACGGTTGCAATGGGTTCCAATATGAGCAAAGTAAAAAAAGACACAACATACACCTTTGCAAACCATTACGAAAACACGCCTATCCAAATACATTGTAAACTTTACCGCCAAAAAAAAAAAAAAACGAAAACTTTAAAGTGAAAAAGTGTGATATTTTTCTTATTTCTGCTCGGAATATAGATTGTGGGTACACGTTAGAACCGCCTCAATGAGGCGGTTCTAACGAGTACCCACAATCTATATTTTAGAGCAGAAATAAGAAAATATAGGCGTGTTTTCGTAATGCACTGCATATTGGGGCTAAGAAGCCTCTGTGGAGTAGCGGTTACGCTACACGCATCATAAACCAGGGTTCATGAGATCGTCACTGGATTCTAGCAAATTAAATACGGTGTATATGTGTTGTTCCACAAGATAACAAGACTGTTCATGTACCACTTCAGGATGATTCGTTTGTTTGTTTGAGTGAGTGAGTGAGTGAGTGAGTGAGTGAGTGATTTGTTTGTTTGATTAGAGGTTTAACGTCCCCGTCAACACTGTAAAGGTCATTTTGGAGACGTTGCTTCCAATTTTGTGGGACTTTTACCCGACATTGAGATGAAATGACATCTCAAGCCCTGTTGCCCAATGAAACCAATAGGGTTTATTAGCATGGACGGTCCGCCTCGCACCGCGGTTCCTGGACAGGCTTAGATCCTCTAAGCGGTTTACCAGTACTCATGTGCGGGCTGGATTCAACTCTGCGTGGAAGCATCATGCAGCCCATATATTTCTTTAAGCCCCTATGGGCGGGGGTCGGAGTGAGTGCGTGAGTGAGTGAGTGAGTGAGTGAGTGAGTGAGTGAGTGAGTGAGTGAGTGAGTGAGTGTGTGAGTATGAGTGAGTGAGTGAGTGAGTGAGTGAGTGAGTGAGTGAGTGAGTGAGTGAGTGAGTGAGTGAGTGAGTGAGTGAGTGAGTGAGCGAGCGAGCGAGTGAGGAGTGAGTGAGTGAGTGTTTGAGTTTTACGTCTCACCAATAGCTAAGGTCATACATAGACGGGACCTCGGTTTAAAGACTCATCCGAAAGTCTGGAGAAGCCCGGGATCGATCCTGCGATCCCTGGTTTACAAGGTGAGTATCATAACGACTACGCCACGGAGGCTGCTATTTGTTTGTTTGTGCTGGGGTTTAACGTCCCCGTCAATACCTTTTGGTCATTTTGGAGACTGAAGCAGATAAAGCATTGGTATTTTCACAGTTGTGAAGCTCGAGTGAAAGAAAGAAGAATTTTCGTTAAGGAAAAGAAGATGAGTTTTTTTTATTATTATTTAATTCCATTCATGTGTATCGCTAATGATTATGACTATTGTATTTGTTTGATTTGGGGTTTAAAGTCTCCATCAGCACTATATAGGTCATTTTGGAGACGTTGCTTCCAATTTTGTGGTACTTTTACCCGACATTGAGATGAAATGACAGCTCAAACCCTGTCGCCCAGTGAAACCAATAGGGTTTATAAGCATGGGCGGCCCGACTCGCACCGCTTTGCAAGGGCAGGCTTAAATCCTCTAAGCGGGTTAAAAGTACTCGTGTGCGATCGGTGTCAGCTCTGCGTGGAAGGATCATGTAGCCCATCTATTTCTACAAGCCCGGATTGGCGGGGATCAATGCTGTCGCACAGTAAGAATATCTTGCTCTATTTTGCATTCATTTGCTCAAATGACAATGTGAAAACCCTTAATTTACAGAAAGATTTTTTATTTGTTTGAATCGGTGCGCTTTTTTTCATGTACGATCCTAGACAGATGAGATGAGTTTTGCATATTCAAAATAGGATTGTCTTTGCACAGAGCTGACGTGTTTGGGACGATTATTACAATGTAGTTAATCGACACACCTTTGAGACTTAGCGCATTCTATTGGTTACTTCTCTGGTGAAAATTCTGACGTTTTTTCTTTTCTTTTTTTTTTTTTTTTTTTTGTTGTTGTTGCTGTCTTTTTGTGTTATTTAAACTTTATACATCGATTGTGGGTGCCCGTTAGAACAACCTTAGTGAGGCGGTTCTAACGCGTACCCACAACCTATGCATTGGAGCAGAATTAAGAAATATTTCATACCATCCCGCAAACCAAGTTTTCTCTAAATAAAGTGGGGTGTTCATTTCACGTGCTTGTTAGAGTTCTGCTGCTAGTATCGACGTGGCTATCACGGACCGTGCAAAAAGCATTTGTACGAAATTTAGATATATGAGCCGGCGCATGACAAAACCTACCATAAGACCCGTGCTATGGTCGAAGACTCAGTTCAGCCGGCCTGTCAGGTCAGCCTGGTCGGAGCATTTTCTTGTTGCCTTAAGAAATAGTCCAGAGGCTATAGAAGGCTCATGCGAACAGCGAACACTATGAACAGACTGCGCGGATGCGCAGGCTGATCTGAGTCTTAGCTGGTCGCCCAGGTCTTATTGTAGATTTTGTAGTGCGCTGGTCCATATATAATGTCGAACGAAACAGTTTGCGGGGGGGGGGGGGGGGGGCGTATAGCTCTATGTGATACAGCAAAATTCCGCGTTAATTCAAGACCACCAACAATTTAGACTAGTTCTGCTTTAAAAAAAACTTATTTTGACAGTTTCATTTTTTTTGTATGTGTGTGTTTTCTGCACACCCTCTCGGCTGGTCATATACCAGCTTTGGGACTGTTCAAAACTGGTCTTTAAGACCATTTTTGATCAGTTCCAAAGGTGGTCATGATATAGGAATTTTATTTTAATTTAGGAAGGCATCTAATTTTATCTAGAAAAGGTATGTTGGTGTACTCATTAGAATCGGCTCATTGATAGATACTAATAATAATAATATTAATAATTTCTTTGAGTTACAATGCAAACTGTGGAACTTGAATAAATAAATAAATAAATAAATAAATAAATAAATAAATAAATAAATAAATAAATAAATAAAGTATGTTACTGCATCATATAATCATTAGGTATCTCGCCGCTGTTGGTTCGAGCCGTGCTTGGGTCACATGTGAATTGCCAAGTTCTGCAACGGAAGGACATGTGTTTTTTTCTGCATCAATTGGACATTTCAAATGTTGGTCCAAATGTTCAAAACATTGCTCATCACGATAACATGCCTATTTAATTTTGACACCCCCCCCCCCCCACGAACCCCACTTTAATGTAGTAAAACGGGGGTATACAGGGGTAAACCTTATTTTCTTATTTCTGCTCCAAAATATTGACTTTGGGTACTCGTTGGAACCGCCTCGATGATGCGGTTCTAACGAATACCCACAATCTATATTTTGAGCTGAAATAAGAAAAATATCGCAATTTTTCATCTTAAAGTTTTCGTTTTGTCGACGGTAAAGTTTATAATGCATTTATATAGGCGTGATTCCGTAATGTCAAATATTGGACCAGTTGTCCAAAACATTGTTTGCTAATGAGCTCTTGAATAGCCAAAACGTTACATGTTCTTGCAGAAACAATGTGTTCATAAAACGGTATGTGACCCCGCCCATCGGGGTAAGGAAAGACATGTTGGGCTGCATGGTGCTTCTACACAAAGCTGAAACCAACCGCGCATGAGTACTGGTAAACCGTTCAGAGGACCTGAAGTTGTGTGAGTCGGAACGTCCATGCATATAAATGCTATTGGTTTCTTTGGACGAAAGGGCTTGGGATGTTATTTCATCTCAATACCGGGTAAAAGTCCAACAAAATTGGAAGCGACGTCTTCAAAATGTTGAGTAGTGTTGACGGGGACGTTGAACCTTAAATCAAATTAACAAGATTATAAGAATCTTATATGGGTGTGAGGGGTGGATTGAAAAATCCGTCCCGAGGGACACTGTCCGGCATCACGAGGCTTGCCGAGTGATGCCCGACAGTGATCCCGAGGGACGGGTTTTTCTATCCACCCCTCACACCCATATTGGATACTTTTTACTTGCATACCTTCTATTTCTATTGCGAATTTTTAATGCTGCTGTCACTTCGGTTACCGACGTCCGCCATTTTGTAAAGACACAACAGGAATGTTTAGTGACGTCACGCATGACGACGCCGCGCATTAGGTTGTAATCAACCAGTGCATTTATTTATCAAACACGCGATTATATTTGATTTGGGGTCGGAACACCAGGGTCAGAACATAAATTTCTATCCCAGGGTAAAATTACGGATTTCCTTGTCTGGTGTGCAAGAAAAAACGGTATGTGTCTGAAAATTGTGAGCTTTTGCTTGTTATCAGCAAAAATATTAGTATATGATATTGAATTATCCATGTTTATGCAAAATAACTACATGTACCACTCAAGCACGCAACAGCGGGCCAACGTCGGGCCGACAGCGATACGACGGTGCGCCCAACGTTGTCCCGTCATTCTTTGCTGGCTGGGTACGGACATTCTTAGCTTTGAAACACAATGAAACTTTAAGAAATTCATGGTATTTCATATTGAAAAAGTGCGCATCATTTGTCATTTACGCCAGTAAATTAACATGAAAATTAATGATTTCGTGAATGTTAACAAATCGTTCATTAACATAACCGTAAATCATATTGACAGGATCATGATTTATAAGTAAATGTACCGAGCTGATTTTGATTTATTGTTTTTCATTACGTTGATATTTTGTTGTTGTTTTCCTGTTTATCAATTACGAAATAACAGTTACATTTGGACGTCATTTTTAGCTCACCTGAGCACGTACCTTAGCACGTACGTCGTCCGTCGTCAACATTTACCTTGTGCAACCTCTAGAGGCCACAGTTTTAATGCAATCTTTATGAAACTTTACTAAAATGTTTGTCTTGATGATATCTCGGTCAAGTTTGATCTTTGTTTTACTTCTACTTTGAATATGGGTCATGTCGGATCAGAAACTGGGTCACTACGTCAAAATTCGTTAAAACATTGTGTGCCCCCTAGAGAGCACAGTTTTGCTTAAATCCTCATGAAACTTCACCTGAATGTTTGACTAAATGATATTTCGGTCAAGTTCGAATATGGGTCATGTCGGATCAAAACCTAGGTCACTAGGTCAACTTTCGTTAAAAACTTGTGTACACCCTAGAGGCCATCGTCTTGCTTTAATCTTCATGAAACTTTATCCGATTGTTTGACTTGATGATATCTCGGTTAAGTTCTAATATGGGCCATGTCGGATCACAAACTAGGTCACTAGGTCAAATTTCGTTAAAACCTTGTGTGCAACCATAGAGACCACAGTTTTGCTTCGATCTTCATGAAAATTCACAGGAATGTTTGACTTGATGATATCTTGATCAAATTTGAATATGGGTCATGTCGGTTCAAAAACTAGGTCAATAGGTTAGATTTCATTAAAACTTTGTGTGTACCCTAGAGGCCACAGCTTTGCTTCAATCTTCATGAAACTTCACCTGAATGTTTGACTTGATGATATCTCAGTCGAGTTCGCTTATGCATCATGTCAGATCAAAGCTAGGTCACTAGGTCAAATTTCATTAAAACCTTGTGTGCACTTTAGAGGCAACAGTTTTGCTTCTTATCTTCATGACACTTTACCTGAATGTTTGACTTGATGATATCTTGTTCAAGTTTGAATATGGGTCACGTCGGATTAAAAACTAGATCAGTAGGTCCAATTTCGTAAAAAAAAAAACATTGTGTACAACCCAGAGACCACAGTTTGGTTTCAATCTTCATGAATCTTCACCTGAATGTTTGACTTGATGATGTCTCGGTCAAGTTCGAATATGGGTCATGTGGGATGAAAAAACTAGGTCTCTATGTCAAAGTTCTTTAAAGCTTTGTATGCAACCTAGACACCACATATTTGCTTCAATCCTCATGAAACCTCAGAATGTTTGACTTAATGATATCACAATCAAGTTCGAATATGGGTCATGTCAGATCAAAAATTAGGTCACCAGGTCAGATTTCGTTAAAACATTATGTGCTTCAATCTTCGAAAAACTTGACATAGTGATATCTCAGTCAAGTTTGAATATGGGTCATTTCAGATTAAAAACTGGGTCAGATTTTGTTGAAATCCTGTGTGCACCCTAGACACCACAATATTTCCTCAGTCTTCGTTACCCTTTGCAAAAATGTTTCACCTGATTATTTCTCTCTCGAGTTAGAATGTAGGTCATGTGGGATCAAAACCAAGGCCAAATTTTGTTAAAATCGTATCTTAATGATACCTTTATCTCATTCAAATACTGGTTATATGGGGCCAAAACAAGGTCATAGTGTCTGATTTCTGTCTCTAGAGGCTACAGTTTTGCATTAATCTTCAAAACACTTTACAAAATATCTGACTTGATGAAATGTCGGTTAGTGTCATATAAGTAGGTCAGCTTCCTTTTAAACCTTGTCCTCTTTCTCTAGAGGTCACAGTGTTGCGTCATTTGTCGGGTCAAAGACAAAGTCATCAGGTGAAACTGCTTCAAATGACTCAGGTGAGCGAATAAAGGGCCATTATGTCCCTTGTTTATAGAATGGTACAGGTTTCAACAAAATATTTATGGCTTTTATCTTTGAGACAACTTGCATGCAGGCAACAGCAGCAACCTTAAACCTACCGCGTCATGAAAACCGAAAAAGGAATTAAGAAAATAGAATAATCTTTTCCTTTTTCCCTTTTTCTTATTCGGTTTTCATGGCGCTGTAAGCCGGTGGCAGCTGCCTGCTGTCGTGTCTCGTACTATGACATCCAATCAAGAGATATTTTTTGACCCGCCCATCGGGGCTTGGAGAAATAAATTGGGCTGCATGCTGTTTCCAAGCAGAGCTGAACCCGACCGCACACGAGTACTAGTAAACCGCTTAGAAGGTCTAAGCCTGTCCAGGCAAAGTGGTGTGAGTCCGCCCGTCTATGCATATAAACCATATTGGTTTAGATGTCCTTTCGTCTCAGTGTCGGGTAAAAGTCCCACAAAATTTTAAGCAACGTCTCCAACATGACCTAAATAGTGTTGACGGGGACATTAAACCTCAAATCAAACTAAACAAACAAGAGATATCTCACTTTTATCGTTTTACCTTCATGAAATGTCAATATTACATGTCGCCTTTCCTTTCTCAGAGTTTAAACATGCACGATATGGGCCGCGTCAAGCGATTTTGGTACTTATCGCCTATGCGAGCAGCGAAGGTTCAGGCGAGCCTGCGCATCCGCGCAGTCTCGCCAGAACCTTCGCTGCTCGCTCATACAAGCAGTGAATCAAGAGGAACCTTCAGACAGAAAGCCATATCCCTGGCCCCTCTGAATGGCTGTGCATGCGCAGTTAAAACTTGTCATGACGGATTGCTCGAAGACCCAAATTCGCTTGGCGGGGCTCATATGTGCTTGCTCTGTATGTTTAACGACTCTCAGTAGTAGTAATTGTTTTAGTTTACATGCTCTGTTTCTTAGTCGAATAAGGGAAAAGGAAAAAGAAAAAAAGGAAAAAAATAAAAAAGATTAATTGATCGATAAATTCCACAAAAATGATTATCATTACTGATTTGCTTGTAATCGATTTTTGATAAGTACAAATTTCTACCCAAAGCTGTGCCCAAAATAGCTGGATGAGTGGCAAACAGTGCAGACTCTGATGAGACGCAGCGTTCTGCAGTGTCTCATCTGGGTCTTCACTGTTTGCCCAGGCCTGTGTGTTCATATAAAGATCATGGTAAATGGTAAAGTACATGTGGTAGGAGTCATGCTCAGACAGAAAGTAAGACATGTAAAATTATGACCAAAACTTCAATGATTACTAATCGATTATCGATCACAATCGCATGACTTATAATCGATTATTGTTTTAGCTACAATTAGCCAGCCCTACTTATACTTAGTAGTTTCTTAGGTTGCAGCTACCTGCTGTCGTGTTTTGTGACTAGTATTACTATGATATTCAGTCTAGAGACATCTCGCCTTCGTGAGATGAGTATGAATAAGCCATGGAATTCGAGCCACTCGTGTTCGAATCATTGAAGTTCCATTGCATAATGCGATTTCCAGGCAGTTTTATCCCTTAACGCAGTCTCAAAAGAGTTTTTTGACTACTTGTTGGTTGCATCATGAAAACATGCCTGTATAATTTTGACCCCCTTGAACCCCATTTTTATATATTAAAAGTAGAGTTTACAGGGGAAAACCTTATTTTTCTTATTTCTGCTCTAAAATATAGATCATGGTTATTCGTTAGAATCGCCTCAATCAGGCGGTTCTAACGAGTACCCAGAATCTATATTTTGAACAGAAATAAGAAAAATATCACACTTTTTCATCTTAAATTTTTGTGCTTTTTCGGCGTTTATGTTTACAAAGTATTTGTATAGGCGTGTTTTCGTAATGATCCAAGTTTAGAAACTACCAAGTCTCACCACAAGGTCAACAAGTCCGTGAAATGAACACCCCCGTACACCCTTTACTACTCTAAGACATAGGTTGTGGGTACTCGTTAGAACCGCCAAAATCATAACGATAACACACTTGTTCTCCAAAATTACTACAAACATAGATTGTTGGTACTCGTTAGAACCGCCTAAATGAGGCGGTTCTAACGAGACATAGATTGTTGGTACTCGTTAGAACCGCCTCATTGAGGCGGTTCTAACGAGTATCAACAACCTATGTCTTGGAGCAGAAATAAGAAAAATAACGTATACCACAATAACCCCAAATTTTTCTCTATAAAGTTGGGCCTAGGGGTGTTCGTTTCATGGACATGTTCACATGATGGATGCGGTTCTAACGAGCACAAGCAACGTATGTTTAGAGTATAAATAAGAAAACTGTCACAAATTTTCATTAGAACATTCACCATTTTGGAGATCAGAAAGAACGCACTATGCTAAACGGACATGTGTAGGGGCAAGTCGTTAGTTAACGTATCGTTAAAATTTTGATCATTAAATATGGCAAATATGCTAATATTTTAACTGAAAAATGAGAGCAGCTTTTGCATAAGCAAAAGCTGCTCTCATTTCTTCAGCAAAAATCACACTATATTAGATATGTACTTGCTAGAAGAGTGAACAATTTTGCCACTAACGAGCTCGTTAAGCTAACGATGCTTTGAACAACTGGCCCCAGAAGTGCAGACCCATCTGTGTCTTCACTGGACTCATGTCACATATTTTCTCGAAGTGCGAGTCGCTTATCATAAATTTTGTCCATATATTTTTTTTCGTATTGTTCACAAGCACAAAAATCATTCGAGCGATACTCACAATGTATGTCAGGAATGACACACCTTATGTAAAACGTTAACTTTCTTGTACTGACATGACAGGTAGCTATTGACTGGCAAAAAAATAGGGCGCATAGTCTTCATCGACATTCCTTCATGGAACGTACATCCTATCAATAGGAAAGGAACAGCTTTTGTCGTGTCTGACATTTTTGTCCGCAATCAACTAAACCGGCCGTTTACTGCTATTGTCAACGTGTTAATCACTGACCAATGAAGTTAAACTACGCGTCATCACAAAAACACACCTATAAATTTTGACCCGCTTGAACCCCACTTTTATACAGAAAAACTTGGCAGTTTACGGCTACTGTCAATGTGTAAATCACTTACCAATGAAGTTAAACAACGCGTCATCACGAAAACACACCTTAAAAATTTTGACCCCCTTGAACCCCACTTGTATGTAGTAAAACTGGGGTTTGCATGGGTAAACCTTATTTTTCTTATTTCTTCTCTAAAATATAGAGTGTGGGTACTCGTTAGAACAGCCTCGATGAGGCGGTTCTAACGAGTACCCACAATCTATATTTTGAGGAGAAATAAGAAAAATATCACAATTTTTCATCTTAAAAGTTTCATTTTTTCGGCGATAAAGGTTACAATGTATTTGTATAGGCATTTTTTCGTAATGAATTGAAAGGTTTTGTGTATTGTTAACACACATCTTCCATCCAATACCTATAGACAGGTCCGGTTACATTAATTATATTGGCGTCAACTTTATTTCATTTGTTGTAAGTTTCACATCAATTTCCGCGCTTTAAGTAAGCAGTCTGCATTCCGCGACATCTACTCAAGGTCTTTTCTGTTTGTCAATGCATGGGTTGCCTACATAATTACAGTAAAATTCCTGTATTAAGACCATCTTTGGAACAACAACACTTTTGAACACCAAAGGTGGTTCCTTACTAGAAGACACCGCGCGTAGAAAGAGAAACTTAAAACTATTTAAGCATGCTTTTAAAAGCAAAATCAGTCTTAAAATTAGGTGGTCTAAAAAGCGTATTTTACTGAATGTGGTTTAATGAGCGGCCCAATGAAAATAAAGATCCCGCATGTACGTGAAATGAACAGTCAAAATCCAAGTCTTAAAAAAAAACATAACCATTTTTCGACCTTAACTCGGAGACAATCGGTCCATTAGTGCAGTCAGTGATTTAATTTCTGTCTCAGCAGGAAAGCAGTGATACAACGCAAAATGAAGTATTTTTTTGTATTTTGATTTTTTATTTCATTTTGCGTTTGCATAGTCGATGCAAAATGAAATAAAAACATATATATATATATTTCATTTTGTGTCGATATGCTTCACGTCAACGCAAAATGAAATACAGTCGAACTTCGATTGCTCGAACCCCTTTGGCACCATGGAAATTTGTTCGAGACAGCGGAAGTTCGAGCCACTGTTGCAAACTTCCAGAAAACATAACGGTGGTATTTTTGGACTTCTTTTCGTTGTCTTGTTACATAAATGTATGCTGTGTGTACTCATTAGAATCGCCTCATTGAGGCGATTCTAATGAGTACACACAGCATACATTTGCAAGATAAAAGTCGAAAATCTCCTTGATTATCCCACACTTTTTCTTATGCAGAGGAATTCCCTAGGGCTCAAAAATGGGTTCGACTCAGCCATGGTAAACGAGCCATCGGTGTTTGAGCCATCGAAGTTCGACTGTAAATATCAAAGAACATGGAAACCAAAAGCTTAGGAAGCATCTTTGGATAATGTCAGTGGGATTAAAACTAAACGTCTTTTAACATATTTAAGGTATTTTGGTCTCATGTCTGGTGTTTTTTTCCTCATCTGTGCATTAAGACTCATTACAGGATCGTGTAGTGCAGACAGAAGTTGTGGTGGGGCATCATATTGTTCTTGGACCTGTTCGTGGCCCGGTCTGTCTGTCTATCTATGCGTCTTATGAGTGTGTCTCAGTTTTATGTCCCACCAACAGCTAAGGTCATAAGTCGACGGGACCTCGGTTTAAAGACTCATCCGAAAGTCTGGAGAAGCCCGGGATCTATCCTGCAACCCCTGGTTTATTAGGCGAATAGAATAACCACTACGACACAGAGGCGTCTGTGTCTTATAAAGAAGCAGATACATGTATGTTAAGGATATTTGGGATACAAACCTTATGGTGCCTCTTAACAGAAAATCGACCTTTAATGTAGCATTTTAGCTCACCATTGGGAGCAGATAGGATAGCCAGTGGTCCGCCGTCCGTCATCGTCTGCGTCTGCGTCGTCCGCGTTGTCATTGTCGTCTGCGTCATCAACATTTTCAAATAGCTTCACCTCTGAAACCACTAGGCCGATTGTGATCAGATTTCATATGCAACATCCTGGGGACTGGGGAACCAAGGTTTGTTCGCAGGGTCCAGGTCATGCGACCGAGATGGCCACCATGCCCTTTTAAGGTAAAAAAGGTGTACCTACATGTACATAAGAAAAAGGAAGGGCTAGGGGCCAATTCTCTTAGAGTCAATTCCCTTTGTAAAGATGATTTTAAAGATGTGCCGTCTTTCAAAGCAAAACACATGTGCAATTTTTCATTTAGAACATTCTCCACACTGTCGACGCAAAAACAAATAAAATTAAGTATGCCACCTATCATCGCTTTTTTTATTATTATTATTATTATTATTATTATTATTATTATTATTATTATTATTATTATTATTATTTTAATCAAACCTCTTAGTATCGACACGTAATGAAGTAAAAACATCGCATCGACTAAGCCAACGCAAAATGAAATAAAAAGTTTAAAATGAAAAAAAATACTTCATTACATCATTTTGCGTTGTATCATAGCAGCCATCTAAGTCTTAGTATTCTTAGCTCCTGGTATCCCGGGATATTTCTACGAAACCCGGGAAGGGACATATCTGTTCCAGTATCTAGCAGAACAGAAATTAAAACAATAAAATTAGAGTGGAAAAGAAAACGGGAAATAAGTCGTTTAAACGCTATAATATGTTTTGTTTTCTTTTCCACTCTGAATAAGTGGGGTGGAATTTAAAACAATAAAATTAGAATGGAACAGAAAACAATAATTATGTAGTTTAAACGACATCTTTTTGTTTTCTGTTCCACTCTAATTTTATTGTTTTTATTTCTGTTCTGTTAGATACTGGAACAGAAATGTCCCTTCCCGGGTTCCGTATATTTCCAACCGGAATTTAAAGCTCAATATCTTAACATCCCGCTAAAAATCCGCAAAACGAACGCTTCTCTAACCCCTGTTTGTGTAGAAATAAGGGCATGGAGATTTCAGTGGTATTCATTATTTCCCTATATTTGCAAAAAACAAAAACAACAAAAAAAAACCATAGATTTTTGGTACTGAGTAAGGCGGCTCAGCAATCTATATTTGGAGCAAACATTACGAAAACACGCCTATACAAATACATTGTAAATTTGACTGCCGCAAAAATGAAATTTTTAACATAAAAAAAAATGTGATTTTTTGTTATGTCAGCTCAAAATAGAGATTGTGGGTACACGTTAGAACCGCCTCGTTGAGGCGGTTCTAACGAGTACCCATAGTCTATATATTTGAGTAGAAATAAGACAAATAAGTTTTACCCCAGTAAACCCCAGTTTTACTATATAAAAGTGGGGTTCAAGGGGGTCAAAATTATATAGGCGTCTTCTCGTGATGACTGAGAAAACACGATCACAAATTTTCACCTTAGCAGTGTAAGCTCTGACCAATGACAACCACCAAGAAAAAGAATCTAGTATGGGGTTCTGTTGTAAATGGGCGTTTCAAACCCTAGGGATGACCCTGCTGAGCGAAACCGAGGCTACCGGTTCTAACGAGTACCCACAATCTATGTTTTTGAGTAGAAATATAAAAAATATATAACCCCGTAAACACAACTTTTACATAACACCACTTTACTGGTGTAGTTTATTGGGACCAAAATTATATAGGTGTGTTTTCCTGATGCCCTTCAGTGTGTGTGTGTGTGTGTGTGAATTCGGGTTTAACGTCGCTTTCAACAATTTTTCAGTCATATCACGACAGTGTCTGGTTGCGACAGGGAGCTCAATGCTCACGTTTATAGTGCTGCCTCACTGAAGTATCATGTCCTAGACACATTACATGATACCACACCCAGTCACATTATCCTGACACTGGATCGACCAGTCCTAGCTCTACCCCGTAAATCTGAGTGCCAAGCGAGGAGCAGCTAGTACCATTTTTAACGACTTTGGTATGTCGCGGCCCGGGATCGAACCCGAGACCAATGCCCTTCAGTGAAACAGTTGTAACGATTGCCCACAATCTACATTGTATGTTTTCGATCACAACATAAGAAAATAATTTATAACCTGTATGTAAACCCCATTTTTCTCCGGCTCATTACGGATGTGTTATCCTTATGTCCCCCTGTTTCACAAACTGACTTTAACCCTTTTTGTACCAAATGGAATCTTCTTCTTCATATACAGCAGGAGTCCATTGCAAAATTGAGGGTTGTCAGGTTGTGTTTTCTTCAAAATCTACTTGGAAAATTTCTGAACCTTTTGCAAACAGTGTAGGCCCTGATCAGACGCCGCGTTCTGCGGTGTCTGATCTGGGCCTGCACTGTTTGCCTGGGTACCCGATTTGGGGTTTTTCGGTACTAAATTGGTTAAGCATATAAGAATTGATCAGAATTGATCAGTTAGAGAAGTCCTAACTTTATCCGACATAGGCAAAACCCGCCAAAAGCTGAACCTATCTATAAAGTGCCATGAGCATTCCATATAAATTAGGTAATGGCCAAGCTACACTACTGACCATGCTTATGGACGAACTGGTGTTTTGAAATTCATCTGCTTTACATAATAATAATCCGAAAGTCTGTGGAGTCCCGGGTTCGATCTTGCGACCCCTGGCTGACAAGGCAAGTAGCATAACCACTACACCGCGGAGGCTTCTATTCTTTCGTGGAGATTGGTCATGAAATCTTTTCTACTGTCACTCTCTCCCTTCCGCTGATTCAAGAAGGGCAGTTGTCAGTTTCTGCCCTGTACTGATTAACCGCTTACGTATAAACCTGCCCAGGAAAAGTGTGGATAGGTAAACTGACCGGCGCAAAAATGGCCTGAATAGTGTTGACTGGGGCATTAAACTGTAAAACAAACAAACAATCTCCCATGTGGTCCCTCTATTTCTTGGGTAGAAACCAGTACTGAGCAAAGTGAATAAAGTCTCTCGCTCAAGGAAACAACACTCGGCGATTGCGGGGATCGAACCGGCTACCTCTCGATCTCAGATCCGATGCTTTACCACTGCACCACAGCACTCCATATCGCTCAGTTTTGCAGTATCAAAAGAAGAAGAAGAAAAAGAAAAAAAAAAGAAGAAGAAGAAATCTCCGTATGCATATATTTGCATAAATATGTCTATTATGCATTACCAAGCTGACCATTCTTTTTATACTGAATTAATTGTGTTCATTTTCGCAGCCAAGGTGTCAGTTTTGCTAAAGCGTCAACTGCGAAGATTGCGACAGATGCCTTCATAAAACATTCTCAGTATGAATTACTGTCATGCAGCGTGTCTTAAAATGATGCCGCATGTCATCTTCCAGCCCATTCTGCTCAGAACCCTTCCACTCTATAAATTTTCTTTTGAGATATTTATAGTGATTTATTTTGAAAATGATAGAGTTTTTTTATTTTATTTTTATCTTTTTTATTTGTTTTTTATTTTGGAAAACAGTGAAGACCCTGATCAGATGCCACATAACGTGACGCATTATGATAACACATCCATGCCACATATTGCATTTTTTCACATATCCAAAATAGCTACTTTTCTGATGAAAATCCGTGATATTTTTCTTATATCAAACAGCAAGCAGAGGTTTCGGGTGCTCGTTAGAACCGCCTCAATGAGGCGGTTCTAACGAGTACCCACAACCTATGTCTTGGAGCAGAAATAAGAAAAATAATGCATTCCCCCGTAAACCCCAGTTTTCTCCATATAAAGTGTGGTTTAGGGGTCTGCATTTCAGAGACTTGTTCAGGTAATGGTCTGATCCGGGCTTGCGTAGTTTGCCTATGTCCCGTTCTCGGACTTTCCCGTCTGAAATGGGTTAAACAGTCTTCCATTCCCAACTATTCATCGGAATTCCAAAAACTAGTCTGCCAGATTCTCCTGCTAAATTTGAATTTATCACCCTTTAAAATAATTACATACTTTGTTTATAATTATGATAAGTTCAGAACATAGGGCATATGGATCGGACATTAACGTCAGAAAATTTAGCGTCAGAAAACGTTTCAAGCGGAAAGAAACAACGTTAATACTATTTCGTTAGTAATAAAGTAAGCAATAAACGATTTTAGCAACAAATTTTTATTCTTATTTTATTTGAATTTTAAAAGGATGCTTTGTTTTGTCGCCGGATATATGTGATTAAAGATGCAAAATTAAATTTAATGACCTTGCTAAGCATATCGAAAACGCCAAAGAATTATTTCAAAAAGCAAATATTTACTACACAACTTTATTTATCTCATGCCTATCCTGTATCGAAAACTGCTATAAACCCTGCGATATGAGGCCCCGAGTTTGATGCTCACATCACGTGAACAAGTCTGTGAAATGAACACCCCAACCCCTCTTTATATAGAGAAAACTGGGGTTTACAGGGGTACATTTTATTGTTTTTCTTATTTCTGCTCCAAGACATAGATTGTGGGTACTCGTTAGAATCGCCTCTATCAATTATCAAAGGTTTTCATCAGAAAAGTAGCCATTTTGGACATGTGAACAAATGCAATAGATGTATATTGCACGGGTGTATTATCGTAATTAAGGTGTCAATGAACCTTAGTCGTATTGCTAATGGCCACGTGTTTATCACTGACCAATGAAGTAAAACCGCAAACATAGCGTACATGTACAGGCAATCCTCTTTATACCGACATTCGGCAAAACTCGTTATAACGGCAATTTGAATGGAAAGACTTCTAAGCTAAAGGATTAACCTCGGTTCTGAGCGGCGTGGGCTTCCTTCGGGTTGGAAAGCACAAATCGAGTCCATAGTCATGAAAAGGCCGAGGAGATTCTAACAGATGTCTATAACATTTGTTTCATGGAGTAACGATGTGGAAAAGGCCTTTTATTACCCCAAACTGGGATCCTTAATATAACGGTAAATTCTTTATAACGGCACAATAATAGGGAACAAATACTGTCGTTATAACGAGGGTCCTCTGTATTTACTAAATCCAGATAACAGTTATTTTTAATCATGTGATTCTTGTCGCTGCAACGTCAAAAATATGGACCGGACGCATATGCTGGGTTAGAAAAACGGTGTAGACCTATACCAGACGCAGCATAAAGCAGAGTCTGGTCAGCTGCAGGGTCTACACTGTTTAACCCATGTATGACTATACTAATGAAATCTTCTACACAATAAGTTTTAAGTGGTCCATATCCAATTATAGGGGTGCCATATTTATCTTTTTGACGGTAAGGTTTGCAAACCTGTATGCACATTCAGCAAACAGTGTAGACCCAGATCAGACGCCGCCGTTCTGCGGCGTCTGATCTGGATCTACACTGTTTGCGAATGTCCCATAAATGGGCCGCGAGGCATATAAATGTATAGATTAATTAAATATTAATTGGAACAACCATAAGTCTCCGATCAAGACCATTTGTTTTTACAAATGTACTGGCTCTAAGAGACAACCGATCACTACATGTACAGTGCTGTCACCGGTTTTATTGCCCATTTGCGCCAGCCAGCGCATCCCCAACCTGCGCAGCTGAGTACGTGTAGTGCGGTTTGTGCCTTACGTTCATGTAGGTGCACACCCTGTATACGGGTGTCCTCGCGACGAAACCATATACAGAGAAAAGAAAGCTTTTTGGATCACAACAAGAAAACATGTCTGTCCATGACTTAGATCAGTCTGCGCATTCCCGCAAACTGAACTGGGTCCTCGTTGGGTGCTATGTGGATGCGCGTTTCTAACTGACTAGGTACGCAAGCTGATCATTAAGTCTTCGCTGGGTGCACATGTTCAAATAATGTATATAGTTGCGTCCCCTGATGCTAACCCCTAACAAGCACATCTTATTCCGTGATGCATGCATCACGTTAACAGGTCTGTCTACAGTGAAAGCCCCTTGTACACTGGCCCAGTATGGCCAAAAGTGGGTTGCAGTGAAATTCTGCTATTAAGACCAGCTAAAATATGGCCAGGTAAAGTTGGCAGAACAGCAGAACCAGCAGAAGAAATGGTCAAGTTAGCAGAACAGCAGAACGAGCAGAACGAAATGGTCAAGTTAGCAGAACAGCAGAACGAGCAGAACGAGATGGTCAAGTTAGCAGAACAGCAGAACGAGCAGAACGGATTGGTCAAGCTAGCAGAACAGCAGAACGAGCAGAACGGATTGGTCAAGCTAGCAGAACAACAGAACAGCAGAACGAGCAGAACGAACTGGTCAAATAAGAGCAGAACCAGTAGAAAATGGTCATATTAGCAAAACAACTAAACCAACAGAAGAAATGGTCAAGTTAGCAGAACAAGAGAACAAGAAAAAAACAAAAAAAAAAAAAAAGACTACATACAAAGTCTCTCCAAAAGATGATGTATGCGGTTTTTTGTCTCCGAATTTCGGATTTTTTCTCTCTATACTTAGTCGCTATAAAAATGATGAAGAACGCCGTTTACCGCGCCTTCCTATCGCATTTATTAGCTGAGATATTGAGAAAAACATCATTTTTTTCTTCTGCTGGGAAGACCGAGAAAAATTTTTGTCTCACAATTTCGGATTTTTTCTCTCTATACTTAGTCGCTATAAAAATGATGAAGAACGCCGTTTACCGCGCCTTCCTATCGCATTTATTAGCTGACATATTGAGAAAAACATCATTTTTGTATTCTGCTGGGAAGACCGAGAAAAATTTTTGTCTCCGAATTTCGGATTTTTTCTCTCTATACGTAGTCGCTATAAAAATGATGAAGAACGCCGTTTACCGCGCCTTCCTATCGCATTTATTAGCTGAGATATTGAGAAAAACATCATTTTTGTATTCTGCTGGGAAGATAGAGAAAAATTTTGTCTCCAAATTTCGGATTTTTTCTCTCTATACTTAGTCGCTATAAAAATGATGAAGAACGCCGTTTACCGCACCTTCCTATCGCATTTATTAGCTGAGATATTGAGAAAAACATCATTTTTGTATTCTGCTGGGAAGACCGAGAAAAATTTTTGTCTCGGAATTTCGGATTTTTTCTCTCTATACTTAGTCGCTATAAAAATGATGAAGAACGCCGTTTACCGCGCCTTCCTATCGCATTTATTAGCCGAGATAGTGAGAAAAACATCATTTTTGTATTCTGCTGGGAAGACCGAGAAAAATTTTTGTCTCACAATTTCGGATTTTTTCTCTCTATACTTAGTCGCTATAAAAATGATGAAGAACGCCGTTTACCGCGCCTTCCTATCGCATTTATTAGCTGAGATATTGAGAAAAACATCATTTTTTCTTCTGCTGGGAAGACCGAGAAAAATTTTTGTCTCCGAATTTCGGATTTTTTCTCTCTATACTTAGTCGCTATAAAAATGATGAAGAACGCCGTTTACCGCGCCTTCCTATCGGATTTATTAGCTGAGATATTGAGAAAAACATCATTTTTGTATTCTGCTGGGAAGATAGAGAAAAATTTTTGTCTCCGAATTTCGGATTTTTTTCTCTCTATACTTAGTCGCTATTAAATTGACGAAGAACGCCGTTTACCGCACCTTCCTATCGCATTTATTAGCTGAGATATTGAGAAAAACATCATTTTTGTATTCTGCTGGGAAGACCGAGAAAAATTTTTGTCTCGGAATTTCGGATTTTTTCTCTCTATACTTAGTCGCTATAAAAATGATGAAGAACGCCGTTTACCGCGCCTTCCTATCGCATTTATTAGCCGAGATATTGAGAAAAACATCATTTTTTTCTTCTGCTGGGAAGACCGAGAAAAATTTTTGTCTCAGAATTTCGGATTTTTTCTCTCTATACTTAGTCGCTATAAAAATGATGAAGAACGCCGTTTACCGCGCCTTCCTATCGCATTTATTAGCTGAGATATTGAGAAAAACATCATTTTTGTATTCTACTGGGAAGACCGAGAAAAATTTTTGTCTCCGAATTTCGGATTTTTTCTCTCTATACTTAGTCGCTATAAAATGATGAAGAACGCCGTTTACCGCGCCTTCCTATCGCATTTATTAGCTGAGATATTGAGAAAAACATCATTTTTGCATTCTGCTGGGAAGATAGAGAAAAATTTTTGTCTCCGAATTTCGGATTTTTTCTCTCTATACTTAGTCGCTATAAAAATGATGAAGAACGCCGTTTACCACACCTTCCTATCGCATTTATTAGCTGAGATATTGAGAAAAACATCATTTTTGTATTCTGCTGGGAAGACCGAGAAAAATTTTTGTCTCACAATTTCGGATTTTTTCTCTCTATACTTAGTCGCTATAAAAATGATGAAGAACGCCGTTTACCGCGCCTTCCTATCGCATTTATTAGCTGAGATATTGAGAAAAACATCATTTTTGTATTCTGCTGGGAAGACCGAGAAAAATTTTTGTCTCCGAATTTCGGATTTTTTCTCTCTATACTTAGTCGCTATAAAAATGATGAAGAACGCCGTTTACCGCGCCTTCCTATCGCATTTATTAGCTGAGATATTGAGAAAAACATCATTTTTGTATTCTGCTGGGAAGATAGAGAAAAATTTTTGTCTCCGAATTTCGGATTTTTTCTCTCTATACTTAGTCGCTATAAAAATGATGAAGAACGCCGTTTACCGCGCCTTCCTATCGCATTTATTAGCTGAGATATTGAGAAAAACATCATTTTTGTATTCTGCTGGGAAGATAGAGAAAAATTTTTGTCTCCGAATTTCGGATTTTTTCTCTCTATACTTAGTCGCTATAAAAATGATGAAGAACGCCGTTTACCGCACCTTCCTATCGCATTTATTAGCTGAGATATTGAGAAAAACATCATTTTTGTATTCTGCTGGGAAGACCGAGAAAAATTTTTGTCTCGGAATTTCGGATTTTTTCTCTCTATACTTAGTCGCTATAAAAATGATGAAGAACGCCGTTTACCGCGCCTTCCTATCGCATTTATTAGCCGAGATAGTGAGAAAAACATCATTTTTTTCTTCTGCTGGGAAGACCGAGAAAAATTTTTGTCTCACAATTTCGGATTTTTTCTCTCTATACTTAGTCGCTATAAAAATGATGAAGAACGCCGTTTACCGCGCCTTCCTATCGCATTTATTAGCTGAGATATTGAGAAAAACATCATTTTTGTATTCTGCTGGGAAGACCGAGAAAAATTTTTGTCTCCGAATTTCGGATTTTTTCTCTCTATACTTAGTCGCTATAAAATGATGAAGAAAGCCGTTTACCGCGCCTTCCTATCGCATTTATTAGCTGAGATATTGAGAAAAACATCATTTTTTCTTCTGCTGGGAAGACCGAGAAAAATTTTTGTCTCCGAATTTCGGATTTTTTCTCTCTATACTTAGTCGCTATAAAAATGATGAAGAACGCCGTTTACCGCGCCTTCCTATCGGATTTATTAGCTGAGATATTGAGAAAAACATCATTTTTGTATTCTGCTGGGAAGATAGAGAAAAATTTTTGTCTCCGAATTTCGGATTTTTTTCTCTCTATACTTAGTCGCTATTAAATTGACGAAGAACGCCGTTTACCGCACCTTCCTATCGCATTTATTAGCTGAGATATTGAGAAAAACATCATTTTTGTATTCTGCTGGGAAGACCGAGAAAAATTTTTGTCTCGGAATTTCGGATTTTTTCATTCTATACTTAGTCGCTATAAAAATGATGAAGAACGCCGTTTACCGCGCCTTCCTGTCGCATTTATTAGCCGAGATATTGAGATAAACATCATTTTTTTCTTCTGCTGGGAAGACCGAGAAAAATTTTTGTCTCACAATTTCGGATTTTTTCTCTCTATACTTAGTCGCTATAAAAATGATGAAGAACGCCGTTTACCGCGCCTTCCTATCGCATTTATTAGCTGAGATATTGAGAAAAACATCATTTTTGTATTCTACTGGGAAGACCGAGAAAAATTTTTGTCTCGGAATTTCGGATTTTTTCTCTCTATACTTAGTCGCTATAAAATGATGAAGAACGCCGTTTACCGCGCCTTCCTATCGCATTTATTAGCTGAGATATTGAGAAAAACATCATTTTTGCATTCTGCTGGGAAGATAGAGAAAAATTTTTGTCTCCGAATTTCGGATTTTTTCTCTCTATACTTAGTCGCTATAAAAATGATGAAGAACGCCGTTTACCACACCTTCCTATCGCATTTATTAGCTGAGATATTGAGAAAAACATCATTTTTGTATTCTGCTGGGAAGACCGAGAAAAATTTTTGTCTCACAATTTCGGATTTTTTCTCTCTATACTTAGTCGCTATAAAAATGATGAAGAACGCCGTTTACCGCGCCTTCCTATCGCATTTATTAGCTGAGATATTGAGAAAAACATCATTTTTGTATTCTGCTGGGAAGACCGAGAAAAATTTTTGTCTCCGAATTTCGGATTTTTTCTCTCTATACTTAGTCGCTATAAAAATGATGAAGAACGCCGTTTACCGCGCCTTCCTATCGCATTTATTAGCTGAGATATTGAGAAAAACATCATTTTTGTATTCTGCTGGGAAGATAGAGAAAAATTTTTGTCTCCGAATTTCGGATTTTTTCTCTCTATACTTAGTCGCTATAAAAATGATGAAGAACGCCGTTTACCGCGCCTTCCTATCGCATTTATTAGCTGAGATATTGAGAAAAACATCATTTTTGTATTCTGCTGGGAAGATAGAGAAAAATTTTTGTCTCCGAATTTCGGATTTTTTCTCTCTATACTTAGTCGCTATAAAAATGATGAAGAACGCCGTTTACCGCACCTTCCTATCGCATTTATTAGCTGAGATATTGAGAAAAACATCATTTTTGTATTCTGCTGGGAAGACCGAGAAAAATTTTTGTCTCGGAATTTCGGATTTTTTCTCTCTTTACTTAGTCGCTATAAAAATGATGAAGAACGCCGTTTACCGCACCTTCCTATCGCATTTATTAGCTGAGATATTGAGAAAAACATCATTTTTGTATTCTGCTGGGAAGACCGAGAAAAATTTTTGTCTCGGAATTTCGGATTTTTTCTCTCTATACTTAGTCGCTATAAACATGATGAAGAACGCCGTTTACCGCGCCTTCCTATCGCATTTATTAGCTGAGATATTGAGAAAAACATCATTTTTGTATTCTACTGGGAAGACCGAGAAAAATTTTTGTCTCCGAATTTCGGATTTTTTCTCTCTATACTTAGTCGCTATAAAATGATGAAGAACGCCGTTTACTGCGCCTTCCTATCGCATTTATTAGCTGAGATATTGAGAAAAACATCATTTTTGCATTCTGCTGGGAAGATACAGAAAAATTTTTGTCTCCGAATTTCGGATTTTTTCTCTCTATACTTAGTCGCTATAAAAATGATGAAGAACGCCGTTTACCACACCTTCCTATCGCATTTATTAGATGAGATATTGAGAAAAACATCATTTTTGTATTCTGCTGGGAAGACCGAGAAAAATTTTTGTCTCACAATTTCGGATTTTTTCTCTCTATACTTAGTCGCTATAAAAATGATGAAGAACGCCGTTTACCGCGCCTTCCTATCGCATTTATTAGCTGAGATATTGAGAAAAACATCATTTTTGTATTCTGCTGGGAAGACCGAGAAAAATTTTTGTCTCCGAATTTCGGATTTTTTCTCTCTATACTTAGTCGCTATAAAAATGATGAAGAACGCCGTTTACCGCGCCTTCCTATCGCATTTATTAGCTGAGATATTGAGAAAAACATCATTTTTGTATTCTGCTGGGAAGATAGAGAAAAATTTTTGTCTCGGAATTTCGGATTTTTTCTCTCTATACTTAGTCGCTATAAAAATGATGAAGAACGCCGTTTACCGCGCCTTCCTATCGCATTTATTAGCTGAGATATTGAGAAAAACATCATTTTTGTATTCTGCTGGGAAGATAGAGAAAAATTTTTGTCTCCGAATTTCGGATTTTTTCTCTCTATACTTAGTCGCTATAAAAATGATGAAGAACGCCGTTTACCGCACCTTCCTATCGCATTTATTAGCTGAGATATTGAGAAAAACATCATTTTTGTATTCTGCTGGGAAGACCGAGAAAAATTTTTGTCTCCGAATTTCGGATTTTTTCTCTCTATACTTAGTCGCTATAAAAATGATGAAGAACGCCGTTTACCGCGCCTTCCTATCGCATTTATTAGCCGAGATAGTGAGAAAAACATCATTTTTTTCTTCTGCTGGGAAGACCGAGAAAAATTTTTGTCTCACAATTTCGGATTTTTTCTCTCTATACTTAGTCGCTATAAAAATGATGAAGAACGCCGTTTACCGCGCCTTCCTATCGCATTTATTAGCTGAGATATTGAGAAAAACATCATTTTTGTATTCTGCTGGGAAGACCGAGAAAAATTTTTGTCTCCGAATTTCGGATTTTTTCTCTCTATACTTAGTCGCTATAAAATGATGAAGAACGCCGTTTACCGCGCCTTCCTTTCGCATTTATTAGCTGAGATATTGAGAAAAACATCATTTTTGTATTCTGCTGGGAAGACCGAGAAAAATTTTTGTCTCGGAATTTCGGATTTTTTCTCTCTATACTTAGTCGCTATAAAAATGATGAAGAACGCCGTTTACCGCGCCTTCCTATCGCATTTATTAGCCGAGATATTGAGAAAAACATCATTTTTTTCTTCTGCTGGGAAGACCGAGAAAAATTTTTGTCTCACAATTTCGGATTTTTTCTCTCTATACTTAGTCGCTATGAAAATGATGAAGAACGCCGTTTACCGCGCCTTCCTATCGCATTTATTAGCTGAGATATTGAGAAAAACATCATTTTTGTATTCTGCTGGGAAGACCGAGAAAAATTTTTGTCTCCGAATTTCGGATTTTTTCTCTCTTTACTTAGTCGCTATAAAAATGATGAAGAACGCCGTTTACCGCGCCTTCCTATCGCATTTATTAGCCGAGATATTGAGAAAAACATCATTTTTGTATTCTGCTGGGAAGATAGAGAAAAATTTTTGTCTCCGAATTTCGGATTTTTTCTCTCTATACTTAGTCGCTATAAAAATGATGAAGAACGCCGTTTACCGCGCCTTCCTATCGCATTTATTAGCTGAGATATTGAGAAAAACATCATTTTTGTATTCTGCTGGGAAGACCGAGAAAATTTTTTGTCTCCGAATTTCGGATTTTTTCTCTCTATACTTAGTCGCTATTAAAATGATGAAGAACGCCGTTTACCGCACCTTCCTATCGCATTTATTAGCCGAGATATTGAGAAAAACATCATTTTTTGTATTCTGCTGGGAAGACCGAGAAAACTTTTTGTCTCGGAATTCCGGATTTTTTCTCTCTACACTTAGTCGCTATAAAAATGATGAAGAACGCCGTTTACCGCACCTTCCTATCGCATTTATTAGCCGAGATATTGAGAAAAACATCATTTTTGTATTCTGCTGGGAAGACCGAGAAGAATTTTTGTCTCACAATTTCGGATTTTTTCTCTCTATACTTAGTCGCTATAAAAATGATGAAGAACGCCGTTTACCGCGCCTTCCTATCGCATTTATTAGCTGAGATATTGAGAAAAACATCATTTTTGTATTCTGCTGGGAAGATAGAGAAAAATTTTTGTCTCCGAATTTCGGATTTTTTCTCTCTATACTTAGTCGCTATAAAAATGATGAAGAACGCCGTTTACCGCGCCTTCCTATCGCATTTATTAGCTGAGATATTGAGAAAAACATCATTTTTGTATTCTGCTGGGAAGATAGAGAAAAATTGTTGTCTCCGAATTTCGGATTTTTTCTCTCTATACTAAGTCGCTATAAAAATGATGAAGAACGCCGTTTACCGCACCTTCCTATCGCATTTATTAGCTGAGATATTGAGAAAAACATCATTTTTGTATTCTGCTGGGAAGACCGAGAAAAATTTTTGTCTCGGAATTTCGGATTTTTTCTCTCTATACTTAGTCGCTATAAAAATGATGAAGAGCGCCGTTTACCGCGCCTTCCTATCGCATTTATTAGCCGAGATATTGAGAAAAAACATCATTTTTTTCTTCTGCTGGGAAGACCGAGAAAATTTTTTGTCTCGGAATTTCGGATTTTTTCTCTCTATACTTAGTCGCTATAAAAATGATGAAGAACGCCGTTTACCGCGCCTTCCTATCGCATTTATTAGCCGAGATATTGAGAAAAAACATCATTTTTTTCTTCTGCTGGGAAGACCGAGAAAATTTTTTGTCTCACAATTTCGGATTTTTTCTCTCTATACTTAGTCGCTATAAAAATGATGAAGAACGCCGTTTACCGCGCCTTCTTCTCGCATTTATTAGCAGAGATATTGAGAAAAACATTATTTTTTTCTTCTGCTGGGAAGATAGAGAAAAAAATTTGTCTTCGAATTTAGGATTTTTTCTCTCTATACTTAGTCGCTATAAAAAATGATGAAGACTGCCGTTTACCGCGCCTTCCTATCCCATTTATTAGCTGAGATATTGAGAAAAACATCAATTTTGGCCTGCCCCGGGGCCCACTGGTTTTTCATAGGCTTGTATAGGGACAACCTTTAAAATATTCTTGTCTGAAACCAGAAGGTCCAGGCCTTTGATATTTGATATGCAGCTTCATCTAAAGGGCCTCTATACCAAGATTGTTCAAATAATAGCCCTGGGGCCAAAATGTCTCCGCCCGGAGCCCACTGGTTTTACATAGGCTTATAGAAGCCTTCGTGGTGCAGTGGTTATGCTACTCGCCTTGTAAACCAGGGATCGCAGGATCGATCCCGGGCTTCTCCAGACTTTCGGATGGGTCTTTAAACCGAGGTCCCGTCTCTATATGACCTTAGCTGTTGGTGGGACGTAAACCTTAAACTCACTCACTCACTCACATAGGCTTATATTAAGAAAGCCTTTAAAAATCTCCTTGTCTGAAACCACAAGGCCCAGGTCTTCGATATTTGGTACAAAGCTGCATCCAGTGGCTCTACCAAGATTGTTCGAATTATAGAGTCCTGCCGCAAAAATTTGAACAATCTTGGTAGATGTCTCTTGATGAAGCTTCAAACCAAATATCAAAGACCTTGGCCTTCTGGTTTAAGACAAGAAGATTTTGAAAGGTTTTCCCTATAATAACTGGATCCTTTGGAAGCAAAGAATACACCAATAAACGAAAATAGCAGACTCGGTTTTATTGAGTCTGTTCATGACCAGTACTTAAATGTGCAACACCGACCATGCCCTCTAGCACCGGCTTAAGCAGAACACTATTTTCAAAATGATTCTAAATGAACTCAATGATCCCAAAGGACCAGAAAATATAATCTGCACTATGATGGTGTACGAGGAGATTTTTTCTGGCCGCCACACGGCACAACACTAGCTGCAGTGAAGATAAATAAGTTCTGAATAGTTGGATCATTTGGAAGCAAAACATACACCAAACAAGAGGGCCATGGTAGCCCTGGATCGTTCACCTGAGTCCAAGACGTTTCATAGCTTATGGAAATAGTGAAGTCACTAGTTAAAGGACGTGTGGACCAAAGCTTTTTTTCACTGTTTTTTTAGACCATCTTTTTCATTGCAGTGGAATCCTTTTAGCAACATTAGAGGAAACATTCTATGAAACTATATTACAAGGAGCCTTTGGCTTAGATGTTCTTTAAAGATTTTGGTATTTTCAGCTCTGGCAGAACAACTGAAAGGTCATACGAGGAACATTTCCGTGAAATTATTTTGCAATTGGGTCATTTGCCTAGGAGGAGAAGTCCATGAAAGGTTTTTCTATTTTTTTAGCTCTGATGGCCAGAGCAGAACGATTTTAGCAAGTATGGTAAATGGTCACAAGAGAAACATTTCTGTGAAGTTGTTTTAAATTTAGACCATTTGCCTCAGAGGAGATGTTTGAAATTATTTTTGTTCCTATTTTAAGCTCTGGCGGTAATTTTGTTCAGTGGAGCGAATCGATTTTAGCAATTTTGGCAGAGGGTCACCCAAGGAACATGTTGAAATCTTGCATTTCTGTGAAATTACTTTGAAATCGAAGGAGATGTCGTTTAAAGGTTTTTTTTTTCTATTTTTATCCCCCGACCGAATAGGTTCGGGGGATATAGCGATCAGCCTGGCGTCCGTCCGTCCGTCCGTCCGTAGACGCAACCTTGTGATGGCCATAACTCCTATACCCTTTGAGATTCATTGATGGTTCTTGGCACAATTGTTTACAAGGCCGAGACGGCGTGTCATGCGCAAGAACCAGAACTCTGGATGCCATACTTTTTTAGTTATCTCCCCTTTTAATAAAATAGAATGACTGCTTTGTGATGGCCATAACTCCAATACTCTTTGAGATATATTGATGGTACCTGGCACAGTTGTTCACAAGGCTGAGACGGCGTGTCATGCACAAGAACCACAACTCTGGTTGCCATGGTTTTGGAGTTATCTCCCCTTCCAATAAAATAGAGTGACAACCTTGTGATGGCCATAACTCCTATACCCTTTGAGATTCATTGATGGTTCTTGGCACAATTGTTCACACGGCTGAGGCGGCGTGTCATGCGCAAGAACCAGAACTCTGGATGCCATACTTTTTTAGTTACAGAAGGGATGTCAAGTGCAAGAACCACAACTGTTGTTGCTGTGGTATTTGAGTTATCTACCCTTCCAATATAACAGTATGACCAGCTTGTGATCACCATATCTCCAATACCTTTTGAGACATATTGATGGTACTTTGTGCAGAAATACATGAGCTTAAGCAGGCATGTCATGCGCAAGAACCACATTTCTGAGTGCCCTGGTTTTTTAGTTATCTCCCCTGACAGTATAATCTTGCGATGGCCATAACTGCAATACTTTTGTGATATGTGGTTTAATTCTGGTGCACTTTCTATTGGTGAACAATCTTCTGAAGGCCATATTGGCTTTTGGTCGGGGGATTTGCCATCTCTTCCGATGGCTATTTTTAGCTCTGGCAGCCATTTTGTTCAGCGGAGAGGAACAATTTTAGTAAGGATGGTAGAGGGTCACCAATGGAACATTTCTATGAAATAATTTTGAATTCGGGCAAGTTGGCTAGGAGGAGATGTCATTTAAAAGTGTTTTTTTTTAGATCTTGCGGCTTGTTCAGCAGACCGGAACCATTTAGCAGTTTTGGTAGAGGGTCACCCAAGGAACATTTCTGTGAAAATATTTTGAAATTGGGCCAGTGGGCTAGGACGAGATTTCGTTGTCATTTTTTTCTATTTTTAGCGCTGGTGGCCATTTTGTTCAGCAGAGCTGAACCATTTTAGCAATTATGGTAGAGGGTCACCCAAGGACCATTTCTGTGAATTATTTTGAAATCGAGCCAGTGGGCTAGGAGGAGATGTCGTTTAAAGTTTTTTTTCTATTTTTAGCTCTGGTGGACCGGGCTTCCTCAGACTTTCGGATGAGTCTTTAAACCGAGATCCCGTCTCCGTATGACCTTAGCTGTTGGTGAGACGTAAAACTCAAATACTCACTCACTCACTCACCCACTCACTCACTCACTCACTCACTCAGATCTGATGGCCATTTTGTTTAACGGGGTGAACAATTTTAGCAATTTTGGTAAAGGGTCACTCAAGGTACATTCGTGTGAACTTATTTCAAAATCCTTTCACCGGTTAAGGAGATGTCATTTGAAGAAATTGTTGACGACGCACGACACACAAAGGACGACGAACGCCGGACACAGGTCGATCACAATAGCTCACAATGAGCACCTTGTGCTCAGGTGAGCTAATAAAGGAAAATAGCAGACTCGGTTATTGAGCTTATTCATTTATGACCAGTACTGAAATGCACAAAACCGACCACGCCCTCTAACACCGGATTATGCAGAACCCTATTTTCAAAATGATTCTAAATGAACTCAATGATCCCAGATTAAGCGGGGCCGCGGGTCAGGCCCTTTTAGGCATCAGAGCTATTTTTAGAACAATCTTCGTAGAGGTCCTCTAGATGAAGCTTCATACCCAATTTCAAAGACCTTGGATTTCTGGCTTCAGACAAGACGTTTATTTTTTCAGGTTTTCCCTATATAAGCCTATGTAAAACCAGTGGGCCCCGGGGCGGGGCCATTTTGGCCCGGGGGCTATAATTTGAACAATATTGGTATAGATCCTCTAGATGAAGCTTCATACCAAGGTCCTCTTGATGAAGCTTCATACCAAATATCAAAGACCCGGGCTTTCTGGTTTCAGACAAGAAGAGTTTTAAAAGTTTTGTTTGCTGGTTTTGCTTGGATCCCAAATTTTTGAACTACTTTCAGTATGTACCTCCCAAGCATCATTCTGGTGAAGTTTGGTTTAAATTGGCACAGTGGTTAGGAGGAGCTGTCAATGCTGACGGACGACGGACTAAGGACGGACGCCTGAGCACTTGCCTGTCCATTACGAAAACATGCCTATACGAATACATTGTAACCTTTATCTCCGAAAAAATGAAAATTTTAAGATGAACAATTGTGATATTTTTCTTATTTCTGCTTTACAATATAGATTGTAGGTAGTCGTTAGAACCGCCTCATCGAGGTGGTTCTTACTAGTACCCACAATCTATATTGTAGAGCAGAAATAAGAAAAAATAGGTTTACCCCTGCAAACCCCAGTCTTACGAAATAAAAGTGGGGTTCAAGGGAGTCAAAATTATGTAGGCGTGTTTTCGTGATGCAGAAAAACTCAGGTGAGCTACATAAAACCAACAGGGTTTACAAGCATGGACGGTCCGACTCGCACCGCTTTCCCTGGGCAGGCTTAGATCCTCTAAGCGGTTTACCAGTACTCGCGTGCGGTCGGTTTCAGCTCTGCGAGGAAGCATCATGCAGCCCATCTTTATGTTCAAGTCCCGATGGGCGGGGCCGAAAGTTACTTTATTACATTAGACGTTGTTATTTTTGGGATTGTCTGTACACACAGACACCGGGTACCCACACCAACTTCTACCTCAGGACCTGCACCAACTTCGACCTTAGGATATATGGATACTTTATGATTTAATTTTTTCGTTTGAGATTTCATCTTCCTCGGTAGCTCAGTCGGATGCGCGTCTGACTGGTGATCAGGAGGACGCTTGTTCGATACCTGCTAGGGTCGGCAACATTCTTTCGTAGAGTTTGATCATGAAATCTTTTCTACGGTCATTCAAGACGGGCAGTTGTCAGTTTCTGTCGAAAGAATGTACACTGTACTGGTTAACCTCTTACGTATATGTTGATATGTTGACCGGCTCAAAAATGACCTAAAATAGTTAAACTCCAATACAAACAAACAAACCTGTCCTAGACGAAAGTTACTTTATTAGATAAGGCGTTGATACATTTGGCGTTGACTGCAACGCCTAATGTTTTGTTTGTTTGTTTGATTTGAGGTTTAACGTCCCAGTCAACACTGTAAAGGTCATTTTGGAGACGTTGCTTCCAATTTTGTGGGACTTTTACCCGACATTGAGATGAAATGACATCTCAAGCCCTGTCGCCCAATGAAACCAATATGGTTTATTAGCATGGACGGTCCGTCTCGCATCGCGGTTCCTGGAAGGCTTAGATCCTCCAAGCGGTTTACCAGTACAAGTGTGCGGGCCGGATTCAGCTCTGCGTGGAAGCATCATGCAGCCCATATATTTCTTCAAGCCCCTATGGGCGGGGGCTTGAACGCCTAATGTAATACACTCAGAACATTTCAAAGAAACGGGTCTCCGTGGCCTAGTGGTTAAGAGCGCTGACTCTTGATCACTAGGTCTCTCACCGCTGTGGTTCGAGCCTTGCGCGGGTCACATGTGAGACGCCAAGTTCTGCAACGGAAGATCAGGTGGTTTTTCTCCGGGTACTCCGGTTTTCGCCCACCTCTGATTACCGATCGGCTCGATATGAGTGAAATAATCTTGAAAGGGCCGTAAAACCAAACAAACATTTCAAAGAATCTTGAGTCATATCATTAATAAGAACAGTGTTGCGTACCCACACCAGATTCGACCCCAAGTACCCACGTCACATTCGACCCCAAGATATATGGATACTTTATGATTTTAACTCTTTCATTTGAGATTTCATCTTGTCCTAGACGAAAGCTACTTTATTACATTAGGCGTTGTTACATTTGGCGTTGACTGCAACGCCTAATGTAACAACGTCTAATGTATTACACTCAGAACATTTAATAGAATCTTAAGTCATATCATTAATGAGAACAGTGTTGGGTTGGTATCTTTCAAGAAGCACAGCCTCCCACCACATACACTCCAAGTACCCACACCACCTTCGACCCAAGTACCAACCCCACCGTCGTCCCCAGTACCCACACCACCTTCGACCCTAAGATATATGGATACTGTATGATTTTAACTTTCTTATTTGAGATTTCATCTTGTCCTAGACGAAAGTTACTTTATTACATTAGGCGTTGTTGCATTTGGCGTTGACTGCAACGCCTAATGTAACAACGCCTGATGTATTACACTCAGAACATTTCATAGAATCTTAAGTCATATCATTAATAATAACAGTGTTGCGTTGGTATCTTTCAAGAAGCACAGCTTCCCACCACATAAACTCCAAGTTACCACACCACCTTCGACCCAAGTACCCACACTACCTTCGTTCCCAGTACCCACACCACCTTCGACCCTAAGATATATGGATACTATATGATTTAAACTTTCTTATTTGAGATTTGAACTTGGCCTAGACGAAAGTTACTTTATTACATTAGGCGTTGTTACATTTGGCATTGACTGCAATGCCTTATGTAACAACGCCTAATGTTATACACTCAGATCTTAAGTAATATCATTAATTAGAATAGAGTTGCGTTGAAGCACAAGTTCCCCACCATACACACTCCAAGTACCCACACCCCTTCGACCCCAGTACCCACATTCTTCGACCCCAAGGTATATAGATACTCTATGTTTTTAACTTTTTTTGAGATTTCATCTTGTCCTAGACGAAAGTTACTTTATTACATTAGGCGTTGTTACATTTGGCGTTGACTGCAACGCCTAATGTAACAACGCCTAATGTAATACACTCAGATCTTAAGTAAAATCTTTGAATTAGAATAGAGTTGCGTTGAAACATAAGCTCCCCACCATACACACTCCAAGTACCCACACCACCTTCGACCCCAGTAGCTTCACCCCCTTCGACCACAGTACCCGCACAACCTTCGACCCCATGGCATATGGATACTCTATGATTAATTTTTTTTTTAGATTTCATCTTGTCCTAGACGAAAGTTACTTTATTACATTAGGCGTTGTTACATTTGGCGTTGACTGCAACGCCTAATGTAACAACGCCTAATGTAATACACTCAGATCTTAAGTAATGCTATTAATTAGAATAGAGTTGTGTTGAAGCACAAGCTCCCCACCATACACACTCCAAGTACCCACACCACCTTCGACCCCAGTACCCACACCCCCTTCGACCCCAGTACCCACACAACCTTCGACCCCAAGGTATATGGATACTCTATGATTTTAACTTTTTGGGGGGGATTTCATCTTGTCCTAGACGAAAGTTACTCTATTACATTAGGCGTTGTTACATTTGGCGTTGACTGCAACGCCTAATGTAACAACGCCTAATGTAATACACTCAGATCTTAAGTAATATCATTAGTTAGAATAGAGTTGCGTTGAAGCACAAGCTCCCCACCATACACACTCCAAGTACCCACACCACCTTCTACCCCAGTACCCACACACCATTCGACCCCAGTACCCACACAACCTTCGACCCCAAGGTATATTGATACTCTATGATTTTAACATTTTTTTTAGATTTCATCTTGTCCTAGACGGAAGTTACTTTATTACATAAGGCGTTGTTACATTTGGCGTTGAGTGCAACGCCTAATGTAACAACGCCTAATGTAATACATTCAGATCTTAAGTAATATCATTAATTAGAATAGAGTTGCGTTGAAGCACAAGCTCCCCACCATACACACTCAAAGTACCTACACCACCTTCGACCCCAGTATCCACAACCCCTTCGACCCCAGTACCCAGACAACCTTCGGCCCCAAGGTATATGGATACTCTATGATTTTAACTTTTTTTGAGATTTCATCTTGTCCTACACGAAATTTACTTTATTACATTAGGCGTTGTTACATTTGGCGTTGACTGCAACGCCTAATGTAACAACGCCTAATGTAATAAACTTGATTATTACAATTGGCGTTGTATTACATTAGAGGTTGCCACAAGGCGCGGCAAACGGCGTTCTTCATCATTTTTATAGCGACTTAGTATAGAGAGAGAAAATCCGAAATTCGGAGACAAAATTTTTCTCTATCTTCCCAGCAGAAGAAAAAAATGATGTTTTTCTCAATATCTCAGCTAATAAATGGGGTGGTAAACGGCGTTCTTCATCATTTTTATAGCGACTAAGTATATAGAGAAAAAATCCGAAATTCGGAGACAAAAATTTTTCTCGGTCTTCCCAGCAGAATACAAAAATGATGTTTTTCTCAATATCTCAGCTAGTAAATGCGATAGGAAGGCGCGGTAAACGGCGTTCTTCATCATTTTTATAGCGACTAAGTATAGAGAGAAAAAATCCGAAATTCGGAGACAAAAAATTTTCTCTATCTTCCCAGCAGAATACAAAAATGATGTTTTTCTCAATATCTCAGCTAATAAATCCGATAGGAAGGCGCGGTAAACGGCGTTCTTCATCATTTTTATAGCGACTAAGTATAGAGAGAAAAATCCGAAATTCGGAGACAAAAATTTTTCTCTATCTTCCCAGCAGAATACAAAAATGATGTTTTTCTCAATATCTCAGCTAATAAATGCGATAGGAAGGCGCGGTAAACGGCGTTCTTCATCATTTTTATAGCGACTAAGTATAGAGAGAAAAAATCCGAAATTGTGAGACAAAAAATTTTCTCGGTCTTCCCAGCAGAATACAAAAATGATGTTTTTCTCCATATCTCAGCTAATAAATGCGATAGGAAGGTGCGGTAAACGGCGTTCTTCATCATTTTTATAGCGACTAAGTATAGAGAGAAAAAATCCGAAATTCGGAGACAAAAATTTTTCTCTATCTTCCCAGCAGAATACAAAAATTATGTTTTTCTCAATATCTCAGCTAATAAATGCGAAAGGAAGGCGCGGTAAACGGCGTTCTTCATCATTTTTATAGCGACTAAGTATAGAGAGAAAAAATCCGAAATTCGGAGACAAAATTTTTTCTCTATCTTCCCAGCAGAATACAAAAATGATGTTTTTCTCAATATCTCAGCTAATAAATGCGATAGGAAGGTGCGGTAAAATGCGTTCTTCGTCATTTTTATAGCGACTTAGTATAGAGAGAAAAAATCCGAAATTCGGAGACAAAAATTTTTCTCGGTCTTCCCAGCAGAATACAAAAATGATGTTTTTCTCAATATCTCAGCTAATAAATGCGATAGGAAGGCGCGGAAAACGGCGTTCTTCATCATTTTTATAGCGACTAAGTATAGAGAGAAAAAATCCGAAATTGTGAGACAAAAATTTTTCTCGGTCTTCCCAGCAGAAGAAAAAAATGATGTTTTTCTCAATATCTCGGCTAATAAATGCGATAGGAAGGTGCGGTAAACGGCGTTCTTCATCATTTTTATAGCGACTAAGTATAGAGAGAAAAAATCCGAAATTCCGAGACAAAAATTTTTCTCGGTCTTCCCAGCAGAATACAAAAATGATGTTTTTCTCAATATCTCGGCTAATAAATGCGATAGGAAGGTGCGGTAAACGGCGTTCTTCATCATTTTTATAGCGACTAAGTATAGAGAGAAAAAATCCGAAATTCGGAGACAAAAAATTTTCTCTATCTTCCCAGCAGAATACAAAAATGATGTTTTTCTCAATATCTCAGCTAATAAATGCGATAGGAAGGTGCGGTAAACGGCGTTCTTCATCATTTTTATAGCGACTAAGTATAGAGAGAAAAAATCCGAAATTCGGAGACAAAATTTTTCTCTATCTTCCCAGCAGAATACAAAAATGATGTTTTTCTCAATATCTCAGCTAATAAATGCGATAGGAAGGCGCGGTAAACGGCGTTCTTCATCATTTTTATAGCGACTAAGTATAGAGAGAAAAAATCCGAAATTCGGAGACAAAAATTTTTCTCGGTCTTCCCAGCAGAATACAAAAATGATGTTTTTCTCAATATGTCAGCTAATAAATGCGATAGGAAGGCGCGGTAAACGGCGTTCTTCATCATTTTTATAGCGACTAAGTATAGAGAGAAAAAATCCAAAATTGTGAGACAAAAATTTTTCTCGGTCTTCCCAGCAGAAGAAAAAAATGATGTTTTTCTCAATATCTGGGCTAATAAATGCGATAGGAAGGCGCGGTAAACGGCGTTCTTCATCATTTTTATAGCGACTAAGTATATAGAGAAAAAATCCGAAATTCCGAGACAAAAATTTTTCTCGGTCTTCCCAGCAGAAGAAAAAAATGATGTTTTTCTCAATATCTCAGCTAATAAATGCGATAGGAAGGTGCGGTAAACGGTGTTCTTCATCATTTTTATAGCGACTATGTATAGAGAGAAAAAATCCGAAATTCGGAGACAAAAAATTTTCTCTATCTTCCCAGGAGAATACAAAAATGATGTTTTTCTCAATATCTCAGCTAATAAATGCGATAGGAAGGCGCGGTAAACGGCGTTCTTCATCATTTTTATAGCGACTAAGTATAGAGAGAAAAAATCCGAAATTCGGAGACAAAAATTTTTCTCTATCTTCCCAGCAGAATACAAAAATGATGCTTTTCTCAATATCTCAGCTAATAAATGCGATAGGAAGGCGCGGTAAACGGCGTTCTTCATCATTTTTATAGCGACTAAGTATAGAGAGAAAAAAATCCGAAATTCGGAGACAAAAATTTTTCTCGGTCTTCCCAGCAGAATACAAAAATGATGTTTTTCTCAATATCTGGGCTAATAAATGCGATAGGAAGGCGCGGTAAACGGCGTTCTTCATCATTTTCATAGCGACTAAGTATAGAGAGAAAAATCCGAAATTGTGAGACAAAAATTTTTCTCGGTCTTCCCAGCAGAAGAAAAAAATGATGTTTTTCTCAATACCTCGGCTAATAAATGCGATAGGAAGGCGCGGTAAACGGCGTTCTTCATCATTTTTATAGCGACTAAGTATAGAGAGAAAAAATCCGAAATTCCGAGACAAAAGTTTTTCTCGGTCTTCCCAGCAGAAGAATAAAATGATGTTTTTCTCAATATCTCAGCTAATAAATGCGATAGGAAGATGCGGTAAACGGCGTTCTTCATCATTTTTATAGCGACTAAGTATAGAAAGAAAAAATCCGAAATTCGGAGACAAAAATTTTTCTCTATCTTCCCAGCAGAATACAAAAATGATGTTTTTCTCAATATCTCAGCTAATAAATGCGATAGGAAGGCGCGGTAAATTGCGTTCTTCATCATTTTTATAGCGACTAAGTATAGAGAGAAAAAATCCGAAATTCGGAGACAAAAATTTTTCTGTATCTTCCCAGCAGAATACAAAAATGATGTTTTTCTCAATATCTCAGCTAATAAATGCGATAGGAAGGCGCGGTAAACGGCGTTCTTCATCATTTTTATAGCGACTAAGTATAGAGAGAAAAAAATCCGAAATTCGGAAACAAAAATTTTTCTCGGTCTTCCCAGCAGAATACAAAAATGATGTTTTTCTCAATATCTCAGCTAATAAATGCGATAGGAAGGCGCGGTAAACGGTGTTCTTCATCATTTTTATAGCGACTAAGTATAGAGAGAAAAAATCCGAAATTCGGAGACAAAAAATTTTCTCTATCTTCCCAGCAGAATACAAAAATGATGTTTTTCTCAATATCTCGGCTAATAAATGCGATAGGAAGGCGCGGTAAACGGCGTTCTTCATCATTTTTATAGCGACTAAGTATAGAGAGAAAAAATCCGAAATTCGGAGACAAAAATTTTTCTCTATCTTCCCAGCAGAATACAAAAATGATGTTTTTCTCAATATCTCAGCTAATAAATGCGATAGGAAGGCGCGGTAAACGGCGTTCTTCATCATTTTTATAGCGACTAAGTATAGAGAGAAAAAATCCGAAATTCGGAGACAAAAATTTTTCTCTATCTTCCCAGCAGAATACAAAAATGATGTTTTTCTCAATATCTCGGCTAATAAATGCAATAGGAAGGCGCAGTAAACGGCGTTCTTCATCATTTTTATAGCGACTAAGTATAGAGAGAAAAAATCCGAAATTAGGAGACAAAAATTTTTCTCTATCTTCCCAGCAGAATACAAAAATGATGTTTTTCTCAATATCTCAGCTAATAAATGCGATAGGAAGGCGCGGTAAACGGCGTTCTTCATCATTTTTATAGCGACTAAGTATAGAGAGAAAAAATCCGAAATTCGGAGACAAAAAATTTTCTCTATCTTCCTAGCAGAATACAAAAATGATGTTTTTCTCAATATCTCAGCTAATAAATGCGATAGGAAGGCGCGGTAAACGGCGTTCTTCATCATTTTTATAGCGACTAAGTATAGAGAGAAAAAATCCGAAATTCGGAGACAAAAATTTTTCTCTATCTTCCCAGCAGAATACAAAAATGATGTTTTTCTCAATATCTCAGCTAATAAATGCGATAGGAAGGCGCGGTAAACGGTGTTCTTCATCATTTTTATAGCGACTAAGTATAGAGAGAAAAAATCCGAAATTCGGAGACAAAAATTTTTCTCTATCTTCCCAGCAGAATACAAAAATTATGTTTTTCTCAATATCTCAGCTAATAAATGCGAAAGGAAGGCGCGGTAAACGGCGTTCTTCATCATTTTTATAGCGACTAAGTATAGAGAGAAAAAATCCGAAATTCGGAGACAAAATTTTTTCTCTATCTTCCCAGCAGAATACAAAAATGATGTTTTTCTCAATATCTCAGCTAATAAATGCGATAGGAAGGTGCGGTAAAATGCGTTCTTCGTCATTTTTATAGCGACTTAGTATAGAGAGAAAAAATCCGAAATTCGGAGACAAAAATTTTTCTCGGTCTTCCCAGCAGAATACAAAAATGATGTTTTTCTCAATATCTCAGCTAATAAATGCGATAGGAAGGCGCGGAAAACGGCGTTCTTCATCATTTTTATAGCGACTAAGTATAGAGAGAAAAAATCCGAAATTGTGAGACAAAAATTTTTCTCGGTCTTCCCAGCAGAAGAAAAAAATGATGTTTTTCTCAATATCTCGGCTAATAAATGCGATAGGAAGGTGCGGTAAACGGCGTTCTTCATCATTTTTATAGCGACTAAGTATAGAGAGAAAAAATCCGAAATTCCGAGACAAAAATTTTTCTCGGTCTTCCCAGCAGAATACAAAAATGATGTTTTTCTCAATATCTCGGCTAATAAATGCGATAGGAAGGTGCGGTAAACGGCGTTCTTCATCATTTTTATAGCGACTAAGTATAGAGAGAAAAAATCCGAAATTCGGAGACAAAAAATTTTCTCTATCTTCCCAGCAGAATACAAAAATGATGTTTTTCTCAATATCTCAGCTAATAAATGCGATAGGAAGGTGCGGTAAACGGCGTTCTTCATCATTTTTATAGCGACTAAGTATAGAGAGAAAAAATCCGAAATTCGGAGACAAAATTTTTCTCTATCTTCCCAGCAGAATACAAAAATGATGTTTTTCTCAATATCTCAGCTAATAAATGCGATAGGAAGGCGCGGTAAACGGCGTTCTTCATCATTTTTATAGCGACTAAGTATAGAGAGAAAAAATCCGAAATTCGGAGACAAAAATTTTTCTCGGTCTTCCCAGCAGAATACAAAAATGATGTTTTTCTCAATATGTCAGCTAATAAATGCGATAGGAAGGCGCGGTAAACGGCGTTCTTCATCATTTTTATAGCGACTAAGTATAGAGAGAAAAAATCCGAAATTGTGAGACAAAAATTTTTCTCGGTCTTCCCAGCAGAAGAAAAAAATGATGTTTTTCTCAATATCTGGGCTAATAAATGCGATAGGAAGGCGCGGTAAACGGCGTTCTTCATCATTTTTATAGCGACTAAGTATATAGAGAAAAAATCCGAAATTCCGAGACAAAAATTTTTCTCGGTCTTCCCAGCAGAAGAAAAAAATGATGTTTTTCTCAATATCTCAGCTAATAAATGCGATAGGAAGGTGCGGTAAACGGTGTTCTTCATCATTTTTATAGCGACTATGTATAGAGAGAAAAAATCCGAAATTCGGAGACAAAAAATTTTCTCTATCTTCCCAGGAGAATACAAAAATGATGTTTTTCTCAATATCTCAGCTAATAAATGCGATAGGAAGGCGCGGTAAACGGCGTTCTTCATCATTTTTATAGCGACTAAGTATAGAGAGAAAAAATCCGAAATTCGGAGACAAAAATTTTTCTCTATCTTCCCAGCAGAATACAAAAATGATGCTTTTCTCAATATCTCAGCTAATAAATGCGATAGGAAGGCGCGGTAAACGGCGTTCTTCATCATTTTTATAGCGACTAAGTATAGAGAGAAAAAAATCCGAAATTCGGAGACAAAAATTTTTCTCGGTCTTCCCAGCAGAATACAAAAATGATGTTTTTCTCAATATCTCGGCTAATAAATGCGATAGGAAGGCGCGGTAAACGGCGTTCTTCATCATTTTCATAGCGACTAAGTATAGAGAGAAAAATCCGAAATTGTGAGACAAAAATTTTTCTCGGTCTTCCCAGCAGAATAAAAAAAATGATGTTTTTCTCAATACCTCGGCTAATAAATGCGATAGGAAGGCGCGGTAAACGGCGTTCTTCATCATTTTTATAGCGACTAAGTATAGAGAGAAAAAATCCGAAATTCCGAGACAAAAGTTTTTCTCGGTCTTCCCAGCAGAAGAATAAAATGATGTTTTTCTCAATATCTCAGCTAATAAATGCGATAGGAAGATGCGGTAAACGGCGTTCTTCATCATTTTTATAGCGACTAAGTATAGAAAGAAAAAATCCGAAATTCGGAGACAAAAATTTTTCTCTATCTTCCCAGCAGAATACAAAAATGATGTTTTTCTCAATATCTCAGCTAATAAATGCGATAGGAAGGCGCGGTAAATTGCGTTCTTCATCATTTTTATAGCGACTAAGTATAGAGAGAAAAAATCCGAAATTCGGAGACAAAAATTTTTCTGTATCTTCCCAGCAGAATACAAAAATGATGTTTTTCTCAATATCTCAGCTAATAAATGCGATAGGAAGGCGCGGTAAACGGTGTTCTTCATCATTTTTATAGCGACTAAGTATAGAGAGAAAAAATCCGAAATTCGGAGACAAAAAATTTTCTCTATCTTCCCAGCAGAATACAAAAATGATGTTTTTCTCAATATCTCGGCTAATAAATGCGATAGGAAGGCGCGGTAAACGGCGTTCTTCATCATTTTTATAGCGACTATGTATAGAGAGAAAAAATCCGAAATTCAGAGACAAAAATTTTTCTCTATCTCCCAGCAGAATACAAAAATGATGTTTTTCTCAATATCTCAGCTAATAAATGGGATAGGAAGGCGCGGTAAACGGCGTTCTTCATCATTTTTATAGCGACTAAGTATAGAGAGAAAAAATCCGAAATTCGGAGACAAAAATTTTTCTCTATCTTCCCAGCAGAATACAAAAATGATGTTTTTCTCAATATCTCGGCTAATAAATGCGATAGGAAGGCGCGGTAAACGGCGTTCTTCATCATTTTTATAGCGACTAAGTATAGAGAGAAAAAATCCGAAATTCGGAGACAAAAATTTTTCTCTATCTTCCCAGCAGAATACAAAAATGATGTTTTTCTCAATATCTCAGCTAATAAATGCGATAGGAAGGCGCGGTAAACGGCGTTCTTCATCATTTTTATAGCGACTAAGTATAGAGAGAAAAAATCCGAAATTCCGAGACAAAAAATTTTCTCTATCTTCCCAGCAGAATACAAAAATGATGTTTTTCTCAATATCTCAGCTAATAAATGCGATAGGAAGGCGCGGTAAACGGCGTTCTTCATCATTTTTATAGCGACTAAGTATAGAGAGAAAAAATCCGAAATTCGGAGACAAAAAATTTTCTCGGTCTTCCCAGCAGAATACAAAAATGATGTTTTTCTCAATATCTCAGCTAATAAATGCGATAGGAAGGCGCGGTAAACGGTGTTCTTCATCATTTTTATAGCGACTAAGTATAGAGAGAAAAAATCCGAAATTCGGAGACAAAAAATTTTCTCTATCTTCCCAGCAGAATACAAAAATGATGTTTTTCTCAATATCTCGGCTAATAAATGCGATAGGAAGGCGCGGTAAACGGCGTTCTTCATCATTTTTATAGCGACTAAGTATAGAGAGAAAAAATCCGAAATTCGGAGACAAAAATTTTTCTCTATCTTCCCAGCAGAATACAAAAATGATGTTTTTCTCAATATCTCAGCTAATAAATGCGATAGGAAGGCGCGGTAAACGGCGTTCTTCATCATTTTTATAGCGACTAAGTATAGAGAGAAAAAATCCGAAATTCGGAGACAAAAATTTTTCTCTATCTTCCCAGCAGAATACAAAAATGATGTTTTTCTCAATATCTCGGCTAATAAATGCGATAGGAAGGCGCGGTAAACGGCGTTCTTCATCATTTTTATAGCGACTAAGTATAGAGAGAAAAAATCCGAAATTCGGAGACAAAAATTTTTCTCTATCTTCCCAGCAGAATACAAAAATGATGTATTTCTCAATATCTCAGCTAATAAATGCGATAGGAAGGCGCGGTAAACGGCGTTCTTCATCATTTTTATAGCGACTAAGTATTGAGAGAAAAAATCCGAAATTCGGAGACAAAAATTTTTCTCTATCTTCCCAGCAGAATACAAAAATGATGTTTTTCTCAATATCTCAGCTAATAAATGCGATAGGAAGGCGCGGTAAACGGCGTTCTTCATCACTTTTATAGCGACTAAGTATAGAGAGAAAAAATCCGAAATTCGGAGACAAAAAACCGCATACATCATCTTTTGGAGAGACTTTGTATGTAGTCTTGTTTTTTTTTTTTCTTGTTCTTTTGTTCTGCTAACTTGACCATTTCTTCTGTTGGTTTAGTTGTTTTGCCAATATGACCATTTTCTACTGGTTCTGCTCTTATTTGACCAGTTCGTTCTGCTCGTTCTGCTGTTCTGTTGTTCTGCTATCTTGACCAATCCGTTCTGCTCGTTCTGCTGTTCTGCTAGCTTGACCAATCCGTTCTGCTCGTTCTGCTGTTCTGCTAACTTGACCATTTCGTTCTGCTCGTTCTGCTGTTCTGCTAACTTGACCTGGCTCTAAAATATTGTCCAATTCTTCGTTTTTAAAACATAATTCAAAGGTATAGGGTGTTGTTGTTATTTTTTCTTGTTTTCTACAAGGTGTGTCATCTAGTAGGACGCCACCACTTGGCCTGTTCTAAAGTGGTGTGATTTTGCATTGTAACAGTGATGGTCTTAAAGACTACTTTTGAACGGTAACAATGGTTATATAGGTAAATAGTTTATTTTCCGAAATATTTTCTGGACTCACAATCTGTGTTTAGAACAGAAATATAAAGGAAAGTATCTCATGTTTTATCTGTAACATGCGACATGTACATTGTAGTTCAAAGGATCATGAAATATGGCATTATATTGCATGTTTGACGTATTGATCTGCACTTTCCCAAAAGATACCAGCACAAAATGATGTTTAGGTTTTGTCTGAAGAGAGAGGTTAGCTTATTTACATGCAGATCTGTTCTATCAAGGAAAATACCTGATGATACCCATCCCCGGCACCTACCTTCAACCTGTGTCAACCTTTCGTTCTTCACGCATTACGAAAACACGCCTATTTAAATACATTCGCAAAAAAATAAACGAGACGTTTAATGTGACAAACCAGTGCTTCAGCTGAAGTGCACGACCCGCCGGATGCTTTTAGCTTTATGAGTGTTACCATATATGGGTATGGCAGCCATTTTGGTCATGTGACCTGGACCTAAAACGGTTCCCCCAATAAATGCGCCTTATCGTAAGGAGCAAAATTATATCCTATACTTTAGTACTGTATTCTGAATCTTTTGCAGGATAAAGTGCATTCTCACTTTTCCAATACAAAAGCATATGTGTCAAAGTTTGACCTAGGCACAAAGAAGGTCATGGTCAACCCAGGGTCACCATTTTAGCAATTTAAGATGGGCCTACGTCCCAGATGCTATTTATCAAGTTTCGTGGAATTCTGCCCAGTGGTTCTGGAGAAGACTATTTTTGAAGGGTTTTTACCATATAGGGCTTGGCGGCCATGTTGGTCATATGACTTGGACCCCATGAGCAAATTTTGGTTTCCCCCATCCCATAGAGGCTCCATATGAAATTTGACTTCAATCGGCCCAACGGTTTCCGAGGAGAAGCAGTTCGAAAATTTTAACATTTTTCGCCTCGGCGAGGCTATACTAAATGGAATGTAATATTTCGCAAGTTCACTGGTTAGATCTCATTGATATCTATCAGTATGCCAAAAATTGTTAAATATTCCAAGAGGTTAAGTCACTATCACCAATTTTCACAAACGGGTTACGGACGGACAGACAGACTGACAGACTGACAGAATGACAGACTGACATAATGACACGGTGATTTTAGGGCACTCTTAGAAAAATTAACCGACTTCAGTCGGTCGCTTTTTCTGCGGGTTGTGCAATTTGGATATTTCTCTTATTTCTGCTCAAAATATAGATTGTGGTACACGTAAGCACTGCCTCGGCGAGGCGATTCCAGCGGGTACCAACAATCAATGTTTTTGAGTCTGTTTTAATATAATAATGTCCCGGGGCACAGCATTTCCTACAATTTACATGTGCGCCCATGCAGCGAAGAATCACTTCCGGCTGCGTATCCATAAAGTTTGACCAGAGACTTCTCTTGCGGCGTGAAGGAGCATTGGGCCATTGGTTATCTTAGGACGCACAACAATGACCCTGATCAGATTGCGCGGATGCGCAGGCTGATCTGAGTCTTCGTTAGGTGCACATGTAAATTGTAGGAAATGCTGTGCCCCGGCAAATATAAAACTGGGGTATAAGGAGGTTAAAATTATATAGGCGTGTTTTCGTTCTTCACGACAAATAGACTTATTACCTCATATTACACAACAATCTCCAAAATGCGTCATTGGCAATCAGTGCGCGCCAAGAACGCGGAGTCTGATCAAGACTTTCACTTGTTGCAGAAATAACAGCCATTATCTAACGAAAATTTCAAAAAACATCTCAGCTTGACATGTTACAATTTCGAAAATGGACTCCTGCAACATACAATGGGGACGATTCCAAACGTACAAAATGAGTTAATTCAATGTCCTAGGTCCTGTCACAAATACAGTAAAATTCCTGTATTAAGACCACGCAAGTGGTCTTAAAGATGGGCTCGAAGACTATGTTTGAACAGTCCAAAAGATGGTCTCTTACTAATGACAACTAGGTGGAGAAAGCACAAAGACAGACTAACAGAAACTTTCAAAAGAAGATTTGAGCCGGGGCACAGCATTTTCTACAATTTACATGTGCGCCCGATGAAGACTCAGATCAGCCTGCGCATCCGCGCAGTCTGATCAGAGTCTTCTTTGTGCGCCCTAAGGTTAGCTAAGGGCCCAATTCTCCTTCAAGCAACAAGAGAAAATTCTGGCCAAACTCTATGGATGCACATGTTGATCTGATTCTTCGCTGGGAGAGGATGTAAATTGTAGGAAATGCTGTGCCCTAGCTCAAATAGTCTCAATTTTAGCTGGTCTTAATAGCGGAATGTAACTGTAATTTCCTCTCCCAGTAGATCTCTTTCTAGAAGGGTTATGATGAGGCTTTATTAGCCGAAACTACGTAGTATGACCCATCTTCTTTCTTATGAATGTTTTCATTGCTCTTAAAGGAACTCATTTTTTATTTTTATTTACAAAGATCGTCTGTACAGTTTTTCTCTTTTTAAAGTGTATCAAATTCCCGTCGTAGCAAAGAATATTTTCTTTCTTTCAGCCGGCTCTCAGATTCCATGGATTAACCGGTGGATTCTGGGGCCAGAATGGCACCCCTTCAATAGCAACAGATTCCAGACCACCAAGCTACAGAGTCAGTATATCCGGAACTTCAACCAAGTTTAATGAACCGTGCAGCACGTGCGAACCAGGCTCTATGTACAGCTCATCCAACATCCCAGCTGTTTCGCCGCTGACTTTACGGCGTCGAAATACCCTAGCTGTGGTATTAATTGCGGTGGCGTTATTGGCAACTATCGCCGCTATTACGGGAATCGTGCTATATTTTATGCAACCAAAAGGTAAGCCATTAGAGCAGCTACGTCATGGCATGTGCATGTCAAAGCAAAAAAGCAAAAAATGGTAAAAGTATATTAACTCTCGTTTAATTCTTCAAAAGCTTATCAACAAAAGCAAACGGTGTTTCTACTTTTACGGCGAAAATAAGGCTTTGCACTGTATAAAAAAATATGGTTTGGCATGGTATGTAAATCGTCTGCCAGACAGATGACTCAGATGAAAGGTCAACCCTTTCTTCTCATACTAACAGTTTGTCGTCTGCTCTGAAAGCTTCACGAGTGTACAATGTAGTTGAAATCGGTTCTTCGACGTCGTTTCTTTCATATTGATCAAATCTCTAGTGGTATCCGTGAGTTCCTTATGTGAAAGGTCTTGACATTGCAAAGCGTTCTGCCAAGTAGAGCATTTACGTATTGACATTCTTACGCGGCACAATTAGCAGATTATATTTACATAGACAGGTTAACCTGTGATCATTTATTTGCAATTCCTCACATGAAAGTTTGATAGTTTCAGCTGCATTTTTACAGAACCTGAACTTTCCATTTACATGTACGAACTAACAATGTGTAGATCTGCCTGTGCATCCTTGCAGTCTGATCAGTACCTTTATGTTCGCTGCTTAGAAAGTACAACACATGCACTTCTAATTTCCGTATCTTTTGCTAGTCTGTGTAACTGAGCGGGCTGCTATCTGCCTTACCCGGCCACAAACGCGAACACAGGTTTTCCCGAGGCGGGGCTCATATAATAAATGTATGTAATTTATTTTACGTTCATGGAAGTATGAACAACGTCGTGTCCTGTTCAAAGTATCGGGGTTCACTTTTACTTCAGTGAGTGTAAAGTGACTATAACTTTTTTCGTGACCCGATATATACTTCGGTGATCGGAAGGGGTTCGCTTTAACTTTGCTCGTGACCCGCTGTTGTTCATACTTCACGGAACGGTAAATAAATTACCTTATTTGTCGAAAAGTTCTTGTCCGAGCGCTGAAATTAATACAAGAATGCAACACCACATAAGTACCCCATTACAGCGGAACGACGTCGTTTGCGCCATAACGTCGCCATTGTCCAATCCCATTGTAGAAGATCATAGTTAATTTTGACGTCATCGACGTCGCGTGAGTCAGTGCAATGAACAACATTACGCACAATACCTAAATGAAGGGAATGTAAATATGTATACCCGCTTTTTTTGTTAAAAGAAAACGACTATATCAGTTTCGTCACTAGTGAACATCCGGACGTACAACAGTCCGTCCGTCCGTCTATCCGTCTGCTACAAGCCTTGTGAATGCAACTGCCTTTTATTTCTTGCCCTATGGCCACCAATATTGGTTTTTGTTTGTTTGTTTGATTTAAGGTTTAACGTCCCCGTCAACACTGTATAGGTCATTTTGGAGACGTTGCTTCTAATTATGTGGAACTTTTACCCGACATTGAGATGAAATGACATCTCAAGCCCTGTCGCCAAATGAAACCAAAAGGGCAGGCTTAGATCCTCTAAGTGGTTTACCAGTACTCGTGTGCGGTCGGATTCAGCTGTGCGTGGAAGCATAATGCAGCCTATCTATTTCTTCAAGCCCCGAAGGGCGGGGGCCGCCAATATTGGTAGACATATTGGTTAGTGTGTGTGTGAATTCGGGTTTAACGTCGCTTTCAACAATTTTTCAGTCATATCACGACGGTGTCTGGTTGCGACAGGGAGCTCAATGCTCACGTTTATAGTGCTGCCTCACTGAAGTATCATGTCCCAGACACATTACATGATACCACACCCAGTCACATTATCCTGACACTGGATCGACCAGTCCTAGCTCTACTCCGTAAATCTGAGTGCCAAGCGAGGAGCAGCTAGTACCATTTTTAACGACTTTGGTATGTCGCGGCCCGGGATCGAACCCGAGACCTCGACATATTGGTTAGGAACTGCATATGTGCATAAGGGTATCCAAGTTTTAATCTGAACCCCTGGGGCCATGGGGTGAGGTCAATGGTCATTTTTTCAAGAAAATACTTATGAATGCAACTACTTCTTAATTACATCACCTATGGATGCCAAACTTGGTAGACATGCAGATGCGCATGAACATTTTGACCTGAACCCCAGCGATCTTTTGGTGAGGTCAAAGGTAAATTTTTCAAGAAAACGCCTCTTCTTTATATATGGTTGCGAAATTTGTTACACATGTTGTTTAGGGACTGCAGACGTGCATGAGGGTATCCAAAGTTTTATTTGGACCCCTGGGGTCATGGGCTGAGGTCAAAGGTAATTTCTTTTAAGGAAATGCTTGTGAATGCAACTACTTCTTTATTTCTTCACCTATGGTGGTCAAACTTGCTACATGTACAAATATTGGTTTGGACTGCAGATGTGCATGAGGGTATCCAAATTTTGACCTAACCTCCTGGAGTCACTGGGTGAGGTCAAATCTCAAATTTTCAAGAAAATGCTTGTGAATGTAACAAATTTTATATTTCGTGGCCTATGATGACCAAACTCGGTACACATGTTGCTCAGGGCCTGACGATGTGCATTAAGGTATCCAAATTTTGATCTGACCCTCTAAGATTAAGTCAAAGGTCTCATTTATAAAAAGCGGCATCCATCGACTTGCTCTAGTTATCAATGAATCAAGCCAATATATCCATGGGCATATATGTATAAATATAATGGAACTCATGCAAACATATGGCACCATACGCACATCTTACATTATACACAGTATCAAGTATGTGTTTGAGCTTACATGTAACTACGTCACATGGAGACGGGATCTTGGGTTAAAGACTCATAATTTTCATTTGAAAAAGCCCGGGATCGAACACACGACCATTGGTTTATGAGACGAGTGTCGATATTACAGAGGTTTCTGTCGTAGTATAGTGAGCATTTACGAACTGAAAAAGTGTAAGTTTGTTATATCTTTATTTATGAAGCTGTCATTTGAAAATCATTTCTTTATTACGAACTGCGTTAAAATATTTTGTGACGTACGCAACCAAGCGTTATGTAAAATGTTACAACAAAGTTTTTACATGGCATTACTGTTCCGCTTCCAGCGTACTAGTCATATGCTATGAATTTGTTTAATTAAAGTAGGAAGTACGCAAATGCATTAGGACATGGCAGAGCACCTTGTAGAAGACCGTTAGGAGTTGTAAACATATTAGTTTAACACCTATTTAATTTCTTTCCTTCTGTTCTTTGGTTGCTTCACAGAGTTTTAACACCATAGGATCCAAATGTCTCAGTGCATTCATGTTATGAAAGAAATAAAACATGCTGCATCATAAAACGAGCTATACTATAATGTTATTATTGGCCTAGCTACAGGTCCGAGGACCGCTGTATTGGCCCGAGGCCGAAGGCCGAGGCCAATATAGCTGACCGAGGACCTGTAACTGGGACAATACGAAATAACTTGATTAATGACAATTTTTTTTTATTTACGCAATTAAAAAAACATGATTTGTGATTTTTGACCTCCGCTAATATTGGTTGACCCGGTGTATTACAGGACAGTCAATTAATAAATTACGATAACACACCCGTGTGATAAAGTGCATTTTTCACATCTCCAAAATGGCTACTTCTCTGATGAAAATACTGGATATTTTTCTTCTATACTGCAAACGATGGTTATGGGTGCTCGTTAGAACCGCCTCATTGAGGCGGTTCTAACGAGTACCCACAACCTATGTTTTGGAGCAAAAATAAGAAAAATAATGTATACCCCCGTAAACCCCAGTTTTCTCTATATGAAGTGGGGTATAGGAGAGTCTTCATTTCACGGACTTGTCCACGTGATGTAACATGAAGATTAAGCAAAGACTTAGATCACTCGGCGCATCCGGTTAACTGTTATGTCTATCAGTCTGAGTCTTCTGCATGAAGAGTCGATGTACAGTGCGGTCAGAGGTATTCTCGTCATGTGGAATGAAACCGGGCCAGTAACTGAATGGATCTGAATCTAACTTCCGGAACGGAATAGACCTCTACCAGCTGTTCCCACCGTTCTCGATCAAAATAGAGGTCCAGAATATGGGAAGCAAAATCTGTCCCTAGAGCACTGTCATATTCTAAAGAAACAGAGTTTGATCTGTGCCACCACTGAATTGAGGACCCGAAGACATTTTTTTCTTTGGTTTTGTGGCCAAAATGCGTTCCGTTATCCCATTTTATACAGGTAACCATCAAGCGCAACAGTTGCAAATAGTTCAGGTCGTGATTAGGCGTCTGATCAGGGCCTTCACCTTCGGCAAAAAGTTCGGATTTTCTTCTTAATAGATATCTAAAAATAACCCAACCTGTCACACCTAAAAAAATGGGCTCCTGCTGTATATGAGACGGAATCCATTCGATTCAAAACAAAATGCGTAATTCATACCAGGAAGTTGTCAAAGGTCATTAAGAATCAGCAACAACCTCATGTTTGTTTGGGTAGTCAGTGAATCAAAAGAACTCAATACGAAAACACGCCTAAACAAATAAACTGTAAACTTTACCGGCGAAAAAAAAAACCACGAGATTTTAAGATGAAAAAATGTGATATTTTTCTCAATTCTGCTCAAAATATAGATTGTGAGTACACGTAAGAACCGCCTCATCGAGGAGGTTCTAACGAGTACCCACAATCTATCTTTTAGAGCAGAAATAAGAAAAATAAGTTTTACCCCTATAAATCCTAGTTTTACTGTATAAAAGTGGGGTTCAAGGGGGTCAAAATTATATAGTCGTGTTTCGTGATGGACAGTACTGTCGGATCTATTGTCTCTGCTCTGCAGGTAGACTGTACTTGTGTGTGTGTGGGGGGGGGGGGGGGGGGGGGGGGGTGAGGGGCTGGGGCTTTATTCCCAATGCGCTCTGTTTTCTAAACAGTCTACAAAACCCCCAGTTTAAATGTATAATGATTTGAGATAGGTCTAAGCAAACAGTGGAAATCAGAATCTACACTGTTTGCCTTTCCGTCTGCACCTGTCGGACTCCTTGCTTGTACTTGAAACAAATTTGAAAAATAGTAGAATTACAGCAAGTCCTTAAGATGTCCGAATTTTTTAGGATTTTTACAGTAAACTCAATTGGTCAGCAAGATAACAACAGTCAAGCCTGCTGCGAACGGTCGACTCAAAATCATTTTTCTTTTTCCAACATGGTATACCCACGTTTGTTAACGCCGGCTTTGGTAGCCCAGGCGGATACGTTGGGAGGTGTGCTTGTTAGAGCCGCCTCATTGAGGTGGTCCTAGAGTAGCTGTAATTGATGTTTTGTGCGAAAATAGGGAAATTAGGTGATGACCAATATAAGCCAAAGTGCTTTCTGTCAAATCCTCTTCTCATTTTGCTTTATTGTTCAATGTATGGTATTGTTATTCAATAAATACTGTTTAAACCAAAATAGGGAAACTAATATTAACCCCTGGTTACCTAACCTTTTCCCTATATTAGCGAGGTTTACATAGGTATTGATTACGTGATGAATAATGTTTTGGGCAGAAATTAAAATAAATCTGTTAAGTCTACCAGAGATCCTTTACGCAAATCGCAATCACATGTACCGTTCACATAACAGAAGAAGAAGAAGAAGAAGAAGAAGAAGAAGAAGAAGAAGAAGAAGAAGAAGAAGAAGAAGAAGAAGAAGAAGAAAAAGTTACAAAATATGCATGTGACCTTAATATATTAAACTGACATTTCACACATTACACATGAATGGCCACAGATCACTCCATTGCGAAAACATGCCTACATTATTTTGACCCCTTTAAACCCCACTTTCATGTAGTAAACTTGGGGTTTACATGGGTATACATTAGTTTTCTTATTTCTGCTCAAAGACATGTAAATTGTGGGTACTTGTTAGAACAGGAAGGAAATTGTTCCCCTTTAGGGAGCAAACTCTTCCCTGTAAGAGTGGCCCACATTTTGTAAGCGATACATGTCCCATTGAGCGATATTTCACTTTTGTGTACCATCACGCAAACACGTTTATATTATTTTGACCTCCTTAAACCCCACTTTTATTTGTTAAACTTAGTTTTCCAGTGGTGAATATTATTTATGTTATTTCTGCTCAAAAACATAGATTGTCGGCGAGGCAGTTCTAACGAGTACCAACAATTTGTGTTTTGAGCAGAAATTAGAAAAATATCAGTATTTTTTATCTGAAAAAAAAATGTTATGGTGGTAAAGTTTTCGATTTATTTGAATAGGTATATTTTCGTAACGAATTTATCTTTGCCTACAGGGATTTTCATAAGATAGGCCAAGAACAATAATAGCGTTTCTTTTTCAGAAATGTTACGTGCCAATGTATATTTCACCATAGCCAACAGAAATTTTACAGATGAAATGACGAACAAAACATCGTTAGGTTTCGAGTCCATAACAAAACCAATTTGTTCAGAGGTAAGTTTTGCTTTGGGTTTTGGCGTCTGTTAATAAAACCTTTGCCCAGAAATAAAACTTACTTTAAGAACACTGAAGCCTGTTCTTCCATCGACCAAGGGTTTAACCTCTGCCCAGAAATAAAAATTATTTAAAAACACTGAAACCTGTTCTTCCACCTGACAAGGGGTTATTCTTATTTTTTTCTGAAAATCATTGCGATAACACACCCGTGCACCATGATGATCCTTTCCATGTATGTTTGACAAAAAATTTTGGGGCGATTTTTGAAACTATTTTCCTTATTTTCTTTGCTTTGGGTAGAAATATAAAAATAACAGGACTCTTTTATTTTTATCTGAACATTTCATTTTTGGTGGTAAAACCAATAGATTTGAACTTGCGGGTTTCCTTAATGCTTTGAATTTTTTTAGCCATTATCTACATACATTTTGTAAATTAACTCGACGCCCCCGCCCATAGGGGCTTGAAGAAATATATATGGGCTGCATGATGCTTCCACGCAAAGCTGAATCCGGCCCACACACTAGTACTGGTAAACCGCTTAGAGGATCTAAGCCTGTCCAGGAACCGCGATGCGAGGCGGACCGTCCATGCTAATAAACCCTATTGGTTTCATTGGGCGACAGGGCTTGAGATGTCATTTCATCTCAATGTCGGGTAAAAGTCCCACAAAATTGAAGCAACGTCTCCAAAATGACCTTTACAGTGTTGACGGGGACGTTAACCCTCAAATCAAACAAACAAACATACAAAACTAACTCGAAATCCTAAACTTCGAAATTTACTCCTATATATTAGGCAGAAAATTCCATTCAGCATGATCAAACCACTGAGAGTGTAACTCTTATATTCCTGATCTGACCAGACGCTGCGTTCCCTGACGTCTTACCCTTAAATTCATGGACTGAATGCAAACGAGGCGTTCCGCGGCGTCTGATATGGGTCTACGCTGTTTGCAAAGTCATTCCAGATTCAAAATATAACCAAATTGCATAATATGCTGAGAGTCCCCGCCCATCGGGGCTTGGAGAAATACATGTAGATTGGGCTGCGTGGTGCTTCCACGCAGAGCCGAAACAGACCATTCATGGATATTGGTAAACCCGTATTTAGTCTAAGCCTAACCAGACAAAGTGGTGCGAGTCGGACTGTCCATTCATATAAACCCCATTGGTTTCAAAGGGTAGCGGGGCTTGAGATGTAATTCTTTGCTTAACTTTTTGTCGGCTAACAAATATTCGACCCAAAATGGATTAAAAGCGTCGATTTCTTCCACAGTTTGCTTTTGCTTGACATACCCACTTGAAAAGATTTGTTTGTTGAAAATATAATATGACATGTCCATCACGGAAACACGCCCACATAATTCTGACCCCTTTTAACCCCAGTTTTATATGGCAAAACTGGGGTTCACAGGGGTAATCTTATTTTTCTTATTTCTGATCTTTATATTTGAACAGAAATAAGAAAAATATCACAATTTTTCGTCTTAAAATATTCGTTTTTTCGGCGGTAAAGTTTACAATGTATCTGTATAGGCGTGTTTTCGGAATGTCCGACATGATATCTCAATGGCTTCCTCATATTTCAGATGGACCTATATTTCTTGACTAGTGAACTTGCAGAATTTTATCTTCAGTGTAACGTTGTCTCACTTAGGTAAGTGTGTTGTCTCTCTTGTTTGTTTGTTTGTTTGTTTGATTTGAGGTTTAACGTCCCCGTCAACACTGTAAAGGTCATTTTTGAGGTTTTTCTTCCAATTTTGTGGGACTTTAACCCGACGTTGAGATGAAATGACATCCTGAGCTTCATCTCAAGCCCTGCCGCCCAATGAAACCTATAGGGTTTATAAGCATGGACGGGCCGACTCGCAGCAATTTTCCTGGGCAGGCTTAGAGCCTCTAAGCGGTTTACCAGTACTCGTGTGCGGGTCGGTTTCAGCTCTGCGTGGAAGCATCGTGCAGCCCATCTATTTCTTCAAGCCCCGATGGGTCTATCATGCAAAAACGTACGTGACATGAAATCCCTGCAACCCCCACCCCATTTTCCTACAATCCAACTTTAACTCATCAAAGTATAGATTTTCTAGTCGTCATTACGATAACACATCAATGTCACATGCCAAAATGGCTACTTTTCTGATGAAAATCCGTGATATATTTCTTATTTATACTGCAAGCATAGGTTGTGGGTACTCGTTAGAACCGCCTCATTGAGGTGGTTCTAAAGAGTACCTCATCATTGAAGCGGTTCTAACGAGTACCCTCATCATTGAGGCGGTTCTAACAAGTTCCCTCATCATTGAGGCGGTTCTAAAGAGTACCCTCATCATTGAGGCGGTTCTAAAGAGTACTATCATTATTGAAGCGGTTTTAATGAGAACCCTTATCATTGAGGCGGTTCCAATGAGTACGCTCATCATTAAGGCGGTTCTAAAGAGTACCCTCATCATTGAGGCGGTTCTAACGAGTACTCTCATCATTGAAGCGGTTCTAAAGCGTACCCTCATCATTGAGGCGGTTCTAACGAGTACCCTCATCATTGAGGCGGTTCTAACGAGTACCCTCATCATTGAGGCGGTTCTAACGAGTACCCTCATCATTGAGGCGGTTCTAACGAGTACCCTCATTATTGAGGCGGTTCTAACGAGTTCCCTCAACCTATATGTTGGAGCAGAAATAAGAAAAATAATGTATTGCCCTGCAAACCCCAGTTCTCCATGTATATTTTGGGGTTTGGAAGGGTGTTCATTTCACGGACTTGTTAACCTCATGTTTGGGATCACTGATTCCATTGTGCTTGAGGTCACTGATGAGGCTAATTTGGTCGAAACTAGCTAGTCCATACAACATGTGTTTTCGAACCGAACTGTCGGGACGCTGAGTCCCGCCTGACCCGAAGATGTTGGTGCTTTTCTCTGCCCAGTAAATACCCCTTATGCGTATAATATAGGTTATATATAATTAACAGTCAGTTAAAGCAGCATCGAACGTGCCTCCCTGGCGTGGCCTTCTCTCACCGCTGTTGCCCGAACCCCCCCCCCCCCCCCCACCCCTTTTAAGGGGAACGGGAATACCTGGCACATTTTCCAGAAATCAGAAAAGCCTCCCTAAAATATTCAAATATATGGATTTCTGAAGGTATTGGAAGAATTCTCATGGGACTCTAGAACAATTAGCCATTGTAAATTAGGGGATAACTGTACTGAAAATTGTCATTTGGGGAGGTAAATCGGAGGTTTTACGGTCGGAAATTTCGTTTTACGGCGACGCGTAAGCGAAGCCGTAAAACGTAATTTGCGACCGTAAAACCGACGATTTACCTCCCCAAATGACAATTTTTTAATACAGTTATCCCCATTCTAATGCACTTTTTCGGTTGTTAAGCTAAAATTTGTACTATTTTGCAAAAGGCGGCAACCGCAGTGAGCTGCGTAAAACCAAATGCCAGCCAATGAAAAGCGACGTTACGTGATGACGTCGGATTTCCGACAGTATATCGTGGACTATACTGTCGCAAATTTTTGACGTTATCCAATCAGACGTCGCGTTACATACGTAAGTGCATTAGAATGTGTTATCCATGTTCGAATTTTCGAATTCTCACTGTGTTTTCATTTCAGACAAAATGAGACAAAACCTGGTCTGGCTGTCCATTTCACGTTAGACTTCGATGAAAACAAGGTTACGAATGATGGTGACCGGATACGAAATATTATTCTGAAGAAGTCTGGACGGCTAGAGTCTGAAGATACCCTCTATCTTGTTATCAAGAAATTTCTCGTCTATCTCAAAAGTTTAAGGGTAGACCTAGAGGTCCATCCGAAGCCCGAAAGCATACCGTATCGGCCACGAATTCCCTGGCGTAAGTACTGTTTTTGGGTTGATTGTTAGTTTGTTTGTTTTTGTTTTTTTTTTTTGTTGTTGTTTTTTTTTTCAATCGACCCAAAGTTATGAAGCGCAGTAGCTTTTCAACTCTGAAGTCCACGTAACTATCATACATTTGTAGCAATCCAAGCAATGGTTATTTGTAGAAAATACGTGGCCGCGGTATTCCTATAGCTGTGAGGTCATAGTGTTGCGTAAGAAGGTTATCTAAAGAATCGGGGCTGGAATCATGTGTTGGGTTTGATAAACATTGTACACCAAAATCAGACGCGGCAAAACAAAGTTTAGACCAAAATCAGGCGCCGCAGAACGCAGCGTCTGATCAGGGTCTACGCTATTTGCTTACAGCACAGGAATTTAAGGGTTAAACGAAACCGTCATAAGTTAACCCATATCTTGCTGTTTACGACAACCCCTATCTTTGCAAACAGCGTAGATCCAGACCTGATGGCTAAGAAGCCATCTGATCGGGATCTATACTGTTTGGCATTCAGTTAATGAATTTGTAGCAATAAGTTACATTAAGTAATTTGATTGGTTGATAGACAGAAATGGGTGTGGCATAAATGAATATTCAGCAAGAGAAGGGTTAGGTCTCAGTTCAGGACTATTTCAGCCACTACAAGCGAAAACGTTCCTTGGGGAATATATATGGTCAGAGAAGACTCTGGGGTTTTTCAAAGTCTCGTTAGTGGTCATATTGTTAACTGTTAATACCTGTATTGTTAAACTTTTCTTATCATTTCGAAATGAAAAATAAATCAGGCGCCATTGGTTGGCATGTGTGATATCGTACATAATGGTATTCAGAACATGTTTGTTACTGTAATTTAAAAACGAAGGCAATTTTTAACCTTCATTTAAGAAATGAATTTTATTTTTCTCGGCCCAGTTGTTCAAAGCCTCGTTAGCTTAACGAGCTCGTAAGTAGTCAAATTGTTAACTATTCTAGCAAGTTAAATACCTAAAATTTTGTTATTATTGCTGAAAAAAATGTGAACAGTTTTGACATTTGCAAAAGCTGCTCACAATTTTTTGCAGCAAAAATATTAGCATATTTACCATATTAAATGATCAAGGTTTGAAGGATGCGTTAAATAACGACGTTGTTAGTTTTGATCAAATGAAGCATTATAGGATATTTAAGTTATATGTTCTAATACAATTATTATTTTTGTCTTCCTTTCAGACGAAGACGATTACATAGCACGTAAGTCCGACCCACGGCTACAAGCAAGCGAACCTGTATTTACTAGCTCACTAACTAGCAGATTATATAATCGCTCTACAAATATTACACGTGTACCAAAGACAATACTAGCAGGGGCTATCACTCACGTGCAAAATGTGCTTCATCCGTCCATGTATTACCCATCAGCTGCTACTGTTGAATCTGTACGTTCTGTTCTTGAAACAGCTTTACCTGTGCTTCATGTTATGGTGACGGGACATTCTGTGTTACTACCCAATGCTGAGGTTATTGTAAATAATATAAACGCCCTACGAATTATGCCATCAAAAGCTTCCCATTTTCGTAAAGAAATAAGTGATTCTAACAATTTGAATAGTGTCACATCTGAATTTTTCTCTAATATTCTTGAACATTCCACAAAAACGTTAAGAATGAATACACGGCAGAGGGAAGTTGCAGAAAACAAAGCTGGAATCAAGGTACCAGATGGTCAATTTTATCCGGATATATATACGTCCGAAATTTTAGCAAATGAGCCTGTAATGAAAAACGTTAAAGTTGACAGGAATGAATTAGGATTTGAACATTTAATACCTAAGGAATTAATAATAGACGGAAGTAATATAGAAAACAATTTAAACAGTAATTACCTTCTTGAGACTAGTTTCACCTCTTTAGCAAAAGGAAGCAATCATTATCTTGAGAAACAGACAAAAGCATTCCCAAATAATGTTAATCGAGAAAAGGTTCTAACAATTTTTACAGATGTATTTGTTATTCTCGGCAAAAACGCTCAGACAGACGAGGCACAAAAGCTTAAATCTTCTGAAGCTAATATTGAAATAAGACATGAAACGCGAACAGCTGGTGTCAGTCTTAAATCAGACACAGCTGTTATACAAGAAGCTATGCAAGATAAAACGCTGAGCGAGATACACATCCCGCAGCCATCCTTTAAAACTTTTGTTGACGACCCTTTAAAGGCAATGCCCAGTAGTAGAACTATAGATACATCAACTTCATATTATTCGAAAATAGATGGTACACAAATTCCAGCCGAGATCACACCACCTGAGACTCTTAAGGAGTATGTTCCAATGGTTACCGAATTTAACAAAATAAAAGCTGATCCAGGAAAGAAATTAACCCGAAAACCGAATGTAATTGTCATTCACACGAACCGGAACCAACGCATCCGAGGTTTTCAAATGGTAGATATTCCTGGCAGTAGCGATAGAAGTACACACACAATTTTGTCAAATGATCAGGAATCGTATCGGCTTCCTAAAATTCCAACAATTGAAATCCCAGATGAACCGAAATTGTTTGAAATGCAAGAAGTTAGTTTCCCTCCAGTACCAACAAATCAAACTTTAGACATTCAGTGGTTTAACGTGCTAAATGTTCCTTCAGAGAAGGAGAAAAGTGAAGGTCGTGATGTAGTAACAGAGTTACCTAATACACCAAATGAAATAAAGCATCCAGCTGTTAAATTACACCCCGAAAGACCGACCTTTATTTCATTCAAAGAGGCAATACCATTTGACATACTAAATGTTACGAATAGTGATCATCCCATTCTTGCACGAAAACATACTCCAGTGAAAGAAAAGGCATTTCTACCTACACCAGTTCCAGTCGATAATGGGGTCCAAGGAAATATATTTCCTAGAAACATTTTTATTAGACACAAGATTCTAACACCTGATAATGTTATGAAAAACATGAACATTCCTAGAAACAACAAAGCAAAAGACCGACTGTTTCAAAAAGATAACCCCATGCAGCAGCTTACAATAAAAACTACTACTCAAAGTTCTTCCCATCAATTCAACAACTTTGCAGTCGTGAGCCCAAACGAAGGCAAAATGAGAATGATCCGACGTCCGATTTCTAATTTCAGCAAAACAAACATAATACCAGGAATTCAAAAGCCAGTTATGCATAAACGTCCTTTTAAACCCGTAATTGACAATGGCATTAAAAACTCATATGTCCAGATAGAACCACGCGATTCAAACCCAAGAAAACACTTTGTTTGGAACATACCCCAGCCAGGCAATAAAGAAGTTAAAACGCTTCCAGTTAGAAACGGCCAAACAAAAGAAAGTACACCAAGTGTAATGGAAGGTGGCCCACTTATCACATCAGTTGAAGACAGCGAAGTTATACAAAGGGTCAGTGCAATACAAAACAACAGGAATTATCTTTCGGAAAACAAAAACATTCCGGAAGAGGCTCAAAAGACATTTCCTCCAGGACCAGTCAAAACATTTGACGTTAGACCTTTTGCACAGCCGAAATACACAAATGAAGATTCTCATAATATGCAAAGAGGTATACAATTACATATTAAACCAAATCTGCCTTCAGAAGCCAATACAGACTTAAACATTCAATCACCTGGTATGCAAAACCATGGCCTTCGTAGCAGGAACAATCCGAACAGTGGTATTTCTTTGAATCTGCAAATGCGAATGCATGCGAATCAAGGTCAAAATGTTTTTGAAGAAACATTTCGTCAACAAGACAATAGAATCGGAAATACTAGAAATCGAAATGGTGCTGATCGATTCCGTGGACACATTGAAAAACCTGTCGGTCATGATCAAAACATTCCAACAGAAGTAGTCACTCAGCATAAACATAAAATACCCAGCAATACTGATCTGAAACTTGGTGTTCCAGTAAACGCTCCAATCGGAACACCTCTCAATGAAACTGGTAACTTTTTAATTGGACTGTTTGGTCAACAAAGTCGTGGGGTGGATAATAATAGTAACAGGAACTATGGTATTATATCAAATGCCCGTACTGCTTTGCCTGTGGGTGGTGATATAAACACTATGACAGGAACGTTTAGTCAGCCAAAAGATGTTACTAATAATATTAATTATCATAACAGGGGTATCACAACAACTGCACAGAGAGAACGGTCTAGCGGTTATAATAAGAACATTGATGCAACAATGTTTGGTCAGCGGATGCTGCCAGCAGAAGCTGAAATTAGTCATACGAATATTAGGAAGGGTGGCATTGCATTAGATGCAAGAAAAGTTGTGTCTATTGGAAAAGTTCCAAGCCTTCAAGTGGAGACAACTCGATCGCAAATACCTAGAATTGAAAACGTGTTTGAAAACGAACTTCAGGGTAGCACAATTATAAGAGTCTATGCGAAACCTAAAACAGTTTTAGGAAACCCCAATAGGATATTTATGTCAAACTCTGATGGAAATATTCAACAAGATGAGCGCCGTATCGTGGGCCCAAATACACATTTTCGACCAAATTATCACGTTCAAAAGAAGAATATTCCCGATGGTTTCAGTAACAGAAGAACACATTTAAAGTCCACTGAACCCAGTATGCAGAATGGACCTCAGATGCCTAATACTGAAAGAGGCCGCGCGTATAACACACAGGCTCGCAATGACTATATACAACCATGGTCATTTCTGTCTGAAAAGGGGATCAACACGAACGGGGAGAAAAGCATTTCTCAACCACAGAATCCTGTTCAAAGTCAATCTCGTAGCAAACCAAAGTCTACATTAAACTCTTCAATATTTGTTTATAAGTCGGCATTGCAGTCATCAAAACAAATGATGTCACCAAGACGACAGTTCAAACACTACTATAGAACATCTCTTAACTCAGCGAACTTGAATCCTACAAACATGCAACCAAGCCCATTACCTACTAGGAGCAGAAACTTTTACAGACAATTACCACCGGTATCTCAGGCACAGATATTTTATGGCAAAGCACCTGTGTTCCTTGGAAGAGAACTATATTCCTTCTATGGAAGCGATCCCTACAAGATGTACAGAACACCAAGTCATTATTATATCAAAAATAAATGTAAGTTTATCCATTTTTTATAGCAACAAGACAAAATATAAAAATGCATTACGAAAACACGCCTATACAAATATAGTGTAAACTTTACCGCCGAAAAACGAAAATTGTAAGGTGAAAATTTGTGATATTTATCTTATTTCGGCTCAAAATATAGATTGTGAGTACTCGTTAGAACCACCTCATCGATGCGGTTCTAACGAGTACCCAAAATCGATATTTAGAGCAGAAAAAAAGGTATATCCTTGTAAACCCCAGTTTGACTATAAAGGGGAGCAAAAATTATATAGGCGTGTTTTCGTGATGACTGGTCCTGACTCTGATAAACTGTTACAGTTCTTTAAACAACCACAAACAACTCCCAATCATGTTACTAATAAAACATATGCAGTAGCTACCTGTACGCAGATACGCACTTGAAGAAGAAGAAGAAGAAGAAGAAAAACTGTGTCTGTCTAGGATATACGGAACACTATTTATTAGCTAGCATAGTTTCCTCCTTTGCCACGGGGACCGCACTTACAGGAAAGAATTTGCCCCCTAAAGGGAGCCAATTCTTTCCTGTAAGAGTGGTCTCCATTTGGTAAACGGAGTTATTACTTTTAGCTTTGTCTGCAAGAAGAATATAAGAATCTTTGAGTGAAGGACACAAATTGACCTGCTCAGCTGCTCACACTAGCAAGTATTCAATGCTAGATATAGAACAAGATTTAGTGATTATCAGAAATTAAACACATTTTGTCATTGGATAGAAACCCATTACGTGCAAGTCGCTAATCCACGGTACATGCACAGCGGACACTATAACATTTGAATCGGACCTGTCCAAGTTCAGCCTTATAGCACCCGCTACGGAGTAAACCGGACATTTTTACGGACAACCTTGTTAATTTACTGGTTTTTTTTCTGATAGCGCTCCGTTGAATCCCAGGAAACCAGGTCCAGCCTTTCAGGTTTATTTTATAGTTGTCCAATGCACTCAAAACAATAGAAACCTAAGCTTCGGGCACTATCAATGTTTATAGACTGCCTTCAGGCCAGGGCGGACCTGGACTGTCGGGTTGATATGGCCCGAGCCGCATGCCCTTGGGCCAGGGCCTGGACTGTCGGGTTGATATGGCCCGAGCCTGTGGCTTGGGCTATATGGCCCGAGCCTGCGGCTTGGGCTATATCAACCCGGTGGTCCAGGCCCTGGTCAGAGGGCACTACATAAACCTCGATTAGGTAACTAGTGCTTAAATATTACATGACACAAACACAGAGGACTAAATTATTTATCAGATTACGCGATGGGTATGCAATTTGTCAAAACTTGTTGCCTATAACAACTGTTTTGCGTATGTGATTTGCTTGGCTTTTTATTTATTCATGCGCCAGTGTTGAACTTTGCTTTCTGTATACAATGAGCTTCAATGAATCGACCACCGATGGATCGTTTACCATGGCTGATTCGAATAGGGCCCCTAGGAATATAACCCAGCAGGCACATGGCGTAAATGTGACGTCACATCAACGTCGGTGAAACGTCTTGACGTTACACCGACGTTGATTAGACGTTGCCATAGCGACGTGTGCCTGTTGGGAAAAAGGGAATGATCAGGAATCGGTACAATTACCACATACCTCCCATCTGAGACACAAAAGGGAAAGCAACTCGACCCGAATGGAAACATTACAAACGGAAAGCCAAAAGTGTTCGAAGCATTGAAGTTCAATTCTAAGTGTGTATTTCACATCATGAAAACACGCCTATATATTTTTTGTCCCATTACATACCATTTTATATGGTAAAACTGGTGTTTATTTCTACTTAAGAAACACTCTATGTTACTTAAGAAAAATAGCGTGTGAACTCGTTAGTACCGCCTCATCGAGGCGGTTCTAACGAGCTCCAACAATCTATGTTCTGAGCAGAAATATGAAAAATAGTATTTATATCTGCAACATTTCATTATTGGGCAGTAAACTTTTCTCTATATTTGAATTGGCGTGTTTCTGTGATTAGATTGTACATGTGTCAGCTGTATATGCATTATATGTGGGGTATATTTCAGCTTTGTCTGACAATTGGTCGTGGCTGTTACATAGACGGAAATGGTCAAATAGGAGGACTAAACCACCAAGAAAATATAAGACTTACAAATAATTTTATAAGTGTATTATTTATTTGATCAGCCATACTTAAAGGTAAGGTCAGCTTTTCATTAACCAGAAAATACTAACAGAATCTTTAATTTGGGACCAGTTGTTCAAAGCATCGTTAGCTTAACGAGCTCGTTAGTGATCAAATTGTTAACTGTTCTAGCAAGTACATTACCAAATATTCTGGTTTTGTGCTGAAAACTATGTGAGCAGCTTTTGCTCATTTTTTTCTGCGAAACTATTAGTACATTTTTCTTATTTAAAAATCAAAGTTTTAAAAAACTAACGACATCGTTAGTTTTGAGCAACTGGTCCCGGATAGCTTTGGACAGTATCATAAATGCAAGGAGCGTCAGATTAATTTCGTTAATAGCAAGTTTTACAAAAAATTCTGTAATTTAAGCAAACGGTGTGGACATTGATCAGACGCCGCGTTGTGTGGCGTCTGATTTGGGTCTTCACTGTATTTGTCACTCAGTTAGGCAGTTCTAACGAGTATCCACAACCTTTATTTGTAGCAGAAAGTAGCAAATTGTCAAAAATTGCAAAAGAACAAATATCAGTTTTGGAATCATGACAAAACTGCACTTTCATCACGAAAACACGCCTATATAATGTTGAACCCCTTGAACCCCGTGTACCCACAATCTATATTTTGAGCAGAAATAAGAAAAATATCAAAAAATTTCATCTTAATTTTTCTTCAATTTTCCGGCGGTAAAATTTACAGTATATTTTTATATAGGCGTGTTTTCGTAATGATCTGAATGAAAGCTTCTGACATTGTGTTCCTATTTATCATGAAAAGACGCCTTTTTAATTTTGTCCCCCATCAACCCCACATTTATATAGTAAGACTGGGGTTTACAGGGATTACCTTAATTTTCTTATTTTTCTCTAAAATATAGATTGTTTCCTGAGGCGGCCCTTATGAATATAAAAGTCTGCGTTTAGAAAAAAAAAAGAAATGACATGGATGCCCTTTTATCATATGACGTCGCGTCTGAGAATGGATTTGGTTTAAACAGTATTTATTAATGATAATGTTCAATACATACATACATGCAAACATGTACAAGAAGAATGTTCAGAAGCCACAGGATCTGACAGTAAGCGGCTAAGCTTATATTAATCATCTCCTGGAAGAAGTATAATTTACGTGTATAAAACATGAATGGTGTTATTACAGTAAATATGTATCATATTCCTTTAGAAGAAAGAAAAAAAGAAAGAATGAATGAAAGAAAGAAAGTAGTGATGCTCCTGGGTGGATTTCGGTAGCCTGAATGGATTTACGCCATATAATGAATTCTATTATCCACTAGTGGATTAGTATGCAAATTAGTTAGGTACGCCCCGTAACGTAACACGAACGACGTCCTTACTGATGTTGCATTTTACTAATGGAGGAGTATAGACGTTTTTGTAAAAAAGTTAATAAAATGCGTTTTAAAGTTCATATGATAAAATAGAATCTTGCATTCGTGCTCGTGTATTACTAAATCTATTAAAGTGAGAAAATTCTCGACAAAGCCTCGCATTTTAACACTTTCCCTCAACTCGTTTAGTAACTGAAATAATACATGGGCACTCATGTAAGAGCCTCTATGTAATACGCAATAAAACCGAGTTTGCTAATTTCGTTTATTCGGTATATGCTTTGCTACCAAGGGATCTAAATATTCATAACTTATTGGAAAGGTCATTCGCGTTTTGCGAGCATCATCTTTGGGCGTTGCAAAAGAAACAATATCTCACTGATGTGGTTCGAGCCTGGCTCGGATCAAATGTGAGACGCCAAGCTCTACAACGGACGATCAGGTGGTTTTTCTCTGGGTACTCCTGTTTTCGCCCACCTCTGATTAACGATCGGCTCGATATGAATGATATAATCTTGAAAGGGTCGTAAAACCAAAACCAAAAATAAATAAATAAGTACCTAACAAAAGAAACAAGAGAGGAAAATGGCCCCTATTCGCTCACCTAGGTTTCTAGGGGGAAATAAACCACGGCCCTTGCATCTATGTTATTTTTGACGAATCCTCACGGTATATGGCTACCGAAAGGACATTTCTCCTAGTAAAACTGAAATAAGTCTAGCAGTTGCTTAAGTTTCTTACAGATAAAAGCTGGGTGGGGGGAGCCCAGTCCCTTGAGAGCATGTTTTTGGTGAATCTTGTATCTTGTTGTTTGATGGTTTTGAATATTCTTTGCCAAATTTAATTGAAAAGTGGTTTCTGATAAGGAGATTTATGAAAGTTTCTGTACAGATAATTTTATACAGTGAAATTCCGCTATTAAGACCACCTAAAATTGAGACTAATTATACTTTAAAAAGCTTATTTAGTAGGTTGTATTTATTCTACAATCTTGGTTGAGGGTCACCAAAGAGCACCACTGAAATCTCTTCATAGTTGCCTGACTAGAAGATATTGAATGTTTCTATATAGGTACAGGTGATCCTTGAGGCAAAGCCATTCTTGACAACAGGTCAGACAGTTAAACAATCTAGGTGGAGGTCTACCAGCTGAGGCTGAATATCAGCCTATGTAGAACAAGTGACCCCCGTCCCCTCTTCTCGGTCATTTATGACACAAAGTAGAAGTAAAACAAAGATCAGGAATTGATACAATTAACTTACTCCATCCATAAAAGACACCAAAGGGAAAGAAATACAAACATTAAGCGACCAGACCATAATGGAAACCTAAACAAAGGAAGGCCATATGGACAGTTACTTTCCCACAAAATGGCCATATGGCCATCCAAAATTAAAAGACACAAGTGATACACACAGTAAGTAACAAACAACAACATAAATAAATCGCCACAGAAGAGCCGCCTTGGAACGGTCAGTGGAAGATTTCCACTGGGGGGCTTAAATCGATTTTACGTGGCCATAATCCTCGCCCTTACTTCCGTCGCGATTTAGACAAATAATTTGTGCAGTCCGCATGAAGGCCTCCTAACTCATCAGTGCAACATCTCCGTGAACACTGAAATCAAAGAACCACAGAGGTGAGACAACGGTGAGGACTCGACAGCAAGAAACCACTGAAATGCTGGAGCAAAAGAAAACAAACAGTTATACTCCGATGAGCCCGACCAGAGACAGAGCATCAGGCACCAACCAACATTATCTCTTTAATTTTCAATAAGCCTTTACGTTGGAGCCGTCATAGAATCTGAGGCCTGACCCACCGGCGTGCAATTAAAGAGGGAAGCAAAGTTGCCAACCGTGATTGGGTTAACTACCATGCATGCAGTCTGTCGTATAATATCCATGTTGTACCCAATCTTTTTATATCGAAGAATGATTTTACGAAATTGGGTGCTGAAGTCATTGCGGTTATATATTTTTCTGAATTTATATACTAAGTCACCATAAAATTCGGGTTCCGATAGACCTTGTTGCAGAAGAGATTTAAGTCCAATATTGAATTTTGAAATTAAATCAGAATGGCGTCTATAAAATTTTGAAAAGGCTTTGCGTAGTTTATGGTACCGATAACCCTGATTAAGAAGTTTAGCCGTTAATAATTCATACGAGTGTTGAAGTCAGTTACATGACTACACACTCTAGCAAATCGAATTAATTGCGAAATATAAACGCCATAGGATGGCGCACGAGGAACATCACCATCCAAAAAAGGAAAATTTACAATCTCAAAATCAAAGTCATCGCGTTTATCATAAATTTTGCACGAAACAAATCCATCTACAATAGATAGATGTAAATCCAAAAACGGGGCCTCGGTATCAGAAGAATTTGCTTTATTTAACTGAAGTTCTAGGGGGTAAATCTGACTGATCAAACCATCAAAATAGGTATTATCAATATTTAATAAATCATCTAAATATCTAGAAGTAGAGCTAAAAGCTTCAATAATTTCAGATTGGTTATCAATGGAAAGCGACAAAATGAAGTCTCTTTCATAACAATACAAGAACAGATCAGCCACAAGAGGTGCGCAATTAGTACCCATCGGAATACCCACAATTTGTCTAAATAACTTAGTACCGAATCTAATATAAATATTGTCAAGTAGAAAGGTGAGGGCATCACACACTTTCTGACATGACCAAAGTGTATAATTCTTATGCTCTTTAGAAGTGAAAAATGCATTTCTGACATTACATGCAAGATAGAGAGAATCTTCTCTGTGAAAAGCCCATTCAACTAAATCATTAAGCTTTTCTTTTATAAAATTAAGATTACAAAGGCTATAATTATACCAATCCTGGTTGAGGCCCAACAGCTGAAGCTTCATACCAAATCTAAAAGACCTGTGTCTTCCAGTTTCAGACAAAAAGGTTTCAAAAAACAGTTCCTTGTATTGATCGCTTTAATAATGACCCTATGCCTGGAACATATAGCATGCACAATCAGGGTAGAGTTCCGTTAGCTGAAGCAGCATGCCAAATATTAAAGACCTTTGCTTTCTGGTTTCAGACATTAAGATTCTTAAAAGTGTTCCCTATATGGTTCTAAGTAAACCAAATAAATCAAAGGGCAGGACCATTTTTGACCCTTAGGTTAGGAATTGAACAACTTTGGAAGAGGTCCCTACGCTGAATACGCTACATACTAAGTATCGAAGACCTCGGCCTTCTGGTTGCAGACTAGAATAGTTTTTAAAGTTGTTCCCTATATTGGTCTATGTTAAGTACGTGACAGCCCCCCCCCCCCCCACCCGGGTGGGGCCATCTTTTGACCCCATAGCTATATATTTGAGACAGTTTTCGAAAATGTCCACAAAATAAATCTACATACCATATAGCAGATACCTCAGCCTTCTGGTTTCAGACAAGAAAATGTTTTAAAGGTGTTTCACTCATAAGTAATGTTTACCCCTGTAAACCCCAGTTTTACAATATAAAAGTTTGGTTAACGGGGGTCAAAATTATATAGGCGTGTTTTCGTGACGATATGAGTAATTGTTCAACGTGTAACTCCTTCGGGCGGAGCCAGTTTTGACCTCAGTGCTACAGCTGAAACGATCTTGCTAATATTTACTAGATGAAGCTACATACCCAAAATCAAAGGCCAGGGCCGTTAAGTTTTAGGCGAAAAAATGTTTTGAAAGCGTTTCCCTATGTTGGTCCATGTAAAATGTGTGACCCGTTAGGTAGGGACAGTTTTTATCGTAGGGTTATACTAAAATTTGAACAAGTTTGGCAGAGGTCCACTTGAAAAAGCTACAAAATAAAAATCCAGATGTAGATCTTATGGATTCAGTCAAGAAAGGTTTTTAAGGTTTTTCACAATATGGGTCTATTTATGACATGTGAACCCTAGAGCAGGACCATTTTTTATCCCAAATATATAATTACAAATATTTTGATAGAGGCCTATTAGAAGAAGCTACGTACCAAGACCTGGGCCTTCTAGATTCAGACAAGAATACTTTTAAAGGTATTTACTTATTTCCCCATTTTTGTTGCCATGGAAGCCAGAGTTCTGCAATGAATGGAATCTTTAAAACAACCTTCAGTCAGTTTCTCCCAAGAACCATTCATGTGAAATTTGGTTAATATTTGCTCAGTAGTTTAGGAGATAATTTCAAAAGTGAACAGGCGACGGGCGACGGATGAAATAGGTCGGACGACAAACAATAGATCTATCAAATCAGCTCACCTTGATCACTACGTACTCTGGTGAGCTATTTTTTGCAAGCCTTTAAAGACACATTTTTGATTGCATAACACCCTAATGACAGTTTATTTAAGAATGCAGTTTTGAGATACGATACACTTGGGGTATTCTGGCTCTCATACTGGTAGGGGGCCTAGGCAGGGTAATCAATTACCTAGGGATATAGGATATATTGATTATTTGTTTGATAACTTTGATGCTTTGATGCTTTTGATATTGATGGAAGAAACATCCACTCTTTTCAGTAGTCTGTTTTTTTATTTTAGTCACCATTATATCATTACAAAAATGCCTATTCAAATACATTGGTTAAAGTGTACCACCGAAAATGAAATTTTCAGATAAAAATCCTGATATCTATAATATTTATGCTCATAACATATATTGTGGGTACTCGTTAAAACTGCCTCGGTGAGGCCGTTCAAACGAGCACCCACAATATTATGTTTTAGTAGAAATAAGAAAAATAATGCATACCCCTCTAAACCCGAATTTTACTGTACATTATATTTCAACAGTAAGAGTACTCTTTAGGACCGCCTTGCAGAGTCGGTTCTAACGAGGACCCACAATATATGTTTTTTGTGCAGAATTTGGAAAAATAATGAATACCTCTCTATATCCCAGTTTTACTGTATAAAATGTGGGGTTTAAGGGGTTCTATTTCCTGATATGATTGTGTCTAAAACAAGAAACAGTTTATTGTTCCATCTTGACAGAAACTATAAAATGCTAATGTTTTAGACTTTATATGATTTATGTCACATTTGTTCACCTAAATAAATAAATAAATGTTAATTGATTGATTAAATCTTGAATTAATTAGTTCATTTACCTTTACCGTGTTTGTTTACTTCTTTTCAATTTGAGTTTTTAAACAATGGATTTCTCAGTGTTTTTCTTAACTTTGTTTTTTGGAAATAAAGAAAAAGTAATTTAAAACAGCATTTTGTGGGAAACACCCTCAGTAAAAAAATACCATTACATGAGTTCCCCTTATAGAGCCCCCTTCTAAAACACATCTCTCAGAGAGTCTCTGCTCATAATCACCTCATAATCACTTATATAAGATAAGCCGTTGATGTTCACTATGGTCCGAAGGAATTGTTTATTGGAGGTGATTAAACAGGCCACCCCTTTTATAAAGAGGAAAAATCTGTCTTTAGGATTATACCTTAATAATAGATTATATTAATATTTATATTCAAATATCTTTGCTGGTCTTAGATATCGGAAGATCTAAACTTTCATACACTGCTCATAATTTTTTAGACCCATTTCTTTCTATTTCAGGTCTGCCAGGATATCCTAACTTCAATGACATATTAGAAATGAAAACAGTTTTACAACAGTTAGTGGAATCTCTTTTTAACATGACTAACAAAATTAACAGGATGCAGAATGCTATTGATTACATCAACAGTACTTTCCATGAAAGAAATGAGTCTTTGAAATCAGTAGCTGATACAATAGCAGCAATGACGGAATCACTGAACAATTTCAACGCAAACCTGAATGATATCAACGCAACCTTGAAAGGCTTTAAAGACTTTATGAAAGCTTTGAATAATAGTGTTTTCAATATCAACGATGTGCTTAGGTACTTGGATGACTCCATAGTTAATTTAGATGCAACAGTGAAGCATTTGGATGAATCGGTCCAAGACATGAACGGAACCTTGTTAATTATAAATATACGTTCTGAAGACATCAACACCTCTTTAAAGATGATAAATCGAACTGTGATTGACGTAAGGGATACGACTTTGTCGACCAATGTTACACTGGATAGTATGAACAAAACACTGCTAAAATTGAACGACATTATTTTCGATTTTGGAAGAAAGCTAGACGACGTGATAAACGGTCTTGGTGGAATAAATGTCTCACTAAAAAATATAAATGCTTCTGTATATAATTCCTATACTCGACTCAGCAAGCTAGGGCAGAAAATAATCATTATGAATGGTACAATTGAGAATATCAACTCTACGATGGATCGCCTAAGCAGCAGCTATAAAAGGATAGACGAAGCCTTAAAACAAATGAATGAGTCTTTTACTTTCTTAAATGGTACAGTTCTCGAAGAACTGTTGGATCTAAGTGTTCTAAACGACACATTAAACAACAGTTCACTAAATGTAAAACTGATTGATCAAAACAAAAACATTATGAATAGGTCATTATCGGACGCCCTCGATTGGGTAAAAGCTATGATAGATGTAGTAAATTCTTTAGATACGAGCGTTGAGAGACAGAATAATACCATTATAATTGGCCTTGAAGACAAAGAATTGCTCAACACATTGAATTCTTTGCTTTCGATGAATGGCTCACTCACTAAAACAGGCAAAGACGTAGATGATGTAAATGACAATCTTTCAGAAATGGAAAATAGAACAGCTCTGCTGGAAAAGAATCTAAAACAAGTTGAAGAATCACTGACGAAAATGAACGATATGCATTCCTTTTTGAATAGCCTTCTCGTCAAAGTTAATGAGACAATTAATAATATCGGTAATCCACTTGATGCTATAAACGGAACTCTTCAGCGGTTAAATGAAACAGCAGATGAAATTGACACATCTATAGATAACGTTAAACGAACATTAGATTCAGCAAATATGAGCATAGAATCTACAAAACAATTCGCATCAGGGGCAGCAAAAGCAGCAGAAAGTATTAATAACACCATATCAAAAGTTGTTAGAAAAACCGACTTTCTTCTGGACAGCGTTGATGGTTTCAATTCAGAACTTGTTGATTTATCTGGTTCTTTACCAGAGATTAACCAAAAGATTTCCAAAGACAACGAAACTATCCATATAATGAAAGAAGAAGCTTCCATATTGGACGATTCGTTGAGCATTGTCAGCCAACAGCTAGAAGTATTGCAGGATACGTATAAAGTTATGAACGACAAACTCAACACAACTGCAACAGCTTTAGCAAGCAGTGACGTGCATTTCTCGGAAATACAGAATGCGATTCAAAGTGTTAATATCACACTGATTGATATATCGAAAACCTTAAGTGGAATTAATGAATCGCTGACAGAACTGGGATTAGGTTTTAATAACCTGAGTTCGGCTTTTCCAAATATTAACATGAAACTACAGGGTATCATGTCAACGACAAATAAACTCATAAATTCGACAGAAAAGTTTGCCATCAAAAATTTTAACAGTCATATAAACGAAGCGAATGCTTCGTTAATAGCCGCTGCTCTTACTGACGATTTATTGGATTTGCAGGAGCAAATGAGAGAACTTGGAAATACCTTCGGAGAGGTAGATTTGAGGAACACAGAAGCAACTTATAATCTCGGTAAACTGTTACAGCTGATACAAGACGGTGAACAGGAATTCGGTGAAATTTTAAGTAAGGTAGCTCTTTTAAATGGATCATTCGATAAATTGTTAAACAAATATCACATTTTAAAAGACAAATCAGCTAATGCAACAAAATCTTTTAACACATCAAAAGAAACAATTGATAGCATAGAAAAACGTCTGGAAACATTCAGAGAATTAATAAACAAGTATCCAAGACTTGATGGTGATCTTCATATGGATACAGAAAACCTAAATATTATTCGGAAAGATATGTTAGATTCAAATGCATTGTTAAAGAAAAGTTTCATTATTTTCAGGTCGAAAAATAATACAGTGTGGAATGATAACGGAAGCCCAAAACTTATCAATGTAACATTTGTCGAATTACAAGAAACAATTCATAGTCTCAATTTGACAATGAATAACCATGATAAGGCTACAAAGAAAGCATATAATACTTTCGAGAAAGCAACTCTATTTTCCAATCATCTTAACGCAAAACTGGATAAATTGAATGAGACAATACAAAAGTTTGAAATTGTACAATATAGACGTTCTTTAATAGACAAAGCTTTACTCCCGCTAACAGAAAAATATGATGAGAAATTGGCTGAAATAGATAATACAATCGATAATCTTGATCATATTCAGAATGAGTTAGATAGGATTAAATCTGACTATGGCAATGCTAATGACACTTACAATTCCACACATAAGTATGATGAAATCCAACGCTCATTATTAGACTCTTTAGAAACAATAAATTCTTTAAAGGCCCAAATCAATAATGAAAAGAAGTTATTGACTACAACCCAAAGAAATTATGGCATAATGTTGGCCGATTATGACAACACGAACTTCGGAATTGGTCCTAAGAGTGGTACATTTTTAGATCAACTTCTTGGCAACTTAGATAATACAGTTATGGTACTCGACGACTTAAATGGTTCATGGAGCATTCTGAATAATTCAGTTACAATGGAAAATAAGCTTTTGGAAGAAATCCGCAGACATCTGGGAATTTTAGAAAGTGAACTACAGGCACAGATGCATAAGAACAAATATGTGAGTGTGTATAGCAAAAGAATAGAAAAGGAGCTAGAAGCGCTTCCTTTTACCCTAGATGATACGATTGCTACTGTTCAGCAGCGGAATAAGACAATTATTTTACTAAAAGATTATATTTCAAACCTGAAAAGAAACGCTTCCGAATTTAGCACCATGAATATGACATTTACTGAAGAGTCACGGAATCTAAACGAAGCAACAACAACGCTAGAACATATTCTAAGACAGCTGGAGGAGGCAAATTTCTTATTTCAAGATATGCGTAACGATTATGAGCGTTTCGATACCGATAATGCGTCCATAAGTGACATTAAGTTTCGCTATCATAATTACATGAGATCCCTACAAAATCTAAAGGACGAAGCTGCTAATTCTCAAAGAGCACTTGTTGTGATGGGTTCAGACTTGGAGACTATGGAAAATAATCTATTCAACACTTCATCGTGGATGAATGCGTTTGTCTCTCTAATAACATACTTCAATCAAACTGGTAATATGTTGGAAAATGTAACGGAAAATTTACAGACAGTACAGGATCTATACGTGACATCCCTTGACAAATTTAAAGACATGCATGGATACTTTCATGAATTAGAAAGCAGCTATGAAAATATTTCTTCTGATGCCTTGAAAACATCTGCCAAATATATAAGAGACCTTATGATGATAAAACAACAAAAACTTGATCACATAAACGTTTCAATAATGAATGTAAGCAAACTCCATGACAACACTTCGTCGGACTATAGGGAGGTAAGCGATTCATTGTCGAATACGACTATCACAAGAAACAGTATAATGAAAATTATACTCACTACAAATGCCTCGATAGATCATATACAAAGCAACCTTTATTTGCTTCTCGATGAACTGAAAAAGATTAACTTAGATATGACAAAAATAAACGTTTCTTTATCCGATATGGACGACGTTTTACATGAAAGAAACGAAAAATTATTCATTAAAAGGCAAAAACAACTATATGTGGCAGAAAAACTCCCAGATTTAATTGATTTGTATACTAACGTAAACAGATTGCTAGCAGATGCTGAAAGTGAACGAGTGTTAATGCTTGATAACATTACATTATTACAAACTATGACAGATGATGTTATTACACTACAGGATGCTGTTGATAATATGAATATTCCTATGAATGCAACAGACCAGGAGCTTCAAGCAGCCCAAAGTTTTGCTGATGAAACTGGAGATATCCTTCGTACTCTGAATAAAGCATATTCCCAGATAAATAAAAGTTTTGTTAGTAGAAATGCCTGGGATAGTCTGAAAGACGCTTCTTTTGAATCAACGAAACATGGTTTTGAGGAAACGCTGGCCATTCTGGGCAATATAACGATAAGTGTTAGTAAAATTATAACAGACACAGAAAACAATAAGAAACAACTGAATTGGCAAAAATATTTACTACAGAATCTTACTTCACTGATTGAAGATTATAAAGACCTAATGGTTAAAACGGCTGTATATGAAATAGGGGGTAAGAATGTTGAAGAACGTAGCCTTAAATTTGACAACAGAATAAAAAGCCTCGAAAATGAAGTAAATAATTCTCTTCACTATTTGTCTACACTAAAGACGATGTTTGAAGGCGTAAACAAAACCGTTTTGGACAAAACTATGTCTTATCCAACTAACCAATTAAAATTAATTGTAGCTTCGGTTCCCAGTCTTCTGAAAAAACAGAACATTTCATCTGATATACAATTAAAAATGCGTGACATACTTTATCAAATAGAAGACAAGCTACTGACAAATATTTTGTCAAACATTACCCTACAAACGTTAAATAATGAGATTCAGACACTTCTTGATGCACAGGAGAAATTCATGAGCAACGTTAGTCTAAACCATGGCAATTTAAGAAAGCAAATCGCGAACCTCGAAAGTAAAGTTGTCGAATTAAAAGAAGAACTAACTTTAGCAGAAAAATATCTGACGCGTCAGCAGAAAACAGAATATATACATGAAAACCTTCCTCCCATGCAAACGTTTCAGTCATATTTGGAGGAAAGGATACATAACGCATCTGAATCAATGGATTCTGTTGGCATATTACATGATTATATGTCATCTTTGTATAACTCTACTAAATCATTGATTGAAAATCATCCAAAACTGAACATATCTATGAACGAAATTCATCTAAAGCTTCAAAGTATTAACGAAATGTTTAAAAATAACTCGGACTGGCTATCTGCTATCAGTTTAGAAAGCAAGGCATTGCAGCTGAATCTGACAAAAGATCACTATCTTGAGAATCTAAATAATTTAACAATTGACGGTTTGCATTATAACTTTGGCTCGATTAACAACACCTTACATAGTTTTGAAAAACACCTTGATTACATTGAAAACAATGACCAGAGAATGTTTGATGAATTGGAGGATATCGAGTTTTATTTCAGAGAGCTAGACGAAGGGATTGATTCCATCAATTCTTTTGCTGAAAATTCCGATGGCATTATAGATAAATGGGTTACTTATGACAAGAACCTAACAAAGTTACGCAATACAGTACAAAGCACAACGGCAACTTTAACGAACATTACAAATAAGATACATGACTTAAATAAACACTATAGTCATGTCAAGGATCCTGCTTTACAGAAAAGTATCTCTTCTACTAAGCGCAATGTACTCGATATTCATGATAAGCTTGCCATTTTAGTGCAACGTGTGGTTGGTATGGACAAGAATAATACTCTGATATCTCAGGATGTTGGAATGCTGACAAGGTTGAAGACATCGCCGGTAGCAACCATCGAACAGCTTAAGACTGATATAGATGAATTGGCAACATTGGCAGTAATTATTAAAAATTCTACACTGAACGGCTTGAGAGTGCTTAATAAAACAGATTCCCAGTTGAATAACCTATTGCTGAAATTAATAGATCTGCAAAACACTTCTAGCAGTTTACAACGTGAACTTGCGAAGCAGGAAAAGTCTGAATTTCTCGAAAGTGTATTGCCTTCAATTGAAAAGAAGAAGGACAGCATTAGAAATGATCTTCGTGATACTAATTCTACAATCCATAATGTCAGAGAGCATCTTGTGCAAAACAGGGAAAAGTTACTCGCATTACAATTACGATTGAATCAAACTGACAAAACCAATATATCTGTAACAAATATTGAAGGTAAATACAATAGGATTGAGGTACGAATAAAAGAATTAATGACGAATCTAGACAAGAAGAATCGCTCACTCAGTACACTGAATGTTCATGGACTTCTTAATGACACTTTCTTAACTAATGATACTTTCAGCTTAACCAATTTAAAACAATACGTGTCCAAAATTAATAAAGGTCTTGACGAAATCTGGGGCTCCGTGAACGATACACAGGACGGTGCAGATGACATCGCAAGAGAGATTACATACGTAAATGCTGAAGTTATAGATTTACTGAATGACCTAAATAGACTTTCGAAAATTGAAAACGAAACGCTTAAAAGCGAAAACGAATTGGAGCACATACATCGCACACGCAATAAAACGATCAATGAACTTGAAAAATTTTCATTAAATTTACAAAAAATAAATGGATCTTTGCACGAAGTACTAACAGAAATGAGTAGTGTTAATAATTCTGTACTAACAGAAAGAATACACCGATTTCGGGCCAAATTAGAAACCGACATTCAGAAAGCAGATGAATTAGGCCATTTTTTGAAGAGAGAAAAATACGTCTTAACCAATGCGTCAGAAACTTTGAAATTCTTGAATGCCCTACTTGATGACGTAGCAGATGATCACCAGGACTTAAAAGAGAAATTACAGAATGGATCAAGTTTACTCGAAAAACTAAAGGAAGAAAACCGCAATATCTCGGAGAATCTTTCGGATATAAATGAGATTTTACCTCTCATAGATACAGATATTTCGCATTTAAAGTCTGAATTCGAACAAATTCGTACTGATGTCGAACGGCAAAAAATTAAAAACTTTATACAGCATACTTTTCCAGATCTTCTTCAAAGCTTTAATGCTGTTAATAGCTCTTTGCTAAGCCAAAACATAGGTGTGCAAGATCTAGAAGCAGCCGTTTATGAGTTGCAAAACAGAACTGCCTTTGTGGAAGATTTGTTGTTTAAGCATGAACCTTTAAACATATCCCTTGATAGTATATGGACTGGTTCTGAACGCATGCTTTACACACTAGAGCGAGCAAAAGACAGTCTTGGTAATCTAAGTAATACATTTGATAGCATTGGGCTTTCATTAATTAAAGACTCAGAAATCAACGAAACAATTGAAGACGTCAAAGATAGATTTTCTCAGAAACTGGAATTGCTATTAAATCTGCATGAAGAAATAAACAATCTAACACTTCCTATGGAGGGCGTTAAACAAAAATTGCTGATGTATAATAATGAACTTTCAAGAAATAATAAAACTATCGGATTATTTGAGTCCATGCGGGATCATTTTACTTCACAAAATTTATTCTACGACTATCTCAGTCAAACGGGTGAATTAATATATGACAGACTAGATAATAATTCCAAAACCATAAACAGTCTGTTCAAAAATATGCGGAATATTCATCAGCGCTTTTTGAATGTTAGCGATGAAAACCTACATGATATTAAAGATGATATACAACAGTTAATTAGAAAAGAAAACAGTTCCTTCATACAAGTGAATCAGCTGTTTAATGCTCTGTTTGAAGATTATGTTGATCAGCAAAAGCAGTTCATGGAACACAAAATCCTTCTGAATACTTCTGTTAAATCATTCCAGTCTCTCAAAACAAATTTAGATTCCATTTCAAATGCCACTAAGGTATTGTTGGATAACAGTTCTCAAACGGGTGAAGATTTTAATAAAGTGACAGAGAAACTTGATAATCAAACTAAAGCACTTTCTCAGCTCAGAAGTGACATCTTAGCGTTAAAAGAAAAATACAACGAAAACGAGAAACATGACTATTTAAATGCTACTCTACCAGTGTTGAATGAACTTATTAAACATATAAGGGAAAGTTTGAATGACACCGAAAGATCTGTAATGGCTGGACACTACAATGTTTCACAAACAACATATTTATTTACCATTCTAAATAATATGATTTCAAGTGCACCGTTTTTGAATATAACAACTAAAGCGATAGAGTCGCAGATAGAAGCAATGGAAGACAGAGTAAAGACAAAGGAAAATGATCTTAAGAAATCAAGAAAAAACTTTGATAAACTCAACATATCATCGGTTTTGAATAAAGATATTTTCTTGCAGGTACCACTGGGAACCATTCATGCAGTATTTGCAAATCTGAATAAATCTCTGATTGACATCAAAAATAATGTGCTCGAAGTTGCTGAGTCAGTAGAAGAAATAGAGAACGGTTCTGTTTCGACACAGATATTCCTTAATGATACTATAGACTTAATCGAAGAATACCATAATGGGGTTGATAATGCTGCATTACTAAAAAAAGAACTAAATCTTACAAACACGAAAATAAAAAATATACATAGCTTGTATGGCGATGTAGATCATATGTTAAACAAGCAGATATCTGAGTTAAATACAATTTTGTTGAATCTGGACAACATTAGTAATGATACTAAAGATATGATCAAGGATGTTTCAAATCGCACTGACAAAATGGCCACGCGATTGTCTATTGTTAAAAAAGGATTTGATGAAAGCATATCTGATAGAAATATTAAAAATAAGAAACTCTTTGTTGCTACAGAAGGTCTACTAAACAACACATTTTTAACAGTAAGCAATCTGCAAGAAGCTGTCGAGCTAGTAACAGGAGTTTTGCTCAATGTTTCCAATACAAAAACCCAAATTGACAACGAGATAATACCTTATCAAAAAGAAGTTAGTCAAATGTTTCAGCACATAAAACAGACTAATGAATTATTAATGGGGATAAAAGAATTATTACGACAAGAAAACAAGGAAAGTTTTGTGCATACAACATTTCCCACTTATCTTCAAAGATATAAGGAATTGAATATTTCGTTGAATGATGTATTTCATGTTCTAGCTTTAAGCAATGCATCGCTGGATAACATTTCCAAACAAGTAGAAACTAGTAATATAAAAACTGATGTTATACCTCACATTAATACTTTGACAAACAATCACTCGGAAGAAATTAAAATATTACGAGAAGAACTAGCAAATCTTCTCCATAATGTAACGACATCTGCAAACATATTTTCATCGTTTAATTTATCCGAGCTAAACGATAGGCGAAATGTTCTTAACGATACAATTACATTAATGGAGATACAAAACACTTTTGAACAATATAATAAATCATTCGGTAGCTTAGAAACAACAGTGGCAACAGTTTTAGACAGAAACGTTAAGTTAAAACCAAAGTTTTCCGAGCTAGAACACCACTTAAATAAAATTGATAGTATGTTACTTTTGACTTCAACATTAGAAGATAGCCTGAAATCTGCATCACGTGATATCACTGATCTTCACACGAACACGTCAATAATAACTGACTTTATTAAAAAAGCTGGAGCTGATTTGCAGACATTAAATGATTCATTTGTCCACCTGAAGCAGAATTATGAAGAATTTGCTGGTAACACAAGTGCTGAAGAGAAGTTCATCGTAAAGACCCGGATAAAAATCGACAGATTAAACCTTTTGCTTAATGATGCCAATATTGGATTGGAACTGATAGAGGAGGATCACCAAAATACTAATAACACTTTTTATCGTCCTATTTATACTGCTGAAGTTTTGGAAAAGACTTTGGACACTGTTCAGACTGAATTAATTACTACAGGAAACGAAGTCAAAGCATACAAAGAGCTGTTAAAGAAAATCGCGGATGAGATACCGCTAGTTGAATTAGATTTAAGTACGGTAAATGAATCTGTGAAAGACTTAAAGTGGATGCTGAGTAATCAACAAAATAAATCAAACATTCTTCGGCTGATCCGACCTTTAACGCAGCATAAACTTATATCTGTTTCTGCAGCATTTACACGAACAAACTTCTCAATACAAAACTCAACTGAATATGCCCACCTAACAGAAAAAGCAATTAAAACTTTAAAAAACAGACTTGATAGCATGCCCACAATCAATATAACTGTAGCAGATATGGAGACAAACATAACAGACATTATAGACAATCTTAGCAACATAAGTAATAAATACGATCAATTAGAAAGGTCTTATCACACTCTCAAGAATGAAATAATTTCTTTCAATGTTTTAAATGAGAGTCTGACTGTCGAAGATGTTGAAAGGAAATATACTGCTTTTAACATTACTCTCAATGATATGATGAATGTGTTGGACGAAATAAACACTAGGACAAACGGTTTATATCCACACTTGGCAGCTCTTAATAATAAAGTCACTAATATTAATGACGTTCTGGACAAGTTTGTTCTAGATGATTCTGAAATTGCAAGACTGGGAGGACAACTTTATGATGTGCAAGGCTCGCTCAAAAAAGCAAAAGAGGACATTAAACAACTACAAATGGATATCTTACCAATAAATGAATCATTTGCTTTACTGAAAGAGACCTATTTTGATGTTATCAACCAGACATCGGAAGACGTAAGTCAAGTAGAAGCAGCTATACAGAAAGTCCAAGATTTCTTGATAAGATCTACCTCACGTGCACAAAGCCTATCCAGTTTGTTAAATGACTCAAAATTAGATTTAGCCACAGGTTATAATGAACTGCACGAATATTTAGATACACATGAAGGTCTTACCAAACTTGTAGACGACATCTTCAAAATGAATGACGAAGTTCGTGACAATCTAAATATTGTTAAGAATGAAACTCTAGAGCTTAACAATGAAACGAGTTTTTTCAACAGTTCCCTGAAAGACATTCCCAGTCAACTTAAAATATTGAGAAAGATTTTAAACGAAGCACAGAAGACGAAATATATATCAGATGAGCTTCCACAATACCTATCACGATCAGAACACCTCAATGTTTCATTAGCTAATACATTAAAAATGTTGATGGCCTCTCGGGAAATGCTTCTTGAAGTATCAGATAAAATCCAACTGGCAAACCAGACCGTACAGCAAATTCCAAGTGTCAATATATCGATGGATCCATATCAGAAAGAAGTAGTCAATTTTCATAAAATATTCGATAGACTTTTCACCCAAGCAACAGATGCTTTAGATAATTACAGAACATTAGATTCATCAGACTGGACTGGTCAGGATATGGTAGAAAATAATACAATTACACTGAAAATTCTGCAAAAGAATAATGCCCAGTCTAGACAGATTTTAAACGAGATAAGAGCAACACTTGAGTCCGTAGAGACCAACAATGAAATTCTGTCTTCTGATATTAACGGTACAATTGACACTCTGAGTCAAATTCTTCAGATTGTGGCGACATTTGACGACGTAAACAGTGCATTTAGTTTAATGTCTAAGCAGATACCTATAGTAAGAAGCAATAAAACAGATGTTGATATCCGTATGGACGCTGCAAAAGACACTTTGAAAGGTATGCATGCTTCGCTGTTAGAGCTGGAAACGGATTACAGTGGATTTCGTTATAATAATTCATCGGAAATTCATATGATAAACGCATTATACGACACTTTCATCCGTCTCGATAGTAAGTTAAACGAGGCTGTGTTACAACTTTTGCAAATAGACAAGTTGCATAACAGCACTAAACAGACATTGTATCAAATAACCGACGACCCAGCACGTCTAAAGAAGATGCTAAATAGCGTTCACGGAGACACCGTTACATTGAAGAAGGACATTAGAACTTTCGCATTACTGATTCAAGAAATACTGTCGGAAATGCCGAGCATAGATGCAAACATTTTCAAAATCGGTGATGCATTAGTTCAGCTGACCAATATATTAAATCATCTTAAAAATACAACATATTTACTCGATAAAGCTAAAGGAAACATTATGAAGCTGCAAGCAACGGTTTTGCATGTAAATGACTCCTTTGCCTCATTGAAAGGAAAATATTCTGGTGTAATAAACAAGACGCATGACAATGCTACGCGAATAGAAGAAAAAATACAAAACGTGAATCATTTCTTGAAAACAGCAATGACACATTTGGAAAATCTAACAAGTCTGTTAAATGATTCAAAACTAAATATCATGGATAGCAATGATACCGCACGTCAAAACGTAAGTCCATATGAAACAATTAGTAAAATTAAGGAAGATATTTTAAGAAGAAACGGCGCAGTACTTGAACAACTTGAAATAATACAGAATAAAACATCAAAGATAAACGATGAAACTAGTTTATTTGATAGTGTACTAATAGAAATTCCTCAGGCATTAGACAACCTGCGGGGTATGTTAAACAAAGAAGAGAAGAAGGAATATATAGCAAGCTCGTTTCCGAAATATCAAGCCCAGTATATGGACTTAAATGTTACATTAAATGATACAATGGAAATGCTGAAAGCATCTAGGCAACTACTCAGTAAAACATCCGATGAACTAGAGTTGGTTACCACAAAAATATCGGAAATTCCGACCGTCAATATATCAATTGATCCATATCGAGAAGAGCTCAGTGACCTTCATAATACCTTAGATGAACTTTTCGTCCAAGCAACCGACGCTGTGAATAGATTCAAAAGTTTAAATTCAGAAAACCTATCCGGTCAATCTGTGATAGAAAATGAAACAATCACGCTCAAGTTTCTTCAGCGGAATTATATAAACGCCAAACAAATTTTAAATGGTGCGAATGCTGCACTGGAGTCAGTAAAAACTAGTAATGAAATTCTTACTTCTGGTATTATAAGTACACGTAAGAGTCTTCTTCAGCTCCTTCAGATTTTAAAAACTTTTGATGACGTAGAGAATTTGTTTGATTTGGTTTCTCAAAAAGTACCCATTGCAAAGAGTAACAAAAGTGATGTTGATATACGTATCAATAGTGTAAAAACCGAACTTGTACGTCTAAATGCTTCAATTTTGCAGCTTGAGACAGATTATAGCGAGTTTCAGTATAATAGTTCTTTCGAAAAACAGACTATAAATGCATTATATGAAGTCATTGTGAAACTAGAAGACCAGTTACACAATGCATCAACGCAGCTACTGCAAATAGAAACTTTTATAAGAAACATATATTATTCTCTTTATAAAATAATGGACAACGCTGTTTTTCTTAATAATACATTAGTCAGGACTGGAGAAGATATAATTATAGTAAAAACCGATATCAAACGTTTTGCAGCATTGCTTCAACAGATAATGGAGAAAATACCAAACTTAGAATTAAACATAAGCACAGCAGATGATACAATCATGGAGATGGAGAGATTATTAATTAGTCAGAAGAATAAAGCAACTTTTGAACACGAAGCAAAACCGGCATTGCAAGACCGTTTAGACAACACGACTTCTGAATTTCAAAAAACAAATTTATCTCTTGAGCGGATGCGTCAACAGATACAAAATCTTCAAGATTATGTTGATTCTGTAAAGGCGAGATTAGATGGCCTACCTACTGTCAATATTTCTCTCGCAGAGATTGATACAAATATTACGGAAATGGAAAATCGGCTTATTATCATGCAGGACTATTACAATAATGTTCAAGAAGTCATCAGTCAGTTGCATGACAACATCGAAACTTTTGATATCTTTAAAGCGAATTTAACGTTGGATAATGTTGAACAAAGATATGAAATGTTCAACAATACACTGGACGATGTCAACGCAGTTCTGGGCAAAATAGGCCGTGAATTCAATTCTTTTGGGGCACAGTTTACAAATATAAATAAGTCACTTGGTAATATTGATCATGCTATAGGTAGATTTGAGGAGAAATCGAAGAAAATAAAAGTTTTAGAAAAAGATGTGCATAATTTTGGCGATTCTTTAGATAATACTAACAGACACATAGACGAAATGGTTTCAGTAATCCAACAGCTAAATGGTTCGTTCATATCACTTAAGCAAAATTATTCTGATGTGATAAATAGAACAAGTGAGAAAAATACAAATATTGAACAGAAAATTAATGAAATAGACAGTAACCTTAAAGGAATTAAGAATAGTGTTGACAGAGTTGTAAAACTGTATTCAGTATCTCAGTCAAATGTTTCGATGATCAATCAGTCATTATTTAAAGACATTTACACTTTCGAAGATTTAAACACAACCTTATCAGATGTCAAGCAGGCATACTCGATCATTCGCAGTCAACTGAGGGACATGAAAAATATAATTGAAGTCAAAAGTAATGAAACAAATGGATTCAACTCAACCCTTACGGGAATATCAAGTGTTCTCGATGATCTAAAACTAATATTGGACGAAGAACAGAAAGACCATGCTAAGGTACAGTTCATCAATACACATCTCGATCAGATAAGAGACCAGTTCACGGCTCTTCAGAACCCATTAGAGAAGACCAAAAGTTCGATAGCAAATCAAAGCAAAGAAATAAGTGATGTGCTTTTATTAGCGAAAAAGACGGGGAATCGACTAAACAGATTTAGAACAATTGATATTACGACAAACACAGAGAAAAAGAAGATAAATGAACTAAAAGTAGCCATGGGTCAGTTGAATAAGAATGTTTCAACTACGGACAAAACTATCAACGAGGTTCGCGATTTAATTGCTTCTTTGGAAAACAGAAATGAATCGCTTGATTCAATAAAAACTAAATTTGAATCAGTTAATTCTACTCTTAATGATTTGAATACCGCGATAGCAGACTTTAATAATAAATTATCAAGAGCTAAAAATGAAACATCAGAGACAAATGAATCTTTGCTGAAATTTGAATCCTCAATGAACACGTTCAAAACAGTGCAGAGAAAACTTGGGAGACTTCGAAACTTGATGAAAGTACTAAATGCAAGAACATCTGAAACCGAAACCGATTTAGGAGCAACAGATTCTACTTTAAAGAAGCTGGGAAAAATTATCAAAGCGACAGATTTAATGCAAACGATTCTAGATGATTCCGAATATAAACTTTTCCAGCCCAGGGCAGTTTCGAATTGGACTACTTTTAATATGAGCCATACAAACCTTGACAAAGAATCTTCTAAAATTGGAACAAAACTCGATCATGCAAGGCAATCACTTGACAAATTATCGAAGTCTATAAAGAAGATTCTCACAAGAGAGAATATTGATCAAGCGATACCAGATCTACAAGAACAGATAAAGAACATGTCAAATATTATTACTGAATTACAGATGCCTGCACAAGACTTAAACAGGAAATCTAATACGCTACATTCCGGAGTACATAAACTTGAAACTGATATTGAAAAGATGAAAGATGTTCTTACATTAGAACTCGAAAAATATCAATACGTCAAAGATTCGCTTCCACGCCTTCAGAGCAAATATAGATTTGTCAATCAAAGCCTCGAAGAAAACCGTCCTGCCATTGAAAATGTGAAAAGTAAACTTGTGCACATAAAAGAGGTTATGGCAAAGATAAAAGAAAAGATGAAAGTATTCGGTATGGATGATACTGACGGAACTGTTCAAAAGTGGGAAAAGAAAATTATCCAAATGGAAGCGTCTATTGCAGAAACTGAGAAGAAGAATAGTGAATATGCCAGCACAATAAGTAATATGAAGAAAGATTTGTTTAAAGACATCACGGCGATGTTCACTAAAAGTGACACTTTGAATGACGTGAAATCTAGATTAGAAAACTTCAATAAAACTCTTAATAGCATAGATGTTTCTGTAGACACTGTTGCTATGACTCTCAAGGATTTGGACGTCTCTGCAAATAATATAGGTCAAGATCTGGTTGATAGAAATATGATCCTGACAACAACTCCCCCAACAACCACACCTTCAGGAGCTCCCGATTGTAAGTACTTGATTCTGTCTTGTTCTACGCGCGCACAACCACAAACATTACGAATGTATGCCTATTCAAATACATTGTAAACTTTACCGCCGAGTGAGTGAGCGTTTTTGAGTTTTACGACCCACCAACAGTTAATGTCATACGGAGTCGGGACCTCGGTTTTAAGACTCATCCGAAAGTCTGGAGAAGCCCGGGATCGAACCTGTGACCCCTGATTTGCAAGGCGAGTAGCGTAACCACTACACCACTGAGGCTTCTAAACTTTACCGCCGAAAAAAACGAAAATTTTAAGATGAAAAATTGTGATATTTTTCTTATTTCTGCTCAAAATATAGATTCCGGGTACTCGTTAGAACCGCCTCGATGAGGCCGTTCTAACGAATACCCGGAATCTATATTTTGAGCATGAGAGCATCATAATGTCTACTTTTATGGCGAAAAACTGTGATATTTTTCTTATTTCTTCTCCAAACACAGGTTGCTGCTGTTCGTTAGAACTGCCTCAATGAGGCGATTCTAACGAGTAACCACTACCTATGTCTTGGAGCAGAAATAAGAAAAATAATGTATACCCCCGTAAACCCCAGTTTTCTCTATATAAAGTGGGATTTAGTGGGGTGTTCATTTCACGGACTTGTAAACGTGATGGTTTGATCCCCGGGCATGCCCGCCTACCTAACTCTGGATAAACACAATGATAGTTGCATTAATGCAAACACGTATCACTGACTTTAAAAGTGACCTTCTTGGAAGTCACGTCATTTAGTGTAAACGACGTCCGAAAATAATGCTCACGTTAACGTCATTTGCTGATAATTTGATTACGCTATGTCTGAATTGGACCCACAATTCACCTTGCATAGAGCGAAATCGCCCTTTTTTCAAGACCTTTAAACTGTTCTGATTTTTCGCTGTTCCTATTCGAGTTTTGTCCATTTTTTGAGAGAATGAAAATAAACAGTAAACGTCACAGATGACTTCCGCACAAGTGACAGCTATCACCTGATTTCTTTTTTCTAAATCTTTACGCACATGATGGACGGAATGAATTTAACAGCGTTTACAGGTACATGATTTTGTCTGATCTGGGCAACGATTTTTTTTCAACTGTGTAAGGTCCATGCCAGGCCCAGTAGATATAATTCTCTAGGACAATAAGGTCAAACAGTTCATAAAGTGACGTATAACTGCTACGTCATAAGTTAATCAATATAAAATTAGAAATGGCATTATAGGATTTAACAGTGATTCTTGAAAAAATGACCCAATTATGAAACCAGAAAGGTAGAAAAATGAACCTTATGGAATTTCGACTGATATGCTTTCTTTCGGTTTATTTCCACATTTTAACATTTGACCCAAACTTTTACCCTCACCATTTCGATAGTTTTTGAGTTTTTGACAGTAAAACATGCTCGTTACGGAGGAGAGTTTATATTTGTGAGCCCATGTGTCTGTTTCATCCAACAGTCTATGCTAACCCAATGGGTATATTTATGAAGTTAAACTCATAGCTTTTGCCAACAAACAGCACTTCGTTGGGCTACTGATTGTCTGAATAAGTAACGCTCAATTCTTAAATTGCTCACCTCCGTAACATTTTAACTCACCTCCGTAACATCTCTTCCGGAGCGATAGTTTTCTCCCCACAGTCTGTAGCAAGACCAAAATCCAATGTTTTGCTTAAGTGATTTGATATTACTATCACAAATAGCACTCGATGCACACAAAGATGTCCCGATACCTATATCGGCTTAGGTTTTTACGTTACGGAGGAGAGAAGTTACGGAGGTGGAGGACAGTTTGTTTTTATCAAACAAACCGTTGTTGTTGGACCAATGGTCAATATCATGTTTCATATCAGTACAATCTTAGGCAAAATATATGGTAATTAGCTTAAAGTGTTCCTTTCCACCCAGTGACCTTTTGAAAGCACCGTTACGGAGGTGAGACTCTGAAAAGTGACAAATTAATTATCCACTTTCGAGAGTTTTTGAGAGTTTTGAGAGTTTTTATTAAATGACCAAACCCCTAACCGGGGTACAAGTCACAAACATACAAACAAAATGAACATGGAACAAACATCTGAGGAAAGTTTCAAATGTACACAATTAAAAGAGTGCGAATGAGTGTCTCTATGACTAGAAGTCCACATGACTAGCGTAAGCCTCCACCATACTACACCAACACACTGAATTTCCCTTTGATCCCAGTTGCCCGGACAAACAACCGAAACAAATATGTAGACCCAAATCAGGCCACTCATAGGTGAGCAACGCGACCAAGGCCTCTTTATTGGGAATAAGGATCATTTAGAGTCCGAAACTCCAGGACCACATGAGAAATTCAAATTTAGAGTCAATATTTAATAGCTGTCACAACTGTCTCTGTAAAAAGTACAGCTCTTTCTTGTGTTAAAACATTGTAGTTACTATCACTGTTCAAATGAAATTGTCCTTCTCACATTATAGTTAAGATTTTCTGAAAATCCCAGTCGCCTGGACAAACAACCAAAACAAACATGCAGACCCAAGTCAAGTCGCTCACAAGTGAGCAGCGCGACCAAGGCCTCTTTATTGGAATTAGGGAACATTTAGAGTATTTGAAACTCCAGGACCACATGAGAAATTCAAATTTAGAGTCAATATTTAGCTCCCATCCTGCTGAATTGTCAATGTAGCCACATCCATTTCCAACCCCGAGCCAATCAGATTAATGTAATTTATTGCTACATATTCATAATCCGAATGTCAAACTGTAGATCCCGATCAGATGGCTTCTTCAGAAGCCATCCGATCCGGATCCACACCGCTTGCAAAGTTAGTGATTGTCGTGAACAGCAGGATAAGCGCTACTAGCTGTCACAACTGTCTCTGCAAAAAGTACAGCTCTTTCTTGTGTTAAAACATTGTAGTTACTAGCACTGTTCAAATGAAATTGTCCTTCTCACATTAAAGTTAAATTTTCTGAAAATCTCCCAAGACATCTTGATTATCTGACCGAACATCACGGAACTCGCCCATACAAAAATGTGATAAAAATTCCCCCCATCCCCGCCCCAAGCACAGATCACCGGAACCCACAAGCACCGCCTCATCAAGACGGCCCCCACGAGCACCCACGACCCACGCACCAGAGCCGAAACAAGGAAAACAAAATTACCCCTACAAACCCCAGTTCCACTCGTGGAAGTGGGGTTCAAGGGGTCAAAATTACATAGACGTGTCTCGCCATGATACAGGTATTTTGGGAATGTTTAGAGTAACCCCAAAAAAAAAAACAACAACAAAAAAAACAAGAAAAAACACGAAAAGCACTGACATTGAGTGTACAGATAAATGTAAAGTATACCACAAATCGCCACGAAAACCTGCCCATACAAACACAAAAATCCGTCCTTATCCAAAAATGGAAGCTCCAAAACGAAAAATTGTGATATCTCTCCCACCGCTTGGAATAGCAATGGTTATTTGTTAATTTTTGGCTTGGTAGTCAGAACGGAGCTCGAGAAAACTGATTTTTTTTTTTTTTTTTTTACGGAGAAAGTCTAGATCATTGAAAACACAGACCACAGGGACATGATAGAACCGCCTCGCTGAAACGGGTCCACCAACCCCCCGGGGTCCACGCCCCAGACCAAAAATAAGGGAAATAATTCCCCCCTCCCCCCCAAAGCCCAGTTTCACTATGTAAAAGTGGGGTTCAGGGGGTTTGAATATTACAGACGTGTTCCCGTGACGAATCATATATTTCTGAAAATCTCTTGAAATGTCTTCAGAATCATCTTACAGAATTTAGCCACCTTAAAAATAGTTTGTGTATCCCTGGAATTCATAATATCATGAAAAACAGTAACATTGGGCCTAGATGCAAGACCTCTTGGCAAATAGACCTTTCTAGTATCATCAAAATAGGTACATTCAAGCATGTAATGAAACTCATCACCAATTTTATGCAGTGTACACAGCTCGCATATTCTGTCATCCCTTTGAGTCCCTAAAAATCTCCCCCATTCAATTGGCAGTCTATGATTTAGTGACCTAAAGTGGCAAAAAGATTTAGACAGATCATGGGGCAGGATATTAAAGTAATTTTCAAATCCAAAATCTTGTTTAAAAATTCTATAATTGAGACATTTTGGACTTTCAAAAACTTCTTCTTTCCAAGAAAGGCTATGTATTTCTGTTAGTTTGAGTTTAACTAATTTTGAAATATTTAAGGGTACATTAGTCTGATTTTGCCAACAATGTAAAAGACCACTATCATTTAAAATATCTTTAATATACATTAACCATTTAGAATGGAAAAGATCTCTATTATGCATGGACAACAGGATACTATACAGTTTACTTGAAATTTTGTCAGGTTTGCCATTTACTAGTCGCTGCCAAAATCCAATCATTCTGGTCTTAATGTCAATTGAAACAGGATGCCTTCCAAGTTCTCCATACAAGATTAAATTTGGAGTACTTTTTTTTAACATTCAATATAATCTTATAAAACTGTAAGCATAACCTTTCAAGCATATTATGGTTCTCAAAACCAGTAACTTCTGTACCATACAATAAAATGGGCACTACCATGGTGTCAAACATTTGTAATTGAATATCAATCGGTAACTGTAACTTTCTCGACTTTTTCAGAACAGAAAACATAGCTTTTCGAGCTTGGTCAAAAAGCCGTTGATTATTTCTAGTAAAACGTCCATTATATGAAAACATAGTACCAAGATAAACAAAACTATCATCGACAGATAATTTTTGGCCGTTGTACAGAAAATTTGGGACATGTTCAGTTTTACGGTTACAGAAAACAGTGATTTTTGTTTTGGATGGGTTAACCTCTAAATCCCAGGATTTACAATACAAGAATATTGCATTTAAAGCTGCCTGGAGTTCTTCAGCGGACTCTGCGAAAATAACTGTATCGTCGGCATAGAGCAGGATGTATAACTTGAAATAAACTTCAATTTCATCATTACTAAGGAGAATGTGGGCCATGTCAGAGACATTATTAAGACCATTATAAGCATGAGATATAAACTCTGACAGATCATTTAAGAATAATGAGAAAAGTACAGGAGACAAATTTTCGCCTTGCCTGACTCCAATGTTACTGGAGAAGGATCCAGATTTTAAATTTCCTATCCTTACAGAGGATTTGGCATTGGCATACAGACTATGGATAATTTTAAACATTTTACCATCAATGTTATTACTAAGAAGCTTTTGCCAAAGATAAGTACGATTTACTGAATCAAAAGCCTTCTTGTAATCAATAAAGGCACAAAATAACTTTCTACCTCGAAATAAGTAAAGATCTATTAAACATTTAAGATTAAAAATATGATCTGTGGTACCATATCCCTTGCGGAAACCAGCCTGCTCCTCAGCCAATACATTCATGTCTTCTATATACTTATTAAGTCTAGTATTGAGAACCGCTGTAAACAATTTACCAAAACAACTTAATATGGTTATACCTCTATAATTATCTGGACTTGCTTTATCACCTTTGTTCTTGTATATAGGGGAGATAATTCCTTGGGACCAGTCATCAGGTACATGCCCAGAATTAAAAACAATGTTAAATAACTTTGTAAATGCAGTTAACATCTTACTTTTGGAATATTTTAAAAATTCGTTTAAAATTAAGTCAGAAGCACAAGCTTTATTCATCTTAAGGCTATTTATGCTTTTAAGAACTTCTTGTTCTGTAATAGGGGTATTCAATTCCAAATTATTTTGAGATACTTTTGATGGATCAATTGTGTGCAATTGCTCCAAATGCTCAGAAGATACAGTATTTAATTTTTTAAAATGCTCAGCAAAAGTTTCAAGAGATAATTTATGCATCACTGAAGACCTAGAGCATTCAGTTTTATTCAATAATCCCCAATATGCCTTTGGGTCTGCAGATTTGAGGTTACGGAGCTTCTTAATAAATTCTTTTTGATATGTTTTAAAGTGTTTGTTTACACATTTCTTATAAGCCTTACTAGCTTCAGTTAAATCTTGCATATTATCAAGGCTGCTTACTCTTCTTCTCATATTCTTAGCCCTACGAAAATTTTTTTGTAGGCTTCTGCATTCAGCATTAAACCACGGTCGTGTAGATTTAGACTTTTTACGAACTGAACTGGGTTGAGGGTTAATCTGCTTAATCATACCAGCAGCATCAGCCGCATTATACAATAAAGATGAACACTGAGTAGTAAGAAGTTGAACCGTTTCTTTTGAAACATTGTCATGCAAAGAACTCATATGATCAATAAGCTGGCTAATATTATCATCATTTAAGTTTTGCAAAAATAAATGTTGAGCATCAGCATTCCATGAGGCCCTTTTAATAGTGTCCGACTCATCAGTGTTGATTTCCTGATGTGCATTATTTTCAGGTTGACAGTAAAGAGAGATATGTATACCACAATGAACATCGCTAATCATTGGATCAAATGGTAAAATACGGAACTCATTAACCATACTAAAAACGGAAGGTGATAAAATGGCATAATCCACCACAGTGCTAGACTTACACGTCTGTGTGCCAAGAAATCTATCATCACCCAACCTACCATTTGCTATGAATAAATTGAAAGATTTGCACACTTCTAATAGCCTTCTACCATAATTGTCAACCCGTGAATGGTCAGAATTAAACCTTTCTAATGGAAAGCCAAAATCCTGAATTGAAACTCCGTCAGTATCATTCAAGAGATTATCAATGTGCAAGTTTTGCTCAATGGTATCATCTATAGTAATAAAGTCACTATCATTATTAGTATGGGAGTTAAAATCTCCAAGTAAACATATTTTGTACTCATTTTGCGGATTCAATTCAATCAAGTCTGATTCAAGTGAGTCAAAAATGTCAATAGCACCATATATGCTACTTTCTGGTGGAATGTATACTGAACAAAATAATAAGTCAACACTGAAACAGTTCAGTAATGTAAACCAATAAAAGTTCTCACCACTGGATTTTAAAACTTTAACTTTGTCAAACACATCATCCCTAACCAGGATAGCAATCCCACCTGATCTGATCCTTGCCCTATCCCTAGTCATAAATGGAAGGGGTTGAAAACCCTTAATGTCAATGTTGTCCATTCCATCCAAACAATAAAAGGTTAGATATCTGCACTTCAGTATGTAACCATGCCTTTTGACATGGCAAAAACGCATACCCCACTGGTATATTAATGATGCTAACTCAGTAATCGCACTAGAAGGCATTGGTTTTAGAATTGGAAGTACGTTCCTGAATATGCCTCTTGGTTTATATGGCTTATTTACACCCATACATTGCGTTGTTTAGCCACCATGAAGGGACAAACATTAGCGACAGGGTGTATTCAAAAATTGGGTCATTTTTTCAAGAATTACTGTTATATGGGGTAGCCCCTATGTGCTTTTAGCGCCCGGCTACCTTACAAAATCTATCAAGTCAGTTTAGGATTTATAGCAAACAGTTAGTACAAGCCACTGAAACAAGCACCAGACGATCGGTTAATTGTCTGTTAGTAGCAACCAACCAACGAGTTGTTTGCCGCCGAAGGCGGCAAACAACGAGAGTTGGTTGCTTAACGGTAACACGTGTATTTAATTATGAACATACCCCACCCATTCAAAACCTCAAAAGCCAACAGGACTAAGGCAAAAAATTTCTTCGTACTTCCGGTTTTACAGCTTCCTGTTGCCGGAAGCAAACCTGATTGGATAAAACTTGAACTTCCTTGTTTCCATGGACGCACGTTCATCTTTTCGAAATAAACAAACTTGGCTGCCCTATCATGGCTATAACAACTCACAGTACAGCTTTTTCCAGTTTAACAGCTGCATCTAATTCAACAATAATTTAAACGTGTCTTCTTTACCCTTTCACTGGTATATTCCACTGCATGAGGTAGTACTACACACACAGTGTCACAGACCGTGTCAAAACTAATAGCCGAGGAAGTAAACAAAAGTTTTCCTGCTGTGAAATGAGTGAATAAAATAATACAGTAGGTACATTTTTCTTGAAACATCTTGCTTAAAAATTGGTGTTTCAGTTCAATGTACCTGTTGTTAAAACAATTCACCTTATTTGCATTATCTGCTGGTTCCTAGTCTGAAGGTTATCAGTGTTGGAAAAACAGGTAACAAGACCCCCCTGACCTTTCAAGGTCAGGGGGGTCTGGTTACCTGTTTTTCCAATATAGACAATGTGCAAGCTGGGAGCCAGCAAATAATGCAAATATGGTGAATACAGCCAACAATGCTCAGTGAGGATTTTTCCACCGCAGTCGAAGAAAATCAGGACCGATCAATCTATAGCATGCAGCTCCTAGCTCCAGAAGAAAACAACAAAACTCTACACCCTGATGGCCAGAATCACAGCAAAAGGTGAATTGTGATGCAGACATCTTGTTCAAATTTTGCTGTTTCATTTCAAAGTACCACTTGTTCAAACAAAGCAGCATTGGAGGTCACATAACTTGTTCAACTGTTGAAGTTCTTTACATTCCTATTTTCATTATAAATTCCAGCACAAGTGAAATGTGGTAGTGCAAGTGGTCTCAATACGCCTCCTTATCCAATTGTACATACTGCCCAGAAAAACTTCAATACCTGGTCAAAAATAGGCATCCAAAAATTACACCTTATGTTCATTTCACATACTTGAAGTACCGGTATGCAGCAGTTTCTTTTCTTTCTTCCTACTTTAACTGCGATCGGCCACATCTGACCATTACTCTCAGGTGTACTTTACATACACCCGAGGTTTGCAGGATGAAAGCCTACACAGTAATCTTGTAATTATTATTGTAGGGGTCTTTAACCCATTTAGTATTGGAGACCCCGAAATGGGTACCCTGGCAAACAGTGCAGGCCCAGATGAGACACCGCAGAATGTGGCGACTGGCCTCCACTGTTTGTTAAAAGTACAATCATTTTCCAAATAAATTTTGATAAAAACACAATCTGACACCCCTAAATTTTGAAATGAACTCCTGCAATATATAAGAAGGAAGATTCCATTTGATACAAAAAGGGTTAACCTGCACCGGGCATAACTCGCCCTGCACAGGGCCTCCAGCTAACGTCCAGATCCGAAGGACGGTGCACTTTATGACATTCATCCCTGCAAATGATGCCAATGGGGCGTGTTAGGACACCGAAATTTTATAGTCGCTGCCGGGGACGGAACCCGGGACCTCTAGCATCAGAGCAGCTGCATCAGAGGCAAGTGCACTAACCACTGAGCTATCACACTCCAGTTTGTTTACTAAACCAGGGTGAAACTGACAAAGATCATACAGCTAATAATTACCACACAGATAACGCTACCTTTTCATTTGTTTGAATTTACCTTTACGTCCCTGTTTACATTATTTACATCATTTTGAAGATGTTGACTCACATTTTGTGGGACTTTTAACTGATCTTTGCATTAAATGCCATCTTAAACCCTACCGCACCCACAAATTAAAACCTACTGTCAACAGCTCATATTTTGCCATACTCTTATGCCATAAAAGTAGAAGAATAATTAAATGGATAGCTTTTGGAAACCATTGACCATTGTATTTCATTTTCCACGAGATATAATATTTAGGGACAGAAATACAAATGTATTATAAAAGTAATGGACAGATGAAATAAAAAACAAAAAAAATAAAAACAGGACTACCGGTATGTTGATAATTTGAACTTGCCCTCATGGCAGCTGGGAAATGGTTTTGGTCAGGCCCTGCTTATTAGAAGTTCTCATTTAGAAGTGCATTAAAGTATTTGCCTGAGCTAGAGTTTAGAATCTGTCTAGCACTTTAACCATTTCATTTTTTCTGGCTAATAAAACATCTTTGATAGATAACAGCAATGCATGCATCTAATGTATCAGAAGTCTATACAAATAATTGTGTCAAACCCTGCCATCCAATGAAACCAGTGTATATGTATGGACAGTCAGACTCACACCACTCTGCCTGGGCAGGCTTAGATCCTCTAAGCAGTTTACAAGTAGTTTCATCACAAAAAACAAGCCTATATAATCCCGAGCCCCTTGAACCTTAACAGTACAACTTGGGTTTACAGTTCGAAAACCTTATGTTTCGTTTTTCCTCTCTAAAATATAGATTGTGACGGGCCTCCGTTGCCTAGTGGATAAGAGCGCTCACTCTTAATCATTAGCTCTCTCACCACTGTGGTTCGAGCCTCTCTTGGGTCCCATGTGAGACACCAAGTTCTGCAATGGTACATGTAGGTCAGGTGTTTTTTCTCCGGGTACTCCGGTTTTCATCCACCTCTGATTAACGATCGGCTCGATATGAGTGAAATAATCTTAAAATCAACCCACCCCCACCATAGATTGTGGGAACTGGTTAGAACTACCTCAATGAGGCGGTTCTAAATTGTACCCACCATCTATATTTTGTGTCGAAATAAGAAAAACACCCCACTGTTCCATCTTGAAATTTTCAGGGTTTTTTTTTTTCAGGCATTTAAGTATACATTGTATTTGTATAGGCATGTTTTCATAATGTAAAGGTGCTGTTGATTTTGCTTTACCCGGAAACTCCATGCAGCCAAATATATTTCTCCTGGTGTAAAAATAACGTTGGATCAAATAATATTTAATCTGGTCTTATTCTTATCTTTTGACAAGGCCTGACCCAAAATGATTGCAGCTTTATTGCTTGGACAGCAAAAAAAAAAAAAAAAATACACAGAATCTCCCCTAAGAACACATATCTTCCCATCATCTATAGTTTCTATCTTGGCCCCTTGATTTGCCCTAAAAACTTGTGGAATGTGTAAAAAGCAAACATATGAGTGATCCCTACCATAATTACATCAAAAACAGCGTGATTACTGTGTAGGCAGCTCCATCCTGCCAAACCTGGAGTGTATGTAATTTACACCAGGAGTTTTTTGTTATCCCCACGCTTTTAAAAAAAGCGTTCCGTGATATTGTAAACGCCTCCGTCCGTCCGTCACGCTTTCTCCTCCTTAACCACTGGTTGGAATGTCACCAAATTTGGTACATAGCTTCCTTACATGATGAGGGTGTGCAACGTCACATTTATTTTTGGCCCAGGGGCCTTGGGGAGGGGTCAAAAGGTCAAATATCAATTAAATTCAATTTCAAAGTCAATTTTATAGATTTTGAAACCAAACTTTGCATAAGTAATGATTAATGATATATGTAACACATATTGAACGGGATTTTGGCTGCGACCACTGGGTCATGCCCAAGGGGTCAGACTTGGGGGGGGGGGGGGGGGGTCAGGGGGTCAAAATTCACATTTTACCGAATATAGTCATATGGAATATCAAATTGAAGGGGGTGATCAGTAGAAAACAATACAAGTAAAATTTTGACCCTGGATTCAGATTGGGGCCCAGGGGGTCAAAATTTATGTTTTTTGGAACATAGTCATGTGGCATATCAAATTGAAGGGCATAATTAGTAGAATATAATTCAGGTAATATTTTGACCCTGGGGTCAAATTAGGGCCCAGGGTGAGGGGTTTTTGGTACTTGGCCCCTCTGTAGAAAGCGTTGGGATTTGCGATGGCACGTCATCGGCAGTATTCTAGTTTGATTTGAGGTTTAACATCCCCATCAACACTATATAGAGACATTGCTTCTAATTTTGTGGGACTTTTACCCCCCAGATTGAGATGAAATGATATCTCAAGCCCTGTCACCCTACGAAACCAATAGGGTTTATAAGCATGCATGTTCTGACACACACCGCTTTGCCTGGGCAGGCTTAGATTCTCTAAGCGGAGTACTCGTCTGTGTACAAGCATCATGCATCCCATCAATTTCTTCAAGCCCCGATGTAGATTAAGTTGTGTAAAGCCTTGAAAACATGAGCTTGCACATGCAGATGTGCCAGTTATGCAGAACTTTTCAATTTTTCTCAAAATAAGAAAAATCAGAAGATTTTCATAGTCAAGACTGAGTTTAAACTAGCCAAAGGCACAAATATTTTATATCTCAACTCACTGCATCTAACAACATTGCAGAATAACTAATCAACAACTTGTTTGTGACAAGCCCATGTTCAAGTAGCTCAAAACTTTTTTTAGTGTGCAGTATTGGGCGACAAAATTGGTAGTTCCATTTCAAGGGGTATCCCTTTGTCATGTTTGTTAAAAATTACGAGATCGATTTTCATTGCAGATAGTTGGTAGGGAAAGTGTTGCAATGTTTGTGATTGTCAATGGTGGCTTTGACAAAGTCACACATAAGAGCTATCAAAACTTAATGTACGCAATGTTACTGGATTGCATTGTAGATATAATTTTTTACCCATATTTTGACCTTTTACACATTCACTAAGTTTACTGGACAAATCAATGGGCCAACTACAAACCCTGTGATACTGAATTAGTCACATCTATATTCTGATAACGAATTTTCAGCGCCTGTGCAGGTTATAGATGCCGTAATTTCAGAATTACTGTGTAAGCTTTCGGAGTGTATGTAATTATGTACACCGAATGTGACATACTTGTTACTTGTGTATAGTGGAATCATGGTTCCTGAAGAATCGTCTTTTAGACCCATCTTACATCCCCATTGGGAATTTTGTTTGTTTCATTTGATGTTTAACATCCCAATCAACACCATATAGGTCATTTTGATGATGTTGCTTCCAATTTTGTGCGACTTTTACCTGACATTCAGATGAAATGACATCTCAATTTGTTTGTTTGATTTGATGTTTAATGTCCCCGTCAGCACTATACAAGTCATTTTGGAGACGTTGCTTCCAATTTTGTGGGACTTTTACCCGACATTGAGATGAAATGACATTTCAAGCCCTGTCGCCCAATGAAACTAATAGGGTTTATAGACTTGGACGGTCCGACTTGCTCCGCTTTCCCTGGGCAGGCTTAGATCCTCTAAGTGGGTAACCAGTACTTGTGTGCGGTCGGATTCAGCTCTGCGTGAAATTACATCTCAAGCCTTGTAACCCAATGAAACCAATACAGTTTATAAGCATGGGTGGTCCGACTCGCACCACTTTCCCTGGGCAGGCATAAATCCTCTAAGAGGTTAACCAGGCAGTACTCCGCATGGAAGCATCATGCAGCCCATCTATTTCTTCAAGCCTCGATGGTCGGGGGCCACTTCGGGGATAGATAGATAGATAGATAGATAGATAGATAGATAGATAGATAGATAGATAGATAGATAGATAGATAGATAGATAGATAGATAGAATTCTGATAAATAGAACAAGGTACATTTCTATCTCTTGAACAGAAATAGTAACTCTTCCCTACCCTAAAGATGTATATATGCAACTGCAGTTTTCAAAATTAATACTGGTAGAGTGCAACTGCAGTTTTCAAAAACAATACTGGTGCTTTTGTTTGTTTGATTTGAGGTTTAACTTCCCCGTCAACACTGTAAAGGTCATTTTGGAGACGTTAATTCCAATTTTGTGGGACTTTTACCCGACATTGAGATGAAATGACATCTCAAGCCCTGTCACACCGCTTTACCTGGGCAGGCTTAGATCCAATAAGCGGTTTACCAGTACTCGCGTGCGGGTCGGATTTATCACCGCGTGGAAGCATCATGTAATACTGGTTCTACTAAAGACAGCTACCATTCTCTGGGTGGAGTGATTTTTATCCCCCCCCCCCCCCCCCGAGAATCTTTGATTCGGGGGCATATAGGATTTGCCCTGTCTGTTTGTTTGTCTGCCTGTCCGTCACAAAATCTTTAACCTTGATAATAACTTAAAAAGCATTTGACCCATGAAACTTCACACACTCATTCACCATCACAAGGGCTACATTCTGACCAAGGGCCATAACTCTGTTGTCATTTTTCGCTGAATTATCTCCCCTTGAAATTTTGCAAAAACTCAGAAATTGGCTCCCACAGGGGGCATTGGTCACCTATAGTGACAGCGCTTGTGTTTATTATTATTATTTTTATTATTTTTATTATTATGTAGATTAACTATCTACTGCACAGTTCAAGTTTAAATTTAATGCGGTCGTTGTTCAGTCTGGGACCACCTTTGAGACTGTTAAACTTTAGAACAGTCCAAAAGGAGATCTTAATATAGGAATTTTACGGAACTACTGCAAATGCCCATTTAGAAAATCATTTCATTACAAAAAGACCCACGGGCCACCTAATATAGAATACACAAAATGGGAGGTTTATAAGCATCAAAATAGTTGGTTGCAGTTAGGTCGCACCTATTTCATATTATTCCCCTGTCTCTGCCTAAGCAAGTCGGAACTATATATTTCAAAACTACCCTCCCTCCCTTCATGATGACATCTGTTTGAAATTTGCTTAACCACGTTAAATACCAACTTGATGAGACTTACCTACCTGCGAATAAGACTGAGTAATCAATTCTGTAAATGGAGTGAAGACATCGACCATATCTACAAGGAACTTTCTATTTCCTTAAGGTCAAGAATACGTAAATGGGCTCTCCCATATAAATTTTATAAAATTTTGCATGTACGTCTCAACATTCTGCACTGGTACATGCAATAAAATTGATATGGTTCCATGTTCGTTTATGCGCCATGACTGCACAAAGACCAAAATCATTTGTATAGAAAGCAATGGGATTCCGATGAAAATTGCCTAATTTTCAAACTTTTTTGCCAATACAAAATAAACTGCATGCTCCATAGAATTTTTTCTAAAAACTGATATTTTGTGCCGTATTTATTGGTGCTTAGACTGAGATAAAAAAAACTTTCTTGACTACCAGGTTAGTTTATGCGCTATAGCAGGGTAAAGTTCGCCCCCGCCCATCGGGCTTAAAGAAATATTTGGACTGCATGATGCTTTCACGCTGAGCTGAAACCGACCGCACACGAGTACTGGTAAACTGCTTAGAGGATCTAAGCTTGCCTAGGCAAAGTGGTGCGAGTAGGACCGTCCATGCTTATAACCCGTATTGGTTTCATTGGGCGACTGGGCTTGAGATGTCATTTCATCACAATGTCGGGTATAAAACCCACAAAATTGGAAGCAACTTTTCCAAAATGACCTATACAGTGTTTACGGGGAAGTCAAACTTCAAATCAAACAAACGAATAGCAGCGTATAGAAGTATAGGGTATGTAGGCCCATAATTTGGGCGCATTTTAACGCGTTTCAGAAGTTCCCCGTCAACTTTATTTTAAGCTGTACAGCCAAATATAAAGAGCAACTAGAACATAATTTCTTGCACACCAGACAAGGAAATCCGTGATTTTACCCTGGGATAGAAATTTATGTTCTGACCCAGGTGTTCTTACCCAAAATCGAATATAGTTGCGTGTTTGATAAATGCACTGGTTGATTTCGACTTCGTATGCGCCGGCGTTAAGGTTGACATCACAGCACGTTAGGCTACGTGACGTCAATAGTCATAACAACATTGTCTTGTCAATATGGCGGGCATCGGCAACAGAGCTGACTGTATTATCAAATTCCACGCTCAGAAATGATAGGCATGCAAGAAAAAGAATCCTATATGGGTGTGAGGGGCGGATCGAAAAATCCGTCCCTCGGGATCACTGTCCGATATCAAACGACAAGCCTCGTGATGCCGTACAGTGTCCCTCGGGACGGATTTTTCCATCCACCCCTCACACCCATATAAGATTCTTATGTTTCAAATCATCATGCATTAGCAAATATGTCAACAGCCTCTTAAGACGCCAGTTGAGGCATTTTTCTGTATGTAAACTCGAAGAAAGAACTCTTTTCTTACGTTTACAGTTCCACAGGCTTGGTAAAATGTTTTCTACGCATGCCTAGAAAAATAGTTTTAACAAAAATAATTGTTAAACCACTGCATACCTCACTTCGCCTTGTAATAGGTAGAATTTCTTCACTTTTACATTTAATTCGGTGGATTTGATCAAGTTATGTTAAACGACCCGCGTATTAGGAACGCAATTATTTGGTACAGCGAAGACTATGAATAGACAGCGGGAATATACAACTTGTTTGTTCGTACTGTTTTAAATTTTCTCTTGACTGTTAACGTTTTGTCTAGGCTAATTTATTTAAAAGGTAGCAGTAAATGGCTTGCCTTTTGTGAATTTCGCATTGTTAAACGGCACATTAAATTAAATAATAAATTAAAACAAAATATATAAATCAATGCATCATGTTTTTACAACAGAGACAGAATATGTTTATCATTTAACCGACATGGCATTGGAGAATAAGGAGGTTTTCCATGAGGACGTTTGCATCACGTGAACAAGTCCGTGAAATAAAGACCCCCCCCCCCCCCTAAACCCCACTTTATATAGAAAAAAACTGGGATTTATGTGGGGTATACATTATTTTTTCTTATTTCTGCTCCAAGACATAGGTTGTGGGTACTCGTTAGAACCGCCTCAATGAGGCGGTTCTAACGAGCACCCAAAATCTATGTTGAAAGCAGAAATAAGAAAGACGTTATCATTTTTACCTCAAATTTGACACTTCTGACACCATGTTGGACGCCATTATTTCACACGGACATGTTTTCCTAATGTTTGGCATCCAATGACGTTGCCGGTCAACGCGCGTAAAATTTGGCGGCGACGTCATCTTATATCAAAGCTATGGCAGCACTGGCGGGTTGATTGTTTCTGAGTGTAGGTTGGGAAAAAAAATTCTGAATGGAGACTAAACTTTTTCGTTGTTACCCTTTAATGCCTGTTTTCTAAGCAAACAGTGTAGACTCTAATCAGATGCCACTAGAAAGTAGTTCTGAACGATGACTCAGACTGTTTCATTTAACGCTTATTTTCCAGTATTTTATGCAAACAGTTTTACCACCAAAAATGAAAATGTCCAGTTTTTTTTTTTTTTTTTGTTTTTTTTTTAAATCTGATATTTTTTCGTATTTGTGCTCAAAACATAGATTGTGGGTACTCGTTAGAACCGCCTCGGCGAGCATACCGAACTTATTTTAACGCAGCCTACAAGGGAACTAAATCGATACAATAAGCATAATCCTTTATTGCAGTTATTTCCCCGTTGACCGCTGACCATCGGGACAAGTGGTCTCGCTTACCTGTATTATTAGAAGCATTCTGATTTACCTGTATAATTCTGAACGAGAGTCTCGCCGTTTTGTGAGATTTGAGTGTTTTTGTATTGACAACAATTATGTACTAGATTTTGAGTCATACACTTAGGATAACATATCTATGCGAAATCAGCCCCCGCCCATAGGGGCTTGAAGAAATATATGGGCTGCACGATGCTTCCGCGCAGAGCTGAATCCGGCCCGCACACTAGTACTGGTAAACCGCTTAGAGGATCTTAGCCTGTCCAGGAACCACGGTGCGAGGCGGACCGTCCAAGCTAATAAACCCTATTGTTTCATTGGGCGACAGGGCTTGAGATGTCATCTTATCTCAATGTCGGGTAAAAGTCCCACAAAATTGTGAGGACGTCTCCAAAATAACCATTGCGAAAACCCGCCTATACAAATACATTGTAACCATTGAAAAAAAATGAAAATTTTAAGATTTTTCTTATTTCTGCTCTGAAATATAGATTGTGGGTACTCGTTAGAACCGCCTCGATGAGGTTTACCCCTGCAAACCACAGTTTTACTGTATAAAAGTGGTGTTCAAGGGGGTCAAAATTATATAGGCGTGTTTTCGTGATGTTTACATTGTTGCCAGGGACGTTAAACCTCAAACCTAACAAACAAACAAAATTTATGCGAAATATTGCTATCTTTCATGGTTTAAGGAATAGCATTTATCAGATGCTAATTTGTTAAATATATTATATTGCTCAAAACGTAGATTGCGGATGCTCAATTAGGCGGTTCTAACGAGTACCCACAAACTTTATTTTTGAGCAGAAATATGAAGAAACAAAACTTATACCCCTGTAATTTAATGCTATTATTTAATTATGTACATGACGATTTTATCTGGATAGTCCTGTGCTCGCTATCTAAAGACGAACGTTGTGCTCGATATTTGTGAAATATTCTTAAATTTGTAAGGTCACCAAGTTCAAAATATCTTTTTAAACAATAACAGGTCCTGGTGTATGAATGTCATTTGACGTGTCACCAGTAACAATTCTGATTCTGATTCTTTTGAGAAAGGCAAGTTCTCCTTACGGAGGAAGACAATGTAGTTTTTCTCCGGGCACTCCGGTTTTCGCCTACCTTTGATGAACGATCGGCTCTGTGTATGTGAAATATTCTTGAAAAGCCGTAAAATCCAATTAAAAGAAATGAGCTTGTATTTTGTTATTTAAAAATATATATCTTCAGTTCTGCTACAGTGGTAGGTATATTAAGCCTGAGAGAGAGAGAGAGAGAGAGAGAGAGAGAGAGAGAGAGAGAGAGAGAGAGAGAGAGAGAGAGAGAGAGAGAGAGAGAGAGAGAGAGAGAGAGAGAGAGAGAGAGAGAGAGCAAAACGAATGCTGGATATGTATCTTTATTTCATAACATATCATATGATATTCCATTCAAATACAAAATATGACATTGGAGCCGACTCATGAGAAAATAGTCCTTAGGATTGTCCGTTTTATGATTGATTTATGCGCAGCCACTTAATAGGGCCAGAAGCATCGCTCTTTACCTGGCCGACATTACATGACTGCGAACAACAGAGGCTCGGACGAGACTGAGCGTATGCCTTTGTTTTTCGCCTATGTGATAAGTACCCTTTTCTCATGGGCGGTCTCATTTTAATGACGACAGCTCTTAATATTTGCACTGATATTCATAAAGGTGTGAACTCAACATGAAATTGATGATCGACGTAATTATGTAATAAATGTACATAGACAGGCGCTGCCATTAAAACCATAAAATTCAACAAATATTAAGCCGGTGCACAGCAAAATCTTCATTTAGACATGTGCGTACAGCGAAGACTCTCATCAGCCTACGCATCATGCGCAGTCTGGTCTGAGTCTTCGCTTTCCGCCTGGGACAACATGTGGGTCCTTTGCTATCCCTCGATCGTCGAGTGAAGACTCTGATCAGACTGCGCGTATGTACATGGCTGATATTAATTTCGCTGTATTGGAGATGCAAGTCCCAAGAAAGTTGCTATTGTCTGATTAACCCATTTAACTAAGCCTAGAGTACCATAATGGATATTGGCAAACAGTGCAGGCCCAGATTAGACGGTCAGAATGCGGAGTCTATTCAGGACCTACACTGTTTGCATGAAACATGGATATTTCTGATAAAAATTAAGAAAATAAAAGCAACCAGACACCCTTAAAAGTGGAAATGGGCATGTTCACGTAATGAGTCGAATGGTAGATGAGACTGTGTCCATCGGTCATACTCTGTTCCCTGAAGACTGAAGACTAGAATGAATTTAAAATTTTCATTTTTGTATATAATCTATACATTTTTTTTTTTTTAATTGTGTTTAACCCAAAACCATTTTAAAACAGACCACTGCCCACTAACTTCTACAGGAATGATATGATGCTGAGAATTAAATCAACGAATATTTTCTATGATTTATTAAGTAAAACTGGGGTTTCAGGGGTAAACGTTATTTTCCTTATTTCTGCTCTAAAATATAGATTGTGGGTACTCATTAGAACGGTGTTTCTAACATGTACCCACAATCTGTATTTTGAGCAAAAAAAGAAAAATAACACAATTTTTCATCGTAATATTTTAGACAAAATATGACATTTGAGCCGACTCATGAGAAAATAGTCCTTAGGATTGTCCGTTTTATGATTCTTCAAATGCGCAGCCGAAGCATGGCTCTTTACCTGGACCTTCCTCTAGGCCCACACTACATGACTGCAAACAACAAAGGTTCTGACGGGACTGCGCGTATGCGCAGGCTAGCCTGAGCCTTTGCTGTTCGCCTATGTGATAAGTCCCCTTTTCTCATGGGCTGGCTCATTTTAATGACGACAGTTCTTGATATTTGCAGGGACATTCATAAAGGTGTGAAATCAACATGAAATTGATAATCGACGTAATTATGTAATACAAGGTACTGCATTGTCATTAAAACCATAAAACCAGTGCTTCAGCTGAAGTGCACGACCCGCCGGATGCTTTTAGCTTTATGAGTGTTACCATATATGGGTATGGCGGCCATTTTGGTCATGTGACCTGGACCTAAGACGGTTCCCCCAATAAATGCGCCTTATCGTAAGGAGCAAAAATATATCTTATACTTTAGTACTGTATTCTGAATCGTTTGCAGGATAAAATGCATTCTCACTTTTCCAATACAAAAGCATATGTGTCAAAGTTTGACCTAGGCACAAAGAAGGTCAAGGTCAACCCAGGGCCACCATTTTAGCAATTTATGATGGGACTACGTCCCAGATGCTATTTATCAAGTTTCGTGGAAATCTGCCCAGTGGTTCTGGAGAAGACTATTTTTGAAGGGTTTTTACCATATATGGCTTGGCGGCCATTTTGGTCATGTGACCTGGACCCCATGAGCAAATTTTGTTTTCTCCCATCCCATAGAGCTTCCATATGAAATTTGACTTCAGTCGGCCCAACGGTTTCCGAGGAGAAGCAGTTCGAAAATGTTCACATTTTTCGCCTCGGCGAGGCTATACTAAGTGGAATGTAATATTTTTCATGTTCATTGGTTAGATCTCATTGATATCTATCAGTATGTCAAAAATTGTTTAAATATTCCAAGCGGTTAAGTCACTATCACCAATTTTCACAAACGGGTTACGGACAGACAGACATAAAACCATTTATGGCTTGGCGGCCATTTTGGTCATGTGACCTGGACCCAATGAGCAAATTTTGGTTTCCCCCATCCCATAGAGGCTCCATATGAAATTTGACTTCAATCTGCCCAACGGTTTCCGAGGAGAAGCAGTTCGAAAATTTTCACATTTTTCGCCTCGGCGAGGCTATACTAAATGGAATGTACTATTTCGCAAGTTCATTGGTTAGATCTCATTGATATCTATCAGTATGCCAAAAATTGTTTAAATATTCCAAGCGGTTAAGTCACTATCACCAATTTTCACAAACGGGTTACGGACGGACAGACAAACTGACAGAATGTCAGACTGACAGAATGACAAGGTTATTTTTGGGCACTCTTAGTAAATCAACTGACTTCAGTCGGTCGCTTTTTCTGCGGGTCGTGCAATTCAACAAATATTAAGCCGGAGCACAGCAAAATCTTCATTTAGACATGTGCGTACAGCGAAGACTCACATCAGCCTACGCATCACGCGCAGTCTGGTCTGCGTCTTCTCATTCCGCCTGGGACAACCTTTGGGTCCTTTGCTATTCCTCGACCATCCAGTGAAAGCTCTGATCAGACTGCGCGGATGTACATGGCTAATACTATTGTCGCTGTCTTGGAGAGGTCGCTGTTGACTGACTGAACTGGTTTTTAAGGTAACCGGGCGCTGTAAGCACATAGGGGCTACCCCTAGACCGTGTCCAGGATTAGTTTTCCCTCTTTCCGAAAGGCTTTCGCATGGAGTTGTACACTAATTCCGATGTACTCTTCTCGCCTCAGTCACGGTGCAATAAAGGTGTAAGTGGTCTGTAAGTTACCGTGGTTTTTGACATAATCTCCAAATAGTTGTGGGCTGTCAATCGCGGCTATGGAACCTGTACAATTCCGACCTGCAAATCGTGTTCCATAGCCATTGCCCGTCTGGCCGTGGTAGAGGATGAAGGCGAGGAGGCTAAGTTTTAGTGCTTCTGGGCTGCGAATCGCGGCAGTTGTCAGCGGAATACGAATCGTGCTGATCTGCCAGTGCCTTCCCCTTAGTAAAATAGAAGCACTGTAATTTTGAATTTTGAACGCCAGGTCGAAAGTGGGCATGAAGCAACAGAGAAATCAATGCCAATTTCGGCTGCAAATCGCGATTTCTCTGTTTCGCCCGAGCAAACTAGGTCATGATGGTTCTCTCTTAGGGCCGCGTGATTGGCGTCGGACTGGCTACAAATGAAGTAGCCTTGCAATACCCATGGTAAACAGGGTTTTCGGACATGCAGCCCTAAGTTCACGATCTCGGTCCGGTGCAGGTTTAGGAGGGATGCGCCCTCCTAACTAACACTCCCTCCGTCATCGCCGTATCTAGGAATAGCTTGTGGACCTTCCGGGTTTTCTTCTTGTTCAGGGGGGGGGGGGATCTCTTCGGTGCGTTTTTCGATGGAGTTGTAGATGTGCTCGTCGTAGTATTTTGAGGTAGGTCCCTTGTAAATTATGAAGATGGGGGTATCTTTTGTCTTGAAGGCATATACGCAAGGTCCACGTTGATAGTTTCGTTTCAGGCGGTGCAATTCTAGGATGGTGGTGGGGGAGTCGGAAGTAGCTGCCACCCAGGCTCTGCCCAGGTGATATTTCCATGGTTGTTGTGGGTTGGGTGGCAGCTTCTCGAAGTCTTTTTCTTCCGATGTCCAGATTCTTCCTCTTCTAGTGGGTTGGGCTGGTGACGAGCGTCGTTGTGCTTTAGGCGGGGGTGGTCTCTCTGTGGGTGATGGAACGGTGGTCGCCGGCTGTGGACTTTCTTCGGGCTGGGGATGAGCTGGTGCTGGCGAGGACGGCGTTGGCGGGAGCGTCGGTTTCTGTATCGTTGGCGCTGGCTCGGCGCTGGCTGTTGTTTGCGGCCTCTGTTTCCTGGTGATGGTCGCAGTGGTCGTTGAGACTGTATTGACAGCTGCAGGCGCTGCTTGTTGTAGTCTTTGCTGTTGGATCTTGACTGTCTTCTTGGATCTGGCTGGAGCAGGAGTGCTTAGATCCCAGCGAAGGCTGACAGTCTTGCACTGGTGCTGAAGGCCTGTGGTCACTTCAGGCACCCCATGCAGTCGGTATGACTGCAAGAAAGCCACAAGTGGCTCTGGAAGTCGATATTCTTTCATCGAGACAGACATGCTGAGAGTTGATCTTGACGATTGAAGAGCTGAGAAGCGAATGAGAGGTCGCTGTTTGTTTGCTGGGTGTAATATAACCAAGTCCCAAGAAAATTGCTATTGTCTGATTAACCCATTTAACTAAGCCTGGAGTCCCATAAAATGGATACTGGCAAACAGTGCAGTCCCACATCAGACGGTCAGAATGCGAAGTTTGATCAGGACCTACACTGTTTGCATGAAACATGGGTATTTCTGGCAAAAAAATAAGAAAAATAAAAGCAATCGGACGCCCCTAAAAGTGGAAATGGGCATGTTTAAAATATAGAGCAGAACAGTCGACTAGGCATAAATGGGTTAAAACTGTAGAGCGTTTAAAATTAGGCAAAGCGCATTGTGATCTGACATTTAACCATAATTATCTGAAAAAAAAAATGTTCATCAAAGACAACCCCTCCCTACACTGGGATGCGCAATATCAGCATGTTATCGTTATGTTTGGATGACACTGCTTTTATTTATTTATTTATTTATTTATTTATTTATTACCTTAACACGTCCATGAAATGTTTACCATTGCAAACCCTACTTTATATAGAGAAAAGTGGGGTTTTCAAGGAAAATATTATTTTTCTTATTTCTGCTCCAAAACATAGATTGTGGATACTCGTTAGAACCGCCTCATTGAGTAAGTTCTAACGAGCACCCCCAATCTATATGTTTGGAGCAGAAATAAGAAAAATATCGCAATTTATCATCTGATAATAACATTTTTACAGCCATGAAAACTTGCCCTTTTTGGCATGGATGTGTTAACGTAATGATTTATTTATTTATTTATTTATTTATTGTATTAAAAAATAAATAATAATGCATTTTTGTTTTGTGCTGTCTTTTGACACTAAGGTATAATTTCTTTTGTGACCACAGCAATATTTTGAAAAAGCACAGTTGAAAATTTCGAAATCTTTGATTTCCATATATAGTGTGCTTTATTGGTGGAAATATAAAGTTTAAAGACACATTTTTTTCTCTATATAAAAGGGGTGGCCTATTACATAATCTCCAATAATCAAGTCCTTCGGACCATAGGGCACATCAAAGGCTTATCTTATCTAAGTGATTATGAGGTGATTATGAGCAGAGACTCTCTGAGAGATATGTTTAAAAGGGGCTCTATAAGGGGAACTTGTGTGATGGTATATTTTTTACTGAGATTGTTTCCAACAAAATGTTGTTTTAAATTATTTTTTTTATTTTTATTTTATTTTTTTTTTTTTAAAAAGTAAAGAAAACTCTGACAGTCATTGTTTCATTGATTCAAATCTGAAAAGAAGTAAACTTAATGAATTTATTAATTCAAGATTGTGTTTGTTCATTTGATTTGAGGTTTAACATCCCGGACAACACTTTATAGGTCATTTAGGAGATGTCACTTTCAATTTTTTGGGGGGCATTTACCCGACACTGAGATGAAATGACATCTCAAGCCCTGTCGCCCAATAAAACCAATAGGGTTTATAAGCACGGACGGTCCGACTTGCACCGCGATTTAACCATTCAATGAACATGTATTAATTTATTTGGGGTTTGGAGGGGTATACATTATTTTCCATATTTCTACTCAAAAACATATATTGTCCTCATTAGAATCCCCTCGCAGAGGCGTTTTTAACAGAACTCACAATGTAAAAAATATTGTATAGTAAAACTGGGGTTTAGAGGGGAAACATTATTTTTTTTTTAAATTTCTACTCAAAAACATAAATTGTGGGTTCTCGTTAGAAGCACCTTACCGATGCGGTTCTCACAGGTACCCACAATATATGTTTTGAACACAACTTGTGGGTTCTCATTAGAAGCGCCTCCCCGAGGCTGTTCTAACAAGTACCCACAATATATGTTTGAGTCGAAATATTAAAGATATCAGGATTTTTATCCTTTTTGGTCGTAAAATTTAACCAAGATATTTCAATAGGCATGTTTTTAGTAATGATTATCAATAATTGTGACTAAAAATAAAATAAAAAAAAAAAACAGAATACATTCCATTTATTTCAAAACCAGGACATGGTTATCAAACAAGTAAATAAATAGATGTGAATTGTCTCTAGGTAACTGATTACCCTCTCTTGGTCCCCTACCTGTATGACAGTCAGAATACCCCAAAAGTATCTTATCTCAAAACTGATTTCTTCAATAACTGGTCATTAGGGTGTTATGCAATCAAAAAATGTGTCTTTAAAGGCATTTATTCTTGATTATTGAGGACTATCATTTCATTACATAATATTATGTAGCCCTCAGTGCTGACTGAAGACAAGTCCTCTGTCTTCAACAGGTAAGGGGCCTCCCTGGGGAAAATCAATAATTTACTAACTGTTGACTGGAGTGTATATTATTGATTTTCCCCTTATGTACCTCAGTCAGGGGATTCAACAAGAGCTACTAATCACCCTATTAGGGACCGCCTTTGATCTGCTATAGATAGTATACTACAGGGGGCAATAAAACAATTATGAACACACGGTGTGTTTTACTGTTTCAGAATAAATGCCTTTAACAAATTTTAAGATCAAATGAAAATTGTTTTAAAAAAGATTTCTGCAAAGATAATATTTTGTATCCAAATGACTTTTTTTCCTATGACGAATATTTCCAAAAAATACCAAACGCCAATTTCCTGTCAGTATGTTTAAACATCAATTTCAAGCTATTGTGAATAGTAACTGAGTTGACTTAGGCAATTTTCGACCGAACAGTTCAATAGTGCAACTCGGTTCTAGCGCAATTTTACTAATACGGGGAGCAAAAGGATAAAATGTCAGAACAGTCTACATTATATCTTTGTAAAGTTTGGAAAATTCACTATCTGGATCTAACAGAATTTAAAACTTTACGAAATTAATTTAAGAATAAATCTAGTCCAAAATCGGTTAGATTCATGATTTCGCTATTTTAATGACACCATTAATGGAAATACAGGGCTGTAACTAAATACAATAGGGAAGCAAGAAGATCTTTTCCAAATCAGACAAAAAATACATCAATAGAAAGCTCTTGGGTTTTTCTATAAAAAAATATAACTAAACTTCAATTCTACATTTAAATGTTATAAAGTTATAAAGGTTTAAATGAAGTTTTCCCTATAAAGCTAATGCAAATCGGTTATCATTTCATACAGGTAGCATGACTGTCTGCATGTGTCCGGAAAACCAATAATTATCGGCAATCTCCGGTGAATGTTACATAAAATCCCACATGGGCAGTTCTAACAAGTACCCACAATGTATGTTTTGAGCAGAAATACGAAATATAAAATCTACCCCTGTAAACCCCAGTTTTACTAAATAAAAGTGGGGTTTTAGGGTATCAAAATTATATAGGCGTGTCATCTTATGACACGCCTATATAATTTTGATACCCTGAAACCCCATTTTTATGGAAAACTGGGGTTTACAGGGATAAACCTTATTTTTCGTATTTCTGCTCTAAAATATAGATTGTCGGTATGCGTTAGAACCGCCTCATCTCTGAGTAGAAATAAGAAAAATAGCAATGACGGCTATTAATAAATGCTACGTGGATTTCGTTAAATGCTATAGTGCTGGCGATTTTCTTTTTAATTTGAGACTGAAAATCCCCATCAACAACATATAGGTCATTTTGGAGACGCTGATTCCAATTTTATTGGACTCCTACCCAACAATGAGATGAAATGACACCTCAAGTCCTGCCGCCCTATGAAACCAATGGGTTTATATGCAAGGGCGGTCCAACTTGCACCACTTACCTGGGCAGGCTTAGATTCTCTAAATGGATTACCAGTACTCATGCGCTCTGCGTGGAATCGCCATGCAGCCCTATCTATTTCTTCAAGCCTCGATAGGTTGTAGTTAAGAGGACTTTAGCAAAGTAACTCAGATTCATAAAAAAAAATTGGGGTCGATTGATAAGCAATCGTAGATTTTCAACTTTTGAAAAAGAATTAAGTTCTTACCTTTGAAAATTTGGGCAGCAAAATATCTCTAAGCTATTTTAGCTGTTGTCTTGAAACTTGAAAGGCTGAAAGGGATGGGTAGATGACCTGATTAACTTTTGAAAATTCACAATTTTCTTCTGGAGGAATGGCTCTTTGAGCAGTTATGGCTCTTTTATCAGTTTAACGTTGTAAACAGGATATTAAAGACACTGTTTATGATATTGCCTCGGGACTTAAGAAGCTGATTGGGAATGACGAGGAGATGACCTGATTAACTTTTGAAAAAAAAAAAATCTTAATTTTTTTCTTGAGTAATGGCCCTTTGAAAATGTCGGCAGATTAACCTTGTAAGTACGATATCTCAAAACCTGTTAAAGCTATGATTTTGAAACCTGACAGGCTTATAGGGAATGGTGAGTGAATGGCCTAGTTTAATTTTGAAATTAATTCTGGAATTTTTTCCAGAGCTATGGCCCTTTGAACAATTCGGCATTTTAATCTTGTAATCAAGAAGTAGTCAACCCTCTTTATACCTACAATCGATTTAACGACAAAACTCGTTATAACGACAATTTCAATGAAACTAATCCTTAGCTAAAGCTGATACGGATTAATGGTAATACCTATTCAAAAATTTTGTAATTATTTAATAGTCCAAGAAGCAAATGTTATGAATATTTGTTAGAATCGCCTCGACGAGGCGATTCTAACAAATATCCACAACATTTGTTGCTTGGAGTAATCAAGCGAGAGAGTCTTTTAACTCCTTATTGGTAGTCTTTATAACGGCTAAATCCTTATAACGACACCATATTTGGGAACAAATACTGTCATTATAACGAGGGTCCTCTGTATCTAAAAATTGCTTAAGCTACTGCCTTGGAACGTGATAGGCTGATAGAAAATGATGAGTAGATGACCTAGTCAAATTTTGAAGAAACAAAAAGCATCTGAAAATTTTTCTTCAGTTATGGGCGTTTGAGAATTTCGGCATTTATGGGCAAGCATATGGATGGGGGCATAGTGTTTTATAAACACCCTTTTAGGTTTTAGGCGTAGTGTTATAATATCATTTCTGGCCAGCATTTGATTTTTTTCTATGGAAATCAATTGATACCATAGCAAATAACGAATCGGTATAAGCTGAAAGAAGTACTTATGCGTCAAAAGACTTTGCACACCAGAATTTGCATTACGAAAACACCCCTATACAAAAACATAGTAAATTTTACCGCCAAAAAAATGCAAATTTTAAGACAAAAAAAAAAATGTGATATTTTTCTTATTTCCGCTCTAAGATATAGATTGTGGGTACTCGTTAGAACCGCCTTGATGTTCAAAATATAGATTTTTGGTACACTTTAGAACCGCCTCATCGAGGCGGTTCTAACGAGTACCCACAATCTATATCTTAGAGCGGAAATAAGAAAAATAATGTTTACCCCTGTAAATCCCAGTTTTACTACATAAAGGTGAGGTTCAAGGGGTCAAATTTAGGGGTCAAATTTATATAGGCGTGTTTTCTTGAGGGTAGACTCAATAAAAATTCAAAGAATGACATTGTAGGATCTTAGATTCTGACAAAAAATGTTTTAGTTTGTCGAGATAAACGTCAATGGATATTTTTCTCACTTCTTCATTAAACGTGAGTACTTTCATGTTTGTGAGGCACTTTCCATGTGCATGTAATTTGTAAAAAAAAAAAAAGGTAACAATAACATTCCAGACTTAATTTTTGTCTCTAAGTTAATATTGAGGTAAACACCCCATTACCATACCCATTTAGCCACTATGCACGAATCAATGTATGTTTTTGAAAATAATATTGAACTTATCAGTACGTGATATATCTTTCTTAAAGATACTTTTTGTTCGCCTTCATGGCTAGTATTAACAATAAAGTTAATAATAATTATAAATAGTATTAATTATTAATATGTATCATTATTTTTATTGAAAACCATCATCTTACGAATCTCTGATTCTAAGTCAACTGCATGGTTACATTTCAAGTAACTGATTATTATTATTATTATTATTATTATTATTATTATTATTATTATTATTATTATTATTATTATTATTATTGGTTTAAACATATTTATTCAGAAGTAACAAGTTAACATACATACATATACAGGTACATAATATGACACACCGGCCCCGATAGCTCAGTTGGTAGAGTGTCCGCTCCGGGGAACGGGAGGTCATGGGTTCGATCCGGGGCGCGACATACCAAAGTCGTTAAAAATGGTACTAGCTGCTCCTCAATTGGCACTCAGATTTACGGGGTAGAGCTATGACTGGTCGACCCAGTGTCAGGATAATGTGACTGGGTGTGGTATCATGTAATGTATCTGGGACATGATACTTCAGTGAGGCAGCACTATAAAAGTGAGCATTGAGCTCCCTGTCGCAACCAGACACCGTCGTGATATGACAGAAAAATTGTTGAAAGCGACGTTAAACCCGAATTCACACACACACACACATAAACACACACACACATAAACACACACACGCACACACACACACACACACACACACACACACACACACACACACACACACACACAATATGACAGGATTTGGACGGAAACAAAAATGCTTAAAGAGTCCATTTCCTCAATAATTATAATTATTATTATAGCATCACTTTTATTATTATTCAGGGCTTAACTTTAGTAGCTCTGGAGGAGGTGTCATTGGGCGGGACTCTGCCACCCTGAGGTGTGAAGTTGAAGATCTTACCATGTGGCAAATGATGAAAATAGAAAAAGTGAAGGAAAGTGGAAATAGGGTCGTTTTGGCGGCTTGGAAACTTGGTGCCGGTGTTCGAAAAACAGTGAGGGACAGACGCATACGGGTGAAGAAAGAAGAGGATGGGGTCTCCGGGGCGATGATTGTGAACATAAATAGGTTGAGATGCGAGGACGAAGCAACGTATCTCTGTACTATCAACACTTATCATATGTGGCCTGTACAGACATCTCTTGCTGTTGAAAGTACGTAAGAATTAAGTGACGTAGGGCATGTTTTCATGCTCCAAAATGATTATTTTTCTGGTGAAAAATTGTGATATTAGTCTTATTTATGATCCCAAACATGGTTTGTTGGTGCTCGTTAGAACCGCCTCATAAACGAGTACTCACAACCTATGTCTTGGAACAGAAATAAGAAAAATAATGTGTACCTCTATAAACCCAAGTTTTCTCTATTTAAAGCGTGGTTTAGAGGGTGTTCATAACACGGACTTGTAAATATGATGCCAAAGAATTCAATATAAATATATGGCCCACAACAATAAAAAAGGTGGCTTACAGCATATGCGTTCAGCGACGACACCGATAAACCTGCATATCCATTAGGTTAGCCTGCAGCCTTCTCGTTCTGCATAAATGACGCTTTGGGTCCCTGGGTATTTATAAAGCGCTCAGCGAACACTTTGATCAGACTGCGCAAAAACGCTGTTTGATCTGAGTCTTCAGTGGGTACACAGGTCCGAAGGTACATGTTCGCTAAGTTCCATATCATGACAAAGGCCCTAAGAATCCTAAATTGAACCGTGGTGGTATTTTCAATATTTGTGCGCAAATCTAAATTATTGAAACTTGTGAACTGCCTCAGTGAGGCGGTTCAAAGGAGCAGCTATAGCCCCATATTTGAGGTAAAACAAAGTAAAATATCATTTAAGGGGAATGGATACACCTTCAGGGGAGTCAACTCCTGCAAAGGTATTTTTGTCTCCGATGTCAATAGGGGTCAACTCTTAAAGGAAAGAATTTGCTCCTGAGGAGCAAATTCTTTCCCTTAAGAGTAGACCCCTTTTCAGCGGGACAGGGCTTATAGAAAAGCGAGCAGGAAGTTCCGAAAGTTGTCTCCCTTTGAAAAATGGCGGAAAAATCTGCCAGGTTTATCCATTTCCCTGAATTGTCCTATAAAGTTGCAATTTCCAGGATCATGATAGAAATGTTTATCGTAGACCTTTTTTGTACATTGTTGAAATTATTTTTTATAAGGCCAACACGCTTGTGTAACGTCGAATAGTCATTCATGGCTGATGTTTTTAACGAAAATACTTATCCTCCAAATATATTTACCCTTAAGATGCCAATCACAACAACTGTCGTCTTCCAGTTACTTAAAGAGTCATTGATGCAAACAGAAATATGTTTGAAAGAAGCTACAGCAACGTGGCTCCTCGGCCTAGCGGATAAGAGCGCTGACTCTTAATCATAAGGTCTCTTGCCGCTGTGATTCGAGCCTGGCTCGGATCACATGTGAGACGCAACGGAAGGTCAGGTGTTTTTCTCTATGTATTCCGTTTTTCCACTTCTGATTAACTATCGGCTCGAAATAAATGGCATAATCTTGAAACGGCCGTAAAACCAAAGCAAAAAAAAGAAGATACAACAGACGACAACGACAACATTTTAAGATGCAGTTTTTCGTGACATCTGAATTGTATTATATGCCAGTGCCTATGGTTTTGAATATAATGTTTTCTTTGTTTGATTTGAGGTTTACCGTCCCCATCAACACTATTTAGGTCATTTTGAAGACTTTGCTTCCAATTTTGTGGGACTTTTACCCGACATTGAGATGAAATGACATCTCATTCCCTGCCGCCCAATGAAACCAATAGGGTCTTTATGCAAGGACTCGCACCACTTTGCCTGGGCAAGCTTAGACTTGCAAAGCGGTTATCCAGTACTCGTGTGCGGTCGGTTTCAGCTCTGCGTGGAAGCATCATGCAGCCTTATCTATTTCTCCAAGCCCCGGTGGGCGGGGGGGGGGAGCAATTGGAATATAATGATGAACATTCAAAACGGCTACTCATATTTCGTCGAGCAAAAATATTGCTATAATAGATACGCTACATGATTTAGTGAACAATAAAAACTTTGTTTCTTAAGCTGTTGGAGTGGGGGCGGTAAGGCATAGTCCTTCTCCTCCTTTGGCGTCACCTTTGCTTTGTCAGTTTGTTTTCCTGGCATAACAACGCACTGCCAAATAGTCTCAACACTGCACAAAAATGATGAGAACTTTTAGAACATCCCTCGTATCCACGAAAACGGAGTGTCACAGTTTATCTAACAACCCTCATATCCACTTGACACTCGAAAGAGAACGAGGACTGGAATAGTCGCTTGGCTGCAAAATATCCTGACTCGTTTGTAAAAAATTCGACTCAAACTGTCGATATATTCGGCTATAAATTCGACTCAAACTGTCGATATATTCGGCTATAAATTCGACTCAAACTGTCGATATATTCGGCTATGCTTGCCGATGTACAAACAAAGACTGACAAGTGAGCAAATTCTCTCGCTGGTAAAATGCTATTAATTTAAATAATAATAGGAAGTGAGCACATGACTAGTTCACTTATATCAAAATATAAAGCTTTAATATTTTAACGGAAAACTGACCAATAATGAGACTCCTCATGTTATGATGAACCTGTCGAAAGTAAAACTCAAAACAGAACTGATCCAGAGGAAAGGCGATTTACCTTACTAGGATAATTAATAGTTATGCTGTGCATTACTTCAAAATAGATACGCTACATGATTTAGTGAACAATAAAAACTTTATATAAATACGAAAATGTGGAAAATGGGGTCTATATGGGTATATATTTTGTTCGTATTTTTGCTCAACGTTATATATATTTTGGCCTCGATGACGTGTTTTAAGGAGGACCCACACACAGTCGGCAATAGGGAAATTATGGCAATGCTAATTCTATAGATATGGAAGAGGACGTCGTAATATAATATTTTAGATTACCATTGCAAACACGCACCTCTGTGCTAAAATAGCGTCTTTCTTATCTCTACAACTAGCATTTTCTGACGAAAATTAGCACTGGTTCCTACCCAGGAACAGAGGGCTTTATTAGCCGAAACTACGTAGTATGGCCCATGTTCTTTCTTAGGAATGTTTTCATTGCTCTTAAAGGAACTCATTTTTTATTTTATTTGCCTTCACTGCAGCTGGTGTTGTGCCGTGTGGCGGCCGTAAAACGTCTCCCCGTACATCAACCATAGTGCAGTTTATATTTTACTTTTTGTCCTTTGAGATCATCGTGAATATTCTGAGAAATCAGAAATAAATTATTGATTTAGACTCATTCTAGACAGGTTTTTAATTATTTGGACCCCATTTTGATTTATATTAGTCTTTGAATCGACTGCCTATTCAAAATTCGCAAAATTTCAGTATGTTTCCTCTGGCTTTCTTTGCCGGATCATTACAGGGTCACTGATGAGGCTTTATTAGCCGAAACAACGTAGTATGGCCCATCTTCTTTCTTATGAATGTTTTCATTGCTCTTAAAGGAACTCATTTTTTATTTTTATCTATAAATAAGGTCGATTATTATTATTATTATTATTATTATTATTATTATTATTTCTAGTTAAAATATAAATTGTTGGTACTCGTAGGAACCGCCTCAGTAACTAGATTGTGCGTGCTCGTTAGAACCGCCTCAATGAGGCGGTTCTAACGAGTACCCACAATCTATGTTTTAAGCCAAAATAAGTAAAAAATGAAAACCTCCGTTAACACCACTTTTCTTTTTATAAAGTGGATTTTAGGGGGTGGGGGTCTTCATTTCACGGATTTGTGAACCTGAGGTTAACGTTTTGACCGTTAACGAATTCGTTAAGCTAAAATGGTTTTAACTCATCCTAATGTATTGCACTGTATCTTGCAGGCCATTCTCTGTATATGTTTTTTGGTTGAATTCAATCTCTGTCTCTTTCAGGTCTTCCGGAAGACTCGCTGGTGTCTAACTTCCCCACAGAAGTCTTTGAGGACAAAACGGCAACTTTCGCCTGCACCGGATATCCGGGTTATCCGGACGGAGAGATCATGTGGCGTACTAAACACGAGAACGAGACTGAATTTTACGACTATGAATTCTACTCTCAGATTTCAAATGTCTCGGATGACAAATGTAGACGAAAAGAAATCAACAGTGTTCCTTTTCAGTTTGACATGTCATGGAATAACACGTACGTCAGATGTTACATCTCAAATACAGATTACTACGCTGAGGGACAAATCCGATTGCTCCCTTGTAAGTATATTCGTTACGAAAACACGCCTATACAAATACATTGTAACCTTTATCACCGAATAATTTAAATTTTTAAGACGAAAAATTGTGATATTGTCTTATTTCTGCTCAAAATATAGATTGTGGGTACTCGTTAGAACCGCCTCATCGAGGCGGTTCTAACGAATACCCACAATCTATATTTCCTCATCGAGGCGGTTCTAACGAGTACCCACAATCTATATTTCCTCATCGAGGCGGTTCTAACGAGTACCCACAATCTATATTTTAGAGCAGAAATAAGAAAAATAACGTTTACCCCTGTAAACCTCAGTTTAACTATATAAAAGTGGGGTTCAAGTGGGTCAAATTATATAGGCGTGTTTTCGTGATGTGTAGCTGTCGTTGCCTGCTGTCCGTTCGTCCGTCCCCCGTCCGTCCGTCGTTAACTTTTCACATTTTAAATAAAATAGAAGCGAAGACAATGGTTAGGAATCGATACAATTAGCCCACAGCTCCCATCAAAGACACCAAAGGGAAAGAAACACAAACATGAAATAACTAGATCCTAATTGAAACATCAGTAGCGGAAAGTCAAAAGCACAGTTACTTTCCCACAATATGGCCAATTGGCTATTTAAAACAAAAAGATATAAGCTATACAAGCACTAAAAGACAAACCATAACAAAAATAAACCGCGACAGAAGAAGCGCCTTGGGGCGTTCAGTGATAAGAAATACACGGCTGGGGGTTGGGGGGGGGGGGGGCTTAAATCGATTTTACGCGGCCGCAATCCTCGCCCTTACTTCTTTCGCGATTTAGACATTGTACATTCCGCATAAAGACTTCCTCACTCATCAGTGCATTATCTCCGAGAACATAAAAAATCAAACAACCACAGAGATGAAACAACGATTCGGACTCGACAGCAACCGACCACTAAAATGCTGGGACAAAAGAAAACCAACAGTTGGACTCCGATGGAAGCGACCAGAGACAGAAAATCAGGCACCAACCAACATTACATGCAATTAAATTCTAATTCTCAGTAAGCCTTTACGCTAGATCCGTCATAGAATCTGAGGCCTGCCCCGCCAGTGTGCAATTAAAGAGGGAAGCAAAGTTGTCGACCGTGCTCGGGCTAACTACCACGCATGCAGTTTATCGTATAACATTGTTGTATCTTATCTCTCTCATTGGACCTCAGTTGTCATCCGGAGCACGGTACAATTTAACACTGGGGTAAACCAGTGCTTCAGCTGAAGTGCACGACCCGCCGGCTGCTTTTAGCTTTATGAGTGTTACCATATATGGGTATGACGGCCATTTTGGTCATGTGACCTGGACCTAAAACGGTTCCCCCAATAAATGCGCCTTATCGTAAGGAGCACACATATATCTTATACTTTAGTACTGTATTCTGAATCGTTTGCAGGATAAAATGCATTCTCACTTTTCCAATACAAAAGCATATGTGTCAAAGTTTGACCTAGGCACAAAGAAGGTCAAGGTCAACCCAGGGCCACCAGTTTAGCAATTTATGATGGGCCTATGTCCCAGATGCTATTTATCAAGTTTCGTGGAAATCTGCCCAGTGGTTCTGGAGAAGACTATTTCTGAAGGGTTTTTACCATATATGGCTTGGCGGCCATTTTGGTCATGTGACCAGGACTTCATGAGCAAATTTTGGTTTCCCCCATCCCATAGAGGCTCCATATAAAATTTGACTTCAATCGGCCCAACGGTTTCCGAGGAGAAGCACTTCGAAAATTTTCATATTTTTCGCCTCGCCGAGGCTATATTAAATGGAATGTAATATTTCGCAAGTTCATTGGTAAGATCTCATTGATATCTATCAGTATGCCAAAAATTGTTTAAATATTCCAAGCGGTTAAGTCACTATCACCAATTTTCAAAAACGGGTTACGGACGGACAGACAGACAGACCATATATGGCTTGGCGGCCATTTTGGTCATGTGACCTGGACCTAAAACGGTTCCCCCAATAAATGCGCCTTATCGTAAGGAGCACAAATATATCTTATAATTTATGATGGGCCTATGTCCCAGATGCTATTTATCAAGTTTCGTGGAAATCTGCCCAGTGGTTCTGGAGAAGACTATTTCTGAAGGGTTTTTACCATATATGGTTTGGCGGCCATTTTGGTCATGTGACCAGGACTTCATGAGCAAATTTTGGTTTCCCCCGTCCCATAGAGGCTCCATATGAAATTTGACTTCAATCGGCCCAACGGTTTCCGAGGAGAAGCACTTCGAAAATTTTCACATTTTTCGCCTCGGCGAGGCTATACTAAATGGAATGGAATATTTCGCAAGTTCATTGGTTAGATCTCATTGATTTCTATCAGTATGCCAAAAATTGTTTAAATATTCCAAGCGGTTAAGTCACTATCACCAATTTTCACAAACGGGTTACGGATGGACAGACAGACTGACAGACTGACAGAATGACAGAATTACAGAATGACAGAATGACACGGTGATTTTAGGGCACTCTTAGAAATCAACCGACTTCAGTCGGTCGTTTTTCTGCGGGTCGTGCAATAGGCGAAGCGATGAAAATAACTATGTCACGTTCTTCTGACATTTTGACAAAACAAACAATTTTCAACACTTGTATCATTTGTATGCATATTAGTTTTTATCAAAAGATCGGAGAATTAAGGAAATCAAGCTCTTGGCACCAAAAAAAAAAAAAAAAAACATTTAAGTAAACTCCGTTTTGCTGCATATAAAGTTATTTTAACATTTTTTGAAAAATAATTTACTTCTTGTCGACTAAAGTATATGTTTGTGTAATGTCTATATGGAACAAACACAACGGCGCAGTGCGTTCCTTGCCAGTGAAGATTATATTAGGACAAGAAGCAGAGCTGTTTCGGTACAGGATGCGGCATTGTGGCTGACGTTTTCCTGTACATGTAATATTGATGGTTTTAGTATTGAATTGGAACACTTGGGAGGTAGGTCTCACATTTTTCATCATTTGTATCTAGCACCATGTGATTCATTGTCATTGAAGAAGGTGTATCATATGCTGAAGAAACACGCTAATTTAACAGCTCGTAATGACATGTCACTGAAAGTGATAAAGTCATGTGTTGGAACACAAATATTTTGTGACTAAGAGTGGGAATACTCTGTGTGTCTGTTACCAGACCTTCGATGTAAGGTCAACTATGAGAAAAAAATGGGTTCGAGACATTACATTGAATTCTAACACAGCGCGCCTATATAGGCAATGGAAAATTACTGTGTTTTATTCTGCAACAATTCACAGCTCGGAAGAGCGTGACGAGTGACGTCATTAAAAACTGCCAATATATGACGTCACTAGTCGATTTACTTGACGTTAGACGGTGTAACGTCGTTTTCTCGCATCGAAAACGTTAGAAAAGGATATAAATGCATGTGTTTCAGTCGATAATTTTAGCGAGATTTCTTCTAACAATGGCGAAAAGTTGTGAGATTTTGAAGGAAACAACAACATTATTGCTGATTTTCAGCGTGTTAGAATCGAAATAGATCGGCTCTAGTCTGTGATTTGTTGAGTAATAAATCACAGTTTGTCGGTCAGTTGTAAGTAGACAAATCACGCGCGCTACGCGCTCGTGATTTGATCTACTTTACAACTGACCTCCAAACTGTGATTTATTACTCAACAAATCACAGTTAGAGCTGATTCATTCTTAATTTGATAAAGGAAGTGAGGTTCAGTATGAAACCAGCCATCAATAGATGTTTAGATACTGGAGAAATGCCTGGTACATTGGATAAGAATAACCTGAACTATGCCAAAAAGTTGTTCATAATGCCGGCCGACGGAGAGTTTCTGTTGAAACTGTTTGATTAATGTGTTCCAGAAACTCTGTCTCTACAAGGTTTTAAGAAATGCGTGTTAAGTTTCAAATTTTGAGTCTAACTGTTGGATTTCTTTTGCTCCAACATTTCAGTGGTCTCTTGCTGTCGAGTCCTCACCGTTGTTTGAGCGCTGTGGTTGTTTGATTTTTGTTTTCTCGGAGATAATGCACTGATCAGTTAGGAGGCTTTCATGCGATATAAACAAATAATCTGTCTAAACCGCGACGAAAGTAAGGGCGAGGATTGCGGCCGCGTAAAATGTTGGTTTGTCTTTGAGTGTGTGTATCGCTTATATCTTTTGGTTTTGGATAGCAAATTGGCCATTTTGTGGGAAAGTAACTGTCCTTTTGGCTTTCCGCTATTGATGTTTCCATTAGGGTCTAGTTATTTCATGTTTGTGTTTCTTTCCCTTTGGTGTCCCTAATTGGAGCTGTGGGTTAATTGAATCGATTCCTGATCATTGCCTTAACTTCTATTTTTGGCACATTTATACCCAGTTATTTACCTGGTGAAGGAACTGTTTTTGTATACTATAATGCCTTTAAATATGGACGTTCGGTGGGGTTTTATGTGATAGATGTTTTGGGAAAAATACTTCTCGTTGTTGGTAAGATTTAAGATTGATGTAAAAATATAACGTTTCTGGGCAGGAATGAGGTGTTCAAAAATTGACCAATTTGAAAGGTTACTTTCTTACAAAGTGAAGTTTATTTTGTTTTTCTTCCAACAAGAAAAATACACTTTTTAATATGCATGTTCTATGATTATTCATAAATTTTGGAACATAATAGTTTTTTTCTAGAATCGTGACAACACTCTGAACAACCGTAAATTTTATCCTACGTGTTAGGTAGGCATTTTGATAGACTTTAAACCCCAAAAGAATCTCAACCTTCATGTAACAGCTCGGTCCGACCATTTTCCAATTACATCGGTATCAGTTTTGTGCTTGTTGTGTTTATTGTGGTTATGTTTTACAATCGTATACCCGGCTTAGACGCCACAGAAAGCTGTGTCTGATCTGACTCTGCACGGTTTGTGATTGGTCCAAAAATGAAAATCTAGGCATGATAGAGGAAACATTTCACCAGCTTTAATGGATGTCATTTCCATTGTAAATACATTAATTTTGTATTTCTCGTGAATTTTATTTCAGATGATATCTGTAACAATGTGCGATTTCTAGGGACCATTGAACACCCGTACACACCCCATAAGTACATTGTCTGTGGTAAAGAATTGAACATAATGCAATGCGCAGGGAACACCTGTTATGACGTAGCGGAGCATAACTGTGTCCAGTGCAAAGCAGACCGTAAGTATCACAAGCGTTAGTTTTAACAAAAAGTTTGTGTCTCCGCTTAGCGTACATTTATTTGTGTATAGCCATTGCATTATCAGGTGCACGTTTTATTAGTGTTTCAGAATATATAAAAAGTAAGATTTCAGGAGAATGAATATAACAGCAATTGATTTCAATTAAGAAGATGCATTACCTATTCTGTCCTGAACAACATAACAGACCTTTGTTCTATTTTATTGTGCTTTCTAAATGCTCACTCCAACACATATAAAATTATATGAAAAATGCCTACAAGTCTTTCACTTATAATGATAACGACTAGTACTGAAAATAGAGACTACCAGGTTTGCGTTTTTTGATATCAGGTTTATCAGGCAATGCTTCGAGAACTCTTGTAGAATCGCGAGGCTTGCTTAGCTGTGTAATTTCCATATAAACTTAAGCCTTGCTGAGCAAGTGCCACTTGTGCCACGAATTCCAAACGAAAAGTGACTGAAATATTATAATCAAATCAAACGTAACAGCACGTAAATAACTAAATATCCGTGTGTAAATACATTTACTTGATATTTAATCATATAAATCGAAGACAGTAAATAAAATAAAATAATAAATAAACATCATTTTTAGAGAGCGCCTACTCGATAAGAAGCCTTTTCCGTTGATGTGACTCGAAATCGTCATGTAAGTCACCCTAATGAAAAATTTTATACCATTTCAGACAAAAAGGGTGACCCTTGTCTCGGACAGCCCTTGTATTCCTATGTGGCCCACGAAACAGACTGTAAGAAGTACTACATCTGTATGGGACCGACAAAATCCACAAAGAAATGTACACGAGGCTATTTTTCTCCACGAGTACCCGGATATTGCGTGCTTGCCTATTCACAGTCGGAATGCGCAAGGAACCAGAAGAAATAATTGCGACCTGTGACAAAACACGAAGAGTTTTTATGGAAATTTAAGGTCGCTTATAGCCATAATACTCTTAGCTTCAACAGCTATTATTTGTCCACAAGCTAAATGAGACGCTTCTTCGCCTGAATGAATGGAGTGAATCTTAAGGGAGATTACTCTTACATGCAGCTTAAAAATCCACATCTCCTTTTAATGGGGCGCTACTATAACCGGAAGTGCATTTATTCTTGGAAGGCAAAAATTAGTTCAAAAGTATTTTGTCATTCTTGTTAAAAAGATCACTTTCAAATGATAGGATTTCATCCAGGGGAAAATCTTTCCTTTAAGAGTAGACTCGTGTTTGAGTCGCGGGAGGCGTGGGTAAGTTTGTAATACAGGAAAGCCGGATGTATCCATTCCCTCTCAGGATAAAGTAAGTCTCCTCTGTGGTGAAAAGTAGTTTATTGACGAGTATCGCCCTAATTTCGGAAAACTTTGAGACATATAATGAAGGAAGTAGATTCTTTCTTTAAAGAGTAGACCTCTTTCGACATGGGAGATAATATATTTTTTGAAAGAGTTGCCTTCCATAAAACCTTAAGATGCGGAAATCTCGGTAATTTACAAAAGCGCTGCATCAATGAAATCCCAGTTCACTGTGTAAAACCGTAAAAGACACGAATGAGCGATCGTATTTACCGTATTTACCATGCTGCTTGCAGCATCGGAGGATGCCAAACATACGCTCATTTTCACCTTTTTCTTGAACAAAGGGGAAAAAGAACTTCATATTTCACTGAAGAAATTCTTCTTTTATGGAAATGAAATGGTTTACACTGTAAAAGTTTGGTCGATGTTTGATAAAACGTCCAGCTCATATTGTTTCAAAGGGCACTGCATCGAGATGTGTGGTCCATTCACATTTTGTTGGCCGCAGGTTTGGTTCAAGCTTCACATTCCTACAATGATAAGGATCGGTTCTGGTAGCCAGAGTGAAAACAGGATACGGAATAGTGTTAAATATGGACAGTGAAACACAAATAATTGTACCTGTGACAGTTTGTGTTAGTTTGACATACGACCAATGTTACCTGGATATGTAAAATGAAATGCGTATTTGATTTTTATCAAGGACGTTAATGCATAACGGACCACGTCAACTGATCGGAATCGGAGCTAGTTTTTTAGGTAACCGGGCGCTATAGACATATGGTAAACAGGCTAGTTGACACTAAATGAACTTATCCTGTTTATTTCACCTCGACCGGGCATTACGTGATAAAAACCTATCATTAAAGGGGCATTCACAAACAGTGTAGACCCAGCTAATACACCACAGAGTGCAGCGTCTTAGCCGGGTGTACTCTGTTTGACGTTCAATGATTGTTGTAAAAACTATAATAAATGAAACTGACCACACACCTTAAACAGGTAATGGACCGGCTCCGAGCGGTAAGGCGGGAGATTCAATTGTCGTAACTGGAACGAAAAAAATGTATGTAAAATGGTATCCTGCGACATTCTGTGTTTCTGTTAATGAAAGGCCCCACTTAATTTGCTCAAACAAGGTCAGCGTGTTTTTGCTCACGTGTAACCTTTGTTATACGTGTATAAGAATTTCAAGTATTCTGTATACCGGTATTTGTAGTGGCGCATTAGTGTCAATGAAGGATAATCCTCGGCGTCTCTTCCATCTTTGAATCTGGACATGTCGATTCTCTTATGGAGGGAACGTTTAGACAAAATCCTTATCAATAAGATGGAAAACAATGTTGAGCCGTCTCATCTGGATCTAAACTGTTTGCACTTACGAAAACACGCCTATATAAATATATTCTAAATTTTACCGCCAGAAAAAACGAACATTTTAAGATGAAAATTGGTGATATTTTTTCTCATTTCTGCTCAAAATATAGATTGTGAGTACACGGTAGAACCGCCTCATCGAGGCGGTCTTAATGTGTGCTCACAATCTATATTTAGAGCAGAAATAAGAAAAATATGGTTGCCCCTGTAAACACAATTTTACTTTTAATTTAAAAGTGGGGTTCAAAGGGGTCAAAATTATATAGGCGTGTTACGTGGTATGTACCGGGCTACAGGGTCCAAAAGGTTAAGAACGAGGTGGAGAATGATCTGGACTGACTGATAAGTTTAAAATGATTATGGAAAGGTGTTAATCATTTAGAATACAGAACTCGCTTGTACAGTTCTCTGAAGGGTAAAATATGGACTTCGTGCATCCTGTATTATCATATTATTGCTGAGAAGCCGCTTAGTGAAGTTGCTATCTTTTTTTCATCAACAATTATTATTTATGCTTAAATGTACATGTTATCATTTTGTCGTTGTGTTTCACCACGTTCACATCGTTCTGCTAATCACTCTGTATGCGGTGCACCAGCTGGTATTTGAGCTGGGGCACAGCATTTCCTACATACTCAGATCAGCCTGTGCACCCGCGCAGTCTGATCAGAGTCTTCGTTGTGCGCTCTTATAATAACTGATGGCCCAATGCTATTTCATGCAGCAAGAGAAGTCTCTGTTCAGACTATATGGGTTTGCAGGCTGATCTGATTCTTTGCTGGGCGCACATATAAGTTATAGGAAGCCGTGCCCCGGCTTGTTTGAAGACAGAGGGGTGCCGCTTAGGGCACTTTATGCGTTGCGTGGTCCAACTGGAATGAGGGTATCATGTATCATATGATTTGCTTAGCTTCAAGACATTATACAAATTACAATTAATGGCTCAAACTTGGGAGAACGCATACATCTGGCATTTATGTTTATAAAACTTTGATAACTTCTTTAAATTTTGATCCGATTTTCATGAACTTTTTACAAATATATAGGGTTTTATGTCAACAGGATAAAAAGCACAAGGGCAGCTTAAGATGGGCAAGGTAACACAAAAGAGGGGTTGGGCACTGATATCAGTCCCACTACTAGTATATAATGAGGAAAGTGGGGTCTATATAGTTATACATGTATTCCCTTATTTTTGCTTTAAACTATTATGTGCTGAAATCTACGTTTGGAGCATAAATAAGAAAAAAGTGCCAAAGTGACTCATCTGAAAACGTCATTCCTTGATATGGAAACCAACATATTATTAGCCACGTCATGACAAATCCAACTGAATGTCATGTGTGAACTACAAAGACGCAGATCAGCCTGCCCATCCGCGCTGTCTGATCTGCGTCTTTGCAGTTCCTACATAGAAATGCTTGCATACCTAGTCGCTAAAACCGATACACAGGGTAGCTTGTGACGTAAGCTACTGTTGTTTTAAAGGTTATTTTTGCTATGGACATAAGCTGGTGCTATTATTTTTAGTTTTTTTTTTATTTTACTCTGACATTGCTTTATTTTTTACAGACACCTTCATTTTTCATTACTATGTATGTCATTGTCGTAATTTCAACCATTTCTACAATTTGTTTATCATGAAAAGCAGAACCATGTTGTATATAACTGTCTATAAGTCACTAATTTCATCTATTTCATATGTACAATGATTCATACGAGTAAAATGGTTTGCTTTAAAATAGATATGATCTAATTGCCTTTTATCTATCTCTTAAAGAACGCATGACTTGTGATATTATTATTAGATTAGGTCTGTTAACTGCATATACCCGTTCATTCATTTGCAGCTATGCTTCTTTCTTGGGAACAGGATTTCTTCAAGGTCCTTTCAAGACAGACAAAAACTCTAATTTAAACTACATGTATTTTGTCATTCAATGTTTTCTAATTAGTGTATTTTTTATTTCTTCATACATTCAATATGACTGTGCTGATTTTTTACCAGAAAGTGCACTCACACAATGTACTAAAAGTGTTATTCCATGTTATCCGCCATATGCATTGTCAATTAATTCAGTTATATTTGTTTTGTATGTTCTGATAATAAATGCTAATTTAAAATGTTTTGTTTTCATTCGCATAGCACGTATATGTGGATAGCGTTACCTATAAGGTCTCTAAATAAATATTACTCTTTTCTGATAGTGATTTATGTTTCTTATCCGTATGATATAGTGCTTTCTTTCACACCTCCAAAACGGTCATTTTCTGATGAAACTTTTTGATATTTTTCTTATTTATAATCCAAATATAGATCGTGGGTGCTCGTTAGAATCGCCTCCACGAGGTGTATCTAACAAGTGCCCAAAACCTTTGTCTTGGAGCACAATTAAGGAAAATAATGAATACCGCCGTAAGTCCCAATTTTATGAGTGGTGCTCCTTACTCGGACGTGATGTTATTCAAGGGGTGGAGTAAGTTAATTGTATCGATTCCTGATCTTTGTTTTACTTCTACTTTGTGCATAGACTGCGGGTATCCGTTAGAACAGCATTACAGCATTCTTTATTTGCATGCCGTTGGGTCAGGCCTCAGATTCTATGACGGCTCCAACGTAAAGGCTTATTGAGAGTTAGAGAGATCTAATTCAAGGTAATGTTGGTTGGTGCCTGATGCCATGTCTCTGGTCGGGCCCATCGGAGTCTAACTGTTGGTTTTCTTTTGCTCCAGCATTTCAGTGGTTTCTTGCTGTCGAGTCCTCGCCGTTGTCTCACCTCTATGGTTCTTTGATTTTTTGTGTTCACGGAGATGTTGCACTGATGAGTTAGGAGGCCTTCATGCGGACTGAACAAATTATTTGTCTAAATTCCGACGAAAGTAAGGGCGAGGATTGTGGCCACGTAAAATCGATTTAAGCCCCCCAGTGGAAATCTTTCCACTGACCGTTCCAAGGGGGTTCTTCTATGGCGGTTTATTTATGGTGTTGTTTGTTACTTACTGTGTGTATCAGTTGTGTCTTTTTATTTTGGATGGCCATATGGCCATTTTGTGGGAAAGTAACTGTCCTTATGGCCTTCCTTTGTTAAGGTTTCCATTATGGTCTGGTCGCTTAATGTTTGTGTTTCTTTCCCTTTGGTGTCTTTGATGGGTGGAGTAAGTTAATTGTATCGATTCCTGATCTTTGTTTTACTTCTACTTTACGAAAACACGCCTATACAAATACATTGTAACCTTTATCGCCGAAAAAAAGAAATTTTTTAAGATGGTTTATATATGTATTTTTACATCTGCTTAAAATATCGATTGTGGGTACTCGTTAGAACCGCCTTATCGAGGCGGTTCTAACGAGTACCCACAATCTATATTTTAGAGCAGAAATTAGGAAAACACGGTTAACCACTGTAAACCCCAGTTTTACCGTATAAAAGTGTGGTTCAAGGGGTCAAAATAGAGACCTTTTTTCGTGACAATCACACTTTAAATCTTGTAGCTGAAATACGCAAACCGAAAACATTATAAACCCCACCTTTTGCCTCAAAGTGTTGTAGTTTCGATTCCGGGCTTCTCCAGACTTTCTCCTTACTTTTTAGCCCAGTGGTAAGAGTGCCTGTCTGGTAAACAGGCGGTCATCAGTTCGAGTCCTATTCGTATATGTGGATAGCGTTACATATAAGGTCTCTAAATAAATATCTAGACGGGAACATATATCTCAGAAACCCTCTAGAAATACTTTTTAATTAGCCATCGATTCGAAAGAAAAAAAATCTACCTCATTATCAAAGAATAATGTTTACTTGTTATAGCCCCGCTTTGAAAAAGTGGGGCTATATTGGATTTGCCATGTCCTTCTGTCATTCCGTGATTCCGTTAATTTGTGTTGGCTCCATAACTTTGTATCTGCTTAACATATTTTCATGAAACTTCACACAAATGTTAAACACCATAAGACAATTTGCAGAGCGAAGGAATTATAACTGTGGATTGCCTACTTTTGGAGTTATTGCCCTTTGAACATTTTCCGTAATTCCGTGATTCCGTTAATTTGTGTTGGCTCCATAACTTTGTATCTGCTTAACATATTTTCATGAAACTTCACACAAATGTTAAACACCATAAGACAATGTGCAGAGCGAAGGAATTATAACTGTGGATTGCCTACTTTTGGAGTTATTGCCCTTTGAACATTGAAAAATGGCAATTTTAATTGTGTCCGCTTCATAACTCGAAAACCGTTTGAGATATTTTTAGGAAACTTCACACAAATGTTAAGCACTATGAGACGATGTGCAGAGCGCAGGAACCATAACTCTGCATTGCTTATTTTTGGAGTTATTGCCCTTTGAACATTGAAAAATGGCAATTTTAACAGTGTCCGCTTCATAACTCGAAAACCGTTTGAGATAATTTCATGAAACTTCACACAAATGTTAAGCACTATGAGACAATGTGCAGAGCGCAAGAACCATAACTCTGGTTTTCGTATTTTCTGTGTGTCTGTCTGTGTGTCTGTCTGTGTCTGTTAACAATTTTCGTGTCCGCTCCATAACTTTAAAACCCATTCACATATTTTCATGAAACTTCACACAAACATTAAACACCATGAGATGGTGTGCAGAGTGCAGGAACCATAACTCTGGATTGCCTAATTTTTGAGTTATTTCCCTTTGAATATTGAAAAATATCAATTTTAGCCGTCTTTGCTCGATAACTCAAAAACCGTTTGAGATAATTTTATGAAACTTCACACAAATGTAAAGCACCATATTACGTGTGCAGAGCGCAGGAACCCAAACTCTGGATTGTCTACTTTTTCAGTTATAGGCTTTTGAATATTAAAAAATGGCAATTTTAACTATGTCCGCTCCATAACCGTTTCTGATATTTTCATGAAACTTCAAATAAATGAAAAGCACCTTGAGATGATGTGCAGAGTGCAGGAACCATAACTCTGGTTTGCCTACTTTAGGAGTTATTGCCCTTTGAACATTTAAAAAGGCAATTTTGACTGTGTCGGCTCCATAACTCACAAACCATTTGAGATATTTTCATGACACTTCACACAAGTGTAAAGCACCATGAGACAATGTGCAGAGCGCAGGAACCCTGACTCTGATTTGCCTACTTTAGGAGTTATTACCCTTTGAACATTGAAAAATGGAAGATGAAATTTAGTATAAACATGGACATTCTGGTAATGTATCATGCTTATTGAAATGAGGGACAAGGGCTCACAACTCTTAGAGTTTTTCCAGATAATGTAAAATTTTCAACAGTTATTTCTTGTTCATAACTGTTTTCTCTGCAGCTTAAATAACTTTCTTCTCTGACAGCGCTGAAGCGGGGCTATAGTCAGATCCTCTGACAGCTCTAGTTTAGATTCAGGGTGTAGTCGCATCGCATGGGGACAAGTTGTTGCAATAAAGGGAGATAACTCAGTACCATATAAATAGCAATTATCGCAAGAGTCATAACAACAGTAAATCAATTGTACCTTTAGGGTAGAAAAAGAATAAATGTTGTTATAAAATGTTGTAGAAAGGCCGTGACAATATTTTTTATTAGTTTGATAAAGAAATATTGGGAACAATGCACCAAAAAGATACCATTTTGACAATATAAATATTTTACTATATAAAATCCTACTTTTCCCTGAATTAAGTGTCATTATCATGATAAAACAGATTTGAAGGACAGAAACTATATTAAGCATTACAGCTTATAAAATAAAATTCATAAAAAATAAACCTAATGTCTGATATAAAGAGATATTCATATCAGTTTGGTTATCAGAAAAATAAGGTCGGAAAAGCAGTTATCATCTACAGATTGAGAACTGCTAGTAATTCATAAATGCCTATGCTCCTACCCTAACACATTCTATGTCTAAAATAGAGGTTCGGCTTTAGTTTGAGCCATATTGTTCCATAAAATGATGGCACACAAGCCTCCTTACCACGCCAAGGTACATGTAAAATCCATTAAGGAGGTAACATAGAAGTAAACGCAGTGATTACGAATCGATGCAGTTAACCCACAGCTCCCATCAGAGACACCAACGGGAAAGAAACATAAACATGAAATAACTAGATCCTAAAGGAAACACCAATTGCAGAAAGCAGAAAGGACAGTCACTTTCCCAGAAACTGGTCAATTGGTCATCCAAAAGAAAGAATATAAGAGATGCATACACTCAAAGACAAACCACAACAAAAAAAAAATCCTCGACAGAAGAACCGCCTTGGAACGATCATTGAAACGAAATCCACTAGGGGCTTACGAGGACTGTTCAAATATGAATGCAACTAAGCACATTAAAATGATTCCGTGATAGATTTCGATGAAAAATTTATTTTGTACCCTCAATGTATTCCCCTTTAATAGATATACAAACTTTCAGTCTTCTGATCCAATCATCAAATGCATTTTGGTAGTCTTTTCTAGGTATACTATGAAGGGCACTGGAATATTGCAGAACCGAGGTGTTTGCGCTGTACAAATTTTCGACCAGAATGGTATTTTTTCAGCCGCGGGAACAAAAAAATGTCACACGGAGCAAGGTCAGGGGAATACGAGGGGTGAGGGAGTTCAACAACCTTTTCCTGCTTCAGATAGTCTTGCACAATGAACGCCTTGTGCGATGTCGCATTGTCATGTAGCAATCTGACATTGGCCAAACCAGTTGCGGGTCTTTGTTCTTTGAAATACTTCTTCAATTTTCGAAGAACTTTATTCTTGTAAAACTTCGCATTTACAGATTTGCCTTTAGGCACAGGTACCTGAATAACAGGGCCCTGATTTGAAAAGAATATGGCATACATTACCTTCTTGACGCTCATGGTCCGCTTTGCAATGCATGGTCTTTGCAATACTTTGTTGCCCATATTTTGTTCTGAATCTTTTGTTTTGGCTCAAAAAAGTAAACCCATGTCTCGTCACCTGTGACGACATTAGCGAAAGACCGTTCATTGTAATTTGGAAACTTTTTAAGCAACTTCTTGGCGCACTGAACGCGTGTCTTTTTCTGCTCATCTGTCAACAGATGGGGAATCCATCTAGCACAGATCTTTCTCATTTTCAAATCCCGTTTCAGAATTGTATGAGCTGCTCCTAATGAGATGCCAACCATACAAGCTATTTGCCTAGTGGTGTATCGTGCATCGGTAGCAACTATTTCTTTCACTCTAGCAACCATCTTGGCAGATGTTGCTCTTTTCGGCCGACGATCATGTGGTGCATCTTCTGTTGAGCCTAGCCCACAGCTGAATTTCTTACACCGACGAAACACTGTCGGAAAAGACATTTCATTATGCCCATAAACCGAACATATTTCATCAAAAATGTCTTTGCACCGTATACCAAGAATACAACGATTCTTAATATAGGACCGTATTTCAACGGCGTACTCTGACCTTCTTCCAACCATGTTTTGTATTAGTATACAAGAGTAGACAGTGTTTATCGAACGATATACATGGCTAAAGTCAACGGATTTTAAAAGGTTTGGTATCAACGTATAAGTAAAATGTTTTTCTACGCTGTGATATTTATTTCCAGGTGATTTTCGCATTAGTGCATGAGAAAACGTTCTACTTGCATTCATATTTGAACAGTCCTCATAAATAGCGTTTACGCGGCCGCAATCCTCGCCCTTACTACCTTCGCGATTTAGACAAATAATTTGTTCAGTCCGCATAAAGGCCTCCTAACTCATCAGTGCAACATCTCCGAGAGCATAAAAATCAAACAACACAGAGGTGAAACAACGGTGAGGACTCGACAGCAAGAAACCACTGAAATGCTTGAGCAAAAGAAAACCAGCAGTTAGACTCCGATAGGCCCGGCCAGAGACAGAGCATCAGGCGCCAACCAACATTACATAAAATTAAATTATCTCTAATTCTCAGTAAGCCTTTTCGCTGGAACCTCATAGAATCTGAGGCCTGACCCACCGGAGAGCAATTAAAGAGGGAAGCAAAGTTGTTAACCGTGATTGGGTTAACTACCATGCATGCAGTCTATCGTATAACATTTATGTAGTACCTAATCTTTTTGTATCAAAGAATGATTTTACGAAATTGGCTGCTGAAGTCATTGCAATTATATATTTTCAGCCAGAAAGTTTTTATCACTGTTAGTTTGACATTTAAATTATTTATTTATTCCAAATATCAATCATCATATATATGTACACAATACAGACAATTCGTTTCCGCTGACCGTTCCAAGGCGGTCTTTCTGTCGTGGTTTGTTTTTGTTATGGTTTGTCTTTGTCGCTTATATTGTTTTATTTTGGATTACCTGTTGGCCATTTTGTGGGAAAGTAACTGTACTCTAGCTTTCCACTATTGATGTTTCCATTAGGGTCTGTTGTTTCATGTTTGTGGTGTCTCTGACGGGAGCTGTGGGTTAATTGTATCGATTCATGATCATTGCCTCCACTTCTACTTTATACATATATGGATCGGATTGGGCGTAGGCTTGGTCTGTATTTGCCGTCTCCGTGGACATTTGATGCTTCTCGTCCAGTCAGTACTTTTGCGCCTCTTTTTATTTGGCAAAAAGATTTAACGGGCTAACAAAGGTGTTGGAAAAGCCGACTATTACTTAACTCTTTGTAGATTCACATATGCAGTAAATTACAAACACTTATAGTCAGGCTAGTGATTCTGGGCCGGCTACTACTCGTTATGTTAACAATCAACAATGAGACAGATGAATTCTAACAGAATTTGATTTGCCTTTTCGGTAAAATATTTGCATGCAAAGAAATATTGACCTGAACATCGTACATTCAATAGAAGAGACAAAAGACAGAAAAACACGCCCAAAATATAGGCCAGAAATATTTGGTTAATTTACCAAATAGACAAGAAGACTAACATACAAAGTACAGTATTTGCATGCAGTGTGACAAGACGACAAACTGTATTGGATATTCACAATATAATGTGTTTCCTATCGAGTCGGTGGGTCAGACCTCAGATTCTAAGACGGTTCCAGCGTAAAGTCTTACTAAGAATAATAGAGAATCTAATTTTATGTAATGTTGGTTGGTGCCTGATGCTATGTCTCTGGTCGGGCCCATCGGAGTCTAACTGTTGGTTTTCTTTCGCTCCAGCATTTCAGTGGTTTCTTGCTGTCAGGTCCTCACCGTTGTTTCATCTCTGTGGTTGTTTGATTTTTGTGTTCACGGAGATATTTCACTGATGAGTTAGGAGGCCTTCATGCGGACTAAACAAATTGTTTGTCTAAATCGCGACGGAAGTAAGGGCGAGCATTTTGGCCCCGTGGGGTCGTTTTGGGGCCACCAGTGGGGTTCGTTTCGCTGGCCGTTCCGGGTCAGTCCTCTGTCGTGGGAGAGTGACTGTCCTTTTGGCTTTCCGTTAATGGTCTTTCAATTGGGGTCTGGTTGTTTCGGGTTTGTGTTTCTTTCCCTTTGGTGTCTCTGATGGGAGCTGTGGGTTAATTGTAGATTCCTGATCATTGCCTTCACTTCTATTTTGCAGAAACTACCTTGCTTCAGTTGATTACAAAACTTTAAACAGAACTAATTTTGTTTCAAACTTTATGTTCGAATGCTAACACCGATTTCCACGTGCACACCTGTAATTGTTTTTTCAGTTTGTAGCGTAGTTTTGATGACATAGCCTAGATTTAATCAATAGTTTGAATGTTTTGACCGTTACTGTACTACATTATATCGAGTCGTAGCGCTGTATTTAGGACATTGCTAATACACTCTGTTTATTTACCGGGATGTTTATTCCGTGCACCTGTGGCATTTGTGCCATTTAATATCAAGCGTCCCCGGCACTGCAACCAGTAAGACTCTTATTCAATTTCTATACGAATTAAAGCTTTAAAAACGCAATATTGAATTATGAAGTAATGGGGGTATGCTAACTAAATTGCATTTTTTTTTACACAATTACTCAACGTATTCGCACCATTTTTATTCTGTTAATTACAGACATATAGACCCTTTATATGACAGCAAAACAAATCATTTAAATCCAATGGTTATGTCTTCTGAGAAAAACAATGTATATTTTTTTACCATTTTGAGGGTTCATTTTCTGACATTATTTAAAAGAATATGATTTGGTATTAAATGGCTAAAACTGCAGTGAACACGTGCTCAATGTATTTCAAATTACGGGACATGAACAGATTTTATAGGATATCCTGAAGTTATTAAAAAAAGCGCTGTAATGTTTTGAACATTTTTTTTTTTTACATAATTCGTGTGGTTAGCAAAAGGGTCCGTTTTGAAGACCTTGTCCCTACTTACAAATGCGACAACACCCAGAATGCGAAAATTTAGACTTTGATCTATCCATTTCAGGTAAGTTTATCCTTTCGAACCGCTGACTAATTAAATTTTCGAAAATGAGTTATATGTTCCCGGCTAATACTCTTTTCTGATAGTGATTTATGTTTCCTATCCGTATGATATAGTGCATTCTTTCACACCTCCAAAACGGTCATTTTTCTGATGAAACTTTTTGATATTTTCTTAGATATAATCCAAATATAGGTTGTAGGTACTCGTTAATCGCTTGCTCGAGGTGTATCTAATAAGTGCCCACAACCTTTGTCTTGGAGCAACCCGTATGGGAAATAATGAATACCGCGGTAAACGCCACTTTTTTCTATATAAAGTGGGATTTAGAGTGGTGCTCATTACACGGACGTAATGTTTTTCTAGCTTTGTGCATAGAGTGCAGGTATTCGTTAGAACAGCATTACGAAAACACCCCTATACAAATAAATTGTAACATTTATCGCCGGAAAAACGAAATTTTTAAGATGAAAAATGGTGATATATTTTCAAAATATAGATTGTGGGTACTCGTTAGAACCGCCTCATCGAGGCGGTTCTAACGAGTACCCACAATCTATATTTTAAAGCAGAAATTAGGAAAATATGGTTTAACCCCTGTAAACCCCAGTTTTATTATATAAAAGTGGGTTCCAAGGGGGTCAAAATATAGGCGTGTTTTCGTGATGGCCTCATTCAAACACGCACACTTTATATCTTGTAGCTGAAATACGCAAAACGAAAAAATTATAAACCCCACCTTTTGCCTCAAACAGGGTTGCAGTTTCGATTCCAGGCTTCTCAAAACTTTCTCCTTACATTTTAGCCCAGCGGTTAGAGTGCCTGTCTGGTAAACAGGCGGTCATCAGTTCGAGTCAACATTTTTCAGGTACAGACTCCTGAGACTAAGGCATTTCAAATTTAACCCTTTTATAGAACATATTTAGCCTAAACTTTTGAGGAACAATGAGCAGTGACTAAGTTAAACTTTGGAGACAGATAAGACAAGCTGTGTGTATCTAGCGTCACAAAAAAACGCAATGAAAATTGCGCCAGATACACGCAATTTATTTTATACTTAGCAGTGAAATCAATGGATATCTGGAACAAATTAAAATGATGTTTTCGCATTGTGAAAATAGTTTTACATTGTGAAAAATACAATGACCATGTTAGTTTTACAGTAGCCGTCCGTACTATATTTATGGTTTGTTTTTCTTATAAAATAAAATATCCTCTTTTTTATGGATGCCAAAAAATAGTTCATCTTGTGTCTTGAAAACATTCAGAAGTTTTATTCGTGCTTAGCACTCGTAAAAGTTCTGTTGATTTCAACACACTCGATGAAATATGTTTTGTTTCCACCTCAAAAAGATAAATATCCTTTAAATACTCTACATGAATTCTGTAGAGCTAGAACTCCTCTACGCGGATTGATTTGTTTCTTATTTGTATATATTTACATTTCCAGTGTAAAGCCTAACGTAAACCTACAGAAAACAATGTAATACATACTTCCATGAAAGCATCGAGTCACATAATTTTCCGTGACGTCAAGTGACGTCAGTCTAAACCATGGCTCTCTACCATCTGACTGGGTGTTGGCGACGTCAACGTTGTTGCACTCTTTGTAGAAGAAACAGCGTTTTAATGTTTTTCTCGCCCAGTGATGAGGAGAAAAGAATGTATTATAAGAAATAAACTTAATTTTTCATGAAAGTATGAACGACAGTGGATAGCTAGCAAAATTTACATGAACCCCTCACTTTCTAGGCGACCCACTGCGTTCATACTTTCATGAACAGCACAAAAATTCATCTCTAAAATATTTACATTTCCAGTGTAAAGTCTAATGTAAACCTATAGGAAACAATGCAATTCATACTTCCATGAACGCATCGAGTCACATGATTTACCGTAAAGTCAAGTGACAGTCTAAACCATGGTTCTCTACGGGCGTTGGTGGCGTCATCGCTGTTCCACTCTTTATAGAAAAACAGCGTGTAAATGCTTTTCAGCTTTAAACGTTTGCCCTATAAGCATTATTTCGCCAAGTGATGAGGGGCATGGAATGTAAATATAAAAAATAAATGTTTCTGCTTTTCATAAAAGTATGAACGGCAGCGTGTCTCTAGCAAAGATTACATGAACCTGGGGTTCATTTACTTTGCATGCGACCCACTGCGTTCATACTTTCATGAACAGAGTAAAAAAAAAATGATTTCTTAAATGAAAACATTGACTCACGCGACGTCATTGACATCAAAATAAACAATTATCTTGACGACTTTATGGTGCCAACGACGCTGTTCCGCTGACAATAGGAAAACTGTGTGTTTCAAATTCAGCACACGAGCAAGAACTTTTCGACATATGGGCCCCGTCAAGCGATTTTAGTACTTATCGCCTATGCGAGCAGTGAATCAAGAGGAGCCTTCAGACAGAAAGCCATATCCCGGGCCCCTCTGAATGGCTTGGCATGCGCAGTAAACATTTGTCATGGCGGGATGCTCGAAGACACAAATTCGCTTGGCGGGGCTCATATGATGGATTGAAAATAATGTGCATATAAGTAATAAAGGTAATTTATTTAACGTTCATTGAAGAAGAAAAAAAAAACATTGGAACACGAGCCAAGTTTAAGTACCTTGCTTTTCGTTCTATTGAAACATAGAAGTGAAGGCAATGATCAAGATCAGATTGATACAAATACCTCGAACCTTCCACCCAAGACACCAAAGGGAAAGAAACAACAGCATGAAACAACTTCGCCATAATCAAAACGTCACAAGTAGAATGCCAAAAGGATAGTTACTTTCCCACAAAATGAAATGGTCAGGGGACATATTTTATCTTCAATGAATGTTAAATGATTTACATGTACCTTTATTGCTTATATTGACATTATTTCAATCTCTTTTCGGACGAAAAATCTGGTTTAAGAGATACATGTAAAACTGAAACCAGAAAAAAGTGAATGCGGTTTTACTATGAGGGTTAGTCAATAAAAAAACTAGCCTATCTTGTTTCTGGGCGAGAGTGATCTCTTCTTTTTCGATGTAATTGCCCTCTAGAATGATACACTTGGACCAACGCTGTTCCAGTGCTATCAGCCGAGAACTGAAGAAGCCAGGGTCCTTGTCTCCGACCCACTCTTCAAATGCCGCCGCGACTTCTTCGTTGGACCGGAAATGACGTTCATAGATATCCTTTTTCAAGACTGGGAAAAGATAAGTCCGGAGAATAGGCGGGATGTGGTATTAGCTCGTACCCATTCCGCCCAACAGCACCCATTGCAATTTTGCAAGTGTGGTCTCTTGCATTGTTCTGTTGGAGCAGAATCCCTTTGGAGAGTTTACCTCGACGTTTTTCATGGCTGGCAGTTCCCAGTTGGTCGAGCAAATTTGCATAGTACGCGCCTGTTATTGTACTTTTCTTTGCTAGAAAGTCTAACATAATAACGCATTGTGCGTCCCAAAATACAGTTGCCATCATCTTGCCAGCAGAGGGTTGTGTTTTGAACTTCTTTGGCCTCGGGGAGCCCGACCCTACCCATTGGCGACTTTGAGTTTTATTCTCTGGCTCACAATAATGGACCAGGTCTCATCTACAGTCACCAGACGTGAACGAAAATTATCTTCCTTTGACCTAATTCGCTTCAACAGTGCGCTGCACTGATGTTCTGGTTGCCATTTGCTCGTTAGCTTGCGCATACCCAAGCGATCATGTAAAATTGTTGAAATGCTACCATGTGAAATGTGAAATGCATTCACTATTTTTCCACCTTAATTCGCCTACCAGAGTACACCAGATCCCGTCCTTCGTTACACATTTTTATTGCTTCATCGGTGGCATCTGATGGACGTCCAGACCTGGTTTCATCTTCTAAAAACGTTCTACCGCGTTAGAAATTTAACTTGGAAGACCCATGAACATTGGTCATCTCGCAATGTATTTCCTGACCTGTTTTCCTTTTCAAGTACAAATACTGAATTACAGCACGGTACTCAACTTTTGACGAAAAGCTTGCGTTTTCATTCAAGCCATGTTTGACGTTCAATATCTTATGAGTGAATGACACCCTCATGCCTAAAACATGTATTGAAATAAGCCATGAAAATCTTGGTTGTCGCGGTCAATTGGATTTGGGATTGGCTGGTTATTTATTGTCTTGCCCTCGTTTTAACAGCGGATGAACGCCGTTGACGTCATAACGTGGTAATGGAGAGAACCATCGTTTGATTTGATTTCACTTATTGGTCATGTAAAAAAACACGTGAGTCAATGTGAACAGCATTGTGTCCCAGTAGTTATCAAAAGTAAAATGTAAATTTATCAGTATGAGCGGTGGGAATGATAAGAAACCAGGTACCATTACTACGAGTACGTGCCGAAACGCTCTCGAATATAGAAGTGAAGCGAAAGAAAAACATTTTATATTGGTAAAAGTTTGTTTGTTTGAGGTTTACGTCCCACCAACAACAAGGGTATTATGAAGATGGAACCTCACTTTAACGATTCGAAAGTGGATATGAATGTTCACTCATGTTGTGGATCTCCTGTACCTCTTTGCAATTTATTCACGCACTAAAATCTTTCAGAAACCAGGTCTAATGGCAAATCCCCGTTGACTAGCCTGTTAATAAACTACTCACTTTCCAAGCCATAGAATAGAATGTGTGGTGTGAGGTGTGGGCCAAGTCCTGGAGGTTCCGTTCAATGTGAGATCAGTAAGGACAAATTGCCATCACGAAAATACGCCTATATAATTGGACCCCCTTAAACCCCTCTTTTATATAGTAAAACTGGGGTTTACAGCGGTATACATTATTTTTCTTATTTCTACTAAAAATATAGATTGTGGGTACTCTTTTTACGAACTCCCACAATCTATGTTTTGAGCATAAAATAGGAAAAATATCAGAATTATTTGTGTGAAAAATTTCATTTTCGGGTGGTTAAATTTTCAATATATTTGAATAGGCGTGTTTTCGTAATGCAGCAGACTCACGCCGATATGTCAGACCGTGAAGAATCGTTGCGGTCACGGATTCCAGCTACTGCAATTAATAGCCTGGCTCATAGCCCGCTCATTACGAAAACACGCCTATACAAATACATTGTAAACTTTACCTCCTAAAAATCTATATTTTTATGACAAAATTGTGATATTTTTTCTTTTTTCTGCTCAAAATATAGATTGTGGGTACTCGAGTACCCACAATCTATATTTTAAAGCAGAAATAAGAAACTTCATCGAGGCGGTTCTAACGAGTACCCTGGCCCCCGCCCATAGGGGCTTGAAGAAATATATGGGCTGCATGATGCTGCCGCGCAGAGCTGAATCCGGCCCGCACACTAATACTGGTAAACCGCTTAGAGGATCTAAGCCTGTCCAGGCGAACCGCCCATGCTAATAAACCCTATTGGTTTCATTGGGCGACAGGGCTTGAGATGTCATTTCATCTGTCGGGTAAAAGTCCACAAAATTGGAAGTAACGTCTCCAAAATGACCTTTACAGTGTTGACGGGGACGTTAAACCCCAAATCAAACAAACAAAACTAACGAGTACCCACAATCTATATTTTAGAGCAGAAATTAGGAAAATAAGGTTTACCCCTGTAAACCCCAGTTTTACAATATAAAAGTGGGGTTCAAGGGTGTCAAAAATGATATAGGCTTGTTTTCGTGATGTGATGATCGGGGTTGGAGCATGTGTGGAAATCCTGGCAGGGTAGTGGTTACATTGGAGTCAGTAGCTTCTGGGCTGAATATGTTCCAGGATGAGTTGGCGTGGATGATACTGTCATAAGATTGGGTTCGGTATCTGAGCTTAGTGGTTTAGATTGAGGTATAGCGTCCCCGTCAACACTATTTATGTCATTTTGGAGACATTGCTTCCAATTTCGTGTGACTTTTACGCGACATTTGGGATGAAATGACATCTCAAGCCCTGCCACCCAATGAAACCAAAAGGCTTATATGCATTGGACAGTCTGACTCACACCACTTTGCCAGGGCAGGCTTAGTCCTTCTAGGCAGTTTACCAGTACATACGTGTGGTCAGTTTCAGCTCTGCGTGGTTCCAAGCATCATGCAGCCCAATCTATTTCCCCAAGCGCCGATGGGCGGGGGCGATTGGCCTCTTTGGTAATCATTGGTTTAGAGTTACAGGGAATAATAGATTCAAGTCGGTTTATATCGGCTGAGACTTGCCCGTCGTGAAAGCACGACATACGAACCAGTTTGGCTCCATGCAGACGTCTACTGCGTGGTAGGTGAAGATGGTGAATGGAAAAGGCGAAGCTATGAATATTCCCGGGAACAAAAAAGTAGATTATAATTACAATTCGTGATTTATTGTTTAAGTTCCTACCCAGCGGGCACATGGCGTTTAAGCAACGTCGCCCCCACGTCGATGAAAGGTCATGACGTTGCATCGACGTTGATACGACGTTGCACACATGTTGTGTGCCCGCTGGGTAGTTACTTGGCAAAGGAGCCATTTGAATAAAAATTCTGTATGTTCGTCGTAATTGAAAAATGTTTTTTTAACGCTCTGCGTGCTGGGAATTTTTTTAGAAGACGACATTTTGAACTATTTTTCTTCATTTTCCCAGAAAAAAAGGATTTGACATTTTATGCATGGAGACAATTTGCATCAGCTATCAAATTCAAACAAGTTTTCGTGTCCTGAATAGCCGAGGGAGTGGAGAAGGTTTGAAGCTTCTGTGACTAGCAATTCGAGCACTCCAGACTCAAGAGCCCCTTGACAACGGTTACAATTGTTTCTCTACTGTAAGAGCGGCTCCCGCCCACCGGGGCCTGAAGAAATAGATGAGTTGCATGATGCTTCCACGCAGAGCTGAAACCGACCGCACACGCGTTATGGTAAAATAAAAGTGAAGGCAATGATCAGGAATCGATACAATTAACCCATAGCTCCCATCAGAGATACCAATGGGAGAGAAATACAAACATGAAACAGCATATCCTAATGGAAACATCAATAGCGAAAAGCCAAAAGGACAGTCACTGTCCTATTGGCTTTCCGCAAATGATGTTTCCTTTAGGGTTTAGTTGTTACATGTTTGTATTTCTTTCCCTTTGGTGTCTCTGATGGGAGCTGTGGGTTAATTGTATCGATTCCTGATCATTGTCATCACTTTTATTGTGCATGCAAGGTACCCACTATCTATATTCAATAATGATATTTTAGCTTGAAAACAGACACGCCTCTTGAGCCGGCCTCGGTAGCTCAGTCGGCATCATTCTTTCGCGGAGATTGATCATGAAATCTTTACTACGGCCATTTTCTCCCTTCCGCTGATTTAAGAAGGGCAGTTGTCAGTTTCTGGCGAAAGAATGTGCCTGTCCAGGAAAAGTGTGGATAGGTAAACTGACCGGCTCAAAATGACCTAAATACTGTTAACTAGGCAGTTAAACTTCGAAACGAAAAAAAAAAAAGACACACCTCTTGAATACTAACGACATATAAATATCGTTGGTTACTAGTTTTCAACAGTAAGTCGCCACTGTGATCACACACAGCTTTTTATAACGTAGTACAGTGTGAAATGTGCACTAGGATAAGACAATGCACTCTTTCGTGTGTCAATAAGTGACATATTTTCTTATGAAACTTTTAATTATATGTGTTTCAAACATAAATTGTAAGTGCTCATCAGAACTCACTGAGGCAGTTCTCACTAGTACGAAAATCTATGTATTTGATCTTGTATACATTGTGTATACCCATGTAAACCTCAATTTATCTTTTCTCGTTTGAAACTTTGTGACATATGATTATAGGTATTTCAAACATAGACTGTGAGTGCTCGTCAGAACCGCCTCATTGAGGCGGTTCTAACGAGTACCCACAGTATATGCATTTGACCTCTTGTACACATTATTTTCTCTCTTAAATTGGGATTAAAAAGGGTTTTCATTGCACGAGCTTGCTATTCATGCTATTGTGATGTCAGTCGGAATATACCTGCTACATATCGCCAACAGTAGACTAGAAAAATTACAGTGAAATTCCGCTATTAAGACCACCTAAAATTAAGACAAATTCTGGTTAAAAAAGCTTATTTAGAAGGATGCAGATATTTTTTCTTCGCGTTTTCTTACAGCAGTATCTTCTGGTTAGGGACTACCTTTGGGACTGTTCAAAAGTGGTCTTAAAGACCACTTTTGAACAGTCCCAAAGGTGGTCTTAATATAGGAATATTACTGTATTTAAGGAGAATTTATACATTTTCAGGGAAGGTTGTCATTTCAGAAACAGGAGGCCCTTGTGTCACTATGCTCCCCAGAGCTCAAGTTGGAGAAACGGCCTTGCCTCCTGGCAGTTGTGTTTTTCAACAAAGCATGGCGGCTTGAAACATTTGAGTACAGGTCAACACAGTGCTGACTGATGCCAAATTATTTTGAAAACTGATGGCTTCATAACCGCCTCTTTGACGCTGTTCTAACGAGTACTCACAATCTGTGTATTTGACCCTGTTCACATAATCTATACGCATGTAAACCTCATTTACTCTTTTTTTGTATGAAAACAAGTGATATTTAATTATATGTGTTTCAAACGTAGATTGAGAGTGCTCGTCTAAACCGTTTCATTGTGGCGGTTCTAACGAGTACCCACAATCTATGTCACCTTGTATAAAACACATAATGTATACCCCTGTAAACCTCATTTTCTTATTTCTTGTACGAAACGTTGAGACATTCAATTATATGTGTTTCAAACATAGATTGTAAGTGCTCGACAGAACCGCTTGAGGCTGTTCTAACGAGTACGCACAATCTATGTATTTGACTTTGTATAAAACACATAATGTATACCCCTTTAAACCTCATCTTATCGCATGAAACTTTGTGACATTTAATTATATGTGTTTCAAACATAGATCGTGAGTGCTCGTCAGAACCGGTTCTAACGAAAACCCACACTCTATGTATTTGACCTCATCACGGGAACAAGTCCGTGAAAGGAACACCCCCTTAAACCCCACATTTTACAAAGAAAACGGGGTTTAAGGGGCTGTTCATTAGTTTTCTTATTTCTCCTCCAAGACATAGGTTGTGGGTACTCGTTAGAACCGCCTCATTGAGGCGGTTCTAACGAGCACCCATAACCTATGTTTGCAGTTTGTTTGGGTTTTTTTAAGTTTAACGTCCACGTCAACACTGTAAAGGTCATTTTCGAGACGCTGCTTCCAATTTTGTGGGACTTTTACCCGACATTGAGATGAAATGACATCTCAAGCCCTGCCGCCCAATGAAACCAATAGGGTTTATAAGCATGGACTCGCACCGCATTGCCTTGGCAGGCTTAGATCCTCTAAGCGGTTTACTAGTACTCATGTGCAGGTCGGTTTCAGCTCTGCGTTGAAACATCATGCAACCCATCTATTTCTTCAAGTCCCGATGGTTGGAGGCTGTTTATGTTTGCAGTATAAATAAGAAAAATATCACGGATTTTTTAGAATAGTAGCCATTTTGGAGATGTAAAAAGGCACTTTTTCCGCACGGGTGTGTTCTCGTAATGTCCTATAAACCGGCCCCCGCCCATAGGGGCTGGAATAAATATATGGGCTGCATGATGCTTCCACGCAGAGCTGAATCCGGCCCGCACACTAGTACTGGTAAACTGCTTAGAGGATCTAAGCCTATCCAGGAACCGCGGTGCGAGGCGGACCGACCATGCTAATAAACCCTATTGGTTTCATTGGGCGACAGGGCTTGAGATGTCATTTCATCTCAATGTCGGGTAAAAGTCCCACAAAATTGGAAGCAACGTCTCCAAAATGACCTTTACAGTGCTGACGGGGACGTTAAACCTCAAATCAAACAAATGTCCTATAAACCCCTTTGTCTCTATTAAAGTGGGATTTACAAGGGTATTCATTGCTTGGACTTGTTATCGTGATGACAGTCGGACTATAGCTGCTACAATATCAAGTCATCAACAGTATACTAGAAAAACTGTTTAAGGAGAATTTATACATCTTTAGGGGAAGTTCGGCCCCCGCCCATAGGGGCTTGAAGAAATATATGGGCTGCATGATGCTTCCACACAGAGCTGAATCCGGCCCGCACACTAGTACTGGTAAACCTCTTAGAGGATCTAAGCCTGTCCAGGAACCGCGGTGCGAGGCGGACCGTCCATGCTAATAAACCCTATTGGTTTCATTGGGCGACAGGGCTTGAGATGTCATTTCATCTCAATGTCGGGTAAAAGTCCCACAAAATTGGAAGCAACGTCTCAAAATGACCTTTACAGTGTTGACGGGGACGTTAAACCTCAAATCAAACAAACAAAATCAGGGGAAGTTAACATTTCAAAACTAAGAGACCCATGGGTCACTATGCTCACCAGAGCTCAAGTGGGAGAAACTGGCCCTGCCCCCTGACAGTTATGTTTTTCAACAAAGCATGGCGGCTTGAAAAATTTAAGTACAGGTCCACACAGTGCTCACTGATGCCAAATTATTTTGAAATCTGATGCCTTAGCTCCAAATACTAGATACTAAGTTTCAAGTTCCTTTTAACGGTAACCACCTTGGCCATATTTATCAACTATATATATATATATATACCATTATCAATCCTGATGCCTAGGCTACAAGAGATTACGAAAATTCAACTTTTTGTTTTCATTTTTTTTTTCATTAGAAATGCCCAAGTGACCAAATCAAACTAGGCATAAAATAGGTCAAGATCAATCAAACGTCATCATTTGAACAAACTTGCTGAATATCAATTATGATGCCGCCGGCTACGACAGAATAAGAAAAAGACGTCAGTTTGCCTTTTCCCCATAGGTCTTAACATAAGATAGGTCAAGATCAACCAAGGTCACCAGGTATGGCCCCATTTCCAAATGCCACATACCAAGTTTCAATGTCATTGGCTATTTGATAGACAGAAGAAGATTTCCAAAGTGTCTGTACCATCGTATATGGTGATGGCAGCCATCTTAGTTATGTGACTCCACTCCCACAAATATATTTTCATTGCCTAATCCTGTAGAAGCTCCACATGTAATTTGGTTTCAATAAGCCCAGCAATTTTAATTGGAGAAAATAAAAAATACTGAATATGAGCCAACCAGGACAAAAGTGAGTAAATGACATTGACCTTTGAAATTGATATACTCCCATTCAACTGACTCCAAATACCAATTCTGATACCAGGGGCTACAAAAGAATAAAATTTACCCACTGTTTTTTTCCTTTTTCCCATACAAAGGACTGAGTGGCCAAAGTTGACCTTGGCGTAAAATAGGTCATGGTCAAATGAAGATCACCATTTGGACAAACTTGGTTAAGAGATAGCGCTCTTGACCCCGGGGGCCCGTTGAATAGCTCTATAAATCTAGGCACGTTGGACTGGTGCACTCGGTGTCCGTGGTATTGTATGTATACATTGGTGCCAAATGAAAGGGATCTTATTTAATCTGATTTTAACTACCCTTATCAACTTCTAGCCAAGGATTATAGTTTTACCCATTTTGTACCAGAAACCCCAAAACGGATACCCCGGCAAACAGTGCAGGCCCAGATCAGACGCCGCAGAACGCGGCGTCTGATCAGGGCCTCCACTGTTTGCTAAAAGTTCATCATTTTCCAAATAAATTTTGATGAAAGCACAACCTGACATCCCTAAAGTTTGAAATGGACTCCTGATATATATAAGGAGGAAGAGTCCATTGGTACAAAAAAGTAAATAATCTAGACATCTGGACCCAGTTTTTAAAAGCATCGTTGGCTTAACGAGCTTGATATAAATTGTTCCAGCAATTTCACTATCTAACATCTTGAATGTTTTGCTGGAAATTTGACTGGGTACTTACTTTTGTTTTCAGCACAATATTAGCATTTGCAATATGAAATGTATTTTAACTAACGACAACTGGAGCCAGCTGTTCAAAACTAACGACGTCGTTAGTTAACGTATCGTTTAAACTTTTAAGCGTCTTCAGCTGTGCTAATTGTCCTTGCTTTCTTTTAAGCTCATCTTTTTCTTCTGGACAGACGATTCACCATCCTTTTGATCCAAAACTGATTGCGGCTTGATGCTACCTTGGCTGGAACTTCATTTTCTATGAACTTGATGGCTTGTTTCTAGTGTACTGGGTATAGAAGTGCAAAAGTCTCTTGAAGAGTTCTGGTACAACCGACCTTGCATTGTCGTAGTTCACTTTTTTCCATAGAAAAATCTTTCTCTTTGGTAGTATTTTCCTCAAATATGTTCTATCAAAGGGAATCCTTTGGAAGCAAGGAATACACCACAGAACCAAAAAATAAGGACTGTGCATGTTTTCTGGGCCAGACTAGCTAGTTTCGGCCAATTAGACCTCATCATTGACACTCAAATATTTTCAAAATCCACAATGGAATCAATGATCCCAAAGGACAAGAAAATATAAACTACACTATGATGTAGGGCAGGGAGACTTTTTATGGCCGCCACACATTCCCAGACACCAGCTGTAGTGACGTTAAATATGTTCTATAAAAGGGTTATAAAAGGATTATCCTTTGGAAATAAAAATCAAAAATGAGTTCCTTTAAGAGCAATGGAAACATTCATAAGAAAGAAGATGGGTCATACTACGTAGTTTCAGCTAATAAAGCCTCATCAGTGAAGCCTTGGTATGGACATCTACAAATAGAATTTCATGATCTCCTGCTCCTGGGGTGGGTTTGACCTGACCACAAGTGTTTGTTTGTTTGTGATGAAAATGTCTAGGGTTGGCATTTCGGTGTTCGGTGCTTGCATTTCTAAGTTCATTACCCATTTCTGTATTACGTATTCTGGTCGGCCCCCGCACATCGAGGCTTGAAGAAATAGATGGGCTGCATGATGCTTCCACGCAGAGCTGAAATCGACGCGCACACGAGTACTGGTAAACCGCTTAGAGGATCTAAGCCTGCCCAGGCAAAGCGGTGCGAGTCGGCCCGTCCAAGCTGATAAATCCTATTGGTTTCATTGGACAGCAGGGCTTGAGAATTCATTTCATCTCAAGGTCGGGTAAAAGTCCCACAAAATTGGAAGCAACGTCTCCAAAATGAACTTTACAGTGTTGACGGGGACGTTAAACCTCATATCAAACAAACAAACGTATTCTGGACAACTTGGCAAATAAATTCTACGATAGTTCTGGTCTGCTGTACGATGCTGCTCTTTTGGCTGGAGGTTGTGCTCGGCATGCTCTTCGCCTTTTCTTCGGTTAAGGGATTGATCCTGGGCGTCGTTGCATCAAAGTGTTCTTCGTTGGTGGGGATTTAAATTTTATAAATTTACCTAGTGTCCCCGGGACGGTTCGGTGATTTCGTCCGTTCTGCTTGTTTTTGGACTGCTGAAACACACACGGTTTGCTGTTGATGCAGTAGACCTGTTTGATCTATCGTTTTTGGTTTCGATAGACTTGTTTCTGGTTTTGGTGTTGACACTGCCACACCTTGTGCCTGTGATTGTGGGGGCTCGGTTTGTTGCTGTCCTGCTGCTGGCCGTGTTGTTGATGACAATTTAAAAATTATTCCTGATTCTAAGATACGAAATATAGTTTCTAAGGGACAAAGGTGTCAGTTTCCTTCTGGGGTTGGTTTCGATGGGTGTAGAGATGGAATCGCTGCTGCCTTTGGTGGATTTGGTAATCGATAGTGCGGGCGGGAGTGTGGTGGGTGTGGGGCCCTCAGTTAATTGAAACTTAGCATTCTGGGGCTAGTTAACGGGCGCGTTTCTTTCTGCTTTCGGAGTTGTGGGGGGGGGGGGTTGCCCCCGGGGCATGGGGCGTCTTTGCGTCACCTTACACTGGGTGTTCGGGGGTTTCATAAGACGATGTTTTGGCTCCGGCGGGCAGGGCCGCTGGCAGTGTCGTCGTTGTTTGGCAGCTCCGCTGTGTTAGCGATATTCGGCGAGAGTTTTGTGGTACTGTGGCTTGTTGCCTGTGGCCTTTGGCTGTGTGTGTGGTTGTGGGGGGGGGGTGGGGGGGGAGTCGGAACTGTGGTTGATGACCACATTTGTCGTTGGGCCACCAAGTTTGCTGTATATGTTGCTGAAGGCCGGAACAGGCTTCCTGCGTTGTGTTGGTTACCTAAGCTTAATGGAGGGGGGCTTTTTTGCGGATTCAGGCTATTGTGCCGCCACTGAACTTTCCAATCATTGACTTCCTGTTTTAGCCACTGGGAAACGTGTGGTTGAGTGTTGCGACAAGGTCTTTGAAAGATTAGAGGGAAGTCTGTTTTGGTATATGGAGGGTTCTGATGAGGCTTTAGGTGGGTTGGAGTCCAGACGTTTTCGCGCTTCCTGTCTGTCTGAGTGTGATTTTCCCGCCCTTTACACTACACTTCTTCATGGTCTTATAAAAGAAAAACTTGGTGGTTTGATTGAGAGGGCGTTTCGTAGATTGGGGGCCCCTTTCTTGCATGTGGTATGCGGCGTTTTTTTTTTTCACACAAAATAGATGTTTATATTTCCTATTGAAAATTGGCTCTTCCTACTACCGTCATCGATGCAACGACTTTGGGGGAGTTCCAAAATAGAAGAGAAGGCAATGATCAGGAATCGATACAATCAACCCACAGCTCAAATCAGAGACACCAAGGGAAAGAAACGCAAACATTAAACAGCTCAACCCTGATGGAAACATCACTAATAATATAAGCGATACACACACCCAAAGACAAGCCACAACAAAAACAAATCACGACAGATAACCGCCTTGGAACGGTCAGTGAAACGAATTCCACTGTGTGTGTGTGGTGGGGGGTGGGGTCTTAAATCGTTTTTACGTGGCCAAAGTTCTCGTCCTTACCTCCGCCGCGATCTAGACAAATAAGTTGTTCGGCGCGCGTGATAGCCTACTAACTCATCAGTGCAACATCTCCGTGAACACACAAATCAATCAACCACTGAGATGAAACAACGATGAGGACTCGACAGCAAGAAACCACTGAAATGCTGGAGCAAACGAAAACAAACAGATAGACTCCGATGAGCCCAACCACAGTCAGAGAATCAGGCACCAACCAACACTACATAAAATTAGATAATCTCTAATTCTCAGTATGCCTTTACGCTGGAACCGTCAAAGAGCCTGAGGCCTGGCCCACCGGCGTACAATTAAAGAGAGGAGCAAAGTTGTCAACTGTGGTTGGGTTAACCACCATGCATGCAGTCTGTCGTATAACATTTATGTTGTATCCAATATTTTTATATCGAAGACTGATTTAACGAAATTGGGTACTGAAGTCATTGCAATTATATATTTTTCTGAACGTATATACTAAGTCACCATAAAATTTGGAACTCGAAAGACCTTGCTGCAGAAAAGATTTAAGCCGAACATTGAATTTTGATAGGATGCCGCACGGGGAACATTACCATCCAAGAAAGGAAAATCTCAAAATCAAAATCATCGCGTTTATCATAAATTTTGCAAGACACAAATCCATCTACAATAGATAGGTGCAAATCCAAAAACTGGGCCTCGTTATCAGAAGAATTTGCTTTATTTAACTGAAGTTCTGGGGGTAAATTTGACTGATCAAACCATCGAAATAGTTATTGTCAATATTTAAAAAATCATACAAAATCTAGAAGTCTAGCTAAAGACTTCAATGATTTCAGATTGGTTTTCAACGGAAAGGGACATCATGAAAAATAGAATTGGAGGCAATGATCTTTCATAACAAAACAAGAACAAACCAGCCACAAGGGGTGCGCAATTTGTACCCATCGGAATACCCAAAACTTGTCTAAATAACTTAGTACCAAATCTTATGTAAATATTGTCAATTAGAAAAAGAAGAGCTTCACACACTTTCAGACATGACCATAAAGTATATTTTTATGCTCTTCAGAAGTGATAAAAAGCTTTTCTTACAATACTTGCAAGATAGTTGGAGTCTTCCCTATGAAATGTCCATTCAATTAAATCATTAAGTTTTTCTTTTATAAGGTTATGAGGGAGTGTAGGGTCAAGGATGGAAAAGCATAAGTAGACAGACTTTATTTGTCTAAATCGCGATAGAAGTAAGGGCGAGCATTGTGGCCACGTAAAATCGATTTAAGCCCCCCAGTGGAAATCTTCCACTGACCGTTCCAAGGCGGCTCTTCTGTGGCGGTTTGTTTGTGTTGTTGTTTGTTGCTTACTGTGTGTATCACTTGTGTCTTTTAATTTTGGATGGCCATATGGCCATTTTGTGGGAAAGTAACTGTCCTTATGGCCTTCCTTTGTTTAGGTTTCCATTATGGTCTGGTCGCTTAATGTTTGTATTTCTTTCCCTTTGGTGTCTTTTATGGGTGGAGTAAGTTAATTGTATCAATTCCTGATCTTTGTTTTACTTCTACTTTGAAAACGTCTGGATTTCAATTTATTTAAAACTTCATTAGAACTCCAAATAGAAGTGAAGGCAATGATCAGGAATCGATACAATTAACCCACAGCTCTCACCAGAGACACCAAAGGGAAAGAAACACAAACATAAAACGCTCATCAGTACAACATCTCCGTGAACACAAAAATCAATCAACCGCAGAGATGAAACAACAATGAAGACTCGACAGCAAGAAACCACTGAAATGCTGGAGCAAAGGAAAACCAACCGTTAGACTCCGATGGGCCCAACCAGAGTCAGAGCATCAGGCACCAACCAACATTACATAAAATTATCTCTAATTCTCAGTAAGCCTTTACGCTGGAACCATCATAGAATCTGAGGCCTGATCCACCGGCGTGCAATTAAAGAGGGAAACAAAGTTGTCAACCGTGATTGGGTTAACTGCCATGCATTCAGTCTTTTTATAACATGTATGTTGTATCCAACCTTTTTATATTGAAGCTTGATTTCACGAAATTGGGTACCGAAGTCATTGCAATTATATATTTTTAATAAAATTCGGGTTCCGATAGACCTTGTTGCAGAAGAGATTTAAGTCCAACATTGAATTTTGAAATTAAATCGGAATGACGTCTATAAAATTTTGAACAGGCTTTGTGTAGTTTATGATACCGATAACCCTGATTAAAATGTGTAGCAGTTAACAATTTATTACGCGTGTTGAAGTCAGATACATAACTAGACACTCTGGCAAGTCGAATTAATTCGAAATATAAACGCCATAGGATGCCTCACGAGGAACATCACCATCCAAGAAAGGAAAAGTTACAATCTCAAAATCAAAATCATCGCATTTATCATAAATTTTGCAAGAAACAAATCCATCTACAATAGATAGGTTCAAATCCTCCCTAGCCAGCGTTGTGGTGGCACCTTCAGCCTTCTAAATCTTCCGACGATGTATATAGTTTTAACTTTAAGGCAAATTTTGGCTCATTCCACTGGGAATCCTGACCTTTATCGGGAAGAAGAAGAAGAAGAAGATTTCGTATTTTTTACCTATCCCCTTTCTTTCTTTCTTTCTTCCGGTTTCGGCTTAACCCCAGGAGGGGACACAGACGGTGTATATTACATACACTCCAGTTTTGCCGGATGAAAGCCTACACAGTAATTATGTAATTACGGTAGGGTTCTTTAACCGGCACAGGAGATTGTTCTCCCTGCGCAGGGGACCTCCAGTTAACGTCCCGATCCGAAGGACGGAGCACTTTATGACATTAATCCCTGCCAATGTAGCGTGTTCGGACTCCGAAATTTCATCGCCACTGCCGGGGATCGAACCCGGGACCTCTAGCATCAGAGGCAAGTGCACTAACACCACTGATCTCCTATTTCGGTGTTTAGTATCAGATCTTAATCGGCGTACTATGGTCTCTGCAATAAAGTAATCCCAATTAATACAGGAAAATGACAACAACATTTACCAATCCGTCGCAGTTGTTGCCTTTAGGTATTGAGTTAAGTTACCTTTCTAGCTCGTTTCATGAGAGAAGTATTGCTTTTGACTGTGATGAAAACATGTTTTAACTTGCTTTACCAAGTAAAATTTTACACCGGGTGTAACAGGTTTTCGCGACAATTTAAATCCCTTTTACACCATATTCTTGTATCGAACGTGTTTGTTGGATAGAAAATAAAGTTGTTGCTTTTTACCAACCAGACACACATCGAGTATTGTGGTAGCGCGTTGGTTTTTGATTGACAGGTTGCTGGTTTGAGCCTCACACTGACCATTTCTTTCCTCGGGATGACGTAACTTCCCGTAGCAACCAAACCGCCGCCATATTTCGAGGTGAAATTGTTTGCCTAACAACCGGTAATATTCCATTACATGCTATCGTTTTGTTTTTTTTAGCTTGAACATATCTTTCAGAATCAGAATCAGAATTGTTACTGGTGACACGTCAAATGACATTCATACACCAGGACCTGTGATGTGGGAAGTTAGTCCCTAGCTCTAACCAAAGAGGTAAATTTAGCTACACAATCATCAGCACCTTCAGCTGTCGAAATAATCGAATCGGGAAGGGCATTCCAATCTCTAATGGTTCTGGGGAAGAACAACTCTTTATAAATGTCAATTCCTGCGCTAAGGGTCTGAAACGCCAACGAATGGTGATTTCTACAGTGTCTAGCTGGGGGAACAAGGTCATCTGTTGGAATGCTGGCAGCACCCTTTAGACCTTTGTATAAAAGGATTAGCCTACTGTCTTTTCTCCTTTTCTTGAGAGACTCCCATTTTAATTTTCCAAGTATTCCAGTCATGCTCCCAGTTTCAAAGCAGTAATTGCCTGTTACAAATCTAGCAGCTCTATTCTGAACTTTCTCAATTTCATCGTTAAGGACCACTCCACTGGGGTCCCAGATACAACTACCATATTCCAAGATTGGGCGAACAAGACCTCTATATGCTGCCTCTTTTACATCCTGAGGGCACTGATGAAGATTTCGCCTCAGGAAACCAAGCGTTTTCGCGACAATTTAACGTCAAGTTTGTTATTGTAAAATTTACTGTTATACTAATTAAATTATTTCAATTGTTGTAAGTAATTATAAAAAAAATAATCATAATAATTTCAGCGGCGATACTGAACGTCATCCCGAGGTACGCTATCGGTATTTTTAGCTTGAGTGAATCTTTCAAGTTTGTTACTGTAAAATTTACCGTTATACTCATTAAATTAGTTTAACTGTTGTAGATAATTAAACAAAAAAAAATGATGTAAAATAATAATTTCAGCGGCGACAGTGAACGTCATCCCGAGGTACGCTATCGGTCTTTTTAAGCTTGAATGTAACTTTCAAGTTTGTTTTTTGTAAAATTTACCGTTGTACTAATTAAATTAGCATAACTGATGTAAGTAATTATAAAAAAGATAATCTTTGCAGCGAAAGTGAACCGGTGAAAGTGTCAGGTTTTGTGTATTCAGCAGTGACATGTCATCGGACAGAATACCCGAAGCGTCAAGGAAACTTAACATTAATCTTGACAAGTGAATCAAATGCCTGGAATATATTTCCATGTTCATAAAGGTTATAGATCTATTCTTCGTTAATACTGATTGCTAGTTAAATGTGAAAATTCAAAATGAATTATTAAAAAAATGGCTTTTGGCTACATAAAAATAATAAATAGAAAGGCTCGGCGAATGTGATGGTAACCATGTAATTGCGTTAGGGTTCTCTTAAGTGTTTAACCAATTACCCTGGCAAACAGTGCAGACCCATATCAGATGCGTCAGATCAGGGCCTCCACTGTTTGCATAAAGTTCAGCCATTTTCCAAATAAATTTTGAAGAAAACACTGCCAGGCACCCCTAAATTTTGAAATGGACTCCGGCTATATATAAGGAGGTGATTGCAGGACCTGATCCGCTTCGATCGTCTGTCAGGGTATTTCTCCCGATTCGAAATTTGTACAAGGACAACTGTTTATCCTGTTCTTGGTGGTGATTTGTACAACCACCTGCACTGCATATTTTAGGTATTTTCTTTTCGGTCCCAGAATTTAACGTGTGAATATCGTTCCTATTCAATTAAAAGGTAACTCAAAATGGAGTAGCTTTTCACTCCGGTTTTGGTTGCTATGCAGAAAGTCTCGTGACTATCGAGAATACCCGGATGACCGACTTCATTAATTGGCATATAGAAAGTAGTGTGCCCTTGAGGAAGGCACTTCATCCACATTGCTTAAAAAAAGTACTAGTTACCACCCAGGAAATCCTGCTTGTAATGCTCTGATGTGAGCGAGTAGAGGGGAAAAATTTTTGAAAAATGATGATTCACTGTTACAATGCCAAATCATAGTTGACTGAACATTTTTTCAATGGTGTTCATTTCTACTGGGCAGGAGCTGTCAAATCCATTGCCCGGTCACACGGGACAAGTCAGAAATCGCGCCTGTCAGGTGCACTTTGATATTAAGACGCCCTGTCAGGCAAGTTTTGAGTCCTTAAATACGGTAAAACTGGCTAGTAAGTAAATCACAATAGTTGCTGATCTGCCCCGCTTTGTTGGCAATTAAGAGACAAACCATCCATGTATTTATAACGGTTCAATTGTGACACCATTGTTAATCCCTGTCATATAATTGCCAATTAAACAGGATTACCCGGCGGGGTGTGTCTTTCATTTCTGGTGTACATTCAGGTGCATAACCTATTCAAGTTATTTTCTTTATACATTGTTACAGTTATAAAGTCACCTATCTGCCATTGATTTCAAAGTGAGGCTGTAGAAAATAATCTGTTTAGGTTATGTCTAAGGTTATTTAGGTCAAGGTTAAATTAGTAAACCATTCAAAAGTAACTTTTATAAGTTATAATTTAGCATTTTTTCAAGAGCCTTGCGTACAAAATTCTAGATGGTGCATACAGAATTTTATTGCATAATAATAAAGTTATGTAAGAGATCTATAAACTAAAATTACCTACATGTCCATAAAATTAGAATAACTCAAGAGTATGAAATTGAAAAATAACTAGTTATAAATGCTAAAGTGCTAAAATAATTTAACTGTTAGAAGTTAAGAAAATTTTAACTTGTATATGTTTTGCACCTGACTGGTGTCCCTCCGGCGCTATCAGTAAGCCTGCAATGTTCCGCATGACAAGGTGTGAAAATAAGGTAAAGTTTTGTTTCTATTCAATCATAAGATTTAATCCACAATCAATGTGAAAATGATTTAATCGCTTCTAAGATGTTTAGCTGCATCTACCAGTAGATGTTTGCATAATAAAATCAGATTATTCTAGCCTACTTTCTTGTGAATGGTTATGTTTTTGCAGCAAATAGCAGACATTTGGCGGGAAAAGTCTAACGCTTTAATTTTTGTAAACACTAATTTTTGTAAACACGTCTGTCTGCTGTTGTTGGTGATTGACATGGCACTCCTGGGGATAAGTCTTGAGTTGTGCAGGGCTCCGTTTTTCTATCCACAACCATTTGGCTATCAGGAATATATTTTTTACCTGTTCCAAACATTTTTTATTATGAAAGAAATACACCCCATTTACATGTAAATAAAACAATGTCATTAACACACGTGTGGTTTTGCTGGGGTCGGATGACGTCATTTACCAATCGTGTGCAAAAAAAAAAATGGTAGTGTTGATTTCTGGACTGCGTTTTGGATGGCGAAAAACTTTGATGTTCCCATTAAACTAGCTTGTAGGGCAGGTGTGGAAGTTGGGGCTCATTAGAATGGAGGGGGTCCTCATCTTAATTGTAAAGTAAACTGCATTCTGTTAATCTCTAATCTCGCTAGGGTGACACTTCTGATCTTTTGAGTATATATCGGCTGCAGCTCGTGTTTATCTTGCGCGTCAAGCTAAATGAGTTTGTATAACTGCATCTTTAATTGCTAATTGGAAAATGTGTGTTGACATGTCTGCATTTAACTTGAAAAATTACTGTTATTGACCGTGACAACTACAGTATTTTCTACCGTATTACTGCGTGGACGGAAATAAATATAACAGGAATCGATACAATTAAACAACAGCTCCCATCAGAGACAGAAAAGGGAAAGAAACACAAACATGAAATAACTATACCCTAATGGAAAGTTGTTGTGTTTGAAACTTGATAGAAACCTTAGATTATATTTATAAATGTTAGTCGTCATCGTCACCATTATCCCCCCACACCCACCCCCACTTTGAGTTACAAAATCCTGGGCAAGCTTGATTTTGAGCTTTGGGCAAGTAGAAATTTTTTGGATTTGTCAGGCCCTGACTGGGAAGTTATTATTGCATTTGATGTCTCTCCGCTGAAGAGCAAGTAAATGAGCTGTTGAAAAATTTCTCATAATCAGTGCATTTAACAATACAAAACAGCTCCCTACATTCAACCATAACCACTCGCATATGGTAGGTGGGGAGAAGGGCAGAGGTACTCTTGTATCTGGTCATACATCCCAAACAATATTGCACCGTGCTATACTATCATACTCTACACTGCCTCACAGGGATAAAAAAAACGGCAGTTTGTGGTTGTAGACACACACAACTGTGTGGTTTGGGGTGATTAAATTACCGGTCTGGAGTGCTGTGCCTTAGCCCAGTCGAGCCAATAGCCATTCTCCTGACCCTTCCCTAGCCTTCCATTTCCTGTCCCACCTTACCCTACCCTAGTATTCGGCCTCGGTAGCTCAGTGGGATGTGCGGCTAACAGGTGATCAGGAAGAGGAGGGTTTGATACCTGCCTGCGTCTGCAACATTCCTTCATGGAGATTGATCATGAAATCTTTTCTACGGTCATTGTTTCCCATCCGCTGATTCCAGTGTGGATAGGTAAACTGACCGGATAAAAAATGACCTAAAATAATATTGACTCCAATACAAACAAAGTAGACAAGTTCACCTACCTCGGAACTACACTGTCAAGAGTCGTTCACATTGATAATGAAGTCAATGCCTGGATTGCCAAAGCTAGTGCAGCATTTGGCTGACTTCGTGGTAGTGATAGGGACCGATGTGGGATCAGGCTTGAGACGTGAAAGTCTGCAGAGCTGTGGTGCTGGCAACACTTTTGTATGTAAAACATTGGCAGTTAACCAACAGCACACCAAAATATTGAATCACTTTCATACAAGCTGTCTTAGAAAACTCTTAAAGGCATTTATTCTGTAACAGTAAAACACACCGTGTGTCCATACTTGTTTTATCGCCCCCTGTGATATGCTGACTATAGCAGATCAAAGGCGGCCCTTAATAGGGTGATTAGTAGCTCTTGTTGAATCCCCTGACTGAGACACTTAAGGGGAAAATCAATAATGTACACCAGTCAACAGTAAGTAATTTGTTGATTTTCCCCATGGCGGCCCCTTACCTGTTGAAGACAGAGGACTTCTCTCCAGTGAGCACTGAGGGCTACATAATATTATGTAATGAAATGATAGTCCTCAATAATCAAGAATAAATGCCTTTAAAGATAAAGTGGCAAGACAGGATTCTAGACACGGAAGTCCTGAAAAGGGCAGGAATGCAAAGTGTACACACTGTTCTAAAACTGACACAGTTAAGATGGACAGGCCATGTTTCCATGTTACCCGGATGCCCGAGGAAGGTCTGTCAAAGAAAATTCTCTATGGAGAACTAAAAATGGGCAAACGCTCTGGTGGTCAGAAGTAGCACTACAAGGACACCCTCAAGGACATCAATATACCCACATAGTTGTGGGAACAAATTGCACAAGACAGAGCAATGTGGCGAGGCCTCATCAAAAGGGGTACTAGTGAATATGAGACAAAAGGAGCAGAAACGGACACAGCGCAAAACCAGAGCTGAGGTATCAGCAACAGAGCTGTCTTCTGCTAACCTCTGTTGCTCTATCTGCAACAGACAGTTCAGCTCTGATAATGCATCATCTGAGCTTTGTGTTTGGGATATTATAGTTGTCAGTGATTGTCATAAATGTTTTCAGGGTCTCATCAGCCACCTCAGAACACACAAAACGTAACATTTCTCAAATGTTATTAACACTGGACGTTGTCCGTAATGACAGATAAACTATTATCTAGAAAATCAGATATTTCCAATTTATATCAGCCAATTTTGAATTAAAAGACATGTTTGGCAAAATAGAAAAATCCAGGAGAAAATGCAATGTGACTGAAGAAATGGGATTACATGCACAATTGTAACAATTCTGCCAGATACTTCATTTGCAAAGTTTACACATACATGTATGAACATATTCCGTGTATATATATCGTTTCATCAGTGCTTTTGGAAGATTGATTGGTCTGTTTTAGATGAATTGAACTACAGTAGATGAATTGTGGGTTGTTCTTGACCTGGTTTTCCAGTTCCTTGTGAATGCCACTCATCCAGTCCTTGAGTTCAAACTATGGAGTTGCGACTCGCAGAACATGCAGGTCCATGTGTGTGTCTCCACATTTTTTTAAAAAGTCTTTTCCTCATAATTTCTCTTTGGTTTTCATAATTTGGGCTTCTAAAATATAATGGTGAATGGATTCTAATGCTCCACAATCACACTGGTCTGATTCTTTTAACTGACATTTCTAAGTACTTGTCAAGACAGCCTTAAATAAATTGATTAAATACACCACCTGTATATCTAAAAACCTCAAAATGTATGCAAACATTGACAAATATAAATTTTAAACCGATTGATCCTGTCCCAATGATAAAAGATATGGACATAGCCTTGAACTTTCATTTGGGTCATTTCGCTGTGATGCATAATCTATCTAAACTCAAACAAAATATTTTCCTTCAACGTTCGGGAAAAAAAGCCGAGGTTGGGCCGAGCCAAAAATGCTGATCCGTAGATTTTATATTTCGTCTTGTTTTTGATTGTTTGGGGGTTTAACGTCCCCATCAACACTGTATAGGTCCTTTTGGAGATGTTGCTTCCAATTTTGTGGGGCTTTTACCGGCAGTGAGATGAAATGACCTCTCAAGCCCTTCCGTCCAATGAGACCAATAGGGTTTATATGCATGGATGGTCCAGGTCCAACCCGCACCACTTTTCCTGGGCATGCTTAGACCCTCTAAGCGGTTTACAAGTACTCACCTGCGGTTGGTTTCAGCTCTGTCTGGAAACATGATGCAGCCCATCTGTTTCTTCAAGCCCGATGGGCGGGGGCGGTACATTTCGTCTCTTGTTACAATTAAGACATACAAATATATTGTGGTCAGTTTGGTATCACATTCTATTACAAGTAACATATTTGACAACTGCACGAAGGTTCATCTTTTTACATTGTTTTATTTTCTTGTAATAACTATTTTTCGAAAATCTAACTACGAAAACTAATGACCAAACTTAGAGTGATTACTGACTGATTATCGATGATTATTGCACACCAGATAACAGTTACATGTATCTATTCAGCTCTGATAATGCTGTGTTTGGGATATTTTAGTTGTCAGTGATTGTCATAAATGTTTTCAGGGTTTCTTAAAGGAAACAAAAGTTAAATGTGGGCCCCGTCAAGCGATTTTGGTACTTATCGCCTTTGCGAGCAGCGAAGGTTCATGCGAGCCTGCGCATCCGCGCAGTTTCGCCAGAACCTTCGGTGCTCACTCATACAAGCATTGAATCAAGAGGAACCTTCAAACAGAAAGCCATACCCCTGGCCCCTCTGAATGGCTGGGCATGCGCAGTTAAAATTTGTCATTAGGGAATGCTCGAAGACACAAATTCGCTTGGCGGGGCTTATGTAATAGAGGTATATTTTCTATTTCAGAGTTAGTGGACAAATGTATTGGTTCAAGAATACACATCATTATGAAGAATGACAAGGAAATAGTGGGAGTATTACTAGGCTTTGATGATTATGTCAGTATCCTTTAACCAATGGCATGCTGGGTATTTTCAGGAGACAACCTTTTGAAATATTTTCCCTGAAAACAGGCTTTGACATTTTGATATTGTAACGACAGTAATCTTCTAATAATTTATAACACTTTACCATTATAAATAATTGCAATATGGAGAAGTGAAATAGTTAATATATAATAGGGCCTTCTTCCCTCAGTGACTCCAAGAAACAATACTGTCGGTTTTTTTGTTAGAATCTCCTCAACAAATATCCACAACATTCATTTTTCGTAAAGAGGGTTATCTGAACTTGCTACTTTTAACCCTTTTTGTACCAACTGGAATCTTCCTCCTTATATATGTCATAGTCCAAATAGGAATTTAGCTAGATCCGGAATCTGGCTAGACCAAATAGGAATTCTTATTTGGACTAGGCAGATTCCGGATCTGGCTAAAATAATATTTACTTTAGCCAGATTCCGGATCTGGCTAAACTCTGTTTAGTCCAAATAAGAATTCCTATTTGGCTAGGCAGAATCCGGATCTGGCTAAGCTGGTCAGACCAAATAGGAATCTTGTCATTCCGTCAGTAATGTATGGCTGAAAACCTTTACTTCTTTCCATATTGGTGTTACGGACAGAATTTGGGTTATAGTAGCACTGTGACAATCATTAAAAATTGTTTGAAGAAATAAAAGGAGAAACAAGATATAAAATTCCATTCTGAGAAAAAAAAGAATTCTTTTTCACAGCAGCCATGCAATTTTTTGGGTAGGTAGTTAAGTTTCATCTGGTCAGCTGAGAGACGGAAAACAAATATTTTCAGGTTGGCCTCGTGTTTTTAAAAGGCAAATAGATATAAAAGAATAGTATTTATTTTTATTAGAACAAATTAAAAAAAACAATTACATTCTATCATCAGCTATTGTTATTATCTACTCATTTAAGACATGGAATATTTATATTTCTCTTCTTTCTACTCTAGAACATTTTTTTGCCCTAGATTATCCATATTTTAGAGCAGAAACTGAAAACACCCCCTTTCCATTGATATGTACAGTATCTAAAGTAATGATGTTACTGAAACCCTGCTCCTCAGCTTCATAAACCAAGACACTCTCATGTACAGTTCTTAACTCTTAGATACTTAATAATGAAGAAGAATCATAGGATCTGTCATTTGCAAGTTTTTTTTTCAACCGTTTCTCATGATTAAACTTTTGGACATAAACAAATAAGAGGTTTTATTTCATCTTTTGTTAGTTGATTGCTTTTCACGCATATTTGGAACAGACAGATTATCAATGAAGCATGTGAGACAAAGAAATTCAGAAGATGAAAAGTTTGTTAATATTATAGTAACAGAGAGCCAGATAAGCTTCGTATTTTCGTAAATTACGGATTAAAAAATGCAAAATACGAAGTTGTTGAAAATTTAAATCGTACCATTTACGGTAGACCTTTCTTAGGTTACGAAGGAGACAATGATATGGCGCGTATTTACGCAGTAATCCTTGCATAACGTTTCGTAACATGACCATCTACAATTGTCAGCTCAAAGACAATGAAAGGGTGTGTAATTAATACCCTTCCTCTACCCGACGGCTATCCGCTGTGATTAGAAATAAGAAGAATAATCCGAAACGTGTTTTCACACCTGCAGCTGTAGTTAGTCACTTCACTGGTCTCACAAATGTTTTGCTTTTTTTTCCGTGCACATAATTTCCCGCATGTACGTTTGTTGCATTAATACTTTAGCGGAAAATATGACTGTAGGATAGGTGAAAACAGACAAGCCTGTGCAGTCTGATCTGTCTGTACACTCCTTTTATGCCTCTGGTGTTTTAAAACAGCAGCAAGCGGGTTGTCTAGACTCACTAGTTAATCTGGTCTTTTGTAAAAAAGTAACAAATTTTTGGCTGTTCGTAGACTCATTAACCTTGTTTGTTTCGACCGTAGAATGCGCCTGAATGCAAACTATTACGTTGTAAGTGAATAGGTACTTGGATCAGACTGTTCAACATCTCTCACATGAAATGTCTTCCTGAAAATCTTTGAATGTGCAGTCACTGTTCACAAGGTTTCATATCGCTTAAAAACGTGTTTCTTGCCGTTTTCCAATGCCTTTGATTATTGAATCATGATGGTTGTTTACTTCTGATACGGTTCAAGTATCTATTCACTAAAAAAATATATTTTTGTCACAAACCGGTAAATTGACTGGCGTATTAGGTGTTAATAAAGTTTTTCCGACATGCTATGACCGCACATCTCGGTTATAATAGCGGATTTGCACGATATTACCAGTATTTATTCATAATTTGATGCAGCGCATGTAATGTATGTTATAATTGAAACAGTTAGAATTTATTAAATCTTTTTCTGAAGATAAAAGAAACAATTAAATAAATATGTACTATAAAAGGGTTATCCTTTGGAAGCAAAGAATATACCACCAGGGGCTGACAAATCCATTGCCCGGCCGCCCGGGACAAGTCCTAAATCGCGCCGGGCAGGTGCACTTTGACCTTTCGACGCCCGGTCGGGCAAGTGCAAAAAAATCGTCTACAATCGTCAGTCTTTTGAGTCTTTAATTACAGTAAAACTAGACCAGTAAGTAAATCCAATAATTCCCGCATTGTCGGCAATTCAGAGACGAAACCATCCATGTTTTTATAACGGTTCATTTAGACACTATTGTAAATCCCTGTCATATAATTACCAATTAAACATGATTGCCCGGCGGTGCGTGTCTTTCATTTCTGGTATAGTGTGTACCGCCATCGCTATCGATAAGCTTGACAAGGTGTGAAAATAAGATTGTCTCTAATTTGCGTTTGTCCCTGCCATAAAATTTAATCCACAATCAATGTGAAAATGATTTAATATAATAGCTCCTAAGACGATTTGCTACATCTAAGGTAGTAAAAACGGACTATTCTACTATCTCGTGAATGGTTATGTTTTGGCGCCAAATAGCAGACGCTGGCGGAAAAAAAGTCGAATGTTTTAATGTTGGTAACCGCGGATTAGTCGCGCCTCTATCCACAACCGTTTAGCTATCGAGAAAATATTTTTTACCGGTTCCAAACATTTTTTTTTTTCTGATAGAGATAGGCCCCATTAAAATAAAACAATGACGTTAAACACGTGCGGTGTTGCTATGGTCGGATGACGTCATTTACCGATCGCGTCATCAGTGACCCATATTCATATTTTTATCATTCCGACGCTTTTTTCCCCACAACATTGTCATCAATGCACGGTTGTGTGCTATTACATTTTAGTTCAAACGGAACCGTTTTTTCACTCTTTATCGCTGCACAGACTGATCTCTTTGTCTGCCGTGTTCTATACCACATTAACCAAAATACAATTAGTAGGATCAACTTGTAATACTTTGGTTTTCATGCATATATCGATCTGTGAATCGCAGGTGGCCAGGCCAGCACGAAGTGCATGCTTATTTACAACTATTCATCTCAATTTGAAAATAGAATTATCGTCCTATCAAGCTTCTTAGGTGTCTCGTCGGCGTCTTTGAACATGAACGCAAAAAAACTGGCAGTGCATCATAAAAGTTTCATAGCGTCCTACGACACAAACGGTATTTTTATTCGCGTCTACGCTACTGATATCGAGTGCCCCACTCCAACTTTCCAGCTAGGCGCAAACACAGCATAATATGTTCAGAAAGTGTAGTCTGATCTGGGTGTGTGCTGTTTGCTAAGACATCTGTCCAGAAACATAAGGGTGATTCTGTTTACTGGCTTGATAAGTCTTTATAATCAGTATCAGTGAACTATTAACTAGCTTAAATTGTAATGAATCGGTAGTTAACCAGGTTCATAAAAATACGAAATGACCTCCCGATTTGATCAGTATATTTACTGACCCATTTTTTCAGTTTACTGAAAAGGTTTTAATTTTGATAAGTAAATACGAAGTGGGGATAAAAAATTATCTGGAGCTATGTAGTAATAAGGCAGTGTGGTCTAAACAACTATTATTAAAGACCTGAAAAATGAGTGTCATAAATACTTTGAACAGTAAATATGTTCTATAAAACTGTTATCACTTTGCCTGGGCAGGCTTAGACCTTCTAAGGGGCTAACAGCTCTCTTACGTTCAGTCAGTTTCAGCTGTGTGCAGAAGCACCATGCAGCCAAATTTATTTCTCCAAGCCCTGATGGCCGGCGTGCTCCCTTATAAAAGATAGCAGAATGTGTGTCCTGTGTGTCACCTCCATGTTTAAATGTCTCAGCAGCACCTTAACCCACTTAAGATATGGTACTGGAAGATGTGATTGAATTGTAAGTATTTCTGTTATCTTATAAGAAAGTTTATCATATGACGTCGCGTCTGAGAGTGTAATAACGCCATGTAATATTTTCGATAATCCCCTAGTGGGTTAAATATGCAAATTAGCTAGATACGTCCCGTAACGTTACATGTACGACGTCCTTAACGACGTCACGTTTATTAACAGCGGAATATTGACATTTTTGTAAACAATCGTGAATAAAATGCGTTTTAAAGGTCATATGATAAATAGAATCTTGTATTCGTGCTCATGTATTATTGAATTTATTAAACGAGTTGAGGAAAGGGGATAAAATGCGAGGCTTTAAGATCCTCTATTTATTTTTCACCATTACTGATGTACTGAGGACATGGTGCTAAGCCTATATCCTGGGCAGGCAATTCACAGTGAATGGCAAGCCTTATTTCTCTGAAAAAAAGTCTTTAGAAGTAAATGTCAAGGCAAATTGGCAGTTTAACCCATTCTTGCACACCAGACAAGGAAATCCGTGATTTTACCCTGGGATAGAAATTTATGTTCTGACCCTGCTGTTCCGACCAAAAATCGAATATACGGTAATCGCGTGTTTGATAATGCACTGGTTGATTACAACATCATGTGCGGCGTCGTCATGCGTGACGTCACTAAACATTCCTGTTGTGTCATCACAAAATGGCGGACGTCGGTAACCGAAGTGACAGCAGCGTTAAAAATTGGCAACAGAAATCAAAGGTATGCAAGAAAAAGAATCCAATATGGGTGTGAGGGGTGGATAGAAAAATCCGTCCCTCGGGATCACTGTCCGGCATCACTCGGCAAGCCTCATGATGCCGGACAGTGTCAGTTTCTGGCGAAAAAAGTGCTTGCCTATAAGCCTGGCCAGGAAAAATGTGGATAGGTAAACTGACCAGTTTCAAAAATGGCCTAAAACAGTGTTGACTGGGCCTTTAAACTCCAATACAAACAAACAAACAAACAAACACAAGGATGTGTGGCCATGCTTTCCATGTACATGTGTTTCTGTGGGTAGGGTTGCCAAAGAAATACAACAAACAAATTAAAGGGTTACCAAATGCCTGCAATGTACAGTGAAATAGAAGTGAAGGCAATGATCAGGAATGGATACAATTACTTCACTCCTCAATCCTAGATACCAGAGGGAAAGAAACACCATTTGAAAACAACTTCACCATAATGAAAAGGTCACTAGCAGAAAGCCAAAAGGACAGTTACTTTCATACAAAATGATCAACTAGCAATAAGATACAGTAGAACTTCGATGGCTCGTTTACCATGGCTGAGTCGAACCCGTTCTTGAGTTCCTAGGGAATTTCTGCACATAGGAAATAGGGAGGGTAAAAAATAGGATATTTTCGTCTTTTATCTTGCAAATGTATGCTGTGTGTACTCATTAGAATCACCTTGATGAGGCGATTCTAATGAGTACACACAGCATACATTTTCATTACAGATCACCGAAAAGGTGTCTAAAAGTATCTCGTTATGTCTCCTGACAGAAACCTCAGTGGCTCGAACTACCCCTGTCTCGAACAGATTTTCGTGGTCCCAAAGGTGTTCGAGCCATTGAAGGTCGACTGTATTAACAATACATACATTTAAAGACAAACTATAACAAGGGGGTAGACAAATATGTTCAGTTTGCATAAAAGATTTCTATCTCATCAGTGCAACGAAAATCAAACAACTACAGAGATGAAACAACAATGAGGACTTGACAGCATGAAATAACTGAAATGCTGAAGCAGAAGTAATCCAGCAGTTGGGCGCCGGCCTCGGTTGCTCAGTCAGATGCGCTTCTGACTGGTGATCAGGAGGACGCCGGTTCTATACCTGCCAGGGTCCGCATCATTCTTTTAAGTGTCTTGTAAGTGAACTTTGGCTGGATATCAATATAATCTTAAGTATTTTAAATGTGCAATTTTAGATGTGTATATTGATATATGACACTTTAATAAACAAATTACTACTACTCTTTTGGGAGATTGATCATGAAATGTTTTCTATGGTCATTCTGTCCCTTCTGCTGATTCAAGAAGGCCAGTTGTAAGTTTCTGGCGAAAGAATGTGCACTGTACTGGTTAACAGCTTATGTATAAGCTTGCCCAGGAAAAGTGTGGATAGGTAAACTGACCGGCTCAAAAATGACCTAAAATAGTTTTGACTGGGCCATTAAACTCCAATATAAACAAAAACCAACAGTTGGACTCCAATTACATGTAGGCCTTATCAGTGGCCCTCAAATATTTTGAAAATCCCATAATTGAATAAATTATTCCATAGGACAAGAAAATATAAACAACACTGTGGTGAATTGCAGGGAGTGTCTGAGGCACGCCTCACTGGCATGCAACTAAAGAGGGAAGCAAAGTTATCAACTGTGATAGGGTTAACTTCGATGCATGCAGTCTGATCGAAGAATGATATTATGCAATTGGGTACTGAAATCATTGCAAACGTATATTTTTCTGAATTTATATACTAATTCAACATAAAATTCAGTTTCTGATAGGCTTTGTTGCAGAAGAGATTTAAATCCAACATGGTTTGAATTTTGAAATTGAAATGACCTCTATAAAACTTAGAAAAGGCTTTGCAAAGTCTATGATACTGATAACCATGTCAGGTTAAGAAGTTTAGCAGTGAATAATATATTATGAGTGTTGAAGTCAGTTACATCACTAGACAGGTGCTTGATTAATGCAGGTTCCATTCTAATGGGACTAAAAAAAATGGAACATGTATTTCAAACTGTAACTATTGCTTAATAGAGTTGCCCTTTGAAACAGGTATGTCTGTATTTTGTGTTTACTGTTTGTAAATTTCAGTGAAAGTACCCCAGAAGGCAGAAGAGTAACAAAGTTAGACCAGATCTTATTAAATGGAAACAACATCACCATGGTAACATGAAATTTATTTATGAAATTCATACGCATTTGAAATACACATAAACCTCTAAAACATTGTCCATTATAACACTGTTTTGTATATAACATGGTTAAAAGATGGTTCCAAAAATGTATAGATTACACCACAACCTCTTTATACCACTATTAATAGGGTCCAAAGTAGAAAATGTGTTAGTTAAACAACCATGTTATATTCAAACAAAATTGTATAGAATATATGAGCCCCGCCAAGCGAATTTGTGTCTTCGAGCATCTTCATGACAAATTTTAACTGCGCATGCCCAGCCATTCAGAGGGGCCAGGGATATGGCTTTCTGTCTGAAGGTTCCTCTTGATACACTGCTTGCATGAGCGAGCAGCGAAGGTTCTGGCGAGACTGCGCAGATGCGGAGGCTTGCCTGAACGTTCACTACTCGCATAGGCGATAAGTACCAAAATCGCTTGACGGGGCCCATATAGAAAATGACCATTCATGTACATTTTGGGATCTATCTTGCAACCATGTTATATCCAAAACCGAGTTATAACGAACAGTGTTATAACGAGGTTGTGGTATAAGTAGAAAATTTACCTTTAGTGGTCATTTTTCTTTATAATCTATACATTTTGTGTGGAACTAACATGGTTGTTTCTGGCCCCCGCCCATCGGGGCTTGAAGAAATAAATGGGCTACATGATGCAGAGCTGAATCCGACCGCACACGAGTACTGGTAAACAGCCTAGAAGATCTAGGCATGCCCAGGCAAAGCAGTGTGAGTCGGACCGTCCATGTTTATAAACCCTATTGGTTTCATTGGGCAACAGGGCTTGAGATATCATTTCATCTCAGTGTCGGGTAAAAGTCCCGCAAAAGTGGAAGCAACATCTCCAAAATGACCTATACAGTGTTGATGGGGACGTTAAACCTCAAATCAAACAAACAAACAAACTTGACATATATAATACATGTGAAATACACCCTTAAAATTCTTAGATTTTTGTTCTTCTTATGTGCATAGACAATATTTTAGGGTATTTACCCTAAATATTGAGACACCTAAACTCTTTACCATACTTGTTCTAAAATTTTAACCCATGTCCTGCTGAATATTCATATATGCCACACCCACTACCGATTATCTACCAATCAGATTACTTGATGAAAATTATTGCAACAAATTCACAATCTGAATGGCAAACAATGTAGATCCTGATCAGATGGCTTCGTCAGAAGCCATCTGTTCTGGATCTTCATTGTTTGGAAAATAAGGCATATCCGGGCTCAGCAGGACAAGGGTTAACAAGTACAATTAGCTACCCGATGTTGTGTCTAAGAATAGCCGGCTGAGTGGCAGACAGTGTAGACCCTGATGAGATGCCGCATTCTGCGGCATCTCATCTGGGTCTACACTGTCTGCTAAGGACTGTCTGTCCGAATGCATATGGTAAATATGGTACATGTTTGCAGCCAAGTAATTTGGCTCGATGCATGACTTCTTGCGTGAAGCTATCCATTAAGAAAACACACCTATACAAATACATTGTAAACTTTACTGCCGAAAAAAATGAAAATTTTAAGGTGAAAAATTGTGGAGGCGGTTCTAACGAGTACCCACAATCTATATTTTAGAGCAGAAATAAGAAATAAAGGTTTACCCCTGTAAACTGCAGTTTTTCTATATAAAAGTGGGGTTCAAGGGGGTAAAAATTATATAGTTGTGTTTTCGTGATGTCACGGTCTCGTCTACATTCCTGTGAGCGGCAAAGGCTCTGGCAAGACTGCACTTGAGTGCGGGCTTGCCGGAGTCTCATTTCGATAACACATCCATGCGTCATAGTGCATTCTTTCATGTCTCCAAATCGGTCATTTTTCTTATGAAAAATTGTGATATTATTCAGTTTTATACTCAAAACATAGATTGTGGGTTTTCGTTAGAACCGCGAATGAGGCGGCTCTAACAAGTACCATCAACCTATGTCTAAGAGTAGAAATGAGGAAAATAATTTCTTGCACAGCAGACGAGGATATCCGCGATTTTACCCAGGGATAGAAATTTATGTTCCGACCCCAAATCGAATATAATCGTGTGTTTGATAAATGCACTGGTTGATTACAAACTCATTCCCGGCATCTTCATGCGTGACATCACTAAACATTCCTGTTGTGTCATCACCAAATGGCGGACGTCGGTAACCGAAGTGACAGCAGCATTAAAAATTCGCAATAGAAATGGAAGGTATGCAAGAAAAAGAATCCAATATGGGTGTGAGGGGTGGATACAAAAATCCGTCCCTCGGGATCACTGTGCGGCACCACTCGGCAAGCCTCGTGATGCCGGACAGTGTCCCTCGGGACGGATTTTTCAATCCACCCCTCACACCCATATAAGATTCTTATAGTATACCCCTGTATACCCGAGTTTTCTCTTTACATAGTGGGGTTTAAGGGTGTGTTCATTACACAGAAATGTTAACTGGTCACCACACTGTGATAAATACACTTTTTATATGCTGGCTCAATTTATCTTACTATGCAAAATCAGCTGTGAGTTTCATTCCACCTCAATTTCTCTGTGGTAGTATGATTTAATAATAAACATGGAACAATAATTATTTCTATTTTAACACTTTGTCTGTATATGCAGCAGGGAAGAACTGATTTATTCCACAACAAATCACTAGGTGGAATATGCATTGTGAAAAACTGAGATTTTATCATTCTTTGACCTTACATGTAGATGGAGTAGCATCATTTTCTTGAGTCGGGCCTCTGTGGCCTAGTGGATAAGAGCGCTGACTCTTAGTCATTAGGTCTCTCACCGCCGTAGGTTCGAGCCTCGCTCGGGTCACGTGTGAGACGCCAAGTTCTTCAACGGAAGGTCAGGTGGTTTTTCTCCGGGTACTCCGGTTTTCGCCCACCTCTGATTAACGATCGGCTCGATATGAGTGAAATAATCTTGAAAGGGCCGTAAAACCCAAACAAAAAAAAAAAAAAAAAAAAAAATCATTTTCTTGCCTCAGATATGTTACAAAAGGACTTAAATGCCAATTTCGACAACTGTTGTCCGCTTCTTTGTGTGCAGGTTAGTCTAAAAAATGTTGTTGCAAACTGTGTAGACCCAGATCAGACTGCTCCTCTAGAGGAGCAGTCTGATCTGGGTCCACACTGTTTGAATGTATGCCATTTTTTTTAAAATTTGCAAGAAGGTTCAGGAGACAACATAAACAGACAAATTTTTCAGAGTCAGTTTTTCTCAGCATCTTTTTTGTTTATTTATTTATTCAGAAATTTTTCTTATCATAAACTTAATTACATGATATGGCTAAACATTTGAAAACATATACCAATTCATATGGCCCCCGCCCATCGGGGCCTGAAGAAATATATGGGCTGCAGGATGCTTCCACGCAGAGCTGAATCCGACCTGCATACGAGTACTAGTAATCCGCACCGCTTAGAGGATGTAAGCCTGCCCAGGCAAATTGGTGCGAGTCGGACTGTCCAAGCTTTTTAAACCTTATTGGTTCCATTGGGCGACAGGGCTTGAGATGTCATTTTATCTCAGTGTTTGGTAAAAGTCCTACAAAATTGGAAACAACGTCTCCAAAATGACCTTTACAGTGCTGACGGGGACGTTAAACATCAAATCAAACAAACAAAATAACAATTAATATAATGAATGAGTCAAGGATTGAGCATAGGCTAGGCCTATTATTGCTATCTCCTGACGGTATTACAAACATAATGATTTATGATTCGAGCAGCATCAGCAGGTTGTAAGAAAAATCTCCCCGATTAATCCTAAAATATTTGCTTCCTGGAGCAATTTTTTGTTTCATTTGAACCTTTCCCGAGAATTCCTTAGAGACTCAAGAACAGGCAATGGAAATTGAGTCATCATTGTTTGAGTTATTGAAGCTTTACTGTGTAAATATAATTTGCATAAAATATTTTTATGTTCCAGCTTGTTCCAGGTGGAGAAGGTCCGGAAACCTGAGAGACAGGGAACCAGTATTTTGTGCAAAATTGTTGGACTCAGGAGTGTAACGGCAATTAAGTGGTGTCTTGCGACATTTTGATATGTCACTAATGACAAAATTTGATGGATATGGCCAATTTTAAATAATTATAACAGATTTCTTATTTCTGATCCAGCTCTAGAGAGTGGGTGCTCATTGAAACCTCCTAGATCCAAGGTTATAAAACACATTTTTCATGCTCAGCTCAACGGAGCATGAAATTTGTAATGCTCATAAGTATTAAAATACAAGCAAATCAGGCAATTTTTCTGCTTAAAATCAGCAAAAGATGTTGTTTGTCCTGCTCATAAATTTTAAAATGCCAACAAATGTTGGCATTTTAAAACTTATGAGCAGGACAAATTTCATGCTCAAGAGAGTTGAGCATGAACAGTCTATTATGACTTTGGGGCCTGAATCCAAGGTTATATTTTTTTCCATGCTCAGTTCATTTTGTTTGTTTGAATTGAGGTTTAACATCCCTGTCAACACTATTTATGTCATTTTGGAGACGTTGCTTCCAATTTTATGGGTCTTTTACCCGACATTGAGATGAAATGACCTCTTAAGCCCTGCCGCCCAATGAAACCAAAATGCTTATATATATGCATTGGATGGCCATGCTCAGTTCAGTTGCATAAGAGATTTGTAATACTCAAAAACTCAGTTGCCAATGAAGTTTATAATGCTCTTAAATATCAAAAGGTGAGACAATTTTCCTCCCCAGATCATCTGGCAGAAACTTATTTGTCCTGCTCCTATATACATGAATTAAAATGCCAGCTAGAATTGGCATTTTAGTATCTATGAGTAGGAGAAATATGCTGAAAGTTGTGCATGAAAAAAGTTTGTTTTTTTAATCCCATAGCTAGATTGTGACAGTTATAATGTGTACCCACATCCTACTTTTGGAGCACAACCTTGCAAAAAGGATCCATATCTCATAAATGGGTAAATACTGCTTTTTACCTACATAGACTAGAGTAAGGTTTGCTAGGAAATTTAGAATTGAATTATTAATGTTAAACTGTACCATGCGATTACAGTGACTTGTGTTTGTTAAAAGATAATGCTGAATCTTAGATCTACATCTACATGTCCAGTCTTGACCCATATATACCCAATGTCCCATTTTTGGGACATTGGCAAACTGTGTAGGCCCAGATCAGATGTCTGTTTGTGAAATGACCTGACATTTTGTAAAATTTGACACAAACAAAACAATCCTGGCACCTCTTTAAAAGCCATCGTATATTGAATAAGGATGTGACCCATCAGTACTCTTGTAATAAAAAAAAATCTGTTTTATTGAATGTCCGTATAAAGGGGTTTGACTGTTATTTGCGCTGTTTCATCATGTAAACACGTCCATGTGTTGAATACCCCTGTAGACTCAAATTTATATAGAGAAAACTGGGGTTCACGGGGATATATGTTATTTTTTATTTCTGCACCATGACATAGGTTGTGGGTACTTTTTAGACCAGCCTCACTGGGGTAGTCCTAACAAGCACCCGCAACCTTTGTTTGGAGTAAAAATATGAAAAATTGCATAGGAAAAATATCGGAAGAATTCACCATTTCACACTGATGTGGTATCATATTGATTTTATGTTTTTCTTATCTTCATTATTCTTCATATTATTGCATCATTGAACAATGACATAATAAATATCATTTTCTAGAATTCGCCGTAATTATTATTTCACTTGAAAGAAGTAGTGTAAATAGAGGATAATACACATTGAAGCAATCATTTCGTCTGAAAGTTATGAAAAGGGCTGTAGAGTTCCATAAATCACATAATAAATGACCACAAATATAGGATTTTGTGCATTATACATGTATTATAAACTTTTAACCCTTATCCCCCTGATGATTTTGACCAATACTTTTGCAAACAGTGTAGATCCAGATCAGATGGCCATCTGATCAGGATCTACACTTTGACATTCAGTGTTTGAATTTGTAGGAATAAAAGTGATTGGTTGAGAGTCAGAAATAAGTGTGGCTAAATGAATTATTCAGTTGAATAAGGGTTAACCCTTATCTTGCTGTTCACGACAACCCCTATCTTTGGGAACAGTGAAGATCCAGATCAGATGGCTTCTGAAGAAGCCATCTGATCAGGATCTACACTGTTTGACTTACAGTTTATTAATTTGTAGGAATAAATTACATCAAGTAATCTGATTGGTTCAAAGTCAGAAATGGGTGTGGCTTAACTGAATATTCAGCAAGAGAAGGGTTAAACAGATTTTATTGCCTAAGAATTTCAGTAGAAAACAAATTTATCCTGCTCATGCCCTTGTAGGAAAACAGCCTTTCTTGTCCAACAGGAGAAACTTTGAGGTATATAAGAATCTTACATGGGTGAGGGGTGGATGGCGTAATCCATCCTGAGGGTGTCTGTCCAGCATTACAAGGCTTGCCGAGGGACGGATTTTTCTGTCCACCCCTCACACTTTTGTAAGATTCTTTTTCTTGCATACGTTCCATTTCTGAGCATGGATTTTTAATACGAGGGATGTTCTTAAAGTTCTGATCCTCATGTGCTACTGTAGTTATTTCAAACGGTATCTGCACGAGGTTTAAATATTCAGAATGTATATTATCTTATCTACACATACATATATATATATAATTACTGTTGGACGTTTAGTTTAGGAGATATACAAAATTTAATCAGTGTCACTTGGTACCACTGGCCTTTTTTCGCAGCAACTATAGAAGGTTCACAAGAGTCAGAAATAAGAGCTTACATAAAAGCCCGCGGTGCCTTAAAGATATCTGCCAAACAAATTCTAAAGGAACTATGTGATATTTACGGATCTTCTGCGGTCTCGATAATAACAGTTCGCCGGTGGTTAAATAATTTCCAGAATGGAAAAAGTAAAGTTGAAGATAGTGCCCGTCCTGGGAGACCCCGTATGCAAGTGACTGAAGATAACATTGCTGCTGTGAAGAAACTGGTTGAAGGTGACACTCGATATAATGTTAGAGATAGAGCAGGGTATGTGGGGATATCATCGGCAGCTATGCATAAACTTTTGACTGACCATCTGGGACTGAGGAAGCTATGTGCTCGTTGGGTATCCCCACTTGCTATCAAAAGAGCAAAAGGCTTACCGTGTTAAATGTGCCAGGTAATTACTAAAAACATATAAAAATTGTGAAAACAAGAGAATCTGCGAATTGTTAACTGGTGATGAAACTTGGATTTATTATTTTGAACTCCAGCGAAAAGTTAATAACAATGTTAGGATTGCTAAAAAACCTTAACAGACCGATTATTGCTAAAAGATGTCAAAGTGCCAAGAAGGTTCTTTATGCTATCTTCTTCAATTCTGCTGGCCGTGTGGTGCAAGTCGCTGCACCAAGGGGTCATTCGATTACTGGAACGTCCTATAAAACCATGTGCTCAAAAAAGTGAAAACATATTTTGTCAAAAAGCGTCCAAAGACCGGCATTTGTAACATTTGTTTAATCCATGAAAATGCACCAGCACACAAAAGCAGAATTGTTCAAGACTATTTGGTTGTAGAATCCATCAAACAGCTACCACACCCCCCTTATTCTCCAGATCTAAGCCCGTGTGACTTTTTCCTGTTTCCTAGGCTAAAAAGAATGTTATCTGATAGACGTGTTAAAACTCTAGGAATGCCTTACGAAGTGCAATTTATCAGTGCCTGAACAGTATACCCAAAGCTGAGTATTTTGCAGCCTTCCGTTCTTGGATATCGAGACTTCAAAAGTGTATTTCTGTTAAAGGAGAGCATTTTGAAGGAATGACATGAGAATTTTGATTATATTCTGTTTATGCATCATTTTATAGCCCCAGGATCAGAACTTTAAGAACATCCCTCGTACTGCAGTATATTATACTATATACTTCCCATATTGTGATGATACTACAGTGAGTTTTAGTGACGTCACATAACGTGCTGTGACGTCAACCTTAACGACAGTTGTATTCAACCAGTGCATTTATCAAACACACGAGAATATTCAATTTTTGGTAAAAACACCAGGGTTAGAACAGAATTTCTATTCCAAGTGAAAACTATGGATTTCCTTATCTAGTGTGGAAGAAAAGTCTGTCCACGTAGTGGCTTGTAAAGACTCTGGTCAGACTGCAAATCCTAGTCTTTGTTGGGTTCACATGACCAAAATCAAGTTTTTCCCTTGACCGAACTAATTTTTGATCTTAACATCATGGTCAACACTATTTATCTCTTATAGAGCTGGTTAGTTTACTTAACACACTTTCCCTTGGCAGGCTTACACATAAGTGGTTAACTAGTACAGAACACATTCTCACATTCTAACAACTCTCTTCCTGAACCAGTGGAAGGGAGAGAATGACTGTACAAAAGATTCCGTATGCAGGTCAATCTTCACAAAATATTGTTGCCGACCCTACATGTATCAAACCCGCAGCCTCCTGGGTTCAGTTATTCAAAACTAACGATGTCTTTAGTTAACATCATTGTTTGTTTGTTTGATTTGAGGTTTTAGGTCCCCATCATTTTGGAGACGTAGCTTCCACTTTTCTTTAACCCGACATTGAGATGAAATGACATCTCAAGCCCTGTCGCCCAATGAAACCAATAGGGTTTACAGTCCTACTCGCACCGCTTTGCCTGGGCAAGCTTAGATCCTCTAAGCGGTTTACCAGTATTCAAGTTAACATCATTAAAACATTGGTCCTTTAATATGGCAAAATTGTTAACATTTTTGCTGTAAAAAATGTGAGCAGCTTTTGCAAATGCAAAAGCTGCTCACATTTTTTCAGCAAAAATAACATTATGTTAGATTTTATACTTGCTGGAACAGTTTACATTTTCAATGCTAATTTGTTTGTATGTATTTGAGTTAAACGGCCCAATCAACACTATTTAGGTCATTTCCACTTTTCCTGGACAGGCATATCCAGTACAGTGCACATTCTTTCACATGCACTGACAACTGCCCTTCTTGCATCAGCGGAAGGGAGAGAATGACCATAGAAATTATGTCAATCTCCAAGGAAGAGGCAGAGCTGAAACCGACCTGCACACAAGTACTGGTAAACCGCTTAGAGGATCTAAGTCTGCCCAGGCGATGCGGTGCAAGTCCGCCCATCCATGCTGATAAACACTATTGGTTTAAATGGGCGACAGGGCTTGAGATGTCATTAAATCTCAATGTCTGGTAAAATTCCCACACAGCTGGAAGCAACGTCTCCAAAATGACCTTTACAGTGATGACGGGGACATTGAACTTCAAATCAAACAAACAAACAAAAGACTGTTGCCGACCCCAGCAGGTGTCCAACCCACGTGTTACTGTTCACCGGTCAGACGAGCATCTATCTGACTGAGCTAACGAGGCTGGCTCAATTTCAAAGCTAATGAGCTTGTTAAGCTAATGATGCTTTGAACAACTGGCCCCTGGATCACTATTGAAATGAGCATCAGGGTAAATTTAGGAAACAACCAGTGCTTCAGCTGAAGTGCACGACCCGCCGGATGCTTTTAGCTTTATGAGTGTTACCATATATGGGTATGGGGGCCATTTTGGTCATGTGACCTGGACCTAAAACGGTTCCCACAATAAATGCGCCTTATCGTAAGGAGCAAAAATATATCTTATACAAGGTTGGCAAAAAGCCGGTCAATATGAGTATTGACCGGGCCGGTGGTTAAAACCGGTTTTAACCGGTCATTACTGGTCAATACTGGTCGATTGGTGGTCCATTAAATCACTGGAGTATATACCTCTGTCCTGTTGCTAAACTGGTTTTAAAAGCTTCCCCCCGACATCATGTACACTATATTTTCATCAATGAACAAGACAAAACAGTTTTTATTAATAACAGTAATTATTTGAGGTATCTTTTATTTCGTCAAAAGTCATAAAACATTGCTGGTCGATTGACTCACTGAACTGTAGACAGGCCTGTTCTTTTCAATCAAACAATCTTTATGATTATTCTTTTTTCCTTTATAGGTTAGATTGATTGTTCATATTTTGATTTACAGGAATGTGCATAAGCTGAATGTATCATTGATTTTGAAGGATTTATGAAAGGTCCTTTAATTATTAACCAAACAATATTTGAAGATTCACTGATGTCTTTGAATATTTAAAAGTATCTGCAACACCTATAAATTGCTGTCAAAACAGACTAACCCATGCCACTGCAGTGGGTGTGGCAACGATCTGATTGCTAAATTGACCAATTACATGTCCCTAATAGGGGTATTATAAACTGACACCAGGCTTTATTCATAATGTGTGAAATTTTGATTTATATGCAATATAGACAGTATCTTATCATCAAGCTATTACTGAAGGTGTCAAAAATGAATGAAACCTAAAGACCCAATTTGGAACTTCTTCACTATTTTGGAAGATAACAATAACAATAACAACAACAACAAAAAAAAAAAACAGTGCAAGGTTTTGAAGTTAGTGCTAAGGTCTTAAGACTGATGAGTCATAGACAAATATGCCTAGGGCTGAAAAACCCAGAAAGTATTGCTACATGTAAGAGGCCACTTGAAGAAATAACATCTGAATCTGAAACTCTATCAAATGACCAGCCTCAAGCAAAGAGAGCACAACTTCAAAATAGTTTCAGTAGCTTTGCTCTTTTAACTCAAAAATTATTCAACTGACCACTCAGTATTTCAATCGACCAGTATTGACCACTTTGGGAGTATTGACCAGGACGGTTTTAACAGGTTAAAACCGCCCCTGGTTTTGACCGCCCAACCTTGATCTTATACTTTAGTACTGTATTCTGAATAGTTTGCAGGATAAAATGCATTCTTACTTTTCCAATACAAAAGCATATGTGTCAAAGTTTGACCTAGGCACAAAGAATGTCAAGGTCAACCCAGGGTCACCATTTTAGCAATTTATGATGGGCCTACGTCCCAGATGCTATTTATCAAGTTTCGTGGAAATCTGCCCAGTGGTTCTGGAGAAGACTATTTTTGAAGGGTTTTTTACCATATATGGCTTGGCGGCCATTTTGGTCATGTAACCTGGACCCCATGAGCATATTTTGGTTTTACCCATCCCATAGAGGCTCCATATGAAATTTGACTTCAATCGGCCCAAAGGTTTCCGAGGAGAAGCAGTTTGAAAATTTTCACATTTTCGCCCCTTCAAAAATAGTCTTCTCCAGAACCACTGGGCAGATTTCTGCGAACTTGATAAATAGCATCTGGGATGTAGGCCCATCATAAATTGCTAAAATGGTGACCCTGGGTTGACCTTGACCTTCTTTGTGCCTAGGTCAAACTTTGACACATATGCTTTTGTATTGGAAAAGTGAGAATGCATTTTTTCCTGCAAACGATTCAGAATACAGTAATAAAGTATAAGATATATTTTTGCTCCTTACGATAAGGCGCATTTATTGGGGGAACCGTTTTAGGCCCAGGTCACATGTCCAAAATGGCCCCCATACCCATATATGGTAACACTCATAAAGCTAAAAGCATCCAGCGGGTCGTGCACTTCAGCTGAAGCACTGGTTACCTCAAGCATTTGTGGTAATATGCACCACCCACTGGGTGTATTTTAGCTTGTTATCTCTCTAATGCCAGTAGAACAGACAGGTATGGCTAGTATTTTTTCTTCAGAAGATAAGTGCCTAAGTTCAGTAATAAAATTTTGGGTATGGCTGATATGCTTACTATTTTTTTAGGTATGGCAAATACACCTGCTATTTTTTGGGTCGAGCACTAGATACCAGGAACCAGCCTATGTAGTAGGAAAAATCCAGAGTTACCCCCACCCCTGGACCCCATGAGCAAATTTTGGTTTCCCCCATCCCATAGAGGCTCCATATGAAATTTAACTTCAATCGACTCAACGGTTTCCGAGGAGAAGCAGTTCAAAAAGTTTCACATTTTTCGCCTCAGCGAGGCTAAACTAAATGGAATGTAATATTGGACAAATTCATTGGTTAGATCTCATTGATATCTATCAGTATGCCAAAAACCGTTTAAATAATCCAAGCTGTTAAGTTGCTATCACCAATTTTCATAAAGGACGGATGGACAGACAGAATGAGATATTAAGCAGTTTAACATATATGGGTATGGAGGCCATTTTGGTCATGTGACCTGGACCTAAAACGGTTCCCCCAATAAATCTACATCATAGTATAGATTATATTTTCTTGTCCTTTGGGATCATTGATTCCATTGTGGAATTTTGAAAATATCTGAGGGTCACTGATGAGGCCTAATTGGCCGAAACTAGCTAGTCTGGCCCAGAAAACATATACACTCAATATTTTTTAGTTCTGTGGTGTATTCCTTGCTTCCAAAGGATAACCCTCTTATAGAACATATTTAACTTCACTACAGCTGGTGTGTGGGAATGTGTGGCGGCGGTAAAATGTCTCCCTGCCCTACATCATAGTGTAGATTATATTTTCTTGTCCTTTGGGATCATTGATTCCATTGTGGAATTTTGAAAATATCTGAGGGTCACTGATGAGGCCTAATTGGCCGAAACTAGCTAGTCTGGCCCAGAAAACATATACACTCAATATTTTTTAGTTCTGTGGTGTATTCCTTGCTTCCAAAGGATAACCCTTTTATAGAACATATTTATCTTAAGGAGCAAAAATATATCTTATACTTTAGTACTGTATTCTGAATCGTTTGCAGGATAAAATGCATTCTCACTTTTCCAATACACAAGCATATGTGTCAAAGTTTGACCTAGGCACAAAGAAGGTCAAGGTCAACCCAGGGTCACCATTTTAGCAATTTATGATGGGCCTACGTCCCAGATGCTATTTATCAAGTTTCGTGGAAATCTGCCCAGTGGTTCTGGAGAAGACTATTTTTGAAGGGTTTTTACCATATATGGCTTGGCGGCCATTTTGGTCATGTTACCTGGACCCCATGAGCCAATTTTGGTTTCCCCCATCCAATAAAGGCTCCATATGAAATTTGACTTCAATCGGCCCAAAGGTTTCCGAGGAGAAGCAGTTCGAAAATTTTCACATTTTCGCCTCGGCGAGGCTATACTAAACGGAATGTAATATTTCGCAAGTTCATTGGTTAGATCTCATTGATATCTATCTGTATGCCAAAAATTGTTTAAATATTCCAAGCGGTTAAGTCACTTTCACCAATTTTCACAAACGGGTTACGGACGGACAGACAGACTGACAGAATGACATTGTGATTTTAGGGCACTCTTAGAAAATCAACCGACTTCAGTCGGTCGCTTTTTCTGCGGGTCGTGCAATTCTTCATGTTTACTGAGATCAGAAATGAAGGATCTTACAGGAGTATTCGTATATTGTTCAATTTATCAAACGAGCTGAGCAAAACGGATTAAATGTGAGGCTTTGCCGAGCATTTTATCCCTTTTCCTCAACAAGTTTAATAAATTTAATAACACATGAACAGGCATGCAAGATTCTATTTATCGAAAACATTTAAAATGCATTTTATTCACAAATGTTTTTCAAAAATGCCAATAATCTGCCATTAGTAAAAGCAACATAGTTAAAAACCTAGTAATGTTGTGTGGTGTGTCTAACTAATTCGCATATTTAATCCACTAGTGGATTACCAAATGTATTACATGGCTTTATTACCTTCCCAGACACGTCGATGTTAGATGTTAACTTGCTGGACGACTCATTACAAATGAGAGCAACAGATTGTATATAGAAGGTACATGTAAAAACAGTTTCTGGCTCTTGTGGCGTGTAGGTAACTGGGTCACTAAGGCAAACAATTGGCATTGAATGGACAGCCCCTACCTTGTAGTACTATGGCCCCAGGAATGGGGCTATCCATAGATATTTTTCTGCAACAATGAATAGCTCTTATGACTCCTGAATAAAGGAATGTCATTGTCTTACAATTATTCTAGCCTTAAAAGGACAATGTAACACACAGTTCTTGTTTATTTATTTATAAAATTCAAGTAAGAATAGAAGGATTAAAAACATCTGAAATATGATAACCTTTGGAAAATGGCTTAAAGAGGGGCCAAAAGAGCCCACATGTAATCGTGAAAACTGCACATACAGAAGTGCTAATGACTATACATAGAAGAAATGAAATATAGAAACTACGTTTTAACGCATTACATGCGGGGAAACCCCTAAAGGCGAATCTTGGCATACAGTCAAGGCCCCGATCAGACGCCGTAGAACGCATCGTCTGGTCAGGACCAGCACTATTTGCTAGCAGAATTTTCTGTCAAAAATAGAGTAAAATCGAAAAAATAGGCCTGACACCCCTTATATGACAAACGGACTTGTCCAACATATAGCAATGGAAGAGTCCACTATTATACAATGAGTTAAGTTCAATGGCTCCAACACTTTAGACCATGAAAAATTGGGGTATTTTTTCCAATTTCATTTTAAATAAAGGTATGTTGTGTGTACTCATTAGAATTGCCTCATGAGTACACACAAAACGTTTTCAATTGAGAGGTTGCAGGCACAGCATTTATGCTAGATTAATCTCCCTTGATCCGCCAGATTGGAGACACCAGGCAGATTTTTGTGTTCAAATTTATTCATTTTTGACCAATTATGGCATAGTGATAGAAACACTGAAGAGTTTAATATCTGTCTGTGATTGTTCTTAAAGATCATAAGAATAAAATAATCACGGTTTAGTCAAAATTTTCCAAGGAAAGTACATCATATTAAAATTCTGTTGGAAATGAGGCTGGGTGCCTCCAGCAAGAAAGATAACTGTAGGTATTTGACGTCATCTGCAAACTCTCAATATCATCAGTGACCCTCAGATATTTTCTTAATTCCGCAGTGGATCAATGATCCCAAAATGACTAGACAATATGATCCACACTATGATGAAGGGCATTTTATGAAGACTAAAATATCATAGCAGCAGCTGGGACAATAACAAAAACTGATAACAATGGTGATGGTTATAAGATAATCAAAATTCTTTGAACATTCATCTGCAGGACAATTGTCCGGACAGTTATAGATATGGATATAATAATGATTATCCAATTTGGCACAAGAAACCCCGAACTGGGTATTTGACAAGCAGTGCAGGCCCAGGTCAGATGCCACAGAATGGGCGTCCGATCAGGGCCTACACTGTTTACAGCATTAGCTACCTATAATATACCTATAAAATGGAATTGACACGTTCCTGTGTATCATGGAATATGGATATATATTTTTCTGAGAGACTCTGAGGTAGGATTATATATCTGCTTTTACTAAGCTTGCCATCTTACAAGTGGAACGTGTTTGTACTCTACACTAATAGTTGTTTTGTTTATATCACATGACCAAGGTTTAAAGGTTTTATCTAGTTTGATTTTCTGAGCACTTTCCAGTAATTCCATTCACCATATTCAATTAATATTGGTTTTTGAGAAATATTTTGGTGTTGATGTATAAAATAGAGATATGCCTCCTTACAGAACAAGTTTTGTTTCTGAAGGTTTTCTAAGTATGTTATTTTCATTGATAAAACTTCTGCAATCAACAAAATGTAAAAGTCAGGCACCATTTTTAAATAAGCCCCGCCTACATCATTTTATAGAGCAGGTGGGTGTTTAACACCAGCTATGGTGAAGTTTGATTAGAGAGTTTGCAGGTCGCAGCCAAAACTGAAGAAACTGATAAAGCTGGACATGTAGATGCACCACAACCGCTACATAACAATATAATTCGGTTTTGTATATACATGTTGTAACATGGTTGAAAGATTGATCACAAAAAAGTATAGATCATGCAGAAAATGACCAGAAATGGTCATTTTTATGATATTTACATTTTCAATCAGACTGCAGACTTGTTTAACTTATTGACAGCAATCATTAACCATTGATTCTATTATAGATCTTTAAAAATATATGGGATGAATGATTCTCTGTGGAATTTTGAAAATACCTGAGGGTCGCTGATGAATCCTAATTGGCTGAAACTAGCTAGTCTGACCAAGGAAAACTTAACTCCACATTACGAAAACACGCCTATTGAAGTGTATTGAAATTTTGGCCACAAAAAACAGAAAGGAAACTTTTCAGATAAACATTCTGATATTTTTCACATATCTGGTCGAAATATACATTGTGGGTTCTTGTTAAAACCGTCCGAGGAGGTTCTAGCGAGTACCCAAAATCATAGACAATCTGTGATTTTCAGCAGAAATAAGAAACAATATGTTTACCCCTTTAAACCCATGTTTTACTAAAAAGGGAGGGGGTCGAAGGGGGTCAAAATTAAATAGATGAGATGATTTGTGCGAGTCCTCTGATGTATTCCTTGGTTCTGAAGGGTATCCATTTCATAGAACATAGTACTCAGTTTCTGCTTTGGGTCTCAAAATAGTGTTGTGATAGGCTATGGTGTACTGATATAAGCTAGATGCAGGGGTGAGCAGGCTGATTGCAATCTTCACAGGTCACGCATGTTATATATTTTATGTGCACATGGTCATTGACTGACAGGGTCATTTACTGTCCGTGCAGGTCCATGAAATAAATACTCTTGGAAATCCCACTTTCTGTAGGAAAATGGTTTTTACAATAGTTTTCATTATTTTCTTTATTTTTGTTAAAAACTATATGTGGTGGGTGCTCATTAAAACTGCCTCAATGAGGCAATGAGTACCCACAATCTTATAGCAAATGTAAGACATCACGAAAACATGCCTATATTATTTTGACCCCCTTGAACCCACTTATATGTAGTAAAACTGGGGTTTACAGGGGGTAAACCTTATTTTTCTTATTAATGGTCTAAAATATAGACTGTGGTACTCGATTAGGCGGTTCTAACGGGTGCCGCACAATCTATATTTTGAGCGGAAATAACAAAATATCATAATTTTTACTCTTTAAATGTTCGTTTTTTTTCCGTGGTAAAGTTTACAATGTATTTGTATGGGCGTGTTTTCGTAATGAAACAGCACTCTAACTTCATAAGCTCGAAAACCTTTGGGACTATGAAAACTAGTTAGAGATTTAGGTAGTTTGAACTTCTAAGGGTTGATCATAGTGCTAGGTCATGAGGAATATAAGAATCTTATATTGATGTGAGGGGTGAATGGAAAAAAAAACATCCCGAGGGTCACTGTCTGGCATCACGAGGCTTGCCATGTGATGCCGGACAATGATCCCGAGGGACGGATTTTCCACCCCTCACACCCATATTGGATTCTGTTTCTTGCAGATCTGCTAGGTCATAAAGAATATAAGAACCTTACCACTCTTGCTCAAGGAAACAACACTTGGCACTTGCGGGGATCGAACCGTCTACCTCTCGATCTCAAATCCGATGCTTTACCACTGAACCACAGTGCTCCAAAGAATGCACTGTGTCACGTGAGTGTGTTATTGTAATACCAACTAATGTAAACAAGTAATCCATTATCCATTAGTTTGAATTATTGAAATTATGAATGTATTTTAAGGGGAATGGAAACACCTGGCAGATTTTTCCGCCATTTTTCAAAGGGGAGTGGGCAATTTTTTGGGACTTCATGTTCGCTTTTCTACTAGCCCTGTCCTACTTCTAAAGGAAGGAACCACTTTCCTTAAAGAGTTGACCCCTATTGACATGGGAGACAAAATACTTTTGAAGGAGTTCACATTCCCCTTAAATATCGTTAGAAGGAAAATGCTATTTCCCGAGCACTAATGATTCATCCTCCATAGATCATCGCTTATGTGTTCTTCTGTGAGCTGAGCGATGTGTTGAAGGTGGAGATTCGAAGTCAGAAGCAACCAATCCACGGTTTTTCTTCCGCACCTCGGTAACTATGCTGGCCAGGTCCGGTCTGTCAATACTGTACAAGCCTTCGATAAGCCTGTCAGCTAGTTCTGGCTGCGCACGTCGACCACGCCACTCGTAAAGCACGTAAAACGTTGCAAGTGAATAACTATGGCGATACATTCGGTAGATCTGACCTACTTTCTCTGGCTTCATCCCCATGCATACACCGAGTAAGTGACCTTCATCCCCTGTCATCTGTTTTGCCAGACTTACAAGGCTGTTTCTGTTCAGAATTCGCAAAGATGCTGGAATAATAAAAATCATATGATATGACATATATTTGATCAAAAATCATGTTTTCTGTTTGATCAAAGAACTGACAGCACGGATTATCCCCGAGTGTATAATTAGGGGATAAGTGTATTCAAATTTGTGATTTGGGGAGGTGAATCGGAGGTTTTACGATCGGAAATTTCGTTTTACGGCGACGCGTCAGCGTGCCGTGAAACGTAATTTGCGTCCGTAAAATCGACGATTTACCTCCCAAATCACAATTTTGCAATACATTTATCCCCATTCTAATGCACTTATACGTTTGTTTTGTTAAAAACAGAAATATCTTGCACAAAACGGCTAGCGCTGTGAGCTGCGTAAAACCAAATGCCAGCCAATGAAAAGCAACGTTACGTGATGACGTCGGGTTTCCGTCGCAATTTTTTGACGTTATCCAATCAGGCGTCGCGTTACATAGCAAGTGCATTAGAATGATCAATGCTTACCCAAATATTGTCATGCTGGGCATAAAGGACTATTTTATTAGGATAACGATGTTGCGGACGCGGTAAGGGGTTCCAGAACCAGATGTAGAAATGAGTTAACAAAGACATTGTATTTTATAAATCAACTTTCAAAAATGGTCTAGAAACTGTTTCTGTTTCTTTTCCTACCTTAAGCAGTTTAGAATTTGATCAGACGCCGCATTCTGCGTCGTCTAACCTGTGACAACAGTGTTTGCCAATGTTCCAGTTTTTAGGTACTGTGTCAATATGGTTTAATCAATCAGTTTCGAAAAAATAATTCCTGGTACTTGTAGGTCTTTTATTTCTATTCCATTCTGTCGCCAAACAAACCCTGTAATCTGCGCATGGTTTAATTTGACTGGTTTGTGGTAGTAACGTGGATATCAATAGTATAATCATGCTTGTATATAAGCTTTATAACTTTTGGTCAGTTGATAAACAATCGACCCAGAATGATATTTTTCCTTGACAAAGTGTGGCGTTTTCCAATGATTTCTCATTGAAGTGGTTTTAACAAATACCTTCAAATCATCTCTAAAACGTGTGGTGCAATGAGTTTGGATTTATACGGCCCAGTCAACAGCTACGGTCATGTCGGGTCGGTCATTTATATTCATATTCACTATTCCTGGATATGCTTAGACATCTGAGCTACTTAGTGTGATCCCCCAACCCTGGCCGTAACTGACAAAAGCAAGGTGCTTAAGCAACCATCATCTCAAGCAGTCTCATTAAAATAAGGAATGCTAGGATACAGCGGAAGGAAACAAGCATTCCACACCCCATCTCGTACCTTGTGCAAGCACAACAGGCCATTGCTGTATTGAAGCGAAAGCAGAAGAATGCCCGGCACTGAAAGATACACGGCACCTATACTCCCACCAAACCTCCACTCCTTTAAAACAGAACTAGAACAAAACGTGTAAATTCTTGCAAATCATACTTTTTCAGTATATCAAGTGGGAGCTACAATATTGTTTTTAAATACAAAAAATTACCAAATGCGTGAGAACGACTGATTAGAATGCCATATAATGTCTGTTGTGAATGTCTTAAAAAGCCTGTACATTTAACCCGCAGTTTATGCAGAGTTGTGTTTTGATGTGGTGTTATCTTTGAAATCAGTCGAATTTGACGGCAGTTGTTACGGATTTTAATATATGTTGCCGCTGTACAAATAGAACAACAGAACAGTGGCAAACACCATGAAAACTTAAAAAAATGGAGGCCCGGAAAGGGTTATAAAGTGACTTGAATGTTGATCTTCATTTAATTTACCCGTAGCCTGTTAGTTATAGGATAAGAAATGCGAATAGCTTGACAGCTGATGATCAACTGGCACTGAAAGGACTAATCATGTTTGTTTAGCACCTGCCTTTGAAAAAAATAAAAAAGCCACTGATTATTTTTGTCGGTATGGGTATGGACAAGTTGAAATAGAATTGTACCATGGTAATTTGTCTATCTTACCTTCTTTTGCTCTGTCTTTAATAGCTTCTGGTGTTTCTTGTGGATCATCTAAAAGAAATTTTGTAACTAAATTAATAATGATTGAAAATACTATGTCAAAAATAAATTTGCTACTGAGTAATAGTGAAAGTTTGCATTTGGTCACTTCTGTGCTTGTAGATCATCTAACAGAAATGTTGAAAATAAATTAATAATGACTGATAATGCTACGTCAAAAATAAATTTGCGACTTGGTAATAATTCTTAATTTTTGTATCTGGTCATTTCTGCAGTTTCTTGTGGATCGTCTAAAAGAATTTGTAGTAACTAAAATTGTAATGATTGAAATACTATATCGAAAATAAATTTGCGAAATTGTTCAATTTAGCATCGGGTCACTTTTCCATTTTCTTTTGGATAACTCAGTGAAATGTAACTAAATTTATAAAGATTGAAAATGCTACGTCGAAATAAATTTGCGAATCAGTAATATTTGTAAAATTTTGCATTTGGTCACTTCTGCAGTTTTTTTAGATCATCTAAAAGAAATGTGGGTGATAATGATTGAAATTTCATGTAGATAATAAATTTGCGACTTAGTAATATTTTTTTAAATTTTGCATTGTTTCTTTCGGATTATCATAAAGAGATTTTGTAACTTAATATATAATGATTAAACATGTTACGTGCGTCGACTTTGTTATATTTATTATGTAATTGTGTATTTGGTCAGTCTACTTTTTGTATGTTCCAAGATGGCTGTTTCTGGCGTGTGTATTTTTAATTCATGCCTATTGTTAATACTGTGACCGGCCCCGATAGCTCAGTTGGTAGAGTGTCCGCTCCGGGGAACGGGAGGTCTCGGGTTCGATCCCGGGCCGCGACATACCAAAGTCGTTAAAAATGGTACTAGCTGCTCCTCGCTTGGCACTCAGATTTACGGGGTAGAGCTAGGACTGGTCGATCCAGTGTCAGGATAATGTGACTGGGTGTGGTATCATGTAATGTGTCTGGGACGTGATACTTCAGTGAGGCAGCACTATAAACGTGAGCATTGAGCTCCCTGTCGCAACCAGACACCGCCGTGATATGACTGAAAAAATGTTGAAAGCGACGTTAAACCCGAATTCACACCACACACACACACACATTGTTAATACTGTCTATTTAAGGTCTATTTTCGGTATGCATGCCATCATGCGGACTGATCAAATTATTTGTCTTAATCGCGACGGAAGTAAGGGCGAGGATTGTGGCCACGTAAAATCGATTTAAGCCCCCCCCCCCCCCCCCCCCAGAGGAATTCGTTTCCGCTGACCGTTCCAAGGCGGTGCTTCTGTCGCGGTTTATTTTTGGTATGGTTTGTCTTTGGCTGTTTGTGACGCTTATATTATTTTATTTTGGTTAGCCTATTGCCCATTTTGTGGGAAAGTAACTGTCCTTTTGGCTTTCCGCTATTGATGTTTCTATTAGGGTCTGTTGTTTCATGTTCAGTGTTTCTTTCCCTTTGGTGTCTCTGGTGGGAGCTGTGGGTTAATTGTATCGATCCCTGGTCATTGCCTCCACTTCTATTTTAAAGCATAACCCTGTAGACCGATGTTGATACCTATACTAACAGTGTGGATCCGGAGATAGTTTATTATCATATCGTACATTACAGAATATCAAATATAAATTTTCTTTAGTCATCAGCATTACCACTTTTAACCTACGATTAACCTTCAGTGGTTCAAGCTACCCAAATTTCGAACTACAATATGGGCTTTTACTAGAAATCCGGTACCTGACGAGCAAACTCGCTGTCTGCGCGTCTGGTACTGGGCATTCAGTCTTGGAGTCTGCTTGTCCGGTACCGAACGACTAGCCACACTGCCAAATCTATTGGTCCCAAAGGTGTTCGAGCCATCGCAGCTCGACTGTATATACCTTGTAGGTCAGACGATGTTGACATTCTCTCGAGTCGCATCGGTAGGCCTGAAAATATTAAGCAGATTCACCGATTTTAAATATGTTGGATTTAAAGCTTTCAAGAGCTATTTAAAGGTGCATTATTGAGCTACCGGGTCTCAATTTTTTTTCGGGTTTTTATCTTCAATGCATACTCCTTTGTCATGTGTACACTTTTGGAGCCAAATACAGCTTCAGAACTTTGTGAAAATGGTCCTTTTCATTCGTGTTTACCCTTCACTCTGAACATGTGTTCGGAATTTCTGTTATAAAAATAAATCTGTCACTTTACATGTACATGGCGACAGTATCGCCTCTGAGTGTCGTTACTTATGGCATGGTATTCAGCGTCATATTTCTTCCGATTCAGGCATGGCCTAAGCAAACAAGGCCAAAAATGAACGTCGCATAACGTCATATATGGGGATTCTATTTTTGTCACGAACTAAAAATAGATCTTAACTAGTGTTCGAAACCTAGTTAGGGACTCCCTCTCAAACTCGTTTACCTGTCATCATAATTGTTCGCATTTTTGCATAAAATGCATTCCTTTGTATTGTTTTAAAGAAAAATACCGGCTATGTGTATTTTATTTTTGGAAGCAATTTTTCCAGATAGTTCAATAATGCACCTTTAAATGTTTAGAGCTATCAATTTTACATGTACTTAAGAAGTAAGGTCTGAGATTACATCTGAGATTACATGTAAATCGTCTTTCTCGTCAGACGATTGACATGTAATGCCAAGCCTTATTTTCTCTTAAAAATACAAATGAAAATGACGTATGCAAATATCGTGTTTGGAAATATAAGGGTCAAAAGATTAAAACAAGGTGTCGACTTTTAACAAATTGAAAGGACAGTATTACACTTTTCTCAAAAACTAAAAGAAATATCGAAAGGAGTTCTGCTTAGAATACACATTTTCGGTAGACTGCTGATGTTTGCGACAATATAAACAACACCAATAGGCCTTATCATCATGCTAGCAAGTCGGTATATTGATTGTAAATTCCATTCCATACAGAGAAAGCAGGCTTCACAAGGGCATATAATACAGCGCTATTAAGAACACCTAAAATTAAGACTAACTCTGCTTTAAAAGTCTTAAAGACCACTTTTGAACAGTTCCAAAGGTGGCCTTAATATAGGAGGTTTACTGTACCTTCCTAATATTTGCACATAACATGGTGCATGTACTCGTTAGTGGGAACGCAGCAGGTACTCAACGTTGAATCTACGTTGAAACAACGTGAAGTCAAAGTTTTGTGACGGCAGGGATTCTACTCATTGAGCACCCCTAATGTATGTTTGTAGCAGAAATAAGAAAGCAACATTACTTTTACGACGAAAAAACAAATTCGCCATTAATCGCCCCGCCCATCGGCGCTTGGAGAAATGGTGCTTCCGCGCAGAGCTGAAAAAGACCGAGCATTCAAAAAATGGTAATACGCATAGAAGGTCTAAGCCTGCACAGGAGAAGTGGTGTGAGTGGCATCGTCACATAAACCCTGTCGGGTTTCTTTGGGCAGTAGGACTAGCTGACATTTCATCCAAGTGTCGGGTACAAGTCCCTTAAAGTAGGAAGCGGCGTCTCCAAAATGACCTAAATAGTTTTGACGGTAACGTAAAACCTCAACACAAGCAAAAAAATCATTAAAGCGTTGAAGACAATTAAAAATGTCACGTCGTATAAATACTACTCTGTATGCATTTCAATTGACACTAATTAGGTGTATGTGTGTCCATTGACACGTTGATCTTTGGTCACAGACATAAACTCCGCCATTATTAATAAACGTGCACGTTCCAATAAATTCATATGAATACTTTTTTTCTTTGATACAAATCAAGAGTGCAAGATTTGAAGTCTTCAACTGTTGAAGATAAAGCAATTCTCAAAGGTCACTTTAACATATCAAATATTTGGCTTAAATGATAAAGAAGGACACAGTGCTAACTTGTATTTCTTAAAACCTTTTTTTTGTGTTTCATTATATATATTCGCCTTAAGCTGACTTTGAACAGGACTGGTGCAAAGAAAATGAACTAGCGCATGACAAAACCTACAATAAGACTTGCGCCCAACGAAGACTCAGATCAGTCTGTGCATCCACACAGTCTGATCAGAGTCTTCGTTTTGCGCTCTTAGGCTAGCTAAGGGCCCAATGCTCCTTCATGCAGCAAGAGAAGTCTCTGATTAGACTATTATGGATGCGGCGGCTGATCTGAGTCTTCGATGGGCGCACATGTCTTATAGGTTTTGTCGTGCGCTGGCTCAAATATGTCTGAGCATGCTTTTGCACATTACCATGAACTTATAAGAAGGCTTTTTAGGCTTGTTGCTATGAGAGGAATGGAATGTCTTAGCGCACTGTGACCATATAAAGGCAAAACCGATATATGTAATATGAAAGTAGCCTTTTCAAAATTTTATAGACGCCATTCTGATTTAATTTCAAAATTCAATATTGGTCTTAAATCTCTTCTGCAACAAGGTCTATCGGAACCCGAATTTTATGGTGACTTAGTATATAAATTCAGAAAAATATATAACCGCAATGACTTCAGACCCCAATTCCGTAAAATCATTCTTCGATATAAAAAGATTGGGTACAACATGGATGTTATACGAAAGACTGCATGCATGGTAGTTAACCCAATCACGGTTGGCAACTTTGCTTCCCTCTTTAATTGCACGCCGGTTGGTCAGGCCTCAGATTCTATGACGGCTCCAACGTAAAGGCTTATTGAGAATTAGAGAGATCTAATTCAAGGTAATGTTGGTTGGTGCCTGATGCTCTGTCTCTGGTTGGGCCCATCGGAGTCTAACTGTTGGTTTTCTTTTGCTCAAGCATTTCAGTGGTTTCTTGCTGTCGAGTCCTCACCGTTGTCTCACCTCTGTGGTTCTTTGATTTTTTGTGTTCACGGAGATGTTGCACTGATGAGTTAGGAGGCCTTCATGCGGACTGAACAAATTATTTGTCTAAATCGCGACGGAAGTAAGGGCGAGGATTGTGGCCACGTAAAATCGATTTAAGCCCCCCAGTGGAAATCTTTCCACTGACCGTTCCAAGGCGGTTCTTCTGTGGTGGTTTATTTATGGTGTTGTTTGTTACTTACTGTGTGTATCACTTGTGTCTTTTTATTTTGGATGGCCATATGGCCATTTTGTGGGAAAGTAACTGTCCTTAAGGCCTTCCTTTGTTTAGGTTTCCATTATGGTCTGGTCGCTTAATGTTTGTGTTTCTTTCCCTTTGGTGTCTTTGATGGGTGGATTAAGTTAATTGTATCGATTCCCGATCTTTGGTTTACTTCTACTTTGTGCTATACTTTTCCATTTCACATTTGATCAGTGTTAGCTAATGTAAGTAAGCAAATGTTTATATGCTTTATCAAATAAGTAACAATCACACTTTACACTCCGGTACGTGTATAACATGCACATAAGTATAAAGCGTGATGCTGTTTTTAACAGAAGAATATTATACACAGTAACTCAGCTACAAACTTCAATAACTTTAACGTTGATGGCTTATCAAATTTTCTTATGGTAGCATTAGGTAGTGCCGCTATGGCTAAAACTGTAAGAATCTTATATGGGTTTGAGGGATGGATATCCATCCTGACGGTCACTGTCCGGCACTAAGAGGCTTTCTGAGTGATCCAGACTGATCCCGAGGGAGCAATTTTTCTATCTACCCCACGCACCCATCTGAGTTTCTGTTTCTCACTTACCCTTCAATTCTGAAAGTGGAATTTTCACAATGCGGTCACATAGAAGTCCGCCATATTTTAATGACAACAATGCGGCGTTTTTGACGTCACTATACGTGCAGTAATGTCAAACTTAAAGACGACATACGTGTCATCCTGTTCAACCAGTGAACATCAAACACGTGAAAATTCTTGATTTTATCCTATCCCTCGGAAGGAGTGCCTTGGTAGAGTAAGAATTGCTATCCCATATTTAAGTACTGGATTTCCTTTTTTGGTACGCAAGCATACCCGGCTTACAACACATTTCCATGATCGGACCTCATGGTATTCGAGGCATTGAATGTCGACTGTTTACTAGTATGGTATAGTTCAAAATACATGTGCATCATTTTATATAATTCTGCGCCATGCACAATGTTTCGTAGCGTTTGCTTTTCAAATTTTAAAGCATATAAACCCAGCCTTGGACGAACAGGTATAAGCAATCAGCAAGCAGATTTGTTAAATATAAAAAGGCCTGTTTGAAGCTGTCGTCATATGCACCTGTATAGGAAGCAATACACAGATACTTCCATACAAAGTAAACAATTTGAAAAAAATGGAAAGCAAAGCGGAAAAACTCCTCAAAACAAAAAAGATTAATGCACTAATGCGAGACTGAGAAAAGACAATTGCCCGACGTCTAGTGGATATGGCTCACATGCTATCGTTTGATCATGCTTCTGTCGACAGGTATACTCACAAAATATACATCGATTAAGTACTCTGTCATATACAAAATGTTAAAAAAATAATGTTAGTAACTTCATAACTTTGATTAGAGTGATACATATATACAGTTAGTTCTGATTAATAAAACAACTCCATGCAAACCAGGGGCTGGTTGTTAAAAACTAGTGATGCTGGCTGATTGAACATTAATGTATTGCAAAAATACTGGTATTTGTGTTGATAAAAATGTGAGTAGCTTTTGCATACTCGAAGCTACTCACATTTTTTTCAACCAAACAACAGAATATTAGATAATGTTCTTGCTAGAACAGTTACTATTAACAAGGTCGTTCAGCTAAATTGCTTTTATCAACTATTTATCCCCAGAACATTTAATCCTTTTTTTGTTTGCGAGCCAGTCTAGGGTATAAATGAGTATGCTTTCATATATGACTGCGGTTAAAGACATATGGAAACAGCCATCTGGTGATACCCGTGCGAGCGTTCACGAAAACAGGATTGATAATGGTATCACAGCCAGCAAAGAATTCCGGGCCAACATCGGGCTGACATCGATACGGCGTGACATCGATGTCAGTCCTGCGTTGGTCTAATGTTGGTCCGCTGTTTCATGCTGACTGTGAATAATATCAAAATATCAGTATATACCAAGTGGCAAACATTGTTGTATGCAAAACAAAGCTTTATATTTTCTAATGGTGACTATTGTTGCATATACTCGTAGCTGGGTATGGGCACCTTTACTTGTCAAGAAATATTACATATTGTGAGTGTATATAAGACACAAAAATATGTTCCAAATACATGTGAACTACTTGTGCATCTACATCGATTCTACATACTCTCCTCAGTCTCTTGCTGTAATATTTCTGGTTCCTGTGCATCTTCAACTGACTTCGCTGAAAACATGTTTAAATTCAAACTGCTGTCTTGAAATTGGCAATTTTTCTATTACAGTTTGAGTTGATTATTTTGAAAACAGAATGAAAGCCCAAAGGAAGCAACCCAAATTATGATTGTAAGAAAGAACGAAGGTTGTCATCAGAGTTTACGAAATTGTGTTCAAATACTGTTTTGTAACTGGGTGGTCATAGTATTTAGCGTTTAGAGGTATATCTCTTGAAGTATATTATCAATCATCTAACTTGAAGATTTTGGAAAAGGTAAAGGTAGTTTTTAATAGTTGGTAGCCTACAATATTTAAAATTTCCCCCATTTAAAAGACAAACAATTAGGTATATATCAAGGTCCTATTATTCAGAGAACATATCGAAGACAACAAGGACAACACATAAAAGTCTAGGGTAGTCTGTCTAACAAAATCCACACGCGTACCTCTAAGAGTGATTTTGCTGCCACTAACAGAAAAGGGTGACTGACGCCCTGATTTTCCCGTCTCGCATCTTTGCTGAATAGACTCTGTCAAAGTTCCCCCTATAATTCATGATACACAATGGGTATTTGAAGAACCAAAGAAGTGTGTTATACTATGTGTAATACTCCTTCGTGTTAGTAAGTGTTAAATCTACTACTTGTAGCACCCTGAATACCACAGCTAGATTATTTGATTTTTTATTTGCTACATCTGTCACATTGTCGTTTAGAGCAGCGCAGAAAACCCTTTAGCTACATAGCACCATACGCGAACCTACAAACTGAGCACATTTATTAAAAGTATCGTAAGGTAAACGAACTCTTCAGTGGCCAAATTGTTAAATAGTCTAGCAAATATGGTATCTAATTAACAGATATTTTTGCTGAAAAAAAAACTAGAGTAACTTTGCATCGTTTTTCATCAAAATACCACCATATTTGCCATATTAACCCATATATGCCCAGCTGCCCTTTTATTGGAAATTGACAAATAGTTTAGACCCAGTTCAGACGCCTCAAAACGTGGCGACAATTTGGATCTACACTGTTTGCTGAAAGTACATACATTTTTGCAAAAATTGCCTCTAACAAAACAAACCTAGCACCCCTACTAATTGCAAATGAACTACTACAAACTAATTAGGTGGTAGGTTTCGTTGTCAAATATGGGTTCAGTGATCTATTTTTAACATTTTGTTAACTAACGACATCATTAGTTTTGAACAACTGAACCATGTTCTCTACATCCAAGTGCATTTTGTCCTTAAATGAACAAAAAAAAAGATCGTTAAACTTGATGTTTTACTCGTGAGAGCCTCTCATCATGAGGGAATAGTAATTTGCAGACAAACTTCCCTACATTGAGCATTAAATATATAGCAATATATCCATCAGTCATGCGCTAAAATAATAAATCAGTAATACCATAGTTTTGCATATGTACGTCTGATACTGCACTAGCTGACGCTCGAACGTGCGCATGAACCATTGTAAACCTATTATTTAGTATAAAGATATGTTTTAGTATTAAGGAGTACCTTCTTCCTCTTGGTCAACAGATTCTGTCGGGGACGGTGGGTTTTCTAACGGCACACCTTGAGCTGTAAGACACACCACCACAAACTCTATAAACATCAATCCAACTACACGTATGTTAAAAGCGACATGTACTAGAATGCTACCCAACAAAATAACACTTAAACAAACTACATGAACAGTATTTTTAGTACATTTAAAAACGCAACTAAATTAAAATTGCATTTACCATAGATGATGTTTGGGCTCTTGTAATTGTCTTGGTACCCTTGTGCAGCATCAACTTAATTTCAACATAATTATAAATTCTTTCAATACAACTTGATTCTGCATGAGCGATACTGATTACAAACAAATATGGAAAAATACCTTCATTAAACTGCCTATGGAAACAGGAATTTTTTATTTCTAATGGGCATGCGACCTAGGCAAAATAGAAGTGGAGGCAATAATCAGGAATCGATACAATCAACCCACAGCTCCCATCAGAGACACAAAAGGGAAAGACACACAAACATGAAACAACAGACCCTAATTGAAACACCAACAGCGGAAAGCCAAAAGGATAGTAACTTTCTCACAAAATGGACAATATGCTATACAAAGTAAAATAACACAAGCGACACAAACACCCAAACACAAACCATAACAAAAATAAATCGCGACAGAAGAACCGCCTTTGAACGGGCAGCGGAAACGAATTCCACTGGGGGGCTTAAATCGATTTTACGTGGCCACAATCCTCGCCCTTACTTCCGCCGCGATTTAGACAAATAATTTGTTCAGTCCGCATGAAGGCCTCCTAACTCATCAGTGCAACATCTCTCGACAAAGCTGTCGAATTTCGGACTGAAGTACTTTTTCATATTAGTTTTGCCAGTGTTTTCATTTAGGTGAATATCAATCATTTGTTGATATGCATTTTTATGTTGTACGTTTTGAAATTATGCCAACGTTATTCTAAGCTTAATGTTCTGTAAAAGGGGTGCTCCGTTCAAACACTCGTGACAGATGCCGTTTTGTTCTTGTTTTACACAATGTAGTTCATAATGCATCAAAAAGCTTCCCATTGAAAGTGCTGTTGCTCAGAGTTCAGTTGTTAAAAACTAACGATGCCGTTAAATTTATTACAAGAAATGAAAACTCTGATATTTTTGTTGAAAAAATTTGCGAATAGCTATTGCAAATTACTCGTATATTCCAGCAAAAATACGACTATTAGATATTGTACTTTCTACAGCAGTTGAAGTTTTGGCCACTATCGAGCTTAAGGTAGCGATCCTTTAACAACACAGCCAAGGTTGTAATTTTCCTATTAGAAAAGGCATATATTGTTACGTTGTGCAAACGTTAATGTAAGTCAATATAACACAGCAGCCAGACCCTTCTAGATCACGAAATCTTAGATCGAGATGACACACCTTGGCACAAACAGTGAAAATACCACATGTAGTTCCCTATATGCGTACTTGATTTTTCAAAATAGTGTAGGAACTACAGGAAAATCGGTAGCCCGTGTTATGCGATTGTTGCAATTTCCGGCCATATTCTTTTGTATAATGACGTTTGCGCTTAACAGGAAACGCGATAAGCGATTCTCTCGGGCGTTTCAACGGAGTTTGCATACTAAATCAAATGAATTTTTTTCAACTTTAGAAACTATTTTTTAAACAATGCGTTTTTATATGTACATAGTGTATATGAAAGTAGCGAAGAAAGCAACTAAAATAGAAGTGAAGGCCAATGATCAGGAATCGATACAATTAACCGACACCTCCCATCAGAGATGCTCCGTTTTAAAGGTAAATTAATATACTGACAAAACTAACAGGTGTCTAAAAGGAAAGGAGGTGCTTTTCTAAAGTGTTTGAAATATTTAAGTATTTACCAAGGCAGATGTGAAAAATATTCTTGCCTAATCAGAAACCTAATTTCAGAGGTCAATTCAAAGCCCAACTTACCTACAAGCGCCAGTAAATCAGCAACGGTCACGAAAAATGTATGAAGTATAGAGTTGTCTGCCGCAAGTCTCATAATAAATGTAATCCGTCCCGAATTCTCCGTTAAGCTCACTGGGAAGCGAAAATAATTATCAGAACCCTCTAAGTACGTTAAAGAATATGCATCCACTGGAATATCTTCATCTAGTTTAACACTCCCTTTAACTTCTATTTTTATTTCATCTGCCTGTTTAAGTAGTCTGTCAGGGGATTGACTCTTTGGCAGTTCCATCAATCCGACTTTTGTTTTCTCACTCACTACCTGATCAAGTCTGAACTTCTCAGCACACACAATACACAAAACAATCTGGTTACTGTCCACTTTGTTTTGTTGGTGTTCGGCAAATATTAGTAGCTTACATAACTGTTTCTTGCCAAGAAGGACTTCCATTTCATTTCGAAGATTGGATGTTGTGCTTTGGGATTCGAACGATTTCTGATTGACGCTTGCTATTAAGGTTCTACAAATACAAAGAAAAAGAACTCATTCAAACAAAACTTCCATATACAAAAGTGATATTGCGTTCTTCTTGTCTATAATTAGTTTCAGAGGAGTGGCCTTCTGGTATGAAAAGTAGAGGCAATGATCAGGAATCGATAAAATTAACCCACAGCTACTATCAGAGACACCAAAGGGAAAGAAACAAAACATGAAACAACAGGCCCTAATGGAAACATCAACAGCGGAACATTATGAAATGAACGGGAGTATTAGATTTATTTCATCATATGACCATTATTGCACGACCCGCAGAAAAAGCGACCGACTGAAGTCGGTTGATTTCTAAGAGTGCCCTAAAATCACCATGTCAGTCTGTCATTCTGTCTGTCCGTCCGTAACCCGTTTGTGAAAATTGGTGATAGTGACTTAACCGCTTGAAATATTTAAACAATTTTTGGCATACTGATAGATATCAATGAGATCTAACCAATGAACTTGCAAAATATTACATTCCATTTAGTATAGCCTCGACGAGGCGAAAAATGTGAAAATTTTGAACTGCTTCTCCACGGAAACCGTTGGGCCGATTGAAGTCAAATTTCATATGGAGCCTCTATGGGATGGGGGAAACCAAAATTTGCTCATGGGGTCCAGGTCACATGACCAAAATGGCCGCCAAGCCATATATGGTATGTCTGTCTGTCCGCCCATAACCCGTTTGTGAAAATTGGTGATAGTGACTTAACCGCTTGGAATATTTAAACAATTTTTGGCATACTGATAGATATCAATGAGATCTAACCAATGAACTAGCGAAATATTACATTCCATTTAGTATAGCCTCGCCGAGGCGAAAAATGTTAACATTTTCGAACTGCTTCTCCTCGGAAACCGTTGGGCTGATTGAAGTCAAATTTCATACAGAGCCTCTATGGGATGGGGGAAACCAAAGTTTGCTCATGGGGTCCAGGTCACATGACCAAAATGGCCGCCAAGCCATATATGGTAAAAACCCTTCAAAAATAGTCTTCTCCAGAACCACTTGGCAGATTTCCTCGAAACTTGATAAACTGCATCTGGATCGTAGGCCCATCATAAATTGCTAAAATGGTAACCCTGGGTTGACCTTGACCTTCTTTGTGCCTAGGTCAAATTTTGACACATATGATTTTGTTGGAATATTTAAACAATTTTTGGCATACTGATAGATATCAATGAGATCTAACCAATGAACTTGCGAAATATTACATTCCATTGAGTATAGCCTCGCCGAGGCGAAAAATGTGAAAATTTTCGAACTGCTTCTCCTCGGAAACCGTTGGGCGGATTGAAGTCAAATTTCATATGGAGCCTCTATGGGATGGGGGAAACCAAAATTTGCTCAGGGGGTCCAGGTCACATGACCAAAATGGCCGCCAAGCCATATATGGTAAAAACCCTTCAAAAAAGTCTTCTCAAGAACCACTGGGCAGATTTCCACGAAACTTGATAAATAGCATCTGGGACGTACGCCCAACATAAACTGCTAAAATGGTGCTCCTGGGTTGACCTTGACCTTCTTTGAGCCTAGGTCAAACTTTGACACATATGCTTTTGTATTGGAAAAGTGAGAATGCATTTTATCCTGCAAACGATTCAGAATACAGTACTAAAGTATAAGATATATTTTTGCTCCTTACGATAAGGCGCATTTATTGGGGGAACAGTTTTAGGTCCAGGTCACATGACCAAAATGGCCGCCATACCCATATATGGTAACACTCATAAAGCTAAAAGCATCCGGCGGGTCGTGCACTTCAGCTGAAGCACTGGTTCTATGCATACTTTAAAGTAGAAGTAAAACAAAGATCAGGAATTGATACAATTAACTTACTCCACCCATAAAACACACCAAAGGGAAAGAAATACAAACATTAAGCGACCAGACCATAATGGAAACCTAAACAAAGGAAGGCCATAAGGACGGTTACTTTCCCACAAAATGGCCATATGGCCATCCAAAATTAAAAGACACAAGTGATACACACAGTAAGTAACAAACAACAACATAAATAAATCGCCACAGAAGTGCCGCCTTGGAACGGTCAGTGGAAGATTTCCACCGGGGGGCTTTTGTCTTGGCCTTCGTTAACACACACAGCAAACTTGGTGGCTGAAAGACAAACATGTTTATCTACTATAGCTCTCTCTTCAGCTAAAGGCTGAAGTTCATAGGCCTTAGTACCACCAAGCTCCTGCTTAAGCGTGTTAACATAGTGGAGCCGTCACACAACGACGACGTTGTTAGCGGCCTTGTCTGCAGGGGCCAAAACAAACTTCTTATGAAATTCTTGAATATTCCTTATCCTAGAATCAGGAATAATTTTCAAATTACCAGTAATTACATGACCAGCAGCAGGATAGCAATACTTTGAGATTTTACAATCACATGAATCAGGAGTATTAGTATCAATATCAAGATCTGAAACAAGTTTATTGAAATTAAAAATAATAGATCTAACAGGTTTGTTATATTTATAGCAAATTATAGTTTTTTCAGTATTTGGAAAATAAGCAGGAATGGAAGAAAGCACCGATCTCTCACGGAAGATACTGGGCAAATCTATAAAATCCATACCCTTATTAATGAAGTATATTTTGAAGAAATGGCGTTTATGATTAATTTCAGAATCAATGTAAGGGCGGAGAGTATGCTGAGTATAGCCTCTAGTTAAGAGAGCCGCATCATATAACTGATGAGAACTATCGTAGAATTTATTCGCCTCGGTGTCCAGAAGACGTAAAACAGAAACGGGTAATGAACTTAAAAATGAAAGCACAGAGTGGCGTCCATGATTTAATAATATAATTGATAGTCACTTCAGTCTAGTATTGTTTCGTTTAAACGCACGTGATTTACGTTTAAAGTTACCATTTTTCCTGGTGCCGTGAGATCTAGTTCTGCGTTTTCGACATTCCAGGAGTGAGAAAATATCAAAGTCCGGCATTCTGGAAATATTACCCTCATGATAAATGTTATCATTTAACCCTTTTTGTACCAAATGGAATCTTCCTCCTTATATATAGCAGGAGTCCATTTCAAAATTTAGGAGTAACCGGTTTTGTTTTCTTCAAAATTTATTTGGAAAATGGCTGAACTTTCTGCAAACAGTGTAGGCCCTGATGCGGCGTCTGATCTGGGCCTGCACTGTTTGCCAGGGTACCCGTTTTGGGGTTTCCAGTACAAAATGGGTTAAGACAAAATTTTAATTTTAACTTTACATTTGAGGATTCGGTTTTCAGAACTGGAATAAAACAAACGTATTAACTATTTTCTTTGAAACGTCCATTTCCCATTTGATATTCAAATCACAATTAATCTAACTAGGTAACGGTGCAATAAATTTACGCTAAAGTACAGACTGTGTATTAAATTCTATTTTCTGAACTCACACTGGAGTTCTGTCCTATGTTTCAAAGCATATTTTTCAGACAATTCATACCAGACTACATATTTTAGTAGCTGGCATGTCTACCTTGTACTCCAGTAACTGCTTCTCACCGCCTACCCGTTGAAAATGACACTGGATGACAACATGGAATGGTTTTGTTGGCTTACCACCACTGAAGCAACCAGTTTCCATGCTGTTGGTGGTTCCCTGGTTCTACAGCAATTGACTGCAATTTGTTCCAAGTTCTGCCCCACAAATCCTCAAGTGAGATCAAATCAGGACTCAGAGATGGCCTTGGTACGTCACTGATGCGCTGCTGGTAGTCAGTAATGAGATTTGCGACGTGCGGCCGCAAACCATGCAGTAACAAGAAATCGCTTTTGAGTGAAAGATGGTATCACGTTGCATTCAGACGCCCGTTTGCAATATGAAATGGCATCTTAAGGTCAGAGCTGAAGCCGGACCACACTATACGTCTGCCGCCACCCTGCCGGGTGTGTCCAAGATATAGCACTGGACAAATATTTTTGATTCCCTTGTGTCGCCGGCGAAGGACACGTTAAATTAGCTCCCGTCAGTTACTATGACACACGCTACATGCGGAAAATATGAAATAATGTTACACCACAAAATAATACCGAAGTAATATAATAGATTTTATATGCGAATTGGTATGCACAGGAAAGCTTCAGTCAAAGATCACAATATGCTAATTATAAAGACAATATTCCTCTCTTGTTGGTGCTTTCAAGTAACCTGGCGATTTAGCAGTACCAAGTTGCATCAATATGTTCTAAAAAGGTAATCCCTTGAAAGCACTGAACACACTACAGACCTGGAAACTGTAGAATGTAAGTTTTCCGTGGCCTAACTAGCTAATTTCGGTCAATTAGGCTATCAGTGACACTAAAATATTTTCTAAATCTATGGCCCAGAAGGACTAGAACATATAATCTGCACTGTCTATCGGCTGAAAACGCAGGTGCTGCATTATTAACACACTGGCGCCTTATGTCTCGTTTCTGGACCAGTCTAGTTGCCGCAGAATAAGCGTCAAATATAAGGGTCCTTCACTGATTCTCTTTATGATAAACATCATAGTGTAAATTATATTTTCTTGTCCTTTGGGATCATTGATTCCATTGTGGAATTTTGAAAATATCTGAGGGTCACTGATGAGGCCTAATTGGCCGAAACTAGCTAGTCTGGCCCAGAAAACATGTACACTCCATATTTTTCACTTCTGTGGTGAATTCCTTGCTTCCAAAAGTTAACCCTTTTTATAGAATATATTTCTATATTACTATAATGTTTTATGATTTTCCGAACTGGGCATAGCAGCTTAAAGAAATTTCGTTTTCATAACCATAAGCTTATTTGTTAGACCAAATGACCAAATCTTTAACGGAGTTAACTAACGACATCGTTTTAAACAAATGTGTCCTTGTCTATAACTGTTTAAGACTTTGCGTTCCATTTATTGAGCTGAGTATATGGACGCACTCATTATTGTTGAATCTTCTGTCGTTTGACCGGGAAATAAATCTAGCAAATCAAAACGGATAGTTCCGTTTACGTTCGTTTTCTTATTTTTATCTGATACAAACTTAGAGATATTAAAAAGAAACGTGAGATAAAAGATAAACATCACGACAACACGCCTATATAAATTTGACCCCCTTAACCCCCACTTTTATGTAGTAAAACAGGGGTTTGCAGGGGTATACATTATTTTTCTTATTTCTGTTCAAAAACACAGATTGCGGGTACTTGTTAGAACCGCCTTATCGAGGAGGCGGTTCTAACGAGTATCCACAATCTATGTTTTTAGCAGAAACAAGAAAACTATCGAAATGTTTCATCTGAAAATTTTCATTTTTCAGTGGTACAATTTACAATGTATTTGAATAGGCGTGTTTTCGTAAAGTAAAATGCCTACCCTCCGTCTCGAGATGGCACTGTGTAACAATTTTCTTCTGTCATCTTTATCGTCGAATCATCACTTACTTCCAAATTATCATTGGTATATTTCAGTACAAGTATTTTAGTGTCAGACGTTGTCAGAAAATCTACAGGAATCTTTATTGCAATATTCCCGTCACTGCCCACAACACTAGTTCCATCAAGCTCTATGGCGTTTGATGTCGACTTTATCAGCTGAAAAACGTCGGGACACGTGTCTCGGTATTGGCGTTCTCGTGGTCTGTCAGCAGGCTGAATCTAAAATATTTTAAGGGAATAAATATTTTCCCGCTACACTTTTAGATGGACTTAACTTTTGGGCTACCCGTTCGTGCTTTTCTATAAATCCTCTCGAATATCATCATGAAAACGCGCCTATATGAATATGACCCCATTTAACCCCACTTTTATGTTATTTAAACTTTATTTTTCAGCGGCGTACAGTGTTTATCTTATTTCTGCTAAAAAACATAGTCTGTGGGGTACTCTATAGTACCGCCTCGGCTTTAGAGCCGCCTTGCCGAGGCGGTTCTAACCAGTCTCAAGAATCTGTGTTTTGAACAGAGGTATTAAAAAATCAGATTTTTTTATCTGAATGTTTCCATTTTTGGTGCTAAAATGTTCGACATATTTGAGGCGTGTTTTCGTAATGGAGTTTTCGTTAAGCAGAAGCAGAACTTGCGTCTTCAAATAGGCACTGCTGATAAGGAAGAACTGAATAAAGTGAAAGAGTAACATATATGTTCCATTGCAGAGAAACTGTTTATATTATGCATTAGTTAATATGTTGCTGTAATGACCGTTAAGCTCGGATTCCTCCATTCAGAAATTACAATTGACCCAACTTTCAATTTAAGCCCTCCAGTTACATTCGTTTCACTGACCGTTCCAAGGCGGCACTTCTGTCGCGGTTTATTTTTGTTATGGTTTGGCTTTGCGTGTGTGTATCGCTTATATTATTTTGGCTTGGATAGCCAACTGGGCAATTGGATAAAATGACATCTCAAGCCCTGCCACCCAATGAACCAAAAGGTTTATACGCATTGGACAGTCTGACTCACACCACTTTGCCAGGACACAAAGCTTTGTTAACATGTAGGAAGGTGCACTGACAATACATTACGATTACGCATCCGTGTTAAATATAGCATTCTTACATACCCCCAAAACGGTCATTTTTCTGATGACAAAACGCAATATCTTTTGCCATTTATACAATAAACATAAACTGTGGAGGCGGTTCAAACGAGTACCAACAACCTATGTCTTGGAGCAGAAATAAGAACAATGTAGAACATCCCCGTAACCCCCAGTGTGTGTATCGCTTAAATGATTTGTTTTTTTTTTTTTTTTTTTTTTGGTAGCCAATTGGACATTTTGTGGGAAAGTAAGTGTGCTTTGGCTTTCCGCTATTGGTGTTTCCATAAGGGTATGGTTGTTTCATGTTTTGTGTTTCTCTACCTTTGGTGTCTCTGATGGGACCTGTAGGTTAATTTTATCGAGTCCTGATCATTGCCTTCACTTCTATTTTATTTTGTTTAATTTGAGGTTTAACATCCGCGTCAAAATTATGTAGGTATTTTTACAGACGTTGCTTCAAATTTTTGTGTGACTTTTACCCGACATTGAGATAAAATGACATCTTAAGCGCTGCCACCCAATGAAACCAAAAGGTTTATATGCATTGGATAGTCTGACTCACACCACTTTGCCAGGATACACGGCTTTGTTAACATGATGTAGTGCAAAGGTTGGGTGTACGTAAACTTCTGAGTTGAAGCTCAGCAGAAGTGTTCCTGCTAATCATTTAAAAGCTTTTTTTACAGTTTCTTATATGTTTATTGGCTTTAATTGTGGCGGCCGTAAAAAGTCTCCCCGTACATCCATCATAGTGCAGATTATATTTTCCGGTCCTTTGGGATCATTGGGTTCATTTAGAATCATTTTGAAAATAGAGTTCTGCTTAAGCCGATGCTAGAGGGCGTGGCCGGTGTTGCACATTTTAGTACTGGTCATGAACAGACTCAATAAAACCGAGTCTGCTATTTTCGTTTATTTTGTGTATTCTTTGCTTCCAAATGATCTCACTATTCAGAACTTATTTATGTGTTGATGCATGTGTTTTTTGTGTACCCTCATGTCACTAGCTTCTTTAAATTCGCTGGTTTGAGATGACTTCCTGGGTATATGTATATTTTTCTAATGTAAAATCGAACAGTAATGAAGAGTGAGTGGAAAGCTTGTATTTATATAGCCAAAGACAAACATGTTAAGCTGCAACAGTAGTTCATTCTGATTCTGTATGCTCATCACAACTGGCTTAGGGTTTATACTGGACTTACATTTGATTAAGTGCAGTGTAATTCCGCAATAAAGACCAGCCTAAATTAATTCTTATTCTGTTTCAAATAAGTTCTGAATAGTTAGATTCTTTGGAAGCAAAGAATACACCGAAAAAACGAAAATAGCAGACTCGGTTTTATTGAGTCTGTTCATGACCAGTACTGAAATATGCAACACCGGCAACACCCTCTACCACCGGCTTAAGCAGAACTCTATTTTCAAAATGATTCTAAATGAACTCAATGATCCCAAAGGACCAGAAAATATAATCTGCACTTTGTTGGATGTACGTGTAACAGAGTCGAAATTATGCTTTGGCAGTCTGACGCTTATCAGAATCATTGAAACTTGGCGAATTATATCCTTGATATTGTCTTGATAATCCTCATACATCTTCAAAACTCGGACCACATCCGTGTACCGGCGAGTTTCGTTGAAAAGTTTGAGATCCCCCATGGTTTTCTCGTCAACCTTTGAAGAACACGTCCAGAGACTAGAGGCGGTGTTCAAGCGTCTGACGGTCAACAACCTCAAGTTAAAGGCATCGAAATGCGAGTTTTTCAAACGAGAGGTCACCTATTTAGGACATGTCGTGTCTGCTGAAGGAATCAAGACTGATCCGAGTAAGACAGAAGCCGTCAAAACTTGGCCAGTACCCAAGACAGTTAAAGAAGTCCGCATGTTCCTGGGGTTCACTGGGTACTACAGACGTTTTGTTAAAGGTTATGCGTCTATTGTTCGCCCTCTAAACGATCTGCTAGTCGGACATCCCACTAACAAGAAAGCCGCAAAAGGTCGGAAACCAACCAAGAAAGCAACTCCGTTTAACTGGGGAGAAGCGCAGCAAGTTGCCTTTGACAGCATCATTGATTGTCTGACACAACCACCAGTTTTGGCTTATGCTGACTATAGACTTCCATTCAAGCTACACACAGATGCATCCACAACAGGCCTGGGCGCAGTTTTGTACCAGAATCAGAATGGGATAAATCGTGTGGTAGCTTATGCAAGTAGAAGCCTAAAGCCTGCCGAGAAGAACTACCCGGCGCATAAGTTGGAGTTTTTAGCACTGAAGTGGGCAGTGACAGAAAAATATAATGACTATCTTTATGGGTCTAAGTTTGAAGCAGTGACTGACAACAATCCGCTTACATACATCCTGACAACAGCCAAACTGGATGCTACTGGACAAAGATGGGTCGCAGCTCTGTCATCGTATAACTTCAGCTTGACATACAGAAATGGGATAAACAACAATGGTGCTGATGGATTGTCAAGAAGGAAACATCCAGTTTCCAGAGATTATGAAGGCTATCTGTCAGTCAGTGGCCGTCTCTATTGATGAGCATCCATTAGTGGAAAACATCGCTATGTCCCCCTCTGACGTTAACCCTTCTGACGAAGAGGTTCCTCAAGAGATCCTGCCAACAACAGCTCTTACCAAACAGGACTGGAGTAAAGCTCAGAGAGAAGACAGAAAGATTTCTCTGTTGCTTGATTTTATTGCCTGTGGCCAGCGACCGGATGCTATGCAGGTTGAGGCTCAAGGGTTAGACAGGCGATACATGAAGGAATGGAGCAATCTGACAGTAAGGCATGGGGTTCTCTTGAGGATTTCTTCACAGCAAGGGCAGGAAATTCAGCAATTGGTGTCGCCAGAGAAATTTCGTGAGGACATTTTTAAAGCGTACCACGAAGATCTTGGACATCAGGGTCGGGATCGAACGCTTAGTCTGATGAAGAGAAGTGTTTACTGGCCAGGCATGGATAGCTATGTTGAAAGGAAGATCGCACAGTGCGGACGGTGTATACGCCGAAAAGTACAGCCAACCAGGGCGGCCGATCTTGTCAACATAACCTCTACCGCTCCCATGGAAGTAGTTTGTGTGGACTATCTGAGTCTTGAGCGTTCCAAGGGAGGCTTTGAAAACGTCCTTGTAATAACAGATCATTTTACGCGGTACGCCCAAGCAATACCCACTAGGAATCAGACGGCACATACTACAGCTCGACTTCTCTATGATAACTTCTTCGTACACTATGGGTTCCCGACCAGGATCGATAGTGACCAGGGAGCTAACTTTGAATCGAAGTTGATCAAGAGCCTTTGTGACCTTACAGCAATGAAGAAAACCCGCACTACACCGCACCATCCAATGGGCAATGGCATGGTTGAGAGGTTCAACAAGACTTTGCTGAACATGTTGGGAACACTCCAGGATAACCAGAAAGCAGACTGGAAATCGTACGTTTCCACCCTCACCCATGCCTACAATGCGGCGACCCATGACAGCACGGGGTTTTCTCCATTTTATCTTAAGTTTGGGCGACACCCACGTTTGGCCGTTGATGCCTTCCTTGGAATTCCACAGAACGAAGACCAGGTTGTTAGCCATCAGAGTTATGTTGACAAGTTGAGGCAACGTATGGCAAATGCTTATGACATTGCCTCATCGGAAGCTAGAAAGAGTGCTGAAAGACAAAAAGGCTACTATGATCACAAAGTGAAATACATGAAACTGGAAGTAGGTGATCGTGTGCTCGTAAAAAAATGAGTACTCCACCGTGATATGCTGCTACCCTTCTCGGGACTACCTTGTCCGCGGACACGCACACCAGAGAAAGAGAAAAAAGAACAGAAGCGACAAGACCAGGAATATAGCTTAAGATTTGACGTACAAGATGCAGACGAACCAGAATATGACAATAGTAGTCAGTCTTCAGCTGAAGAAGAAGAGATAGAAGACGTCCATAATATTTCTGAGCGATACATTATACCAGCGCGGCGGGTTCCTGGAGAGATAGACATCAGGTCAAGGGAAAGCAGGGGTAAGAGAGAACAGAGAGAACAAAGCACTTTACCCCGTAAAGTATCAAGAAGACAACAGAGACACAGAAGACCTCCTGATTGGATGAAAAGTGACCAGTGGATTATGCAGCAGAATGCATTTACTGTGCCTGCTGGTCAAATGAAATATGTCTAATGATATGTTCATCCAAATTGACAAATGTAAGGAACAGTGGACAGCTTCATTATTAATCTATTCAATGTAAATAGTTCATAAATATTTGGACTGACAGTTAGACCACATTTAAAGGGAGAATTTAAGTAGATACAGTTCAAATATGTTCTATAAAAGAGTTATCCTTTGGAAGCAAAGAATACATCACAGATCCTAATAGTATGAAGTACTGGAATAAATGTATTTTTTTCTATTAGGTTGCAGAGACCAGAATAATAAGAAAGCACTTGCAAGTGAAAAGAGAAAGTGTCCAGATACCTTATAACTTTCTTAAAATGTTGCATGCGGTAGTTGAAACAGGTACGTATTGAACCATTTGAACTGTTTAATAATGAATGTCACGATCGATACTGTGGTCTAAATGATTATTTTCTCCCACGTCCTGCTTCGGATCAGTCCAAACCTCCAATATCTTATATCATTACATCATTATCATTTCATTTCATCAACCTTTGTGTGTATGTGTGTGTGTTCGAGTGATAGGAGCGGAATACTTTTCTATGATTTTATTCTTTTTTTTTTTCGCTTCTGGTTTTCACGTTTTTCCATCGCGAGGCACGCTTAACAACACTTTTACATTTACTAATGTCGAGGACGCCATTTCGCGGAGAGGGGAAATGTGTAACAGAGTCGAAATTATGCTTTGGCAGTCTGACGCTTATCAGAATCATTGAAACTTGGCGAATTATATCCTTGATAATGTCTTGATAATCCTTGATTTCTGCCAGTTGTTGTAGCAGAAATTATTGATCAACCCTCGTTTGAATTCATTGTCCATAAAGCAATGTACCGCTTCATTGTACTTTCGCCATTTTCCTTGAATTGTATAGATATTCACTTTACATATCATTTGTGATTTTGATGTTCTAAAGATGTATTTTCATATATCTTTATAGGTGAGTCACTGCAATTTATTGTTCAATTAGTGTGTTTCTCAATGACATAGATTTCAGTATTTTTACAAGGCTGATTGTCGATTTCATTGCACTTTCGTCATTTTCCTTGAATTGTAAAGATATTCACTTTACATATCATTTGTGATTTTGGTGTTCTAAAGATGTATTTTCATATATCCTTATAGGTATAGAATCATGAATCATCGTTGCTCATATTAAAGTTGATGAAGCTGTCACTGGTGCGTTGGCTCTATCGAACCCTTTAGAAACCTTCCCGGTTACATACGGGGAGACTTTTTACGGCCGCTACACGGCACAGCACCAGCTGCAGTGAAGATAAATAAGTTCTGAATAGTTTGATCCTATGGAAGCAAAGAATACACCAAAAAAACGAAAATAGCAGACTCGGCTTTATTGAGTCTGTTCATGACCAGTACTGAAATGTGCAACACCGCATATTTAGAACGTTTCAGTTATTATTTCTTTCTTTTCTACACCCCGTGCTCTCTAATAAGAGACTATCTTTGGGACTTCTCGAAATCTGTCATAAGGACCACTTTGAAGGTCTCAAACATCACGAAATCATGCCTATATAATTCTGACCCACTTGAACCCCACTTTATATAGTAAAACTGGGTTTATAGGGGTAAACGTTATTTTTCTTATTTCTGCTCTAAACTATAGATTGTGGGTACTCGTTAGAACCGCCTCGATGAGGCGTTTCTAACGAGTGCCCACAATCTATATTTTGAGCAGAAATAAGAAAAATATCACACTTTTTCATCTTTAAATTTTCATTTTTTTCGGCGATAAAGGTGACAATGTATTTGTATAGGCGTGTTTGCGTAATGTGTGTTCTGAATTTTTTTGTATATTAAACTAACGTTTATGAATGTTACGGATATATGGCTAATGCGTGTATAGCAGAACTTTATAAGGCCATTCCAAAGTAGAATGGATAACTTGAAAGTTTAGTGTAATGCCTTGGAGATCATTAAAAAATGGAATGACTATCCGTTTTCCAATTTAAATAGAACTGAAAAAAAAAATAAAGTACCATCATTTTGACATTGGTTGGTCTTTTAATGGTCCCTGGGGAAATTGAGGTCTCCATTCGAGAGTCATAATCTGTGTTCATTTTGCCTCCCTTAGGTCCGATCTCCTTTGTAACTAGAGGACGGTCTTCTATGGCAACAAAGCCTTCCATATCACACCCAGCAAACGATAAGAAATAGCCAAAGTTGAACAGCTTCTAAAATCAAATGAAAGTTCAGTATTTCGATAACTGTTTATTTCGTGATTATATATAAGGAAATTTCCATGACTTGCACACTGACGATACAAAAACCTTTCCATTACAGAGCTATAAATATGCATCTTTTCAGAACATGCGTAAGCGTAAAACATGTTTCGCGTGAAGTCACTCTTTAAAACGTCACCAGATACAAAGTTAACTAACGGTTAAATTGGGAAGTATCCAAGTAAAGATGCAATATCAAGTAAGCGTGATAAAATCGACTGATATCAGCGTTATTTTTTCGCATTTCATATAACTACATGTATAATGAATACACTCATCACTCCTTATTCCAGTGTAACTGTTCACTCACTCACTCATGACATACTATATTGTGCACATCATGTTATTCCCGATAAACGTGTGTTATATTTGTCTTATTTATGTTGCAAACATAAATTGAGGCTGACAGTTAGAACAGCGGTTCTAACCCGTTGCCTCCATCTATGTCTCTCAGCAAGAAGAATGAAACTTGTGTATACCCTTGCGAACCCCATGTTTCTTTTTACTTATCTCATTATCGTTTTTTTTTTCAAGAACACATTTTTCACGTGACCTGCTGTCACTGCACTCCAAATGTACTATATAGAATAACATGTATGTTGTATTTATTATTTTCGTGTGTTCATTGTTTCCCGAAATTGTTCATCCTTTGTGTAAAACGAAAAACTCATTAATGTTTTTTTAGTTTAAACTAAAACTTTGGTAACTAGAACGTGAAATTAACACACGTCAACTACTTTTACGACTTGCTTCATAATCATTTCGTATGAATCATGGTCATATATTTTAAAATATATGCAAGTTGTTATAAGTATGTAACATGAAGAAACCAAACATGAATTTCTAAATCCGCCCCGCCGAATCTTGAAGAAATAGATTGGCTGCAAGATGCTTCCACGCAGAGCTGAAACCGACCGCACACGAGTACTGGTAAACTGCTTAGAGGATCTAAGCCTGCCCAGGCAAAGTGGTGCGAGTCGGATCGTCCATGCTTATAAACCCTATTGGTTTCATTGGGCGACAGGGCTTGAGATAACATTTCATCTCAATGTCTGGTAAAAGTCCCACAAAATTGGAAGCAACGTCTCCAAAATGACATATACAGTGTTGACGGGGACGTTAAACAGCAAATCAAACAAAAACATATTCTGAATGATTAATAAAGCATTTTGCTTAAGACGTGTGTATTGAGGACATGAAATAAAGCTATCTCGTACCAACCTCGTATCTTCCTGTTTTAGAAATCCACTTTTCTCCAACTTTGACTTTTATGAACAATTTCACTTTTAGCTCATCGTAGCTTTTTGTCAGTGGACAATGAATTGTTATATTGTCCCAACTTTTAGGCGATGAACCAGTCCTAATAAATATATCAGATATAAGTTTTTGATTTTCCCTCACACATATTTCTTCTAGATATGACTTTCGCAGTTTGTTAGGACATTGCACCATGATAGTCTTTGCTACGTCAAGCCACTTGAAAGGTTGACATGAAGTTCGTACTGAAGATGCGTTGTGGATCTTTAGAGGGGCCAATGAAGACTCTGCGACATCATCAGGAAGAGATCTGCAAAAAGCCAGCGGGTAAACAATTAATGTGTTCTGGACATTTTATTATTATTTTTCTTTGCTAGTTATTGTTACCAGTTTTGAGTAATTTGAAAGACGACTTTGAGATTTTTTTTCAATATTTTCAACTGATAGGTTGTGGCTAACATTGAAAAAACGTCATTATATGTATATTCTAATACGTATTAGCAGTGTATACAAACATTGTATAAAACATATCTTCTGAGGCTCCGGGATATAAAACAAAATAGTGAAGTTCTGCAATTAAGACCACCTACAATTCGGTTTTCTTTAAAAATCATATTCAAAATGTTTCGTTTGTTCTTTTTTTCTACATCCTCCAGTAAGAGAACGCTTTTGGTCCCAAAGTTGGTCTGAGTACATAACATTTGTAATACTAGAATTTGATTCGGTTTCATGTTGTAAATTCATTTTATGCCATACTAATTTGTATCTGAACCAAGACAGAAGGCCTTATACGAGCACACAGTCATACATTTAATGAATGTGTACAAAACGTTTGTAGGCACAAGCGAAAAGAAACGCAATATTATCCTTGAAATCCACATGTTTGACTTACGAGTTCGTTGAAAGAAATTCCTTGGCGTAGCTTTCTTGTTCTGTTTCTGAAGTCTCTCTGCCAGTCTTACTCGGCTTAGTACCACTAGCTTGAAACACATACCGGTTCAACCGTGGTGTTAAGTACTCATAGTTCTCAGTCCTGTAAAGGTTTCAATTACACTTAAAATAGCTGCATTATGAACTCACTTCTCTGTTTGAATTCTCATCTGCAAACGACTCCCATGATTGCAAGAAATATCGTGCGTTAAACAGACTGCAATGTTGCAAAATAAGGTGCCACCAAGACATAACAGACATATTTCCAATTGGACTTGTATGTGAAAATTGTATGTAACAACCTTCAAGTGTCAGTGTTAGGCCATTACATACAGGTTTAGTTATTGTGTGAGTTATTCGCATTGTTTTGATTATTTTGTACATTTAACTCAGATCAAATGATGATTTTGATAATCCTAACGATTGGTTTGCAGTAACATCAATGGTAAAAATAATCATTTCTTCAACAGATAAATTGTTCAACATTTTATTTATTTATCTATTATTTTTTCAATTCAGAAAATTGCAATGCAATACTGAGCACATTTCATAAATAAATAGACCCAAAGCCACTAGAATAATATCAGTCACCTAGCTTTGACGCCTCTTTGGACAAGCTCGAGAGCAAACAAAATCCACTGGCGGAGGAATGGCACAATAACTGGTTCCATCTGCTCACTGAAATACGAAAGGATCTGCTTCATTCGCAGTTGGATACTATATTTTAAATAACACCTACCAACATTAAATAACACCAACCAACATTGAAACAAAAATGGCTTTCAAATAGGCAGATGACTTTTTTGAGCAATAAAAACACATAATGATAAGGAAATACAGAGGACCTTTGTTATAACGACAGTAATTGTTCCCCAACACTTTATTGTTATAAAAAAGTGCCACTATAAAGGATCTCAATAAGGAATAGTATAATAGGTAATAAAAGGCCTACTCAAGAAACAAATGATGTGCACATAGTTAGAATCGCCTAAAAAAATCCACAACATTCGTTATTTTGGAGTAACAAATCCAATATTCTTGATTATCTCCATCAACCCTCCCATCTTTAGCTGTCGATTTGTTCCCATCACCAAAACACGCCTATATAATTTTGATCCCCTTTAACCCCACTTTTATATTGTAAAACAGGGGTTTACTGGGGTAAATCTTATTTTTCTTATTTCTGCTATAAAATATAGATTTTGGGTACTCGTTAGAACCGCCTCAATAAGGCGGTTCTAACGAGTACTGCAATCTATCTTTTGAGCAGAAATAAGAAAAATATCACAATTTTTCATCTTAAAATTTTCGTTTTTGGGCAGTAATGTTTACAATGTATTTGTTTAGTCGTGTTTTCGTAATGACTGAATTTGTCGTTATATCAGTATGTCGGTATAATATACGAATCTAGCATGCGTGTAAGGGTTGGACAGAAAAATTCGTCCCGATGGCCACTATCCGACATAATGAGGCTTGCTGAGTGATGTCTGGGTCCAAAAAGCTTGCTTCTTGGTTTCTTTCTTGTGTGTTCTTTGTTTCAAAAAGGGCTGTCTTTATAGCTTAATATGTTAGTATGAGCAAATACTTACGCTACTTCAAGAAACTCTCCCGGTTCTACAAGCGCTCTTGACATTCGAAGACAGGACTCAGCAAAACATTCAAAACCTCTGAAAAAAAAAAAACAATAAACACAAAACACTCATATCAATCACTAACTGTAACAGCAGTAGCGGGTTGATTGTTTCTAAGCGTAAGCTGGAAAATATTCCTATACTTGAACTTTTACTATTCAGTATTGAAACAAACTTTCCTGCAACTTGCAGCTCGTTTTTATGAGCAGTTATTTAACCCTACAACCCCAAACGTAAGACATTGGCAATGAGAGAAGACCCTGATCAGAGTCTTCACTGTTTGCCAAATGTAAGGAAATCGATGCAAAAAAAACATACAATGAATAAAATGTCTGACACATCATATACCGTGACGACACCTCAGCAAAGCTATTGGGTATAAAGGATTATCACAAATAAAACACGTTTTTTCCATTGGCTAGGAACGCATCATTTACAAGTCGCTGCACAGCGGGCACTATAACATTTTAATCAGACCGGTCCAAGTCCAGTCTTATAGTACACATTTCGTAGATAACCGGAAAGTTTTTACGACAATCACGATTAATTTACCGTTTTTGTTGTTGTTGTATTTTTTTTTCTATTTCTGGTTGTCACTCCGCATGACTTGAAGGAAACCAGCCTAACACCAACACCTCCTTCCCCTTTCAGTTGTCGTATGTTTTGCAGTAGTTGTCCAATGCACTAAACGCAAAAGAAACCTTCACTTCGGGCACTAGCAGGCGAGGGTCATAACAACCAAGCGGCCCAGGCTCTGGCCCGAGGGCAGTCCATAAATCTTGATAGTGTCCTCAGCTTAGATTACTATTGCATCAGAAGAATCTGTAGGACATTAAATGTTAGGGATACACAAAACCTTTTACCAAATATGCCCGGTTTAAGTCAGTTGTTCAGTAGTATTACGTGGACAGCATTGTATATAACTGGGTCGATTAACAGATAATCGACCCAATAAATATTAATAAGGCCTTTGAGAAGAATTTACCCACACCCGAATGAAAAGAACTAAAGGCATAGATATTTATTTCGGTCCACGATTGCTCATCATTAATCCTCAAAATTAAATTTAAAACTCCCTTACAGGACGTATAGAAAAAAGACCTAAAATAACCCATTTTAGATTGGAAACCCCAGAAAGGCGTTCTGTGCAGTCTGATCTGGGCATTCACTGCAAAATAACTATATCAGTTATTTCGATTTTGTGATAATGTGGCTCAAACTGCTGACATGTATTTATTAAGGCTGTCTGGGTTGCTCCTCACAAAGATTGTTAATAATTGGCCTTGTAAAGGGCGGACTCTTGGTCTAATCCCTCTACATATACTTTGCTGAAATTAAGAAGCTTACCTAAGCTGTACCTCCGCTGCAGCATACATACACAACCCGACTTGTATCACTGTGGGGACCAGATCCATCAACGCTCTCATATAGACGGGTATTTGTTCTGAGTTCAACAACCTGTCGCAAAAGAATATGGTACATACATTAACCCATTTTCTTGCACATCAGATAAGGAAATCCGTGGTTTTAGCCAGAGATAGAAATTCTGTTCTAACCCTGGTGTTCTTACCCAGGGTCAGGGTAAAACTCGAAACTCATAGGCAACGTCGTTAAGGTTGACGTCATAGCACGTTACGTGACGTCACTTAACATCCCTACTACTGGGAGAGTCATCACAATATGGCGGACGTCGGCAACCGAACTGACTGCAGTTTAAAAATCAGCATTCAGAAATGGAAGGAGTGTAAAAAAAAGAATCCTACATGGGTGTGAGTTGTGGATAGAAAAATCCGTCACTCGGGATCACTTGCCAGCATAACTCGCCAAGCCTCGTGATGCCGGTGACCCTCGGAACGGATTTTTTCATGCACCCCTTACACCCATATAAGATACTTATATTACACCACAGGAAACCCAAGAAAAGAGACAGCGGTAAGATCAGAACCTTCAAAGTTTGCAAATCGAAAGACGTTTTCAAGCTATTTCATTATGAAAACATATTGAGAAGTTTGCCGCCAAAAATAAAATTTTCCGATAAAAAAGTCCTGATATTTTTCATATTTCTGCTCTAAACATAGATTGTGGATACTCGTTTGAACCGCCTCGCCGAGGCGGTTCTAACGAGTATCCACAGTCTATGTCTCGAAGCAGAAAAAAAAAACATGTAAACCCTAGTTTCTTCTATTAAAAGTGAGGTTTGAGAGATCAAACATATTTAGGAACGCTAGTGTGACGATAAGGACAAAATCTGCAAATTGCATGGAAAGAAGATTCAGTCATGCACTTACAGTTCTGATTCAAAGGGTTCATTATGAACGCACATGGCTAAAGAAGATCGAGATCGGCAGCGTTCATTTCTTTCTTAATGCATGCAGGAGCGAACTCGCTTGGATACTGTTTGACAGAATAAAGTGTCGCAGTTCGATGTAATATTTTGTTGCGACATCCCTTAGATTTTTTTCTTGAAGGGACATGCAATTAATTTTAAACGAGATAATATCTTGTGCGCACAAGATATTATCTTGTGTGAACAACATACTACCTTGTGCGCACAAGTTATTATCTTGTGCGCACAAGATAATATCTTGTTCGCACAACTTTTTAAAATATATTGTGCGCACAAGATATAATCTTGTTTGCACAACATAGAACTTGTGTGCGGACAACATAATATCTTGTGCTCACAACTAATTATCTTTTTCGCAAAACATAATATCTTGTGCACCCAAGATATTATTTTGTGCGCACAAGTTATTTTCTTGTTCGCAAAACATATTATCTTGTTCGCACAACTTATTATCTTGTTTGCACAACATAGAACTTGCACAGATAACATATTACCTTGTGCGCACAAGTTATTATCTTGTTTGCACAACTTATTATCTTGTTCGCACAACTTAATATCTTGTTCGCACAACTTAATATCTTGTTCGCACAACATACATGTATTATCTTATTAGCACAATTTTAATCAGACCTGTATTATATTGTCCACAAAAGATCTATGTTGTGCAAACAAGATATGTTTTGCGAACAATATAGTATGTTGTGCGAATAAGATAATATCTTGCGTGCACAAAATATTCAGTTTTACGAATAAGATATTATGTTGTCTGCACAAGATATATTATGTTGTCCACAGAAGATAATATCTTGCAAGCAATTATCTTGTGCGCATATGATAATATCTTGTTCACAAAACTTAATATCTTGTTCGCATAACAAAAAAAAACATGTCCTTCCCGGGTTCCGTACCTATTTTTTTTTTTCTGTTAGAAATTATAATTTATTCGAGTCATAGGAAATAACAATTTTGCATTATAGAAAATAAAAGTCAATACCCATAGTAACTATGAAAAGATGAGTATGCAGTCTGTCCATAAAAATGATCTAACTTTTTTTCAACGGAATCTGATGAGAAACACATCCACTTGAAGTAGAAGGAATGAATGTAAATTCAAGAATAATGAACAATAATTTCGCAATTTGATGTTTTAATGGCAAACCTGGGTTGTAAACTAAACTGTCCTATACCAGCCCATCATAAACCGAGGTCGTTACCTATCGAAATGTCGACCAATTACCTAGGTAAATCTCGAGACCATTTCTAGGAACAAAGATATTTGCAGAAACTAACAGTCGTCCAGCATTACTGTGGTCGCTATGTGTCAAAATGTTTAGACTTACCCCACCACACAATGTAGCTTCTTGCTAATGGGAACGGATGCAATGTATTAAAATGTGCTTAACCATTTAGTGACATGGTTTACTGACATATTCGTCTTTCTTGGGATGCAAACAAAATTATGATATTGTGTATGGTTTAAAGGAAAAGTGATAAAAGAAATGGGTGGTCATTCAGAGCTTTTGGCATATATATATATATGCTGACAATCACTCACAAGCGAAACTCATATGTATTTTTGCTGACAATCACTCACAAGCGAAACTCACAGAGAAATGTATATGACCACAGTGTACTGTAAATATGCTTATCAGTTATCCCCTATATATATATTTCTAATTTAAAGAGCTAACAGGGGAATAAACTTTTCAGTACAATACAAGATTCGTGTCTTTTGATATCAAATTTATCAGGCTCAGCTTCGAGAACGCATGTAGAATCGCTCGGCAATCATCGCGACTCTACAAGCGTTCTCGAAGCCTTGCCTGATAAACTTGATATCAAAAGACACGAACCTGGTATTCTCTCTCTATATATAGAAAGTAGAAGTAAAACAAAGATCAGGAATTGATACAATTAACTTACTCCATCCATAAAAGACACCAAAGGGAAAGAAATACAAACATTAAGCGACCAGACCATAATGGAAACCTAAACAAAGGAAGGCCATATGGACAGTTACTTTCCCACAAAATGGCCATATGGCCATCCAAAATTAAAAGACACAAGTGATACACACAGTAAGTAACAAACAACAACATAAATAAATTGCCACAGAAGAGCCGGTCTGCTTCTCTCTCTCTCTCTCTCTCTCTCTCTCTCTCTCTCTCTCTCTCTCTCTCTCTCTCTCTCTCTCTCTCTCTCAAACGCACAACCGCATTTTGCCAAACTGGAGAGCGTTCAAATACTGCTATATATACCATTGCATACCACATTTCCGCCCATGCTTGTAGCCCTTAAAATGCCAGTCACAACAATTGTCGTCTGCTTTGTCGTCTTTCGGTTACTTGTCGTTGTTGCAAACAGTCTGGCCCCAGACTGTTTGCTTGTATGCAAAACTTTGCAAGAAGATTCAGCAAACGACATAAACAGACACCATTGTCAGATGCAGATTATGTTGGCATTTTACCCCTTGTCCTGCTGAGCCCGGATATGTCTTATCTTTCAAACAATGTAGATCCAGATCAGATGGCTTCTGAAGAAGCCATCTGATCTGGATCCTCATTGTTTGTCATTCAGATTAAGAATTTCCTGCAATGATTTGCATCAAGAAATCTGATTGGTTGATAATCATTTGTAGGTGTGGCATATTTAAATATTCAGCAGGTCAAACGTTAAGGAATAAGGATGTGTTCTAGATATACTTACAGGTGATTTTTGTTTTCAAACATGAATAAGAACGGTGTACAATCAGTCCAGAACAAATCAATCTGGCTCCTGAAAAGATATACAGTCCAACCTGTGTTAAGCAAGCACCCCAGGGATGATCAAAATATGCTTGCTTAAGACAGGTGCTTGCTTAACACAGGTGAATTTGAATGCATTTGCCTTTTTCGGGAACTAAATGCATGCTTGCTTAAGACAGGTTTCTTGCTTAACAGAGGTGGCCACTGAGACAGGTTTTGACAAAGCACTGGCAGCACTGTTGGGCGATTTTTTTCTGACTTGGGAAAGTGGTGCTGAACTGAGAACTCGGCTTGTTTGTTTAACCCTTATATTCCCGTACTTTAAGCAAACAATTTAGACCCAGATCAGACGCCGCTATCCGCGGCGTCTGATCTGAGTCTAAACTGTTTGCCAATGTCCAAGCACGAGTGCCAAGTCGATGTTTTACAATGAGGTTTCTTTTACACAGCACTCTAACGTCACAACGACAAGAATATAACGGCCATATTCTATAAATAACCGTTACCTTGGTTTCCTACAAATCATTTATAGTCACGTGGAAATCAGCACTGAAGTGTTTCTGTGCTAAGTACATGTAATTTGGGTCGATTGATAAACAACCGACCCAAACCACAGTCTAACAAAAACGATCTTTCAGCATATGCGCTCGGTGAAGACTCACATCAGCGCGCTTTTCCATTCTTTCAGAGTATACTTTCTCCAATGTGCTTGAAAAGTAGAAGGTAAATAAGCATGCGTTTAAAGCTGATCTAAATGTATCGAAAACATTTTCCACAAAATGCTAGTATAATCGGCCCAGTTGTTCAAAAACTAACGACGGTGTAAGTTACAACTTTGACCGTTTAATATGGCCGATACGCTAAATATTTTGCTGATGATAAATGTGAGACTCACAATTTCTAGCAAAAAGAAGTAGATATTTTACTTTCTGGAACAGTTAACATTTAGACCACTTTCAGGTTTTTTGTTGTTGTTGTTGTTATTGTTTTGTTTTTGTTTTTGTTTTCGTTCCATCGATGTGGATTTTAAGATGTGCGGTGGAACGAAAAACCCAAATACACCTTAATTACATTAATCAACATTATTGTCATCTGTCGCAGCAATCTGGGACAAGTTTTTTAAAAACTGACGACGTCGTTAGTTAGTTAGTTAGTAAGTAGCTTCTGCAAAAGCTGCTCGCTTTTTTTGGAGCAGCAAAACAAAAATAGTATTAGATAGTGTACTTGCTAGGACTGTTGGCATTTTTATTACAAATGAGGTCATTACACTTACAATTGACCCTGAAGTTAAGTTTTCGTTCTTGAAAGATTCACTTCACTTGTTTTAAATAGAGGATCTTACATGATTGCTCATGTATTGTTGAATTTATTAAACGAGTTGAGGAAAAGGGGTAAAATGCGAGGCTTTGCCGAGCATTTTACCCCTTTTCTTCAACGAGTTTAATAACTTCAATAATACATGAGCACGAATGCAAGATTCTGTTTATCATATGACATTTAAAACGCATTTTGTTCACGACTGTTTTACAAAAATGTCAATATTCCGCCGTTAGTAAACGCGACGTCCGTAACGACATCGCACATGTAACGTTACGGGACTTATCTCGCTAATTTGCATATTTAATTCACTAGTGGATTATCGAAAATATTAAATGGCGTTATTACACTCTCAGACGCGACGTCATATGATAAATAGAGGATCTTACATGAGTGCTCATGTATTATTGAATTTATTAAACGAGTTGAGGAAAAGGGGTAAAATGCGAGGCTTTGCCGAGCATTTTATCCCTTTTCTTCAACGAGTTTAATAAATTCAATAATACATGAGCACGAATGCAAGATTCTATTTATCATATGACATTTAAATCGCATTTTATTAACGATTGTTTAACAAAACTGTCAATATTCCGCCATTAGTAAACGCGACGTTGTTATGGACGTCATAGATGTAACGTTGCCGGGCGTATCTAACTAATTTTCATATTTAATCCACTAGTGGATTATCGAAAAAATTACAAAGAAACAGCAAAGGTTTAAGGAGTGGACCGACGTGCACCACTTTTCCTCAGCAGACTTATAGCTCCTAAGCGGTTTACCAGTATCACATTCGGTCGGTTTCAGCTCTGGGCGGAATCACCATGCAGCCCAATATATTTCTTCAAGTCCCGATCGGCGGGGGCGCTCAATACGTGACATATAATCTACAGAAAAGAATATAAAATAGTGTAATTATTTGAACGAATGAACAAGTACAGTGAAATTCCGCTATTAAGAACATCTAAAATTAAGACTAATTCTGCTTTAAAAAGCTTATTTAGAACGGTGCAGTTATTCTTAATTTGTGTTCTCTGCACACAATGTCCTGTGGTTAGGGACCACCTTTTAGGACTATTCAAAAGTGGTCTTAAAGACCACTTTTGAACAGTCCCAAAGGTGGTCTTAATATAGGATTTTTACTGTAGATTATACAAATCAACTCCTGAAATAAAACTTGCTACTCACTGTTTTACTGAAAGACTTTCTTTAGGGTTGAACAAAAGAAGATCCCTGATGGTCCCTAAAATCTCGCCAACTTCATAAAGAATGCCCATATATGACTGGAATGGAAACGAGGCGGCTAACCTGTAAAATGAGTCGAACTTAATGCAGTTGGTCTAATATAGCAATAATAATATTGATTCGTTTTACTGGAACATAACATAACAATAATAATATTTATTCGTTTTATTGGAACATCGCTTGCAGTTTCAAAACATAAATATTGTTGGGAGGACATATGTCTGCTCAACGTGTACGCGCTATTTATATTGGCTGCATAGATGGCTGCGTGGATGGCTGATTGGAAGAATGGATGGATGAATGGCTGGCGGCTGGCTGGCTGGATGGATGGATTGATGGGCGGACGAAAGGGCGGGAGGATGGATGCATGTATAAACGGACGTCGCAAATGAATGATTGATTTGAGGTTTAACGTCCCCGTCAACACTGTAAAGGTCATTTTGGAGACGTTGCTTCCAATTTTGTGGGACTTTTACGCAACCTTGAGATGAAATGACATCTCAAGCCCTGCCATCCCATGAAACCAATAGGATTTATTAGCATGGACGGGCCGACTCGCACCGCTTTGCCTGGATAGGCTTAGATCCTCCAAGCGGTTTACCAGTACACGTGTGCGGGTCGGTTTCAGCTCTGCGTGGAAGCATCATGCAGCCCATCTATTTCTTCAAGCCGTTAGGCGGGGGCCGCGGATGTCGCAAAATATGCATGTGTATATAATAAACGCAAAACTCAATAGACACTGGTTAACTAATTGATTGATTGAGTGATTGATTGATTGAACGATCGATCGATCGATCGGCTAACTAACTGATTTTAGAAGCTAAACCTACATCAAATATTTTAATACAAGATATTTAATGCCCATCCGCACACAGTAATGTCGGGCCGACATCGATACGATGGAAGAACGTCGCATTTATGTTGCCCGATATTGGTCTGATATTCTAGAATGCTTTTCTTATTGGCCTGCTTAGTTCGTTTCTTTTCACCTGCATACAAAAACGTGCTTCGACAAAAATAAGCGTCGAATTAGAATAAGAACTCACTTTGCCTGGTGAAAGGTTAGGTAGGTCACCAAATGGTTGCAGATCTTTCCAACAGCGAATAATATATCGTCAAAGAACATGGCCGGTTTCATCAAAAACCTGAATTGCCAACAATACACTGGATGAAGCAAAGAAAAAATTTAATGACACAGAGGATATTTCATTTTTTGAGGTGAATACCCAAAATATGTCATCGAGTGTGTTGAAAATATCCAAAGTTTCACGAGTGCGAAGCACGAGTGAAAATTCGGATGTTTTCAAAACAAGAGATGAAATATTTTAGGTATCCGCCGAAAAAAAGTAATTTTATTATTATTATTATTATTATTATTATTATTATTATTATTATTATTATTATTATTATTATTTTATGATTTTATTTGGGTATTTACGGTAATCGATCAATCGTGAATACGTCTCAATTTCGATCTGGCTATGACGTCGTAGCTGTCAGTTCCAAAACATAAACAGATCGCCATTTTTACAAATCAAAGAGTGCTTTTCAAGGTATTTTACAGAATTATTTTATGAATTTTGGTGAGAAAAGGTAGTCCAGGCAGCTAGGCCTACTGTGAAAATAACAAGGTCTTGTTATTTTAACGTCTTGTTATTTTACACATTTTTATTTTTTCAGATATGCATCGATTTCAACGCAGAGTATAAAATAAATATGTCTTAATTCTTGATCCAACTACTCAAAATCCGCTAAGCGATCTCATTCACATTTTATTTTTGGATCATATCCAAGCGCGATGTCCACGTAGTTAACTTGAAGCGTGTTTGGTATGTGAAAATAAAGGGTCCGCATTTGTTAAATACGGGACATTGGTTAATAGTGTAGACCCAAATCAGACGCTGCATTACGTGATATCTGATCAATGTCTACGCCGTTTGCTGAAAGCACAGAAATTTGAGGGAACGAAACCGTCTAGTTTAGTTTAGTGTCTTATCCAGGGTTTTTTTTTTCAGCTTACATCCAGAGACATTCAACTCAGCCCATCGGGGCTTGAAGAAATGGATGGGCTGCATGATGCTTCCACGCAGAGCTGAAACCGAGTACTTGTAAACCGCTTTGAGAATCTAAGCCTACACAGGCAATGAGGTGCGAGTCGGACCGTCCATGCTATTAAACCCTATTGGTTTCGTTGGTTGGCAGGGCTTGAGAAGTCATTTCATCTCAATGTCGGTAAAAGTCCCACAAAATTGAAAGCGACGTCTCCAAAATGACATTTACAGTGTTGACGGGGACGTTAAACCTTAAATCAAACAAACAAATCAAACAAAATCAACTCACCAATGTTGCCAGTGCTTTAATTAAAACTTTTGCAACGGGCTACTGGGTAAGAGCACGGACTCTTAATCATAAGGTCTCTCACCACGGTGGTTCGAGCCTCGCTCGAGTCACATGTGAGACGCAAAGTTCTGCAACGGAAGGTCGGGTGGTTTTTCTTCGGGTAGTCCGTTTTCGATTAACGATCAGCTCGAAATAAGGGAAATAATTTTGAAAGGGTCGTAAAACCAAACACATAAAAAATCTTTCTGCAACTGGATAGGTTTATCATCCTGTAAACAGGTCCTTTAGGGTTTTCTAACAAGTCCGCACAATTTATGTTTCGAGCACAAATAAGAAAACATCACTCATTTTCATCAAAAAAGGTGCATTTTAGAGGAAATTTACCTCACATGGGTATGATTTCGATTTACGAAAACACGCCTTTACAAATAAACTGAAAAATTTACCACATTATATGAAAACTTTCAGAAAAAAAATTCTTATACTGTTTATATTTCTGCACGAAACAGATTATGGGTTTATGTTTTTTAGCAAAATATGAAAAATAATTTATATCCCTGTAAACCCAAGTTTTACAATATAAAAGTGGGGATTAAAGTAATCAAAATTATATGGGCGTGTTTTCGTGAAAGAACTGAAATCGAACATAATTCATCATCACGAAAACACGCCTATATAATTTTGACCCCCTTGAACCCCACTTTTATATAGTAAAACTGGGGTTTCCGGGGGTATACCTTATTTTTCTTATTTCTGCTCTGGAATATAGATTGTGGGTACTCATTAGAACCGCCTCGATGAGGCGGTTCTAACGTGTGCCCACAATCTATATTTTGAGCAGAAATAATAAAAAAATATCACAATTTTTCATCATAAAATTTTCATTTTTTCGGCGATAAAGGTGGCAATGTATTTGTATAGGCGTGTTTTCGTAATGTTGTAAAAAACGCCTTTGTATCGGTCGCAGGTTCTACGACAAAAATCAGTTTTCCACGGAGAAAAGGTGTACGAAACTTAAGAACAGGAGATCATTGTTTTCTCATTTTCTTGTATGACACACATAAGCCATCTGATCTGGATCTACACTGTTTGCAAAGGTAGGGGTTGTCAAGAACAACAGTTAACCGCGTCCAAGAAAACTGAGGTTGTGTCATCTGACCGGCTCCACATCGGTTTTATCGTTAAACACCAAACCAAACCAAAACAGGCCATGTTTTGATACATTAGATGATCTGCAATTCTGACCACTTTTGAACAGTCTCTAAAGTGGTCTCCGACCAGAGGATACTGTATGCCGAAACACACAACCCACTAAATGAGCTTTCTAAGGCTTTGTTTGTTTGTTTGAGCTGAAGTTCAATGTCCCGGTCAACACTCTATAGGTCATTTTGGAGATGTTGCTTCCATTTTTTGTGGGATTTTTAACCGACATTGAGATAAAATGACATCTCAAGCCCTGACGCCCAATGAAACCAATAGAGTTTATTAGCATGGACGGTCCAACTAGACTTAGTTTTAGGCGGTCTTAATTGTGGAGTTTCACTGTATACCGCCTAAGGCTATGTAGCGCCTTTGGGTGTAGATCTTGAGAATTTTTTGTAAGGCACAACTAGACTTAATTGAGGCGGTCTTAATTGTGGAGATTCACTGTGTACCGCCTAAGGCTATGTAGCGCCTTTGAGTGTAGATCTTGAGAAATTTTGTTTGTTTGATTTGAGGTTTAACGTCCCCGTCAACACTGTATAGGCCATTTGGAGACGTTGCTTTCAATTTTGTGAGACTTTTACCCGACACCGAGATGAAATGACATCTCAACCCCTACCGCCCAACGGTTTGGGTTTATATGCACGGGCAGTCCGACTCGCACGACTTTGCCTGGGCAGGCTTTGATCATCTAAGCGATTTACCAGTACTCATGTGCGGTGTGTGCTCTCCATGGAAACATCTTGCAGCCCATCTATTTCTTCAAGTCCATCTCTCTTGCAGCCCATCTATTTCTTCAAGCCCAGATGTTGACGCTAGAGTTGGCTCATATGTTCACGGACTGACAAACGGCCAGATGGACAGATGAAAGGACGGATGTAAAACCGGGCTCCTATATCACGATAGCACGCCTATATCCAGACCCCTTGAACCCAGTTTTATATTGTAAAACTGGGTTTACAAGGTTAAACCTTATTTTTCTCATTTCTGCTCTAAAATATAGATTATTGGTACTCGTTAGAACAGCCTCGATGAGGCGGTTCTAAAGTATACCTACAATCTATGTTTTGTGCAGAAATAATAAAAATATCAAAAAAAATTTATCTTAAAATTTTCGTTTTTCCGGCGGTAAAACTTACCATGTATTTGTATATAGGCGTGTTTTCGTAATGTATCGCGCTATGCTTTAAGAAGTATCGACGAAGAAAACAACTTACCACATGTTACTTTTGAGCCATACTGCACCTTGTCCGTCACCCAGTTCCATGGCCAGATCCTGTAGCCTGCTGCCAAGGTACTCCAATCGGCGCTGGCAGTTGAATAGAAGATCTTGCCGCATCCTGGCACCAGACACTTGGATATTGGCCGCTGAAAAGACAATTGAAAGATTGAGTAGTGCTTGTTTTTAAGATAACCGTGTACTAGGAGCACATAAGGACACATAAGGGGCAACCCCACATACAATTGAAACACCAGTTTTGCTTCTTTATATATGACTGTATACGTAGGCCACGCCATGGGAAAATGTTGCATAAGGCATTTTGCGCACAGGAATGACTCAGACCAGTATGTGCAGGTCACGTCAGAATCTTCGACGTGCCCGGTGACGCAAAGGTTGTCATTAAGAACAATTAAAATTTGTATTCTGACCAAGGGTAGGTTCTCATTCCGATTTTGAGTATTTTTACGAGCACGTAAGTCCGAAGGTACATTTCTGCTTAACGCGACTCGCGTACCTGAGGATTCCATATTTTTACATAACATCGAATTTCGATTTACAAATGTATGAGCCAGGTCATGAGAAAAATGCTCATTATAGCATGGCGACCAGCAAAGGCTCAGGCGAGCCTGCGCATGCGCGCAGACTCGCCAGAGCCTTTACTGTTCGCAGGCATGTAGTGCAGATCTAGATCTAGTTCTCATAACGATTCCACATCCGTGTGACCCACATCCGTGTGACATAGTGTAATCTTTCATCTCCTCGAAATGGTCATTTTTCTGATGAAATTTTTGATAGTTTTCTTATTTGTTTGTTTGTTTGTTTGTTTTGTGTGTATAGGAGTTTTAACGGCCCAGTCAACACTATTTTAGGTCATTTTGAGCCGGTCAGTTTATCTGTCCACACTTTTCCTAAGCAGGTTTATACGTAAGCTGTATATATACCAGTACAGTACACATTCTTTCGCCAGAAACTGACAACTGCCCTTCTTGAATCAATGACTGTAGAAAAGATTTCATGATCAATCTCCACAAAAGAATGTTGCCGAACAGGTATCGAACCCGCTTCCTCCTGATCACCAGTCAGACGCTCATCCGACTGAGCTACTGTTACGAGATGGAATAGGAAACCTCTCTGGTGCTTATGCACATCTAAATTATTTTAGTAGATATATGGTAGGGCGGTGCGAGTGAAATATTTTAGGTGAAATATGGTACGCAAACTGTGCGGCTCCATGAACAAGTCATGCACATATCATACGATGTATGCATGAGTGGTTTATAGAGAGCTGTTTTTACAATACAGGGGGCCGCTAAAAGGCCGAGTCCTATAGAATTTGCCTAAAAATCGCCAACCGCCAAATTGTGCCTTATATGATTTTTATTCCCGTCACGTGTTGTGTGGGTGTTCGTTTTGACAGGAGTCATGTCATTGATTATAGGGTCGTTTCATCAATTTTTCCTATGGGAAATATACTATTTGAACGCAAATCCATTATCTACTCGATTTTTGCTATCTGGCTTTGTTTGTGGCCGGTATCTCCACCTCGCCACGAATTGAGCAAGGTAATATGTGTAGGCATGATTTTCCGGTAGTATTCATAGATATATAAACCCTGAAAAAAACGGACACTTTAGCAGCAGGTCAAGTTGTAAGAGTGAACACAACATTGTGACGGGGAAATAGAAAGTATATTGAAAGGTATGTTAAATCTATGTTTAGTATTATTTTTGTATGAACATGCTTGTAGGTTTTGGAGGGGTTTACTTCTAGTATACCCCAACTTTCTGAAGCCTATTCTGAATTCACTGTTGTGGCCTGTAGTGATTAGGCTACTAGCTTTGCCAGCTAGACGTCGAAGAATTGATCCCAGGCTTCTCCAGTAGTAGAATGAGTCTTTCTAAGTGAGGTCCTGTCTCATGCTGACCCTAGATGTTGGTGAGACGTAAAGTTTGGACACCCGCTCATTCTGGATTCATTTAGGCTTTTAGACCCCTTTTGTAGAATGTAATTAATAAACGCCGGGTCACTTGTTTGATCCATGACTTTTGACTAGCTGTGGTTAGAAAACCGTGGTTCCGTCCCAATATGATATTAGGTGTAGAGGGTACGTAAACTTAAGACGGGTTTAACCATATCTTCATCATCAGGGCAAACTCTTACAAGAGCCTGTTGGGTTATCCGTGATGATGAACCGTAATGAATTTTATTTTACAAGCATGTTCACGTTGATTAGAAATAATTTTGTTCAAGAAGAATTACGAGTTCATTTTGTAATGATGCCGTTTTTGTCTGATAACTCAATTTGTGCATGTATGTACATATAAAGAACGTGATGATGCTAAGTGGGAGTATTTGGTCGCCACACGTCATAACGGCCTGAGCGGCGGGGATGACGTCAGCTGCGTCATCGGCGTCGCGAGGACGGTTGTGACGGGGTGCCTACCAAATAGAGAGAATTTACGGCAAACAGTGTTGGCCCTTATGAGACACTAACAAATGTTGTGGATTATAGATGAAAATCTTCTGTTGTAGTTTCTATCTGTTATTAATGTATTGAATTTGTGAATAGCTATATTTGTGAGCCGTGTCGCGGAGAAGGATATGAAATAGAGATTGTTATGTTTCCTGTAATTGGCGGCTGACCAGGTAGCGCAAAGGCGTGGTCTGTTCAATTGCCTCTTACTTGTGATAATGTAGTGAGCACAAATTTGATGAGTATTATGCTCAGTAATAGTGAGCATTAATTGATTTCTGTAGTGCTCAGTAAGGAAACATGAACTTTGAGTATTATTGTGTCAAGCGCTGGGTGCTGATAATTTGATGCACAGTCAAGTTGAGTTCTGCTGTACGGTTATTTGTCGCATGCACTATTCAGCCTATATGTCTGGTCGGCGCATGCGCAATAACGGTATATGCATGAACATATTCTTACTTCTCCGGGAGGGGGATCATGATATAGCATGTATGTTTTGTGACTCGTTTCTAGTCCCGTTATCGTAATTTGCAGGCACAACAATGTGTGACCTGCTGCTCCCTGCTTCATAGCAGCAGGTACTGGTACGACGCTAGGCGTTAGGGTCCAGCAAGGGCGGACAGACCGCCGTAATCAGCGCCTACCAGGGTAGAAGCAGAATATAAATCATTGTTCGTTGTAAACAAATGTGAGACCATGGAAGAGGTCAACTTACCTGCAGGTTATTTGGACGATCGCTAAACCCCTGATCGGCAAACGTGATCGCTAAACCTAGGATTATCAACTATGTTGATAGACTAGTTCTGCTAGTTCGCGAGAGGAAGTTTCACGCGAGTGGGGGATTCACCCTAAGTTATAAACTGGCCAGTGGCGTCTTGTGTTGTTTCTTTTTTTGTTTTTCTTGTTGTTTTTGTTGTTTGCTTCTGTAGGTATTCACGTCACCCGTTCCGAGCACAGAACAGTGTTTTGCCTTCGGAGCGGACGTCGTGAGTTGGCTACAGAAGCAACAAATTGTGATGTTTTGTGTTAGTAAGTGTTGTATGTAGATACTGTAAATAATTCATGTCATTCATTTAACATCTTTCTTGTGCCTTACCCCACAGCTGCCCGTACACCTGTCAGAGATCACGCTCGGTTGTCTTGTCAGCATGGGGGTTTGCGGGACGCCGTAAACCCACATGTAACATTTGGTGTCAGTGAAGTGAGGATTTGATCTCTGGCTGGTGTTCCCGGCTGTGAAACAGCACATTGATACTCTGAATCATCAACTTCAGAAAAAAAAAATGCATTGACAGCCACATTTAGAAATTAACTTTAATCTTCCTTCCTGCGTTGATGAAGTGCGAAACCCATGTATTCAACTGAATGGATACTGACAAGTCGATAATTTCTGAGCAGGAAGGCAAGGCAAACCCCACTTTTTCTTGGTAACGAAAAATTTAAGTAGACCCCACTTAATTGTGTTACCTGACATTCTACTAAGTTAAATTGGAGCTACTAATTGATCTTACCCACACTTGGTTCTGACGTAGTGACGTTAACAATTTACTGACGTTGACATAACGGTAGCGTTAATATTTACGCTGTGGCTTGAGGTTAGGTATGACGTAATAGAAACATTAATGGTGACTTGTTATGATCGGAGTTTTGTAATGTGATAAAACTTCGGATTGTAGCATTTTACTGTAAACGTCGTCGGTTTATGACGTCATATTAGACTACCAGTACGCAACGTCATACTGTGCTGAAAGCATTTGACATTTCAAATCGCGTGTGCTTTAATAACTAACGTTTTAGTTAGATTAACGCGTAAAACACATATCTTAACGTTTTAGTTAAGCCCATTCAATCATCACTGATCATAACTGATCAGTTTATAGTGGTTTTGATAGTAACGTGAGATTTACGTTATCAATAATGGAGCGTTTAATGCAAATGGGAAAGGACTTAGGTTATGAGGGGAAGGAGTTACAAGGTTTTGTTAAAGAGCAGCAAGATATTGAGCGGGCAGAAAGGCAAGAGCAAAGGGATTTAGAAAGGTTAAGGTCTGAAGAAAAGGAAAAGGAAAGGGCAGAAAAAGAAAAGGAAAGGGCACATGAACTAGCTAAGTTAGAAGTAGAAGAAAAGGAAAAGGAAAGGGAGGAAAAGGAAAAGGAAAGGGCACATGAACTAGCTATGTTGAAGGTTAATAAGGAACTTGATATGGCACGTATTAAGACTGAAAGGGAGGCAAAAGAGATTAGTGAGGCCCATTTAGAACAAATAAAACATGGGTTTGAGCTACAGCACCAAGAATTAAGGAATCAGTTAGAAATGCAGAGAGCGAAGCTCGAGCTAGAATTGGAAAAGCAAAAAGCTGAGAAGGTGGCTCATGCCCGGGATCCTAAGTTACCTTATTTTGAAGAGGGTAAAGATAAAATGGATAGTTATTTATCTAGGTTTGAGAAATATGCTACGGCTAATAAATGGGATAAGAGTGTTTGGGCCGCGTATTTAAGTGCATTGCTCAAAGGGCGCGCACTTGATGTATATGACCGGTTGTCAAATGAGGATGCGGCGGATTATGAAAAGTTAAAGGACGCTTTATTTAAGAATTTTGACATGACAGAGCGCGGATTTAGGAAGCAGTTTCGTTATAGTAGGCCCGAGAAATCAGAAACGTTCATACAGTTCAGTAGTAGACTGAGAAGTTATTTAGAAAAATGGCTTAATATGGCAAAGATAGAAAAATCTTTTCCGGCTGTCTGTGATTTCATGGCAAGGGATCAGTTCCTGGAGTCATGTAATAGAGAACTGTATGTACATCTGAAGCCAAAACAGTTTGGTAATTTAGATGAAATGGCTAGGGAGGCAGATTTGTTTGCAGAAGCGCGCGGGGGCGTATATAGTTGCATTAATAAGGGGCAACGCGATAATAGAGGCGCAGCGCAGGGGAAACAGGACAAAGTTGACTCGAACAAACCGAGTGGTAGACCGGATATCAAGTGTAGCATATGCGGTAAGGGGCATTTAACAATTAAATGTTTTAAGAACCCCGACAGGAAACAATTGTATAGCGCAGAGGTAGGAGCAACTGGAGTTGGTGATAGCGGTGTTAAGGAAAATTTTAACACGCGCGTAGAGACTCAAGGTTCTCAGGTTAAGAATGAGAATACGCAGAATGTAGGTCGTGGTTATACACGTGGTCGTGGTAATTTTAGAGGGTCTTTTCGCGGACGCGGTAAAAATAATAGCACACCACGTGGCGCAGCACACCAAGTTAGTTTTTGTCAGACGGAAGAAACTAGGAAAGGTGATTAGATTGGAAGTATTTTTGAAAATAAGGTTGGTGATCCTTTGATTTCGGATAGGGAGGAGTTTAGTAAGGAAACTAGGGAAGGTGTCTGTTACTTCTTAAAGGCAAGGTTACCGACGGCACAAGGATTGGTTAATAATAAAAAGGTGGTTGTATTAAGAGATACTGGGTGTACAGGCTGTGTCGTTCGGAGAAGTTTGGCTTCGGATAGTCAGTTAATAGGGAAGGAATCAAATGTTACGTTGATTGATGAATCCACACAAAGGTATCCTTTGGCAATGATTGACATTGATTGTCCTTTTTTCACTGGGAAAACTGAAGCTTTGTGTATGGATGATACGTTGTACGATTTGGTTATCGGTAACATTGATGGATCAAAACTTCCTGATATGTCTCATTTCTCAGCTGCGGCTGTAACTAGGTCTCAAACTAGGCAGGATGAGAAGCCTTACAGAAAACTTAAGGTTCCCGATCAGATCATTAACGATGACAAGGAGGCTTTCAAGCAAGCTCAGGTTGATGATCCAACTTTGGAAAACATCAGGAAAAGGGTTGTATCTGGGAACAAGACTGTGAGTCGTGGTTTAAACCGAGGTGAAACTAGGTTTATTGAGAAAAAAGGTTTGGCATATAGGGAGTTCACCAAGGGTAACAAAGTCTCTTTCCAACTTGTGGTCCCTCAAAGTTTCCGAGGAAAGGTGTTGAAACTGGCTCATGAAACGCTTATGTCTGGACATATGGGTATTAGGAAGACATTGGATAGAGTTGTAACTGAGTTTTACTGGCCCGGTATTTGCGGTGATGTCGCTAGATTTTGTAAATCTTGTGATATTTGTCAGAGAACTATTCAGAAAGGTCGGGTCACTAAAGTACCTCTAGGAAAAATGCCATTGATTGATACGCCATTTAAGAGGGTGGCAGTGGACATAGTTGGTCCAATTGAGCCTCGATCTGATAGGAAATCTCGGTATATTTTAACCATGATAGATTATGCGACAAGGTATCCAGAGGCGATAGCTTTACCGAGTATTGAGACGGAACGTGTCGCGGAAGCGCTTATTGAAATGTTTAGTAGGGTTGGCATTCCTGATGAAATGTTGACTGATTGTGGATCACAGTTTACTGCTGAGGTAATGAAAGAAGTCAGCAGACTTCTTTCTCTTCAACAGTTAACGTGTAGTCCGAGACACCCAATTTGCAACGGACTGATAGAGCGTTTCCACGCTACGTTAAAGCAGATGTTACGTCGCATGTGTGCTGAACGTCCAAAAGATTGGGATAAATATCTTCCAGCTTTATTATTTGCGGTAAGGGAAGTCCCACAAGAGTCTTTAGGATACTCCCCTTTTGAGTTGTTATATGGACGTAACGTCAGAGGTCCAATGGCAATATTAAGAGAATTATGGGCTGAGGAGGTACGCGATGAGCAAGTTCTTTCGACGTATCAATACGTTATTGAGCTTAGGGAACGGTTAGAGCAGACATGCAAATTAGCGCGTGATAATTTAAAGAAGGTTCAGATTAAGCAGAAAGCTTATTATGATAAAGGCGCGAGGTCGCGTAAATTTGACGTCGGCGACAAAGTACTGTTGTTACTACCGACAGACAGTAATAAATTATTGCTTCAATGGAAAGGTCCTTATGAAGTGGTTGAGGTAGTGAACAGAATGGATTATAAGATTGACGTCAATGGAAATGTTAACACATATCACGCTAACATACTGAAGCAATATGTGGAACGTCAAAATGTGTCGTCACATTGCTTGCTTTCTGTAGAGTCCACTCCGTCAACTGAAAATGATGACGTTGACGAATTATCATTGGAAGATTGCGCTTTTCCTACTGCAAAGCAACCAGAGACGTTTAAGGACGTCAATATTTCAGAAATGTTAACGCAAGATCAGCGTAAAGAAATAGAGACGTTGATAAAAGAATACCCGGACGTACTGTCCAGTGTACCAGGACGAACTGACCAAATAGAACACGACATAAAGTTGCTGACGACGGAACCAGTGAGGTCAAAAGGTTATGCCATACCATATAAAGTACGGGATGTAATGGAAAAGGAAATTCAAGATATGTTAGATTTAGGAGTTATTGAGCCATCAATATCTCCATACTCATCCCCTGTAGTACTTGTCCCTAAAAAAGATGGTTCGGTGCGGTTTTGCATTGACTTCCGTAAACTTAATAAGGTGACGGAGTTCGATGCAGAACCAATGCCAAATATGGAGGAGGTTATAAATAGAATGTCGGGGCACAAATACTTTAGCAAATTAGATTTGTCAAAAGGTTATTGGCAGGTAAAAATGACGTCTAAGGCAAAACCCCTAACTGCGTTCGAAACCCCCAAAGGCTTGTTTCAATTCAAAACTATGCCCTTCGGTTTGGTAAACTCAGGAGCAACATTTTGCAGGTTGATGAGAAAGATTCTGTCCGAACTTTCTAACGTTGATAGCTTCGTCGATGATATGTGGATCTTTACCGAAACTTGGAAAGACCACTTGACGTCATTACGTGAAGTTTTGGATAGACTTAGGACAGCCAAGTTGACGGCAAAACCTTCCAAGTGTATGATTGGGTATAGCAGTATCGAATGTCTTGGTCACAGTGTAGCTGCTCAGTCAGTTAGACCGCAAGAAGACAAGATACAAGCTATAAAGGATGCTCCTCGACCTTCTACTAAGAGACAAATAAAGTCATTTCTTGGGTTGGCTGGTTTCTACCGCCGTTTCATTCCAAATTTCTCATCTATTGCTTCCCCTTTGACAGATTTAACTAAGAAAAGTAGACCAAACAAGATCACAGACTGGCAGGACCATCATGAAAAGGCTTTCCAGACCCTGAAGAATAGACTCACGTCTAGTCCTATTCTTCGTCTTCCTATCTTTCATGATGGGAATCCGTTCATACTCCGGACGGACGCTTCTGATGTTGGTATAGGAGCCGTTTTGCTCCAAGAATTTGAAGGGGAAGGACGACTTCCCATTGCTTATGCCAGCAAGAAACTTTTGCCTCGTGAGAAAAACTATTCTGTAATAGAGAAGGAATGTTTGGCTATTATCTGGGGTGTTGAGAAATTTCGCAAGTATCTTTACGGAGTAGAATTCCTGCTTGAGACAGACCACAAGCCCTTGTCTTATATGCAAACAGCAAAAGTTCTCAATCCTCGAATTATGCGTTGGGCAATGAAACTACAGCCGTATAGATTTCGGATTGTTGCAATTCGGGGCCAAGAAAATTTGGGGGCAGACTACCTTAGTAGGTAATTCTTCGCACGGTTGTTGTGTAAATAGCTGTCTTGTTTAGATAGGTTCATCCTATTCCATCTCTATACACAAAGAAAAAACATTTCTGATTGTTTTTTCTCCAAAAGGGGAAACCTTTGTTACGAGATGGAATAGGAAACCTCTCTGGTGCTTATGCACATCTAAATTATTTTAGTAGATATATGGTAGGGCGGTGCGAGTGAAATATTTTAGGTGAAATATGGTACGCAAACTGTGCGGCTCCATGAACAAGTCATGCACATATCATACGATGTATGCATGAGTGGTTTATAGAGAGCTGTTTTTACAATACAGGGGGGCCGCTAAAAGGCCGAGTCCTATAGAATTTGCCTAAAAGTCGCCAACCGCCAAATTGTGCCATATATGATTTTTATTCCCGTCACGTGTTGTGTGGGTGTTCGTTTTGACAGGAGTCATGTCATTGATTATAGGGTCGTTTCATCAATTTTTCCTATGGGAAATATACTATTTGAACGCAAATCCATTATCTACTCGATTTTTGCTATCTGGCTTTGTTTGTGGCCGGTATCTCCACCTCGCCACGAATTGAGCAAGGTAATGTGTAGGCATGATTTTCCGGTAGTATTCATAGATATATAAACCCTGAAAAAAGCGGACACTTTAGCAGCAGGTCAAGTTGTAAGAGTGAACACAACATTGTGACGGGGAAATAGAAAGTATATTGAAAGGTATGTTAAATCTATGTTTAGTATTATTTTTGTATGAACATGGTTGTAGGTTTTGGAGGGGTTTACTTCTAGTATACCCCAACTTTCTGAAGCCTATTCTGAATTCACTGTTGTGGCCTGTAGTGATTAGGCTACTAGCTTTGCCAGCTAGACGTCGCAGAATTGATCCCAGGCTTCTCCAGTAGTAGAATGAGTCTTTCTAAGTGAGGTCCTGTCTCATGCTGACCCTAGATGTTGGTGAGACGTAAAGTTTGGACACCCGCTCATTCTGGATTCATTTAGGCTTTTAGACCCCTTTTGTAGAATGTAATTAATAAACGCCGGGTCACTTGTTTGATCCATGACTTTTGACTAGCTGTGGTTAGAAAACCGTGGTTCCGTCCCAATATGATATTAGGTGTAGAGGGTACGTAAACTTAAGACGGGTTTAACCATATCTTCATCATCAGGGCAAACTCTTACAAGAGCCTGTTGGGTTATCCGTGATGATGAACCGTAATGAATTTTATTTTACAAGCATGTTCACGTTGATTAGAAATAATTTTGTTCAAGAAGAATTACGAGTTCATTTTGTAATGATGCCGTTTTTGTCTGATAACTCAATTTGTGCATGTATGTACATATAAAGAACGTGATGATGCTAAGTGGGAGTATTTGGTCGCCACACGTTATAACGGCCTGAGCGGCGGGGATGACGTCAGCTGCGTCATCGGCGTCGCGAGGACGGTTGTGACGGGGTGCCTACCAAATAGAGAGAATTTACGGCAAACAGTGTTGGCCCTTATGAGACACTAACAAATGTTGTGGATTATAGATGAAAATCTTCTGTTGTAGTTTCTATCTGTTATTAATGTATTGAATTTGTGAATAGCTATATTTGTGAGCCGTGTCGCGGAGAAGGATATGAAATAGAGATTGTTATGTTTCCTGTAATTGGCGGCTGACCAGGTAGCGCAAAGGCGTGGTCTGTTCAATTGCCTCTTACTTGTGATAATGTAGTGAGCACAAATTTGATGAGTATTATGCTCAGTAATAGTGAGCATTAATTGATTTCTGTAGTGCTCAGTAAGGAAACATGAACTTTGAGTATTATTGTGTCAAGCGCTGGGTGCTGATAATTTGATGCACAGTCAAGTTGAGTTCTGCTGTACGGTTATTTGTCGCATGCACTATTCAGCCTATATGTCTGGTCGGCGCATGCGCAATAACGGTATATGCATGAACATATTCTTACTTCTCCGGGAGGGGGATCATGATATAGCATGTATGTTTTGTGACTCGTTTCTAGTCCCGTTATCGTAATTTGCAGGCACAACAATGTGTGACCTGCTGCTCCCTGCTTCATAGCAGCAGGTACTGGTACGACGCTAGGCGTTAGGGTCCAGCAAGGGCGGACAGACCGCCGTAATCAGCGCCTACCAGGGTAGAAGCAGAATATAAATCATTGTTCGTTGTAAACAAATGTGAGACCATGGAAGAGGTCAACTTACCTGCAGGTTATTTGGACGATCGCTAAACCCCTGATCGGCAAACGTGATCGCTAAACCTAGGATTATCAACTATGTTGATAGACTAGTTCTGCTAGTTCGCGAGAGGAAGTTTCACGCGAGTGGGGGATTCACCCTAAGTTATAAACTGGCCAGTGGCGTCTTGTGTTGTTTCTTTTTTTGTTTTTCTTGTTGTTTTTGTTGTTTGCTTCTGTAGGTATTCACGTCACCCGTTCCGAGCACAGAACAGTGTTTTGCCTTCGGAGCGGACGTCGTGAGTTGGCTACAGAAGCAACAAATTGTGATGTTTTGTGTTAGTAAGTGTTGTATGTAGATACTGTAAATAATTCATGTCATTCATTTAACATCTTTCTTGTGCCTTACCCCACAGCTGCCCGTACACCTGTCAGAGATCACGCTCGGTTGTCTTGTCAGCATGGGGGTTTGCGGGACGCCGTAAACCCACATGTAACAGCTACCGAGGCCGGCATTTTTCTTATTTATATTTCAAACAGGGGTTATGCGTGCTCGTTAGAGGCGGTTAAAACGTGTACCCACGAACTATGTCTTTGAAGAGAAATAAGAAAATAATGTACATAGCCTTTAAACCCCAGAAACAAGAAAATAATGTATACCCTTTAAACCCAAGTTTTCTCTATATGAAGTAGGATTTACATGGGTGCTTATTACACGGACTTGTCAACATGATGATTAGTTACCTGTGCAAGCTCTGGCCCCCGCCCATCGGGGCTTGAAGAAATAGATTGGGCTGCATGATGCTTCCACGCAGAGCTGAAACGGACTGCACATGAATACTGGTAAACTACTTAGGCCCAGGCAAAGCGGTGCGAGTCGGACCATCCATGCATATAAACTCTTTTTGTGTCATTGGGCGGCAGGGCTTGAGATGTCATTTCATCTCAATGTCGGGTAAAAGTCCCACAAAATTGGAAGCAACGTCTCCAGAACGACCTACACAATGTTGACGAGGACGATAAACCTCAAATCAAACAAAACCTGTGCAAGCTCGACAGGACCTCGTCTGATCGCTTATGCGATAATTGCCTTTTTCTCGTGACCTGGTTCAATTATTTTTATTCAAAATTTTTGTATAGCTGCGTTATATGGGGTATTGTTGCTCGCGTTCATATTTGCTCTTCCTAGTACAGTTAATCTATCATTGAAATTTACTTGGGCTCTGATCAATACTTGGCTGGGGCCAGTTTTTCAAAACTAACGACGTCGTTAGTTAACGTATCGTTAAAACTTTGATCACTTATTATGGCAAATATGCTAATATTTTTGCTGAAAAAATGTGAGTAGCTTTTGCATTCGCAAAAGCTGCTCACATTTTTTCAGCAAAAATACCAAAATTTTACATATTAAACTTGTTAGAAAACATAACAATATGACCACTAACGTATGGGGCGCCGTTTTACTATTTAATCCGTATTTATAGATATCCATAATTATTTATGGATATCCATAATCCAGAATTCGAATTATGGATATCCATAAATCGAACTGAATTAATGATATCCATAAATCGAATAATGGATATCAATTATTCTATTTATGGATATCCATAAATCGAATTATGGATATCCATTATTCGGCTGATTTATGGATATCCATAAATCAAATTATGGATATCCATAAATCGAATTAGGGATATCTATAAATCGATTTATGGATATCATTAAATTAGATCGAAATATGGATATCCATAAATCGAATTATGGATATCCTTAATTCGAATTAAGGGTATCCATTATTCGGCTGATCTATGGATATCCATAACTCGAATTATGGATATCCATAATTCTCCTCTGCAAATAAGCCTAATGAATAATGACTGCTCCCTTTGCAAAAAAAAACAAAAACAAAAAAACTCGACTATCGCGTCAGGTTTCCGATGTAGGTGTGTAATAAAAGCCGGGATGGAGGTGGAGGTAATGTGTGGTAGGCTTAGTGGTGGCCTATGGTGTTGGAGAGAGATGTTTTGTTTGATTTTAGGTTTAACGTCCTATTCAATACTATTTAGGTCATTTTGGAGACGTTGCTTCCAATTATGCTGGGCATTAAGCCTTCATTGAGATGAAATAACATCTCAATCCCGCCGGCCTCTGTAGCTCAGTCGGATCCGCGTCTGACTGGTGATCAGGAGGACGCGGGTTCGATACCTGCCAGGGTCGGCAACATTCTTTCGTGGAGATAGATCGTGAAATCTTTTCTAGGGTCATTCTCTCCCTTCCGCTGACTCAAGAAGGGCAGTTGTCAGCCTGGCGAAAGAATGTGCAATGTACTGGTTAACTGCTTACGAATATGCCTGCCCAGGAAAAGTGTGGATAGGTAAACTGACCGGCTCAAAAATGACCTAAATTAGTGTTGACTGGGCCGTTAAACTCATATACAAACAAACAAACATCTCAATTCCTGTCGCCCATTGACTCGCACGAATTTGTTAGGACAGGCTTAGGCCTTCTAAACGGTTTACCAGTACTCTCAGCTCATGCAGCCAAATCTATTTCTCCAAGCCCCAATGGGCGGGGGCCAGGAGATATATCTGAATCTGTCTTGTAATCCATACATCTCAGGTAGAGTATTATATGGATATATCTTTGTTTGTTTGATTTGAGGTTTAAGTTCCCCGTCAGCACTGTATAGGTCATTTTGGAGACGTTGCTTCCAGTTTTGTGGGACTTTTGCCAGACATTGAGATGAAATGACATCTCAAGCCCTGTCACCCTGTTTGTTTGTTTGATTTGAAGTTTTACGTCCCCGTCAACACTGTAAAGGGCATTTTGGAGACGTTGCCTCCAATTTTGTGGGACTTTTACCCGACATTGAGATGAAATGACATCTCAAGCCCTGCTGCCCAATGAAACCAATAGGATTTATAAGCATGGACAGGCCGACTCGCACTGCATTGCCTGGGCAGGCTTAGATCCTCTAAGCGGTTTACCAGTACCCATGTGCGGTCGGTTTCAGCTCTGCGTGGAAGCATCATGCAGCCCATCTATTTCTCCAAGCCCCGATTGGCGGGGGGACCGATGGATATATGTTAATGCTATAACGACCCTGTGCATTTTTTTCTCCAGAAAGCATACACGGATTGCCTGTTTGGATCATTATAATCTGACGTCCGACTTTCAGTGTCCTTAGGTGCGCAGTCATAGAGGTGATTCCAGACGGCCTGAATTTCCAGATCTTACGGCTGGTTCCGATATTTAACTGCACACATGGCAGGCGTTCTGCGTATGGCGTCCGTTGCTTTGGAAGCCTTACGGGCTGACAAGGCTGCACGGCAAAGAGGTCCCTTTGACTGGCCATCCTCTTCCAGCGATGATGAAGACCTTGAAGATTTTGAAGATTTTTACATTGAACAATCACGTGTCTAGGGAGAAATCATTAAACCAAAAGCTTTGGTCGTGATTTATGGATATCCATAATTCGAATTATGGATATCCATAATTCGATCTGAATTATGGATATCCATAAATCGAATTATGGATATCTATAATTCGAATTATGGATATCCATAAATCAGAGGAATAATGGATATCCATAATTCGAATTATTGATATCCATTATTCGAATTATGGATATCCATTATTCGAATTATGGATATCCATAAGTCGATCTGAATTAATGATATCCATTAATCGAATTATGGATATCCATAATTCGATTTATGGATATCCATAATTCGAATTATGGATATCCATTATTCGGCTGATTTATGGATATCCATAAATCGAATTATGGATATCCATAATTCGATTAATGGATAACTATAAATACGGATTAAATAGTAAAGGGGCGCCCCATACTAACGAGCTCGTTAAGCTAACAATGCTTTGAACAACTGGCCCCTGATCAATACTTACCTGAAATACAGTTAAACCATTAAACTTTGTTCGAAATAGGAGTTGTTCGATCCATTGAGGGTTACTCGTTTAGCCTTTTTCGCCACTTCGGTTCTTTCATTTTCATTACGTTAACACATATACTCCTAGCGTTACGCCCCCGCCCATCGGGGCTTGAAAAAATATATTGGCTGCATGATGCTTCCACGCAGAGATGAAACCGACCGCACATGAGTACTGGTAAACCGCTTAGAGGATCTAAGCCTGCCCAGACCGGGCCGCCAATGCATATAAACCATATTGGTTTCATTGGCGCTGGGCTTGAGATGTGATTTATTCTCAGGATTGGATAAAAGTCCCACAAATTGGAAGCAACATCTCCAAAATTACCTATACAGTGTTGGCGTTAAACCTGAAATCAACCAACCAATCAATATAGCAACAGTTAAGGTAAGTATTTTGTGATAATTAAAGTATAGTTATCTTTATTTCTCCATACAAACATATGTTGTGGGTACTCATAAGAACCGATCGGCGAGGCGATTCTAATGAATACCCACAGCATAGGTTTTTAAGGGGAAGTGACAAAAACTAGCCTTCAAGTTTTAACAAAATACTTACCTTATATGTTGCTATGACTCAACAGAGAGAGAGAGAGAGAGACAGAGACAGAGACAGAGACAGAGAGAATTAGCCATGGTAAACGAGCCATTCGAGTTAAAGTTTTTGAAGTTCTCTGTTTATGCAAACTTGAGTTTTATTTTCAGTTGTATTAGTTTTGTTTTTGTTTGTGTTGTGGTTTTATGTCCCCGTCAACACTGTTTAGATCAGTTTGGAGACGCTGCTTCCGATTTTGTGTGACTTTTACCCGACGTTGAGATGAAATGAAACCAATAGGGTTTATAAGACTCGCACCGCTTTGCCTGAGCAGGTTATGTGCTCTAAGTGGTTTACTATATAGTACTCGTGTGCGGTCGGCTTCAGCTCTGCGTGGAAGCATCATGCAGCCCATCTATTTCTTCAAGCCCCGATGGGTGGGGGGACGCAAGTAGTTTGTGATAATTGAAGGATAGTTTACCGAGGCGGTTCTAATGAATACCAACAACATAGGTTTTTATGGATGATTGACAAAAACTATCCTTCAGTTATCACAAAACATTTACCTTACATGTTGCTGTGACTCAGAAAGAGAGCTCGAAATAGCCAAGGTAATCGACCCATCCGAGTTCAAGTTTTTTAAGTTCGCTGTTTATGTGTATGCAAACTTGTGTTTTATTTTTAGTCGTATTAGTTTTTATTTTGTTTGTGTTGACGTTTCATGTCACCGTCAACACTGTTTATATCAGTTTGGAGACGCTGCTTCCGGTTTTGTGGGACCTTTACCCGACATTGAGATGAAATGATATCTCAAGCCTTACCCCTAAAGAAACCGCTAGGGTTTAAGTAACGGCCCGATTCGTACCATTTTTCCTGGGCAGGCTTAGACCTTCTAAGCGGAAGTTCGACCGGTTTTGCTAAAATGGCGTCCATCTTATCTTTAGAACTAACATTTTTTCAAATGAAAATGTTTGATATTTTTTCTTATTTCTGCTCCAAATATAGATTGTGAGTGTTCGTTAGATCCGCATCATTGAGGCGGTTCTAATGAGTACCCCGACAACCTATGTCTTGGAGCAGAAATAAGAAAAATAATGTATACCCCCGTAAACCCCAGTTGTCTCTATTGGGGGTGTTCATTCACGGACTTGTTCACGTGATGTCTACGCGAAAGCACGGTTAAGCCCAATCTATTTCTTGAAGCCAGTTGTTGGCAATCTAGACCGAGAAACGAAAAGGTAATATTTGCCAAAATAATAATATAATTTGCGTATAATTTTCGAAAATGATATCGTACTTAAAACTTGTAAAAAATGATAATAAGATAGCATAAAAAGATAAAAGTGTCACATTACCAAAATAAAAACATTTTTAACTATAAAAGGTTTATATTGTATCAAAGTTTATTCGCAAAAGAGATCTAATATTTCAGTTGTTGTGACACTATTGATCCTGACGAAACCTTAATGTGCGTGTTGAGCCATGTGCCTCATAAAAGTTGTCGTATTTTGTGGATAACGTCATGTAATAATCAAAGTACTGAAAGTAATGATTTAGAGGATCTTACACAAGTGGTAATTTCATAAATATCATAATATGAAATGACCATGAGTGTAAAATTCGGGCGTAGACAATCGTAAGGATGACTTTTGTTCCGGAAGCATTTAAGAAAAGGTTATGACTAGTGGAATGTTATTTTCTATTGGCATGTCATTCGTGTTATTGTCTACGCCTGTGGGTGTAGACTACCTAAGGTTTACTTTCGCTCAAGAAGCATTAAAGAAAAGTCCCTTACTGACTGAATGCTATAGTCTATTGACTGGTCAGCAGTGTTATTCGTTATAATGATTAAAAACCGGGATTGCCCGGAACACTTCCGTAAGTTTATCACACCTCTGTTTTCTGGGTTCACATGATGTTGACTTCCCTGCGATGATACAGTGCATCTTGTTTTGTTTGTTTTCACTAAAAGGGGTTAGATGCATCTGTTCTACTGATTATTCGTTTCCTTTGTACGACTGGTCGTCATAGTAAAAGATTGGTAGTTTTGTTTATATATGTAACTGGAGTCAACTTTTTGAATCTTTGGCTATTATACAAGTTTCAGTATAAACTGGCACACTTATACAGAATACACATGAGCAGCTTTGTCATTTGACATTCCAATCCTATGACTACACAAACCAGTGCTTCAGCTGAAGTGCACGACCCGCCGGATGCTTTTAGCTTTATGAGTGTTACCATATATGGGTATGGCGGCCATTTTGGTCATGTGACCTGGACCTAAAACGGTTCCCCCATTAAATGCGCCTTATCGTAAGGAGCAAAAATATATCTTATACTTTAGTACTGTATTCTGAATCGTTTGCAGGATAAAATGCATTCTCACTTTTCCAATATAAAAACATTTGTGTCAAAGTTTGACCTAGGCACAAAGAAGGTCAGCCCAGGGTCACCATTTTAGCACTTTATGATGGGCCTACTTCCCAGATGCTATTTATCAAGTTTCGTGGAAATTTGTCCAGTGGTTCTGGAGAAGACTATTTTTGAAGGGTTTTTACCATATATGGCTTGGCGGCCATTTTGGTCATGTGACCTGGACCCCATGAGCTAATTTTGGGTTTACCCATCCCATAGAGGCTCCATATGAAATTTGACTTCAATCGGCCAAACGGTTTCCGAGGAGAAGCAGTTCGAAAATTTTCACATTTTTCGCCTCGGCGAGTCTATACTAAATATAATGTTATATTTCGCAAGTTCATTGGTTAGATCTCATTGATATATATCAGTATGCCAAAAAATATTTAAATATTCCAATCAGTTAAGTCACTATCACCAATTTTCACAAACGGGTTACGGACGGACAGACAGACTGACGGAACCAGTGCTTCAGCTGAAGTGCAGGACCCGCCGGATGCTTTTAGCTTTATTAGTGTTACCATATGGGTATGGCGGCCATTTTGGTCATGTGACCTGGACCTAAATCGGTTCCCCCAATAAATGCGCCTTATCGTAAGGAGCAAAAATATATCTTATACTTTAGTACTGTATTCTGAATCGTTTGCAGGATAAAATGCATTCTCACTTTTCCAATACAAAAGCATATGTGTCAAAGTTTGACCTAGGCACAAAGAAGGTCAAGGTCAACCCAGGGTCACCATTTTAGCAATGTATGATGGGTCTACGTCCCAGATACTATTTATTAAGTTTCGTGTAAATCTGCCCAGTGGTTCTGAAGAAGACTATTTTTGAAGGGTTTTTACCATATATGGCTTGGCGGCCATTTTGGTCATGTGACATGGATCCCATGAGCAAATTTTGGTTTCCCCCATCCCATAGAGGCTCCATATGAAAGTTGACTTCGATCGACCCAACGGTTTCCGAGGAGAAGCAGTTCGAAAATTTTCACATTTTTCGCCTCGGCGAGGCTATACTAAATGGAATGTAATATTTCGCAAGTTCATTGGCTAGATCTCATTGATATCTATCAGTATGCCAAAAATTGTTTAAATATTCCAAGCGGTTAAGTCACTATCACCAATTTTCACAAACGGGTTACGGACGGACAGACAGACAGACCATCTATGGCTGGGTGGCCATTTTGGTCATGTGACCTGGACCCCGTGAGCAAATTTTGGTTTCCCACATCCCATAGAGGCTCCATATGAAATTTGACTTCAATCGGCCCAACGGTTTCCGAGGAGAAGCAGTTCGAAAATTTTCACATTATTTGCCTCGGCGAGGCTATACTAAATGGAATGGAATATTTTGCAAGTTCATTGGTTAGATCTCATTGATATCTATCAGTATGCCAAAAATTGTTTAAATATTCAAAGCGGTTAAGTCACTATCACCAATATTCACAAACGTGTTACGGACGGACAGACAGACTGACAGACTGACGGAATGACAGAATGACACGGTGATTTTAGGGCATTCTTAGAAAATCAACGGCTTCAGTCGGTCGCTTTTTCTGCGGGTCGTGCAATTAATGTGTGCTAAGCGCAGACTCAAGCTTTTTGTAAAAGCTAATACTTGTCGCGTTTTCATTTGACATTTTTTCCACAAAATTTGCATTGTTGAGATGGACGTCGTCATGACGTTACTTAATCCCGCCAAAGTGTTATTACACGTGTGGTCATACGATTTTTATAACACGACGTTATCCGCTGCTTATCAACGACGTCATATGATAAAAAAAAAAGTATATTTCACTGACATAAATACATGTATCGTGAAATTCTGTTATATAGACCAGGTGAAATTAATCCTTATTCTATTTTTAAAAACATATTTAATAGGTTTCAGTTACTCTTCCTTTGTGTTTTCTACACCCCGTGTCCTCTAGTAAGAGACCATCCTTGGGACTGTCCAAAAGTGGTCTTAAAGACTACTTTTGAACAGTCCCAAAGATTGTCTTTATAAAGGAGCCGTGACGAGAGAAAAAGGGTTTTCGAGCATATGGGCTTAGCAAGGTTTACTGTGTTTTTGTTTTTTTCGGTCCTTTCAAGATTATTTCACTTATTTCGAGCGATACACACACTCAAAGACAAATCATAACAAAAATAAACCGCGACAGAAGAACCGCCTTGGAACGGTCAGTGAAACGAATTCCTCTGTGGAGCTACAAAAGATTTTACGCGGCCGCAATCCTCGCCCTTACTTCCGTCGCGATTTAGACAAATAACCAGTGCTTCGGCTGATGTGCACGACCCGCCGAATGCGTTTAGCTTTATGAGTGTTACCATATATGGGTATGGCGGCCATTTTGGTCATGTGACCTGGACCTAAAACGGTTCCCCCAATAAATGCGCCTTATCGTAAGGAGCAAAAATATATCTTATACTTTAGTACTGTATTCTGAATCGTTTGCAGGATAAAATGCATTCTCACTTTTCCAATACAAAAGCATATGTGTCAAAGTTTGACCTAGGCACAAAGAAGGTCAATGTCAACCCAGGGTCACCAGTTTAGCAATTTATGATGGGCCTACGTCCCAGATGCTATTTATCAAGTTTCGTGGAAATCTGCCCAGTGGTTCTGGAGAAGACTATTTTTGAAGGGTTTATTACAATATATGGCTTGACGGCCATTTTTGTCATGTGACCTGGACGCCATGAGTAAATTTTGGTTTCCCCCATCCCATAGAGGCTCCATATGAAATTCGATCGGCCCAACGGTTTCCGAGGAGAAGCAGTTCAAAAAATTTCACATTTTTCGCCTCGGCGAGGCAATACTAAATGGAATGTAATATTTCGCAAGTTCCTTGGTTAGATCACATTGATATCTATCAGTATGCCAAAAATTGTTTAAATATTCCAAGCGGTTAAGTCACTATCACAAATTTTCACAAACGGGTTACGGACGGACAGACAGACATACCATATATGGTTTGGCGGCCATTTTGGTCATGTGACCTGGACCCCATGAGCAAAGTTTGGTTTCCCCCATCACATAGAGGCTCCATATGAAATTTGACTTCAATTGGCCCAACGGTTTCCGAGGAGAAGCAGTTCGAAAATTTTCACATTTTTCGTCTCGGCGAGGCTATACTAAATGGAATGTAATATTTCGCAAGTTCATTGGTTAGATCTCATTGATATCTATCAGTATGCCAAAAATTGATTAAATATTCCAAGCGGTTAAGTCACTATCACCAATTTTCACAAACGGGTTACGGACGGACGGACAGACAGACTGACAGACTGACAGAATGACCGAATGACAGAATGACACGGTGATTTTAGGGCACTCTTAGAAAATCTACCGACTTCAGTCGGTCGCTTTTTCTGCGGGTCGTGCAATTTGTTCAGTCCACATGAAGGCCTCCTAACTCATCAGTGCAATATCTCCGAGAATACAAAAATCAAACAACCACAGTGAGGACTCGACAGCAAGAAACCACTGAAATGCTGGAGCAAAAGAAAACCAACAGTTAGACTCCGATCGGCGCTCTTACCCACTAGGTCACGGAGGCCCGTTGGGGCTTAGAGAAGTCTCAAATAAATCTTACACAAATTTAGCCCAAATTACCTGAATAGCGTTGAGGGGAAATGTAAATCCTCAGTTCAAACAAACAAACAAACACAAACTTATTCAGAATATAACAGTTCCTGACGGCATGAAAAACCTTTGGGCCAATGACAATCCGTATAGCGCACCGCGAAGACTCAGATCAGACTGCGCATCCGCGCAGTCTGATCTGAGTCTTCGCTTGGTGCGCATAGCTTGAAGAACTCTGCTCTCTTGGTGCGGCCCATTTATGTTCGTAATCTAGATAGTGATCGCCTTTGTAATCTAGGTTTATTTGTTTGGTTTGAGGTTTAACGTCGCCGTCAACACTGTATAGGTCATTTTGGAGACATTGCTTCCAATTTTGTGGGACTTTTACCCGACATTGAGATGAAATGACACCTCAAGCCCTGCCGCCAAATGAAACCAAAATGGTTTATATGCATGGACGATTCGACTCGCACCACATTTCCTGGGCATGCTTAGAACGTGACCTCTAAGCAGTTTACCAGTACTCATGTGCGGTCGGATTCAGCTCTGCGTTGAAGCATCATGCAGCCCAATCTATTTCTTCAAGTCCCGATTGGCGGGGGCCTAGCACTACCTTTTAAAACTTACTTCTCCCTATATAAAGTTGGGTTTACACGGGTGCTCATTGCATGGAACTGTTAACATTATGTGGTTTTGACATGATTTTGTGTTTCTGAATTGAGCTTTTACGACCCCGTCAACACTATTTAGGTCATTTTGGAGACGTTGCTTTCAAAACTGTTGGATTTTTACCCGACATTGAGATGAAATGACATCTCAAGCCACCCCGCCTCAGCAAACCATAAGGATTTACTGAGTTTATGTAAGGACGGTCCGACTCGCACCACTTTGCCTGGGCAAGCTTAGACCCTCTAAGCGGTTTGCCAGTGCTTTCAGTTCTGCATGGAAGCATCGTGCGGCCAAATCTTTTTCTCCAAGCCCCGATGGTCGGGGGCCTGTTCTGACATGACAAATTGAATTGACATTTCGTTTTGTTACTTTTTCTGACTTCAACTCAGGCAAATACAAACTTCGCTACAATTTCGTCTCAAGTGTAGCAATTATTGTGGAAATCGAGTATTTACTTAAGTAGAGCTATTTGAAATTTAAGACTTCTTTATGGACGTTTGTGAAGATTATCATTATTAGCAGTAGTAATCCACTTAAATTTTCAGTGCTTGACAAATATAATAAATAAGCGCAATTTCCTTCGTATGATTTTATGAAAAGATTTCCAATGTATGCCCCCAGATTTGGCCCCTTAGATTTAAGGATTCAGGGACATGTAGAGTTGTGCCATTCTGTCCGTCTGTATTTCTCTATCTCTGTCTGTTTGTCCGTCCGACAAAGAACTTAAAGATTGACCAATACGCTTGCATTATTTGCCAATATTTTATATTTTGCATGCCACAGCCTGTGACAATAGAGTTCTGTTGGTTCCAATATTTCCGGCCCCGTGACCTCTTTGACTGTGAGCTTTGACCTACCGAAAAGCGCTGTTGTTCACTTACATAGCATATTTTATATATGAATGCACAAAATTTCCGAATATTTCATACACTTTAAATACAGTCAAACCTGTCAAAGTGGCCACCTGCATTAAGCAAGCAACCTGTCTTAAGCAAGCAACCTGTCTTAAGCACGCAAGCATGCATTCAGTTCCTGTGAAAGACAAATGCATTAAACGCACCTGTATTAAACAAGCGCCTCTCATTAGCAAGCATTTTTGATTATCCAAATGCTTAAGGGGAATGGGAACAACTGCCAGATTTTTCCGCCATTTTTCAAGAGAGACAACTTTCAGGACTTCCTGTTCACTTTTCTACAAGCCCTGACCCACTGAAAAAGGGATCTAACTCTTAACGGAAAGAATTTGCTCCTCGGGAGCAAATTCTTTCCTTTAAGAGTTTAGATCTACTCTTAACGGAAAGAATTTGCTCCTCAGGAGCAAATTCTTTCCTTTAAGAGTTGATCCATTATTGGCATGGGAGACAAAATACTTTTGCAGGAGTTGTCTCTCCTGAAGGTGTTCCCATTTCCCTTAATCCCTTAATATCTGTATGTTCTATAATCAAAGCACTAATAGTACTGGTGGGTCGATTGTCTCTGAGTGTAGGCTGGAATTTTTTTTTAAGAGAACTTATAATATAGACTGTTTCGTTTAACCCTTTCCCTACCTGTACTGTAAGCAAACAATGTAGACCCTGATCAGATGCCGCATTCGACAAACTGTAAATCCAGACATTCCAAGAAATGTTAGCGAGATTTACCTACTTGGTAGTTTCTGTAACGCCCTCAATGGGCTGATATAGGACAGTTTAGTTAACCACCCAGTTTTGCCATTAAAACATACTTACCAAATTATTGTTCATCATTCCTGAATTTGCATTCCTTCTTCTTTAAATGGATGTGTGTTTGAAAAAAGATCGTTCATTTTATGGACAAACTGCATACCCCTCTTTCTATTAGTGTCTATGGGGAATCGTCATGGGTCAAAATAAAAACAAGTTCATTTTTTCTCTAAATGCAAAATTGTTCATATTTCTACGGAACCCGGGAAGGAACATGATTTTTATTTTATTTTATAAGTTGTGCGCACAAGATAATGTCTTGTCCGCACAACTTCCCAAGATCTATCTTGTGCGCACAAGATAATATGTTGTGCAATTAAGATCATATCTTGTCCGCACAAGATAATATCTTGTCCGCACAAGATAATATGTTGTCCAAACAAGATAATATCTTGTCCGCTCAAGATATTATCTTGTTCGCACAACATAATAAAGATTAAAAATCATGTCCCTTCCCGGGTTCCGTATATTTCCTACCTCGAATAATTTATCTTTCAGGAGATATAAAACTGGCATTTCTAAATAAGGTCATTTTACAAGAAACGGCGCTACAAAATCTTATATCGAATGGCGGCACTAAATGCGAGCTCCCTCTTCCAGATATTAAGAAACAGCGAATCGGACAAAAATTGACGTTTTCGTTCTTGATCTTCATACGCGGCTTCTGATCAGGGTCTACACAATTTTGCTTAAGATTCTGGCATGTAAGGATTATACGAAACAGTATATTTCTCAGTTCAGAACTACTGTTCCCAGCCTACACTTTGAGACAATCGTACCGCCAGTGTTGTCAGTTAGTTTTACGGTCATGTACGAACTTTTAGGCTTTGTACAATTATCCTGGACAGGTTTAGAATGGTTATCCATTACAGTATACATTTGTGAAGCTAATGTCTTGTGCATCATGTCTATCAAGTCATGACCAACGACACACATCTACATTTGTGTGTCGATTATATCCTGTTTTATTAATTGACTTTCCTGTATTGATCGGAGGTCATCCGTATTAACACCAGGTCAACCAATATTAGCTGAGGTCAAGTGAGGTGAAAAAATCAATAATCATGATTTTTTAATTGTGTCAATTAATAAAATTGTCATTGATCAAGTAATTTCGCATTGACCCAGCTACAGGTCCTCGGTCAGCTGCATTAGCCCTCGGCCTTCGGCCTCGGGCCAATGCAGCAGACCTCGGACCTGTACCTGGGTTAATACGAAATTACTTGATTAATAACATTATATTATTAATTGACTTTCCTGTATTGATCGGAGGTCATCAGTACTAACACCAGGTCAACAAATATTAACTGAGGTCAAGTGAGTTGAAAAAATCAATATAATATTGGTGTCCACGTGATCTTTGGCCAATAAAGCTCAACAAACTCAAGGTTTTGCGTACTGTTAAATAAATAAAGCGCAATGAAAATAAAGGAACCGTAACTTCCGGAAACTGTTTTCCATATTGAATTGGTTAACCCGTTGTGTACAGCTCCGGTCCCACAGACCTTGCGACTGCGATGCGACCTCAACTGATTTCATTACAACTGGCCCGCGACCTTTGCAACTGTTGGAACTAAATTTGCTCCGTAAATGTGATCGCCGACTAGTCAATCGGCGACTCTTCAGAGACTGCATGGATAAAACCGATCGGCGACTTGTCGGAGACTGTTTTGCTTTTTTTTTTTCTTTTTTTTTTTTTGACACAGACAAAAATAAACAAAATTTTTCGAGAGAGATCAAATCATTTCTGAAATTTTTTCGAGAGAGATCAAATCATTTCTGTGCAAGTTGTCATCATGGGCACTGGCACAGCAATTAATTCGCCGTTTTCTTTTGCCCGCCTCTCCGAACCATGTTGCCTCTTTGAAAGCTGTCGTCGAAATGATGCTAGGATGTTAACATTTTTTTTTTATTGTAGTTGGCGCTATAATCGTTCGGTGGTTTTAACACCTTTTTACAGCTTGTCGGCGACCAGTTGCAGATCAATCGCAGATCAATCGCCGACTTATCAGTGACTAATCTCCGATCGATTGCCGACCCATCGCCGAACAGTTGCCGACCGATCGCCGAAATGTCGTGGATCGATCGCGGATCAGCCGGCGATTAGTCTCCGATAAGTTGCAATAAGGTTGCTAGAATTTACAGCCAAATTTGCATAAATTCGGTCGGCGATCGATCGGTGACTGTTCGGCGATCGATCGGAGATTGATTTGCGACGTCTAAAAAGCCATTGCAACTAGTCTGCGATCAAAATCAGTCGCAGCCAGTCTTTTGTACATGCTCAAAAGACGATCGGCGACTAAATTTGATCGGCGACCTACCCGCGACCTTGCTGCAACCTTTATAAAACCTCTCTGCGACTTCTGCAACCGCTCCGCGATTGCCATTTTTTTAGTCGCGGAGAGGTCGCATCGCGGTCGCAAGCTCTGTGGGACCGGGGACCGGCCTTTACCAAATGGGATATTCGTCCATATATATATATATATATAACAGGAGTCCATTTCGGGAGAGACAGGTTGTGGTATCTGTAAAACTGATTTGGAAAATGGCTGTACTTCTTGCAAACAGTAATGGCCCTGATCAGATGCCGCGTACTGCGGCATCTGATCTCGGCCTGCACTGTTTGCCATTATTCCGTTTTGGGGTTTCTGGTAAGAAACTGGATAAATCATATATCCCAGATATGGGCACTGGCAAAAAGCGTAGACCAGATCAGACGCCTTAGAATGGCAAGTCATATTGCTACAGATCACATATGAAAACGTATTTCAAAACATAACCGGAAATGAGAACATGTTTAACACGATCGTAGTCACATGCCTTTTATCATATAGCTTTGTTTACAAACATATGGGCCCCGTCAAGCGATTTCGGTACTTATCGCCCATGCGAGCGGCGAAGGTTCAGACGAGCCTGCGCATCCGCGCAGTCTCGCCAGAACCTTCGCTGCTCGCTCACACAAGCAGTGAATCAAGAGGAACCTTCAGACAGAAAGCCATATCCCTGGCCCCTCTGAATGGCTGGGCATGCGCAGTTAAAATTTGTCATGACGGAATGCTCGAAGACACAAATTCGCTTGGCGGGGCTCAATTATGATTATGGACACGAGGTAATATTACAAAACTTCTGTTTTAATAATTGGGTTAAGTTAAAAAGAACCAGAAATTACTGGGGGAAAATAAGATTTGTGTTGGAATTTAACAAGGGCATCTGTAAAGATGTTTTATTCGTGCCCGGCATAGGCCTACACTTGAAAAAGGTCAGTGTAGTCGATGTATTTAACCCTTATCTTGCTGAACACGAAACCCCCTACCTTTGCAAAAGGTATAGATCCAGATCAGATGGCCTAGTGGGTAAGAGCGCCGATTCTTAATCATTAGGTCTCTCACCGCTGTGATTCGAGCCTCTCTCGGATCACATGTGAGACACGAAGTTATGCAATGGAAGATCAGGTTGTTTTCTTCGGGTACTTCGGTTTTCGCTCTGATTAAATATCGGCTCGAAGTAAGTAAAATAATCTAAAAAGGGCTGTAACACCAAAACAAAAAAAAGATCAAAATCAGGGGCCAGTTGTTCAAAACTAACGACGTCGTTAGTTAACGTATCGTTAAAACTTTGATCATTAAATATGGCAAATATGCTGAAATTTTTGCTGAAAAAATGTGAGCAGCTTTATCAGCTGATCACATTTTTTCAGCAAAAATACCAAAATTTACAATATTGTACTTGCTAGAAGAGTTAACAATATGACCACTAACGAGCTCGTTAAGCTAACGATGCTTTGAACAACTGGCCCAAGATGGTTTCTGAAGAAACCATCTGATCGGGAACTACACTGTTTGTCATTCTGTTTGTGGATTGAACGAATGCATTTTAAGTAATTTAATTGGTTGATAGTCGGAAATGGTTGTGGCTGAATCAATTTATTCAGCAGGATAAGGGTTAAGAATATGTCGCGTCTACATCGATGTAATGTCATTACGTTAGATCGACGTTGGTCGAGCGATAAATTATTTTCCAATTCAAGGGCTACTTTAAGGAATGTAGTTGCCATCTGATCTGGATCTTCGCTGTTTGTCAAGATATGGGTTGTCGTGTTCAGCAGTATATTGTTTGTTTGATTTGAGGTTAACGTACCTGTCAACACTGTACAGGTCATTTTGGTGACGTTGCTTCCAATTTTGTGGGACTTTTACTACATGATATCTCAAGCCCTGCCGCCCAATGAAACCAATAGGGTTTATAAGCATGGACGGACCGACTCACACCGCATTGCCTGGGCAGGCTTAGATCCTCTAAGTGGTTTACCAGTACTCGTGTGCGGGTCGGTTTCAGCTCTGCATAGAAGCAGCATGCAGCCCATTTATTTCTTCAATCCCCAATGGGCGGGGGCCGAAATATTTGGTGCCATGGGAATAATTCTGTTTGTGCTCAAGAGCCAGTTGAACTGGCCATGGTAAACGAGTCATCCGTGTTCGGGTTTCTCCGGACTTTCGGATGAGTCTTTAAACCTAGGTCCCGTCTCCGTATTACCTTAGCTGATGGTGGGACGCAAAACTCAAACACTCACTCAATCCCGCAAATGGTATATTGAAGTAAGCTACAGTTGAGACACAGAGAGTACAATTCAACAAGAGGGTTATGTGAAAGTCAAGCAAGTGTGATTCATCATATACAGTAAAATCGGCTATTAAGGGGAATGGGAACACCTGGCAGATTTTTCCGCCATTTTTCTAAGGGAGATAACTTTCGGGACTTCCTGTACGCTTTTCTATAAGCCCTGTCCCACTGAAAAAAGGGGCCAACTCTTAAAGGAAAGAATTTGCTCCTCTGGAGCAAATTCTTTCCTTTAAGAGTTGACCCCAATTGACATGGGAGACAAAAATACTTTTGCAAGAGTTGCCTCCCCTGAAGGTGTACCCATTCCCCTTAAGACCACATAAAATTAAGACTAATTCTGGTTTAAAAAGCTTATTTAGTTTGCTGCAGTCATTCTTTCTTTGTGTTTTCTGCACACAGTATCCTCTGGTCAGAGACCACCTTTGGGGCTGTTCAAAAGTGGTCTTAAAGACCACTTTTGAACAGTCCCTAAGACCACTTTTGAACAGTCCCAAAGGTGGTCTTAATATAGGAATTTTACTGTAACTTTAACTTCTAAGTTTATCATCAGAGGGTATTTTAAAACCAATGGGTATTTTAAAAATAAATGAATGACAAATTAAACAACAAGGAGCGTGGAGAGAAAATGTGAAAAATCATATTTCACTTCAAGATATTTATGATTACAATGTTGTGAAATATAGTTCAATGGAAAGAGATATATCCTGCTTTGTTGATGTGAGGATATCCAACCCATAGGAATTGTACAAGATTCGGAATACAGCGTCCTCTGGTCAGAGACTACCCTTGGGACTGTTCAATAGTGGTCTTAAAGACCACTTTTGAACAGTCTCAAAGGTAGTCTTAATATAAGAGTTTTAGCGTATTGGACAGTCTAAAGAGTTTGCATGATTTTATCTTTAAAAGGAATGTTGTGTGCTCTCATTAGAATCGCCTCAATGAGGCGATTCTAATGAGTACACACAACATTCCTATATTGTATAGGACCGTAGAAATATCTTAAGTGATCTCCATTATGCCTCAGATCCTGGCGCAGTGTTTAAACCTCAGTAGGCCGAACTACCCGTGTCTCGAACAATTTAACATGGTTCCCACAGAATACAAGTTATTGAAACTTTTCTGTAAATGATAAAAAAACGTTAATATATTTACCTGCACACATTAAAATTCCTTTTTTTATGTCAATGCGAAAAATAATCAAATATTTCCATCACCCAGTAGTGTTGTATACAGATATCAGCTTTTCAGGGTATAATGTAAATATCTTCAAAAATCGATCTATTCTGAACGTACATAATATGCGATAGATATTTGTATATTGCCCAGAACAATAGGGGAAATAAAAAGATTATAGCTCTATTATACCTATATTTTAAAGGCCCTAAATAACTCTTTTTGTAACCTGCTTATGATTTCACCATTCAACCTAATAAGGTAAATCAGATGGCTTCCTAGTTTTATTTGTTTGTTTTGGAGTTTAACGGCCCAGTCACCACTATTTAGGCGATGTCGAGCCAATCAGTTTATCTATACGCACTTTTCCTGGGAACGCTTTTACACAATCGGTTAACCAGTACAGTGCACATTCTTTCGTCAAAAACTGTCAATCTCCCTTCTTGAATCAGCGGAAGGGAGAGAATGACCGTACAAAAGATTTCATTTCAATTTCCACGAAAGAGTGTTGCCGACTCCGGCAGGCGTCGAACCCGCGATCTCCTGATTACCAGTCAGACGCGCATCCGACTGAGCTACCGAGACCGGCAAAGGCTTTCTAGTACTTCATATTGTAGGTTAATATGTGTCGGACGTAAAAAGTCTCCCTGTCCCTTCATCATAGTGTATATTATAAATGTATTTTCCATTGATTCCAATGTGGTATTTTGAAAATACTTGAGTGTCACTGATGAGACCTGATACAACGCAAAATGAAGTAATGAAGTATTTTTTTTTTTTTTTTTTTTCATTTTGATTTTTTTATTTCATTTCGCGTTTGCATCATCGATGCAAAATGAAATAATAAAAAAGAAATATTTCATTTTGCGATCGACGCAAAATGAAATAATGATAAAAGAACATAACTGTCGTCGAAAGGACACCAAACTGTGGGATCAAAACTGAACGTCTTTAAAATTTGTTTAAGGTATTTTTGTCTCATGCCACGTGTGTTCCTTCATCTGTGCATTAAGGCTCGCTGTGCAGACAGAAGTTGAGGCGGGGCATCATATTGGCTTGGACCTGTCCGTGGCCTGGCCTGTCTGTCCATCTATGCGTCTTATAAGGAGTATGAGTGTGTGTTCAGTTTTACGCAACACCAATAGCTGAGGTCATAAGGAGACGGGACCTCGGTTTAAAGATTCATTCGAAAGTCTGGAGAAGCCCGAGATCGGTCCTGCAATCCTGAGTACCAACGCCACTACACAGACCCTGTATCTAGAACCACTTTCACCACGCCCCCCCCCCCCACCCCCATCGGGGCTTGAAGAAATAGATTGGACTGCATGTTGCTTCCACGCAGAGATGAAACTGACCACACACGAGTATTGGTAAACTGTTAAGAAGGACTAAGCCTGCCCTGGCAAAGTGGTGCGAGTCAGACCGTTTAATGGACGGCAGGGCTTGAAATGTCATTTCATCTCAATGATGGGCAAAACTCGCACAAAACTGCGACCTAAATAGTATTGGCGTAAACTTTAAACCCCAATCCAAGGAAACAAAACCAATTCCACCGCCACTTAGACGTTCAGTAGGCCAACGTCATAACGACTGGCTACTTGAACTGCATACTTAATATGAGCCCCGCCAAGCGATTTTGATACTTATCGCCTATGCGAGCAGCGAAGGTTCAGGCGAGACTGCGCGGATGCGCGAACCTTCTCTGCTCGCGCATACAAAGAGTCAATCAAGAGGAACCTTTAGGCAGAAAGCCATATCCCTGGCCCCTCTGAATGGCTGGGCATGCGCAGTTAAAATTTGTCATGACGGAATGCTCGAAGACACAAATTCGCTTGGCGGGGCTCATTATTATTTTATTGAGAAGATATTGAACATCTCACCAGAATAAAAATGGAATGATTTTTGACCTTCATTATTCCTTTTCTGTTGATTATGCATCGTCATAAAAGTCTCCACATGCATGTTTTACCCTTAAAAAAAACTGGGTTACTTTTGTTTCCGTGATGATTGAAAAGATGTGTCAAAACACGTGCAATTTTTCATTTAGAACAGACCTCACACTGTCGTTGCAATTGAAATAAAATAAAGTATGCCACCTATCATCGTAAAATGTTTATTGTTTTAATAAAGTATGCCACTTAACATCGTTAAATGTTTTTTTTTTTATTTTTCATTTTGATCAACCTCTTAGTATCGACACATAATGAAGTAAAAACTGCATTTTATTTCATTTCGCATTGACTTAGCCAACGCAAAATGAAATAAAAAGTTTACAATGAAAAAAAAAAAATACTTCATTACTTCATTTTGTGTTGTATAACAGGCCTAACTGGTCGAAACTAACTTGTCTGGCCCTGAAAATAAAATTTGTGATTAATAGAACAAATTTAGATCTGTTTGATTGTCTGACTTTTTTAAGGTTTGACGATCGCGTCAACACTTTGGTCACTTTGGAGATGTTGTTTCCAATTTTGTGGAACTTTTACCCAACATTGAGATGAAATGATATCTCAAGCCCCGCCGCCCAATGAAACCAATAGGTTTATATGCATGGACGGTCCTTCGGGGCATGAAGAAATAGATGGGTTGCATAATGCTTCCACGCAGAGCTGAAACCGATCGCACACGAGTACTGGTAATCCGCTTAGAGGAACTAAGCCTGCCCAGGCAAAGCGGTGCGAGTCTGACCGTCTATGCTTATAAACCGTTTTGGTTTCATTGGGCGTCAGGGCTTGAACCTCAATTCAAACAAATCAAACAAAAGCAAAGCATGGACGGTCCGTCTCGCTCCACTTTGGGCGGTCCTACTCTCTACTTTGCCTGGGCAGGCTTAGACCTTACTAGCGGTATACCAGTACTCATTTACGGTCGATTTCAGCTCAGTGTGGAAGCACCATGCAGCCCAAACTATTTCTTCAAGCCCGGATGGGCGAGGACCCATTTACAACATGACTCTAGATATTTTGTTCATACAAGACGGTCGTTCATTCACAGTTTCTTATAGTTAGATGGGAAACCATCTGTCGTGAATTCACGAGAAACTTGTTTTCTAACAGCCCCGCCGGACTATTGGTCACTGGATCCACGCCGACGGATGTTAACAATTGCTTCTTTGTGATGTTCATGTTTTTTTCAATTATTTGATATATTTCATGCAGCGCATTGTATTTTGGAGTCAGTAACGTATATAAATACCTAGTAAGCTGAAATTTCATGTAAGAAAGAAAAAAAGGGGGAAATTAATAAAAATAATGTGGAATGTTTTTCTCTTTGATTTATAACAAATAAGGATAGATAGATGTATATAATTTTCATCTTTCTATTCTGGTCGATGACTGTGTTGAAACGGGGCAATAACCCAAGTGCGGTGGCCAAACAAGAAAAGGCAATTAAACGATCTCCACTACATTGGTTTGGTGCCGGAACCCGGGAACAATTCAACAAGTTCAAGGCAAATCGCAGGTATGGCTACTAAATATTTAAAGTCAGTGAGAGCAAGATATCGTAACACTCTAGAGAAAGAAATTTTAAATGCCAAAACTTTACTCTCAGAGTCATCATTTGAAAGTGCGACGATTGAAGAGGATGGCTTATGTGATCGTTTAGACCAGTGCTTAGAAAAGATTCAAGAATATCGTGAAAGGTTAGAGATTCAGTCTGAGAAATTAGTTTCAGTACTCAGTGAAACTGAAGCGGAGGCATGTGAAACTATAGTAGAAGAGGATATGGATCTATGTGAAAGGGCATTTGAGTGCTATTTGCAAGTGAAAAGTGTTGAGGTAAAATTACTAAATGGTGAGGAAAAGACTGCTAAAGGGGAAAGAGGTGATGAAAAAATGTTGTTGTTTTTTATACAGCAGCAAATGCAGGCTTTTATGTTAGAACAAACTAAACAACAAAGCGATTTTATTGAAAGACAGGAAAATAAGGAAAGCAAAATTCCTTCAGTGAAACTTCCTAAACTAGAACTAGTGTCATTTAATGGAAATAAACTTCGGTGGAAGGAATTCTGGGACTCTTTTGAATTCTCTATTCATAAAAATCCTAAGTTATCCGATATAGAAAAATTCACCTATCTTCAAATTAAAGTCGTTGGCGAGGCAAATGGAACCATTGCATGTTTAGCATTGTCCAACGAGAAGTATGCCGTGACTGTTGCTCTTTTGAAAAAGAGGTATGGAAACATGCAAGAAGTAATTGATCTTCATTACAGTAAGTTGATTAATCTCTCGCCATCTAAAACCACTACAGAAAGGACTGAGGCGTCTTCTAGATAATGCAGAAAGACACATTAGTAGTCTTGAGGTTCTAGAACAAAATATTAATCAATATGTATTCATAGCATTGATAAAATCCACGATACCAAGGGAAGTTCTTCTTCAGATGGAGTTACGAAAGGACCCTGACACAAAATGGACTGTAGCAATATTACGTAAGTCTTTACATTCTTATATTGTTGCACGTGAGCATGCGGGGCACGACTCAAAACAAGAAGTGAAATCTTGGAATAATTATCGAAATTTTAATCGACATGACAGGCAAACGATTAAACACTCTGTCCTGAAACATTCATCGGAGGCTCTCGCAAATGTGTCTAACGCTGCAAGTATTTCTAAATCAAAGAGCTATTCTGATAAATGCAGATACTGTGAAAAACACCATTGGAGCGATGAATGTCCAGAATACATAAGTATCGAAGAAAGAAAACATATATTGAAAGATTCATGTTACAAGTGTTTGAAAATAGGTCACAAGGCCAGCGATTTTTTAAGAAGCAGTGTGTGTACATTGTAAAGCAAATAATGAACATCATAGAAGTTTGTGCCCAAAGAAATTCTCACTGAAAGTTAACACAGAAAATGTACATTAATATGGCTTCCCACTTGATTAAGAATGCAGTTTCAGTCTGTTTTTATCACACAAAAAAACCCTGCCACTGTCTACACATTGCAAGATGAAGCTCCAGGACATGCCTGATGATGGTTTAATTTGATACCCTGAGCTCAAATCCTCCAATGAATGAGTTCGGTATATCGGTGGAGGGCATCATGAAGCTTCCAGAAAATCTCAAATCTGGAAAAGCTGCCGGTCCAGACAAACTCAAACCCCTTCTCCTGTGGGAACTGCGGAATGAGATTGCTCCAATACTACAGATAATATTCGAGTGATCTCTCCAGACAGGTAAGCTCCCTGCAGATTGGTGCCTAGCTTTAGTGACACCAATATTAAAGAAGGGGGGGCAAATCATCGGCTGCTAACTACAGACCGATCTTTCTCACATGTATACTGTGCAAGGTCCTTGAACATATTATGGCTTCCCACTTGATCAAGAACATGAACACACATGGCCTACTGAATGATCTACAGTACGGTTTCAGAGAAAAACGGTCATGAGAAATTCAGCTGGCCGTGCTCGTAGAGGATCTTGTCCGAAATGCGTGTGCAGGTAAACAAACTGGCTTGATACTGTGTATTTTTTCAAAGGCCTAACGAAGTGAATCGCTCGAAACTGCTTTGGAAACTCCACCATATGTAATAAGAGGGAGGGCACTGGGTTGGATCCGCGCCTTCTTAGGTAATCGGCCATAGTCGGTAATCCTTGAGGGTGAGGAATCGGGTTCGGTCCCAGTTACATGAGGAGTGCCTCAGGGCTCTGTGCTGGGACAGCTTCTGTTTCTTGTCTATATAAATGACTTACCTGAGCAGTAAGCATCACAGGAACGTCTGTTTGCCGACGACACAACCATTTGCCTCACCATAGAAGGTGCAGATAGTGGCCAGGTGCTCCAAAACGACATAAACAACCTCTTTGTGTGGGAGTCTAGATTGGACATGGAGTTCAACTCCTCAAAGTGCAAGGTGGTAAGGGTGACTACATTCAGAAGACCAACATACGCCCTGTATTACCTGTATGAGCAGGTTCTGGAGGTGGTCACCAGGGCTAGGTTCTTGGGGGTGGACATATCCGGTGACCTGTCTTGGAATTGCCACATAGACAGGTTACTTGAAATGCAAACAGGACTCTTGGATTTCTTAGAAATAATATCAAAACCAAAATACCAAGGGTGAGAGAGACTACCTTGTACTCTGGTAAGGCCCCAACTTGAGTATGCAGCCTATATGTGGAACCCCTTTTACCCAAACCAATATACTCCAGTCAGAAAAAAAATCCAAAGTAGGGTTTCTCGCTGGACCACCAGTGACTATGATACAAGGTCAAGCGTTACAGCCATGCTTGATAGACATTGTTGGAGAACCCTAGAACAGAGATGTACTGAAGCGCGTCTCTGTTTGTTCTACGGTATTGTTCATCGACTTGTGGATATCCTTATGCCAGTATACATCCAGCCCAATACTCGTGTGTCCAGCTATTGACACTCGACAGCTTACCTCCAAGTCCACGCACCAAAGAACTATCACAAGTACAGTAATATTCCTGTATTAAGACCACCTTTGGGACTATTCAAAACTCGTCTTAAGACCACTTTTGAACAGTTCCAAAGGGTGTCTCTTATTAGGAGAGACATGATGTAGAAATCAACAAAGATAGTCTAACTGAAACCTTCTCAATAATCTTTTAAAAGCATATTTTGTCTTAATTTTATGTGGTCTTAATAGCGGAAATTTACTGTACTCCTTTTTCCCTCTGGCAATAGTCCAGTGGAATGCCATCTCAGAGTCGGTTGTATGCTTACCAACCTTTGATGCGTTCAAGAAAGTAGTTGGAAAGCTGCATCACTCTACACCGTAGGTCCAAACATGGTGTTTTAAGTTGTTTTAAGCCCTCTACTCACCCACCCTTAACCTTTAATCTTTGGTCACCCCACTATCCCACCGTGTCCTTTAGGCGTAAAAAATAGCTGTGTTTTCGCTAACGTTCTGAAAAAAATTTGGTCGGTAGGTAGGAGAAACTTTTTTTTTTATTATTTTATTTTTCTCCCGAAAAAATAAATACGGTCGGGCCCATATTTTTACGTGTTTTTGTCTTTTGTATATATTTTTGTTAATAAAATTGTCATGTTGAGACTTGCAACGATATCATAATTCATTTTAGATGCTCAAAAATGTCGGCTCTGTATTTTTGAAGGTACTAAATGCCAAAAACTACAAACATGTACTTAAAACGCGAAATTACCATGGGAAAATGCAAAGACGGAACTGGGTAGGGTCGGAAATTGAAAAAGGTAGGGTCGGTGTTTTAATTTTTATTTTTTGTTCTTTCACCGATAAAAATAGTAGAGTAGGGGTCTGAAGCAGGGTCGGTCGGGTAAGCGGAAACACGGCTATTTTTAGGCCTTATCTCATTACTCCTACTTTTTCAGCACTGACAGCGCATGGATAGGCAGGGCGTAAAAAATAGCTGTGTTTCCGCTAACATGCTGAAAAACTTTTGGTCGGTAGGTAGGAGAAACTTTTTTTATTATTATTTTATTTTTTCTCCCAAAAAACAAAACAGGGTCGGGCCTATATTTTTTATTTATTTTTGTTTTTGTACATGTTTTTTGTTCATAAAATTGTTATGTTGACACTTGCACTGTATGACATAATTAATTTTAGATGCTCAAAAATGTCATATTTTGGAAGGTACTGAATGCCAAAAACTACAAAATGAACTTAAAACGCGAAATTACTATGGGAAAATGCAAAGACGACACTAGGTAGGGTCGGAAATTTTTTTTTTTATTTTTTTTTTTTTTTTTATTAATAAAAATAGTAGAGTCGGTGGGTGTCTGAAGCAGGGTTAGCGGAAACATGGCTATTTTTAGGCATAGATAGATAGATAGATAGATAGATAGATAGATAGATAGATAGATAGATAGATAGATAGATAGATAGATAGATTTGGCATTCCCATGTTAAAACTCAGATTCAGCAGGTTGAGAAGGTTCAGATGACAGCAGCTCGATGGACATGTCGGCGATGGCGAAATAAGAGTAGCGTTGGTGACATGCTTAGCGAGTTGGAGGGGCCGTCCCTTGAGGCCCGTCGTGAGCAGTCCTCTTTGACCTTCTTCGATAAGATACACTCTGGTATAGTGTCTCTGGATAAAGATAAATAACTCACATAACTCACATAACTGGAACACCGGAACAGGCTATCTAGTCTCTGAAGGTGCATTCTGGTAATAATCTCTGGGTTTTGGTCTGGGGTCGTAGCACCAGGGGTTGAACTTGTATGGATGGAACTTCCAAAGTGAGTTTAATCTAGCCTTAAAACAGTTCAGGGAGGGTGCCATAATTACACTTTCTGGTAGTGAATTCCATGAGTCAATGACTCTGATACTAAAGCTATTTGCTCGAACTTTCAACCTATCTCTTATTAAACTTCATTGAGTGGCCTCGTGTTGCATGGTAAGTGGATAGTTTGAAGAATTTGTCCTTTTCTATATTGTTGATACCGTTTATAATCTTATACACTTCAACAAGGTCCGCTCGCTCGCTCCTATATTCAAGGGATGGGATTCCATGGCATTTAAGTCTTTCTTGGAAAGTTAGGTGGCTTATCGTTCGGACTAGCTTTGTGGCTCTCCTTTGCACATTTTCTATTGCAACCATATCTTTCTTATAAAGAGGTGTACATACTGTGACGGCACACTCAACTTGTGGTCGAACAAGACTTTTATAAAGGTTCAGACACATTTCCTGGTCCATGTATGAGGATGTTCTAAAAATGATCCTCAAGTTACGATTTGCTTTATTGATTTTACTACTAATATGTTCACTGAAATTTAAAGCTTTGTCTATTATAACACCCAAATCTTTTTCACTAGTTACTTTTTCGATCTCAAATTGTTCTTGACCTGATTTCATGGTATATGTGGCTGGCTGTTGTCGAGCACCAATATGTAAATGTTAACAATTTTTGTAGGTTAAAAACATTTCCCAGGTTTCAGCCCAGGTTTCTGATTTGTCTACACTGTTCTGAACTTCGTGCACATTTTCCACTGTTGAGATGCTTCTATAGATTTTTGCATCATCTGCAAAAAGTTTCATGATGGCCACAATAGTATCAGGAAGATCATTGATATATATCAAGAAGAGAATTGGTCCTAGGACACTGCCCTGGGAATCCCGCTTGTGACATTTACTGGCTCAGATGCTATACCATTGATCTTTACTACCTGTGTCCTGTTGGTCAAAAAATATTTTACCCAATAAATACTTGACCCCTATGAACACTTCAACTCAAACAAGGGCAACACGCAATATCGTAGGTACCTGGCCTGTAGTTTGCCCTAAAGCATTCTTTTTTCCCCAAGAACTATTTCTCAGTGTAATAGTCTTTACTCGTCTGCGGTAGATGCCAAGTACGCAGACTGGGACTCAGAGATATTTGTTTCAGTATACCTCTGTTAATCAGATTGCTAATAGTTTTAAGGACTCATCCAGTGTCCTCTTTTTCAAAGCTAATTTCTAAATTTAGCCACCCACCCAACTGAGGCAATGGTCAAATATGACCGACTCAGTATATGATAGATAGATAGATAGATAGATAGATAGATAGATAGATAGATAGATAGATAGATAGATAGATAGATAGATAGATAGATAGATTGGATGGATGGATGGATGGATGGACATGTAGATTTTGATAGATGGTTAGGATGGAACCAAGCGAGGCATCGTGTTCTTCTCTCAGTTGTATATAAAAGTGGGGGCAGAGATGGTTATTGGCCAAGTTAATAGTGGCCGACTCACCTTCAGCATCCTTGCGCATAATACTCAGTAATGAGAGTGTCGTGGTATCAATAGATAGATAGACTCAATCAGTGGCCGCGCCCCCGCCAATCGGGGCTTGCTGCATGATGCTTCCACGCAGAGCTGAAACCGACCGCACACGAGTACTGGTAAACCGCTTAGAACTAGTTGGTCAATTCAATGATGCGTTTAATAAAACTGAGTTCACGGAGGTTCCATTGACTGGAAGATCGGCACCATTCATGAATAATATTGTTGTGACAGCTGCAGGAGTGATCAAGTTACTTCAAGGCTCAAACCCCAGTAAGGCCTTAGGACCTGATGAGCTTCATCCTAGAGTCCTGAAGGAACTAGCAAATGAGTTGGGTCCAGTTTTTGCATACTTGTTTCAACAGTCTCTTGATACGGGTGAAATCCCCAAAGAATGGCTCTTAGCAAACATCCAAACATCTGTCCACTGTTCAAAAAAGGAGATAGGGCTCTTGCCCGTAATTATCGCCCTGTGTCTCTGACTTGTGTTCTGTGTAAATTGCTGGAACATATAGTCTGCTCAAACATCATGGCCCACTTGGACGAACATAAACTTTTGTCAGACAGACAACATGCATTTAGGAAAATGCACAGTTGTGAAACTCAGCTTAGCACAGTTATTAATGACTGGGCAAAAATCTTGGACAAAGGGGGACAGGTGGGCACATTTATTCTGGACATCGAGAAGGCTTTTTGACACCCCTCCTCATGAACTACTTGGATAGATTCCTTTCTTTGCTACAGAAAACAGCGGGTTGTTGTTAATGGTGAATCTTCAGAGTGGGCTCCAGTTTTTTTTTTCTGGAGTCCCGCAAGGGACCGTTCTTGGTCCACTTATGTTCTCCCTGTACATCAATGATATTTCCACTGACAACGACTCAGAAATAAGACTGTTTGCAGATGACCGTGTTTGTTACCGGGAAATTAGAGATACAGATGACTCATTGAAACTTCAGACTGGCATATATAGATAAGGATGTTGGGCCCGAAAATGGTGCATGAGATTTCAGCCAGTTAAATGCAATATTATGCAGATAACTAGGAAGAGATCTAATAAAGTTGAGACTTCTTACACCTTAGAGGGAACGGTCCTCGAGAATGTGGACTCCATTAAATACCTTGGAGTGACAATCTCACACAACTTGAGATGGTATACTCATATTAGCAACATGTTTACTAAGGCAAATAGAACGCTTGGTTTCCTGAGGCGAAATCTTCATCAGTGCCCTCAGGATGTAAAAGAGGCAGCATCTAAAGATCTTGTTCGCCCTGTATTGGAATATGGTAGTTGTATCTGGGACCCCAGTGGAGTGGTCCTTAACGATGAAATTGAGAAAGTTCATAAAAAATATAGAGCTGCTAGATTTGTAACAGGCAATTACTGCTTTGAAACTGGGAGCATGACTGGAATACTTGGAAAATTAAAATGGGAGCCTCTCAGGAAAAGGAGAAAAGACAGTAGGCTAATCCTTGTATACAAAGGTCTAAAAGGGTGCTGCCAGCATTCCAACAGATGACCTTGATCCCCCCAGCTAGACACTGTAGAAATCACCATTCGTTGGCGTTTCAGACCCTTACTGCAAGAACTGACATTTATAAAGAGTCGTTCTTCCCCCAGAACCATAAGAGATTGGAATGCCCTTCCCGATTCGATTATTTCGACAGCTGAAGGTGCTGATGATTGTGTAGCTAAATTTACCTCTTTGGTTAGAGCTAGGGACTAACTTCCCACATCACAGGTCCTGGTGTATGAATGTCAATTGACGTGTCACCAGTAACAATTCTGATTCTGATAGAGGATCTAAGCTTGCCCAGGCAAAGCGGTGCGACCCTATTGGTTTAATTCATTGGGCGACAGAGCTTGGGATGACATCTCATCTCAATGCTGGGTAAAAGTTCCACAAAATTTGAAGCAATGTCTCCAAATTGACCTATACAGTGTTGACGGGGACGTAAAACCTCAAATCAACAAACAAATCGCTTTGGTGCGTGGAGCGCTTTGGTGCAGTGGTAGCGCATCGGATTTGTGATCAAGAGGTTGCGGGTTCGAGCCTCACGCTGACCAAAGTGTTGTGCCCTTGAGCAAGGCACTTCATCCACATTACTTAAAAAAAGTACTGGTTACCACCCAGGAAATCCTGCTCGTAATGCTCAGATGTGAGCGAGTAGCAGTAATAGGAGAAAAAAAATCAATCCATCAGTGGCTGAGGTTTTCTAAGGGGGCACTCCGGAATCGAGACAATTCATCGACAAGATAACTCATCGACACGGTTTTGGAGACAATTCATCGACACAATTGAAGACAACTCATCGACACCCTTTGAAGACAATTCATCGACACATTTGTTTGAAGGTAATTGGCAATCATAGGTAATTAGGGGTAATTATGGATAAGTGGTACATTGTTTTTGATTGATCTGTGAATGACTAGCCTATACATGTTTTACCTGTCAGTGAACCTTCTCCTGAATCGATTAATGGGCTAAGAATGCGGAAAGGTTTTTAATTTTAATAATGACTGAAGTTCTGCATCATTGTTGTTGTTGTTTCCAGTTTCCCCGTGTCACGGGTCGTCAGCTGGTGGGGTCCCAGGGAACGAATCCATTCTGGCACTACACCGTAGCCATTCGGTGGTATCCCCATTCCACGTTGCCGGTGAATGGGGAGACCATCGCTCGGCTCCAGTCCCGTCCGTCCGTGTCTATCGTAAGTCCGCTGCAGTCGGTCCATTTTGTCTTCTACTCGACGTTATAATTTTTTGCTTGTCAATATACCGAAACGTGTCAGAGCAGGAAAGGGTCGTTTTTGATATTGGTATTTTTGTTTTTTATTTTTTCTTTTTTATTTGATTTTTGTATATTAATTTATGTAACGTATGTACATTTTTACAATGTTTGGTCTGTTTCCCCAGCTTGTTGAGTGGTCTATTTTTTAAGTATATATATGCTGGCGGATGTGCTTACCCCGCCACGGACCTGTTTTGTTTGTTATTCTTGTGCCTTAAAGGTGGTGTTGTCCGTTTTAGGGCAAGCCCACCCGCTCACAGTTGCTGGGGGTGACAGTTTTTGTACCTGCAAGATTGTGCTAGTGGTTTATATTTTGTGGGTTTTTTTTTTTTTGGTTTATCTGTACATACAATATGTAACATAATAACATGAAGTGCCGGCCTACGCGGTCTCGGGCTTGAATTCGAATCTATTTTGTTAGTGAGTGACTTCTATCGCGGAGGATGTGCAAAGTAGGTCAATCCCTTTTTATGCATTTGCCGTTTTAAGTTAAGAAAAAGTGATGCCTTCCTCGAGGTAGGATGCCGCCCTCTGCGGGACCATAAGTGGGTCAATCGCCATGTTTGCATATCATTTACGCATCCTATGTGAAGGAAGGCAACATAGGAGGAAAGTGTATTCCTGCCTAGCCATTTGGAGGCCCGAGACAACGTTTGCCGATCTCGTTTGTGTTGTTGTCCTTTTTGGGACAAGCCCATCCGCCCAAAGTTACTGGGAAGGACAATTTTTGTACCTGCAAGGTTGTGCTTGAAGATTATATTTGTGTTTTGTTTTTGTTTATTATGTACATACAACATATAACATAGTAACATGGTGTGTTGGCTTCCGCCGTCTCGGGCCCAAATTCGTATTTATTTTAGTTAGTGGGTGACCTCTATCGCGGAGGATGTGGAAAGTAGGTCAATCCCCTTTTATGCTTTTTTGTTTGAATCATTTACAAATCTCAGGGTTTAAATACCACACAGAAATTATGAAAGCTGACACACAAGCTGAGTTATGACTGACATCGAGGTAGTCATGTCAGTCAAGTCATCTAATCAACTGATGAGCGTGTACAAGCTCATCAACATCGAGGTAGCCATGTCAGTCAAGTATCCAATCAATTGATGGTATCAATTGATGCGCGCGTACAAGCTCGTTGTGATTAACAGTCAAATTCCCTTTTATTATCAAAATTCGAACAACAAAAATTTAGGAAAAAAATGAAAACATACATGTAACTCACATAAAAGAATATCCAGCTTCACTTTCCACCTTTTTTATTTTAATCATGAAAGTTTGGAATAACATTTGACCAAGTTCCCTATACATTTTCTTTTATATCATGTTTTTAAAATAGAATGCGTAAGTTTATTTACGCCAGCCACCCTATGCGGTTAAAATGGTCTCTCTTAATTGTCATCAATAAGCCAAAATATTGAATTAATATATTCTAAATTTGTTGTTTTCATCATAAACGTGATAATAGATCATTTTATTTTCAAAACACTTTCTTCATTGTATCAGCTTGTGTATAATTTCAACATAATAATGTGTCGATGAGTTGTCTCCAAAAAGTGTCGATGAGTTGTCTTCAATTGTGTCGATGAATTGTCTCCAAACACCATGTCGATGAGTTGTCTTGTCGATGAATTGTCTTGTTCCCGGCACGCCCGGCAAACCGTCGTGTCTTCATACCACGGGATTTTCCGATGGGTTCCGGAAACAAACGAGTGTCACATGACGGCCATGTTTTTATGTTGACAGATTGAACAACAGCAAAACAGTTTCCTGTTTGAATGGAAATACAGCAATGGAAATTTAGAAAACCCATTCATTCAGTTTAAGTAAATAAACATACATTTATTGTTGGTAAAGGTGCGTATGGACGATTTACCTCTGAGCTTTGAGGCTTGAAAATTTACCTGGAATTCAGTGGAATTTCCAGTTTGACATTTCATCAGAATCTATCTATCTATCTATCTATCTACTGATACTGCGTCGGTCACATTTGACCATTACCGCAGGTGTACCTTACATACACTCCAGGTTTGCAGGATGAAAGCCTACACAGTAATCATGTAATTACGGTAGGGGTCTTTAACCTGCACAGGGGATGGTTCTCCCTGCACAGGGGGCCTCCAGTTAACGTCCCGATCCGAAGGACGGTGCACTTTATGACATTCATCCCTGCAAATGATGCCAATGGAGCGTGTTCGGACGCCAAAATTTTATCGGCGCTGCCGGGGATCGAACCCGGGACCTCTAGCATCAGAGGCAAGTACACTAACCACTGAGCTATCACGCTCCATATCACGAATCAGAATCATCTGTTCTGACATTGTAATTTGTACTGCTTTTTATCAGTTTTTGTGAGGTTGACATTTTAAAAGACTGGACAGCTTTTGTCCTTAGACAGTGTGTGGCAGATTCAGCATGGTCTTTGAACAGGTCCGGAACAACCTAAAATTGATCTACTGTAGTTCAATTCATCTAAAATAGACCAATCAATCTTCTAAAAGCGGTTCGTAGAAATACCGGAACACACCAAAACACCGGAACACAATGGTAATTACCGGAACGCACTCCAAAAAATTGTTTGGAGGCTAATTAAATTGTTTTTTTGGGGGGAATATGTGCTGAATATATATTTTGTGTATCATATTTTGACCAAATGTAGAGACCGCAAGTGATTTTTTTAATGAAAAAAAAATATAACAAAAATAACTTGCAGTGGACTCTTTGATCATATTAAAAGACAGAAATGTACTTTTAAATTCACTACATCCCAGTTGTGAGTCCAAAAATTATGATTTTTATGAGTGGGGGCATATAAGCTAATATGAAAATTGGATGGAAAATTATCCAAAACTTGGTCCTTAATATTTTTATTGATAAAAAGTTGTCTCAGGATTCAGATTTAGCCCTCACTTCAATCCAGTTACTTAAATACATCAACTAAGGTGACAAAAATATGAATACCTTGGTTAAAGACATCAGATTCTCTTCTTTTCACATCCGTCACAGTGATATTCAAATATCCTGGTCCAACCTGTCAGTATAAAAAAGCATAAGATTAGTGAAAATACATGTTTCTTCATGTTTTTTTTTTCTTTTCTCATTTCAGCAATACTTACACAACAGTAAATTTTGCAGTATCTTATCTGGATGTACAGTGTTTGCAGATTCAACTACTGTATATAGTGGTTTAAGAGTTACATGTAGATAAATCGATTTTTCAGTCTAAACTACAGAAACCTCTGTAGTGTAATGGTTACACTACTTGCCTTGTAAAACAGGGATCGCAGGATCGATCCCAGGCTTCTCCAGACTTATAGATGCCTCTTTAAACTGAGGTTGTGTCTCCGTATGACCTTAGCTGTTGGTGGGACATAAAACTCAAACACACACTCATTCTAAACTACAGTAAAAATCCTACATTAAGACCACCTTTGGGACTGCTCAAAGTGGTCTTTAAGATTTTAATCAGTTCCAAAGATGGTCCTGACCAGAGGACATTGTATGGAGAAAACACGAAGGGAGAATAACTGCACCCTTCTCAATAAGCTTTTCAACCCTTCTCTTGCTGAATATTGAGTTTAGACACACCCATTTCTGACTTTGAATCAGATTACTTGATGTAATTTATTCCTACAAATTTTGAAATTCATAAACTGAATGTCAAACACTGTAGATCCTGATCAGATGGCTTCTTCTTCAGAAGCCATCAGATCTGGATCTACACTGTTTGCAAAGATAGGGGTTGTCGTGAACAGCAAGATGAAGATTAAAGCACAATTAGTCTTAATTTTAAGTGGTCTTAATAGAGGAATTTTACTGTATTGTCAATATATATGGCATGTTTGTTTGTTTAATTGAGATTGTAAATCATGTCAACACTATTTAGGTCATTTTAGAGACACTGCTTCCAACTTTGTGGGACTTTTACCCAACATTGAGATTAAATGACATCTCCAGCCCTGTCGCCCAGTGAAAGCAAAAGGTTTATATGCATTGGATGGTCTGACTCACATCACTTTGTCTGGGCAGCTTATTCCTTCTAAGTGGGCTTGAAGAAATAGATTGGGCTGCATGATGCTTCCATGCAGAGCTGAAACTGATCACACATCAGTACTAGAAAACAGCTTGGAGCTTCTTAAAGCCAGCCCTGGAAGAGACATGCAAGTCGGACAGTCCATGCATATAAACACTGTTGGCTTTATTGGCTGGCGGGGCTTGGGGTGTCATTTAATCGAATTTTTTGGTATAAGTCCTACAAAACTGGAAGAAATGTCTCTAAAATAACATATACAGTGTTGCCAGGATGTTAATCCTCAAATAATAATAAAAAAATCCAATAAGTTGATCATTGGGTGCGAAATGTAAATAAAATTATAAAAAAAAAAATGCATTTTCATGAAAGCTAAACAATTGCATAATTTAATTCATACTACTTAGACCATAGATGCCCAGTGTATTCTTCTATCAGGACACACACCACCTGAACAACAAGTCTGTGAAATGAAAACCCCAATAAACCCCACTTCCAGGGATTTTCCTAGTGCAATTTTGGGGCCGGTAATCGGCCCCTATTTTTCTCAATGTAGAGACGGATATTCCCAAATTTTATAATAAATTTCCCAATTTCTGATGTTGTGCTACATTTTGATAAAAATTTCATCAAAATTGAACCAAAATTGACAAAGTTACAGCTGACTTCAATTCCCAACTATAAATATTAGCGAGTTGATTTTTCCCAAACCCAGCGGCCCCTGGACCCTGATTCTGAAGGGTAGGAAAATCCCTGACTTCATATAAAGAAAAATTGGGTTTTTGGAGGTATACATTATTTTTCTAATCTTATTTCTGCTCCATGAGATTTTTAATGCCCTGGGAATTAAATATTTGGGGGCATATAGTTTTTGGTCTGTCTGTTTGTTTGTATGTTTGTCTGTCCGCAAAACATTAGGCATAACTTTTGAATGGTAATGGCTTTTATATTTCACATGTGCATTCCTTGTCACACGACCTTCAAGAGGTACCATAAATTTTGACCTCATGACCTTGACCTTTTTAAAAACTTCAACATTGGACATAAGTTTTGATTGGAAATTGGTAGGGCTTTCATATTTCACATGTGCATTGCTTTGCACAAGACTTTTCTACTGGTACCATAATTTTTTACCTCTTGACCTTGATGATTGACCTACTTTTTAAAAACTATAACATTGGCCATAACTTTCGATTGGAACTTGGTAGGGCTTTCATATTTCACATGTGCATTGCTTGTCACAAGACTTTTCTAGTGGTACCATAATTTTCGATTGGTAAGTGATAGGGCTTTCATATTTCACGTGCATTCTTTTTCAAAAACCTTTCCAGTGGGACCATAATTTTTGACCTCTTGACCTTGATGTTTGACCTTCTTTTAAAAACTTTAACATTAGCCATAACTTTCGATTGGTAAGTGATAGGGCTTTCATATTTCACATGTGCATTCTATGTCACAAGACCTTTCCAACGATCCCATAATTTTTTACCTTGTGACCTTCACCTACTTTTTTAAAACTTGAACATTGGCCAAAGATTTCGATTACTTAGAGATACTGCTTTCATATTTAAAATGCGCTGTGTGGTGGCATCAGTGTTTCTCAATCACATCTTTTTTTTTTTTTGGGTGTGTTGGGGGGGGGGGGGTGTGGTTTTACGGCCCTTTCAAGATTATTTCACTGATATTGAGCTGATCGTTAATCAGATGTGGACGAAAACCGGAGTACTCAGAAAAACCACCTTACCTTCCTTTGCAGAAATTAGTCTCTCACATGGGACCCAAACCAGGCTCGAACCCACAATCAGCTTTCTTATCCACTAGGCCATGGAGTGCTGTGCCCCATGACATATGTGGTTGGTACGCGTTGGTTTTTACGATGACCCACAACCTATGTTTGCTGTAAAAAATAAGAAAAATATCACAGATTTTTTTAAGGAATGTCTCCAGTTTGTGATTTTAAAAAATGCACTACAGTATATGGCATTGTATTGATTTGGTGAGTCAATAATATTCTGAAATTTAGTGGTATCTGGCTTATTATCAAACAGTGAAGATCCTGATCAGATGGCACACTATGCATTATGCAGGGACAGATCTGGCTCTCCAGTCTTCGCCTCTGTCCATGAATGGGATGGCAGGCTTAATTTTTTTTAATTTAGATTCTTAATGTTAAATCGATTTCCTAAGCTTCATACACAAGAATTAGGGCTATTTGAATGAAATTCTAATTTCTTTGACTGGCATAACTTTTCCAGACACACTGCACCTGACATTCCTGCCTTTAACAGTTTAGCACAAATGACCCAAAAGGGTTGATATATGTCCATAATAACTAACGATTATAAGACTTTGGAGATATTGGTTCCAGTTTTGTGGGCCTTTTACCTGACATTGAGATGAAATGGTACCTCAAGCCCTGCCACCCAATGAAACCAATATATATATGCATGGACGGGGTCCGACTTGCACCATTTTTCTTGGGCTGGCTTTGAACTTTCAAGCGGTTATAACCAGTACTCATGTGCAGTCAGTTTCAGCTTTGTGTGGAAGCATCATGCATCCCAGCGGAGGAAGCTATACATATTTTAAAATGTATGTTTCTTATTTGCCTTTTTTGGTTGCTTCACTGAAGTTATGACTGTGTTGAATGTTTTTTTACAGTAAATATTCTGGGCATTATTTCAGAATAAATCTATCTATCTATCTAGATATTTTTTTGGCTTTTAGATAGATAGATAGATAGATAGATAGATAGATAGATAGATAGATAGATAGATAGATAGATAGATAGATAGATAGATAGATAGATAGATAGATAGATAGATAGATAGATAGATAGATAGATAGATAGATAGATAGATAGATAGATAGATAGATAGATAGATAGATAGATAGATAGATAGATAGATAGATAGATAGATAGATAGATAGATAGATAGATAGATAGATAGATAGATAGATAGATAGATAGATAGATAGATAGATAGATAGATAGATAGATAGATAGATAGATAGATAGATAGATAGATAGATAGATAGATAGATAGATAGATAGATAGATAGATAGATAGATAGATAGATAGATAGATAGATAGATAGATAGATAGATAGATAGATAGATAGATAGATAGATAGATAGATAGATAGATAGATAGATAGATAGATAGATAGATAGATAGATAGATAGATAGATAGATAGATAGATAGATAGATAGATAGATAGATAGATAGATAGATAGATAGATAGATAGACAGACAGACAGACAGACAGACAGACAGACAGACAGACACAAACAGACAGACAGATAGATATTTTTGGCTTTATTTCTTTCTTTCTACTTATACTGCGATCGGTCACATTTGACCATTGCTCGCAGGTGTACATTTCATACACTCCAGGTTGCAGGGTTGAAAGCCTATACAGTATTTTAAATCATGTAATTATGGTAGGGGTCTTTAGCCTGCAAAGCAGATGACTCTTCTTAAACGGGGCTTCCAGTTATCATCCCGATCCGAAGGACGGTACACTTTTTGGCATTCATCCCTGCAAATGATGCCAATGGAGCATGTTTGGACACAGAAATAGTCAACCGCCTCCGGGGATCGAATCGTGGGGGGGTGGGTGTGGGGGGGCTCTAGCATCAGACCTCTGAGCTATCACGCTCATAACAGGTTTCATAACAAATCTAGGTAGTTTATGTCATTTGTTGGTACAGTGCAATGTTTGGTATTATTTCTAACTTCCTATAATGACCACATCGCAGAGCGATTGAATTTAGATTGACAAAAAATACATATTACCGAAATTATGATACTGTCGAACTCGCAACTGAACGAAGCTATCTATCTATCATGCACTCTCGGTAAAATACCAAATGACAGTTCCCGATTTATGTAAAAATACAAATTACAATTGTCCTCCGTTTGACTTGCGTCAAATTTCTGTGCAAAAGCTGTTGAAAAACTTGGATATTTATCTTTTTTCTTTTCACCGTATTTTATTCTCGTTGATTTTGATTCACGGGAAAATGAAGCATCTAAAAATAGAAACAAAATTCTAAAAATAGACCAAAGTGGGTCGTCGTGTTTGACGCGATTATACCACGCCGATTCTTAACGTTTGAAGGGCATTTTTACAATTTTGAATCAATCAGATAATGAATTTATAGAATCTTGTGGTTTTCTGGTTCATATAGCTTCGTTGAATGAGAAGTTTTCAAATGATTCTCAATGTATTTTTAGAATAGTTTTTTCATTATGAAGGAAGGTGGATTTTCCAAAGAAACCACGAGAATCGCATGCGCGGATTATTCAACTACAGCAGCTGCCAATCGGATTGCTGCTCAGTTGACCTGATTTAGCGTGATGAAGCGTAAAAGGAGGCTGGTATCTTTTGGACTAAATTTAGACACAGTGATGTCATTTGTTTACAGCTAGGTGGCGCTAGAAGCGTTGCAGTCGTTACCAAATGTTACATGTGAACATACTTTACTCACCCTGGCTCAGTTACGAACCAAATGACTAATCCTGTTATATGGAAATGTACGTGATCCGGTAATTTTTTTGTCACGATGAGTTAGGTATTAGAAAGTTATAATTCATTAATTTACTCAAATGTTATTTTAATTTTAAAAAGAAGAATTACGATCATGACGATGGGGATTAATTTATATATAAAAAAGAGTTTTGTTTAATTTTCATCAACACTTTATAAGTCATTATAGAGACGTTGTTTCCTATTTTGTTGGACTTTTACCTGACATTCAATTGAAATGACGTATCAAGCCCTGTCGCATAGTGGAACCAAAGAGTTCATATGCATGGACGGCCCGACTCGCATCGCTACACAGTCTGATCTGAACCTTTGCTGGCAATATAGATTTGATGACAGGTTTTCTCATGGCATGGCACATATCGGGTCGCTTCTTCAAATTCGATAGTTAAGTTGATTTTTTAGTATACATATTGTTTTTATTAGCTCACCGTCACGTAGTGACGAGGTGAGCTTTTGGGATCACTTTTTGTCCGTCGTGCGTCCGTCCGTGCGTCCGTGCGTAAACAATTTCTTTAAACGACATCTCCTCCTAAACCACTGATCGGATTTTGACCAAACTTCACAGGAATGATCCTTAGGTGGTCCCCTTTCAAAGTTGTTCAAATGGTTCCGGTCCGTTGCACATCTAGGTCACAGGAGCCAAAAATAGATTTTTTTCACCAAAAACTTAAAAAATCTTCTTCTCTGAAACCACAAGGCCCAGGTCTTTGATATTTAGTATGAAGCTTCATCTAGTGGACCCCTACCAAGATTGTTCAAATTATAGTGCTTGGGCCAAAAATGCCCCCGCCCCGGGGCCCTTTGGTTTTACATAGGCTTATATAGGGAAAATCTTTAAAAATCTTCTTCTCTGAAACCACAAGGCCCAGGACTTTGATATTTGGTATGAAGCTTCATCTAATGGACCCCTACCAAGATTGTTCAAATTATAGTGCTGGGGCCAAAAATGCCCCCGACCCGGGGCCCTTTGGTTTTACATAGGTTATATAGGGAAAATCTTTAAAAATCTTCTTCTCTGAAACCATAAGGCCCAGGACTTTGATATTTGGTATGAATCTTCATCTAGTGGACCCCTACCAAGATTGTTCAAATTATAGTGCTGGGACAAAAAATGCCCCCACCACGGGGCCCTTTGGTTTTACATAGGCTTATATAGGGACAATCTTTAAAAATCTTCTTCTCTGAAACCACAAGGCCCAGGTCTTTGATATTTGGTGTGAAGCTTCATCTAGTGGACCCCTACCAAGATTGTTCAAATTTTAGTGCTGGGACAAAAAATGCCCCCGCCACGGGGCCCTTTGGTTTTACATTGGCTTATATAGGGAAAATCTTTAAAAATCTTCTTCTCTGAAACCACAAGGCCCAGGTCTTTGATATTTGGTATGAAGCTTCATCTAGTGGACCCCTACCAAGATTGTTCAAATTATAGTGCTGGGGCCAAAAATGCCCCCACCCCGGGGCCCTTTGGTTTTACATAGGCTTATGTAGGGAAAATCTTTAAAAATCTTCTTCTCTGAAAACACAAGGCCCAGGACTTTGATATTTGGTATTAAGCTTCATCTAGTGGACCCCTACCAAGATTGTTCAAATCATAGTGCTGGGACAAAAAATGCCCCCGCCACGGGCCCCTTGGTTTTACATTGGCTTATATAGGGAAAATCTTTAAAAATCTTCTTCTCTGAAACCACAAGGCCAATGTCTTTGATATTTGATGTGTAGCTTCATCTAGTGGACCTTTGCCAAGATTGTTCAAATTATAGCCTTTGTTGATGTTTGGTATGAAGCTTCACCTTTAAGACCTCCCTCAACATTATGCACATTAAAGCCCTGGGGCCAATAATGGTCCTCCTTGGGGCCCACTTGTTACACTATGGATCAGGTGAGCGATCCAGGGCCATCATGGCCCTCTTGTGTTTTATATTAGGATCACTTTTTGTCTGTCATCTGTGCGTAAACAATTTCTTCAAACAACATCTCCTCCTAAACCACTGATCAGATTTTGACCAAACTTCACAGGAATGATCCTTATGTGGTCCCCTTTCAAAGTTGTTCAAATGGTTCCGGTCCGTTGCACATATAGGTCAAGATTGTTCAAATTATTGCATTTGTTGATTTTTGGTATCAAGCTTCACCTTTTTAGACCTCCCTCAACATTATGCACAATATAACCCTAGGGTCAATGATGGCCCTCCCCGGGGCCCACTTGTTACTCTATGGATCAGGTGAGCGATCCAGGGCCATCATGGCCCTCTTGTTAGCTCACCGTCACGTAGTGACGAGGTGAGCTTTTGGGATCACTTTTTGTCCGTCGTCCGTCGTGCGTCCGTGCGTCAGTGCGTCCGTGCGTGCGTAAACAATTTCTTTAAATGACATCTCCTCCTAAACCACTGATCAGATTTTGACCAAACTTCACAGGAATGATCCTTAGGTGGTCCCCTTTCAAAGTTGTTCAAATGGTTCCGGTCCGTTGCACATCTAGGTCACAGGAGCCAAAAATAGTTTTTTTTTCACCAAAAACTTAAAAAATCTTCTTCTCTGAAACCACAAGGCCCAGGTCTTTGATATTTGGTATGAAGCATCATCTAGTGGACCCCTACCAAGATTGTTCAAATTATAGTGCTGGGGCCAAAAATGCCCCCGCCCTGGGGCCCTTTGGTCTTACATAGGCTTATATAGGGAAAATCTTTAAAAATCTTCTTCTCTGAAACCACAAGGCCCAGGACTTTGATATTTGGTATGAAGCTTCATCTACTGGACCCCTACCAAGATTGTTCAAATTATAGTGCTGGGGCCAAAAATGCCCCCGCCCCGGGGCCCTTTGGTTTTACATAGGCTTATATAGGGAAAATCTTTAAAAATCTTCTTCTCTGAAACCACAAGGCCCAGGACTTTGATATTTGGTATGAAGCTTCATCTAGTGGACCCCTACCAAGACTGTTTAAATTATAGTGCTGGGACAAAAATGCCCCCGCCACAGGGCCCTTTGGTTTTACATAGGCTTATATAGGGAAAATCTCAAAAAATCTTCTTCTCTGAAACCACAAGGCCCAGGTCTTTGATATTTGGTATGAAGCTTCATCTAGTGGACCCCTACCAAGATTGTTCAAATTATAGTGCTGGGGCCAAAAATGCCCCCGCCCCGGGGCCCTTTGGTTTTACATAGGCTAAAATAGGGAAAATCTTTAAAAATTTTCTTCTCTGAAACCACAAGGCCCAGGACTTTGATATTTGGTATGAAGCTTCATCTAGTGGACCCCTACCAAGATTGTTCAAATTATAGTGCTGGGACAAAAAATGCCCCCGCCACGGGGCCCTTTGGTTTTACATTGGCTTATATAGGGAAAATCTTTAAAAATCTTCTTCTCTGAAACCACAAGGCCCAGGACTTTGATATTTGGTATGAAGCTTCATCTAGTGGACCCCTACCAAGATTGTTCAAATTATAGTGCTTGGGCCAAAAATGCCCCCGCCCCGGGGCCCTTTGGTTTTACATAGGCTTATATAGGGAAAATCTTTAAAAATCTTCTTCTCTGAAACCACAAGGCCCAGGTCTTTGATATTTGGTATGAAGCTTCATCTAGTGGACCCCTACCAAGATTGTTCAAACTATAGTGCTGGGACAAAAAATGCCCCCGCCACGGGGCCCTTTGGTTTTACATTGGCTTATATAGGGAAAATCATTAAAAATCTTCTTCTCTGAAACCACAAGGCCCAGGTCTTTGATATATGGTATGAAGCTTCATCTAGTGGACCCCTACCAAGATTGTTCAAATTATAGTGCTGGGGCCAAAAATGCCCCCGCCCTGGGGCCATTTGGTTTTACATAGGCTTATATAGGGAAATTCTTTAAAAATCTTCTTCTCTGAAACCACAAGGCCCAGGACTTTGATATTTGGTATGAAGCTTCATCTAGTGGACCCCTTCAAATTATAGTGCTGGGACAAAAAATGCCCCCGCCACGGGGCCCTTTGGTTTTACATTGGCTTATATAGGGAAAATCTTTAAAAATCTTCTTCTCTGAAACCACAAGGCCCGGGACTTTGATATTTGGTATGAAGCTTCATCTAGTGGATCCCTACCAAGATTGTTCAAATTATAGTGCTGGGGCCAAAAATGCCCCCGCCCCAGGGCCCTTTGGTTTTACATAGGCTTATATAGGGAAAATCTTTAAAAATCTTCTTCTCTGAAACCACAAGGCCCAGGTCTTTGATATTTGGTATGAAGCTTCATCTAGTGGACCCCTACCAAGATTGTTCAAACTATAGTGCTGGGACAAAAAATGCCCCCGCCACAGGGCCCTTTGGTTTTACATTGGCTTATATAGGGAAAATCATTAAAAATCTTCTTCTCTGAAACCACAAGGCCCAGGTCTTTGATATATGGTATGAAGCTTCATCTAGTGGACCCCTACCAAGATTGTTCAAATTATAGTGCTGGGGCCAAAAATGCCCCCGCCCTGGGGCCATTTGGTTTTACATAGGCTTATATAGGGAAATTCTTTAAAAATCTTCTTCTCTGAAACCACAAGGCCCAGGACTTTGATATTTGGTATGAAGCTTCATCTAGTGGACCCCTTCAAATTATAGTGCTGGGACAAAAAATGCCCCCGCCACGGGGCCCTTTGGTTTTACATTGGCTTATATAGGGAAAATCTTTAAAAATCTTCTTCTCTGAAACCACAAGGCCCAGGTCTTTGATATTTGGTATGAAGCTTCATCTAGTGGACCCCTACCAAGATTGTTCAAATTATAGTGCTGGGGCCAAAAATGCCCCCGCCCCGGGGCCCTTTGGTTTTACATAGGCTTATATAGGGAAAATCTTCTCTGAAACCACAAGGCCCGGGACTTTGATATTTGGTATGAAGCTTCATCTAGTGGATCCCTACCAAGATTGTTCAAATTATAGTGCTGGGGCAAAAGATGCCCCCGGCCCGGGGCCCTTTGGTTTTACATAGGCTTATATAGGCAAAATCTTTAAAAATCTTCTTCTCTGAAACCGCTAGGCCCAGGTCTTTGATATTTGATGTGTAGCTTCATCTAGTGGACCTTTGCCAAGATTGTTCAAATTATAGACTTTGTTGATGTTTGGTATGAAGCTTCACCTTTAAGACCTCCCTCAACATTATGCACATTAAAGCCCTGGGGCCAATAATAGCCCTCTCTGGGGCACACTTGTTACACTATGGATCAGGTGAGCGATCCAGGGCCATCATGGCCCTCTTGTGTTTAATATTAGGATCACTTTTTGTCTGTCATCCGTGCGTAAACAATTTCTTTAAACGACATCTCCTCCTAAACCACTGATCGGATTTTGACCAAACTTCACAGGAATGATCCTTAGATGGTCTCCTTTCAAAGTTGTTCAAATGGTTCTGGTCCGTTGCACATATAGGTCACAGGAGCCAAAAATAGGTTTTTTCACTGAAAACTTAAAAAATCTTCTTCTCTGAAACCGCAAGGCCCAGGTCTATGATATTTGGTATGAAGCTTCATCTAGTGGACTCCTACCAAGATTGTTCAAATTACAGTGCTGGGGTCAAAAATGCCCCTGCCCAGGGGCCCTTTTGTTTTACATGGTCTTATATCGGGAAAATCTTTAAAAATCTTCTTCTCTGAAACCGCAAGGCCCAGGACTTTGATATTTAGTATGAAGCTTCATCTAGTGGACCCCTACCAAGATTGTTCAAATTGTAGTGCTAGGGCCAAAAATGCCCCCACCCCGGGCCCTTTGGTTTTACATGGGCTTATATAGGGAAAATCTTTAAAAATCTTCTTCTCTGAAACCCCAAGGCCCAGGTCTTTGATATTTGGTATGAAGCTTCGTCTTGTGGACCCCTACCAAGATTGTTCAAATTATAGTGCTGGGGCCAAAAATGTCCCCGCCCCAGGGCCCTTTAATTTTACATGGGCTTATATAGGGAAAATCTTTAAAAATCTTCTTCTCTGAAACCGCAAGGCCCAGGTCTTTGCTTTTTGGTATGAAGCTTCATCTGATGGACCGCTACCAAGATTGTTCAAATTATAGTTCTCGGGCCAAAAATGCCCCCGCCCCAGGGCCCTTTGGTTTTACATCGGCTTATATAGGGAAAATCTTTAAAAATCTTCTTCTCTGAAACCTCAAGGCCCAGTTCTTTGATATTTGGTATGCAGCTTCATCTTGTAAACCTCTACCAAGTTTGTTCAAATTATAGCCCTGGGGCCAAAAATGCCCCCGTCTCGGGGCCTTTGGTTTTACTTAGACTTATGTAGGGATAATCTTTAAAAATCTTCTTCTGTGAAACCACAAGGCCTAGGTCTTTGATATTTGGTGTGAAATTTCATCTAGTTGACCTCTATGAAGATTGTTCAAATTATAGACCTGGAGTCAAAAATGCCCCCGCCCCGAGACCCTTTGGTTTTACATAGACTTATATAGGGAAATCTTTAAAAATCTTCTTCTCCGAAACTGCAAGGTCCATGTCTTTGATATTTGGTATGGAGTTTCATCTAGTGGACCTCTACCAAGATTGTTCACATTATAGCCCCTGGGCTACAAATCCCCCGCCCCGGGGCTCTTTGGTTTTACATAGACTTATATAGAGATAATCTTTGAAAATCTTTTTCTCTGAAACAGCATGGCCCAGGTCTTTGATATTTGGTGTGAAGCTTCATCTAGTGGACCTCTATCAAGATTATTTAAATCATAGCCTAGAGGCCCAAAATCCCCCCACTCTTGGGCCATTTGGTTTTACATAGGCTTATGAAGGGAATATCTTTAAAAAAATCTTCTTCTCTGAAACTGCAAGACCCAGGTCTTTGATATGTGGGGTGTAGCTCCATCTAGTGGACCTTTGCCATGATTATTCAAATTATAGCCTTTGTCGATATTTGGTATGAAGCTTCACCTTTTTAGACCTCCCTCAACATTATGCACATTATAGCCCTGGGGTCAATAATGGCCCTCCCCGGGGCCCACTAGTAACTCTATGGATCAGGTGAGCGATCCAGGGCCATCATGGCCCTCTTGTGATTAATATTAGGATCACTTTTTGTCTGTCATCTGTGCGTAAACAATTTCTTCAAACAACATCTCCTCCTAAACCACTGATCAGATTTTGACCAAACTTCACAGGAATGATCCTTATGTGGTCCCCTTTCAAAGTTGTTCAAATGGTTCCGGTCCGTTGCACATATAGGTCACAGGAGACAAAAATAGATTTTTTCACCAAAAACTTAAAAAATCTTCTTCTCTGAAACCGCAAGGCCCAGGTCTTTGATATTTGGTATGAAGCTTCATCTAGTGGACCACTACCAAGATTGTTCAAATTATAGTGCTGGGGCCAAAAATGCCCCAGCCCCGGGGCCCTTTGGTTTTACATGGGCTTATATAGGGAAAATCTTTAAAAATCTTCTTCTCTGAAACCGCAAGGCCCAGGACTTTGATATTTAGAATGAAGCTTCATCTAGTAGACCCCTACCAAGATTGTTCAAATTGTAGTGCTGGGGCCAAAAATGCCCCCGCCCCAGGCCCTTTGGTTTTACATGGGCATATATAGGGAAAATCTTTAAATATCTTCTTCTCTGAAACCGCAAGGCCCAGGTCTTTGATATTTGGTATGAAGCTTCATCTAGTGGACCCCTACCAAGATTGTTCAAATTATAGTGCTGGGGCCAAAAATGCCCCCGCCCCGGGGCCCTTTGGTTTTACATAGGCTTATATAGGGAAAATCTTTAAAAATCTTCTTCTCTGAAACCACAAGGCCCAGGACTTTGATATTTGGTATGAAGCTTCATCTAGTGGAACCCTACCAAGATTGTTCAAATTATTGTGCTGGGGCAAAAAATGCCACCGTCCCTGGGCCCTTTGGTTTAACATAGGCTTATATATGCGAAATCTTTAAAAATCTTCTTCTCTGAAACCGCTAGGCCCAGGTCTTTGATATTTGATGTGTAGCTTCATCTAGTGGACCTTTGCCAAGATTGTTCAAATTATAGCCTTTGTTGATGTTTGGTATGAAGCTTCACCTTTAAGACCTCCCTCAACATTATGCACATTAAAGCCCTGGGGCCAATAATGGTCCTCCTTGGGGCCCACTTGTTACACTATGGATCAGGTGAGCGATCCAGGGCCATCATGGTCCTCTTGTTAGCTCACCTGTCACGTAGTGACAAGGTGAGCTTTTGGGATCACTTTTTGTCCGTCGTCCGTCGTGCGTCCGTGCGTGCGTGCGTCCGTGCGTGCGTGCGTCCGTAAACTTTTCTTCAAACGACATCTCCTCCTAAACCACTGATCGGATTTTGACCAAACTTCACAGGAATGATCCTTAGGAGGTCCCCTTTCAAAGTTGTTCAAATGGTTCCGGTCCGTTGCACATATAGGTCACAGTAGCCAAAAATAGATTTTTTTCACCGAAAACTTAAAAAATCTTCTTCTCTGAAACCGCAAGGCCCAGGTCTTTGATATTTGGTATGAAGCTTCATCTAGTGGACCCCTACCAAGATTGTTCAAATTATAGTGCTGGGGCCAAAAATGCCCCCGCACGGGGGCCCTTTGGTTTTACATGGGCTTATATAGGGAAAATCTTTAAAAATCTTCTTCTCTCAAACCGCAAGGCCCAGGTCTTTGATATTTGGTATGAAGCTTCATCTAGTGGACCCCTACCAAGATTGTACAAATTATAGTGCTGGAGCTAGAAATGCCCCCGCCCCGGGGCCCTTTGGTTTTACATGGGCTTATATAGGGAAAATCTTTAAAAATCTTCTCCTCTGAAACCACAAGGCCCAGGTCTTTGATATTTGGTATGAAGCTTCATCTAGTGGATCCCTACCAAGATTGTTCAAATTTTAGTGCTGGGGCCAAAAATGCCCCCGCACGGGGGCCCTTTGGTTTTACATGGGCTTATAAAGGGAAAATCTTAAAAAATCTTCTTCTCTGAAACCCCAAGACCCAGGTCTTTGATATTTGGTATGAAGCTTCATCTAGTGGACCCCTACCAAGATTGTTCAAATTTTAGTGCTGGGGCCAAAAATGCCCCCACACGGGGGCCCTTTGGTTTTACATGGGCTTATATAGGGAAAATCTTTGAAAATCTTCTTCTCTGAAACTGCAAGGGATAGGTCTTTAATATTTGGTATGAAGCTTTATCTAGTGGACCCCTACCAAAATTGTTCAAATTATAGTGCTGGAGCTAAAAATGCCCCCGCACGGGGGCCCTTTGGTTTTACATGGGCTTATATAGGGAAAATCTTTAAAAATCTTCTTCTCTGAAACCGCAAGGCCCAGGTCTTTGATATTTGGTATGAAGCTTCATCTAGTGGACCCCTACCAAGATTGTTCAAATTTTTGTTCTGGGGCCAAAAATGCCCCCACATGGGGGCCCTTTGGTTTTACATGGGCTTATATAGGGAAAATCTTTAAAAATCTTCTCTGAAACCGCAAGGCCCAGGTCTTTGATATTTGGTATGAAGCTTCATCTAGTGGACCCCTACCAAGATTGTTCAAATTTTAGTGCTGGGGCCAAAAATGCCCCCACACGGGGGCCCTTTGGTTTTACATGGGCTTATATAGGGAAAATCTTTAAAAATCTTCTTCTCTGAAACCGCAAGGCCCAGGTCTTTGATATTTGGTATGAAGCTTTATCTAGTGGACCCCTACCAAGATTGTTTAAATTATAGTGCTGGAGCTAAAAATGCCCCCGCACGGGGGCCCTTTGGTTTTACATGGGCTTATATAGGGAAAATCTTGAAAAATCTACTTCTCTGAAACCGCAAGGCCCAGTTCTTTGATATTTGGTATGAAGCTTCATCTAGTGGACCCCTACCAAGATTGTTCAAATTATAGTGCTGGGGCCAAAAATGCCCCCGCACGGGGGCCCTTTTGTTTTACATAGGCTTATATAGAGAAAATCTTTAAAAATCTTCTTCTCTGAAACCCCAAGGCCCAGGTCTTTGATATTTGGTATGAAGCTTCATCTAGTGGACCCCTACCAAGATTGTTCAAATTATAGTGCTGTAGCTAAAAATGCCCCCCGCACCAGGGCCCTTTGGTTTTACATGGGCTTATATAGGGAAAATCTTGAAAAATCTTCTTCTCTGAAACCGCAAGGCCCAGGTCTTTGATATTTGGTATGAAGCTTCATCTAGTGGATCCCTACCAAGATTGTTCAAATTATAGTGCTGGGGCCAAAAATGCCCCTGCACCAGGGCCCTTTTGTTTTACATAGGCTTATATAGGAATAATCTTGAAAAATCTTCTTCTCTGAAACTTCAAGGCCCAGGTCTTTGATATTTGGTATGAAGCTCCATCTTTCGGACCTCTACCAAGATTGTTCAAATTATAACCCTGGGGCTAAAAATGCCCCAGCTCTCGGGGCCCTTTGGTTTTACATAGACTTATATAAGGAAAATCTTGAAAAATCTTCTTCTCTGAAACCACAAGGCTTAGGTATTCAATATTTGTTATGAAGCTTCAGCTAGTGGACCTCTATAAAGATTGTTCAAATTAAATCCCTGAGACCAAAAAATGCCCCCGCCATGTGGCCCTTTGGTTTTACATAGACTTATATAGGGAAAATCTTAAAAAATCATCTTCTCTGAAACACAAGGCTTAGGTCTTTAATATTTGTTATTAAGCTTCAGCTAGTGGACCTCTACCAAGATTGTTAAAATTATAGCCCTGGGGCCAAAAATGCCCCCGCTCCGGGGCTCTTTGGTTAAACATAGACTTATATAGGGAAAATCTTGTTTTACATAGACTTCTATATGCAGGGTAAACCTTTAAAATCTTCTCTGAAACCAGAAAGCCCAGGTCTTTCATATTCGATAAGAAGTTTCATCTTGTGGACCTCTACCAAGATTGTTCAAATTATAGCCCTGGGGCCAAAATTGACCCTGCCCGGGGCCCACTTGGATCAGGTGAGCGAACCAGGGCCCTCTGGGCCCTCTTGTGTTTTATATTAGGATCACTTTTTGTCTGTCATCCGTGCGTAAACAATTTCTTCAAACGATATCTCCTCCTAAACCACTGATCGGATTTTGACCAAACTTCACATGAATGATCCTTAGGTGGACCCCTTTCAAAGTTGTTCAAATGGTTCCGGTCCGTTGCACATACAGGTCACATGAGCCAAAAATAGATTTTTTTCACCGAAAACTTTAAAAATCTTCTTCTCTGAAACCGCAAGGCCCAGGTCTTTGATATTTGGTATGAAGCTTCAGCTAGTGGACCCCTACCAAGATTGTTCACATTATTGTGCTGGGGCCACAAATGCCCCCGCCCCGAGGCCCTTTGGTTTTACATGGGCTTATATAGGGAAAATCTGAAAAAATCTTCTTCTCTGAAACCGCAAGGCCCAGGTCTTTGATATTTGGTATGAAGCTTCAGCTAGTGGACCCCTACCAAGATTGTTCACTTATTGTGCTGGGGCCACAAATGCCCCCGCCCCGAGGCCCTTTGGTTTTACATGGGCTTATATAGGGAAAATCTTTAAAAATCTTCTTCTCTGAAACCGCAAGGCCCAGGTCTTTGATATTTGGTATGAAGCTTCATCTAGTGGACCCCTACCAAGATTGTTCAAATTATAGTGCTGGGGCCAAAAATGCCTCCCCCCCGGGGCCCTTTGGTTTTACATTGGCTTATATTGGGAAAATCTTTAAAAATCTTCTTCTCTGAAACCGCAAGGCCCAGGTCTTTGATATTTGGTATGAAGCTTCATCTATTGGACCCCTACCAAGATTGTTCACATTATAGTACTGGGGCCAAAAATGCCCCCGCCCCGGGGCCCTTTGGTTTTACATGGGCTTATATAGGGAAAATCTTTAAAAATCTTCTTCTCTGAAACTGCAAGGCCCAGGTCTTTGCTATTTGGTATGAAGCTTCATCTAGTGGACCCCAACCAAGAATTTTCAAATTATAGTGCTGGGGCCAAAAATTCCCCCACCCTGGGGTCCTTTGGTTTTACATAGACTTATATAGGGAAAATCTTTAAAAATCTTCTTCTCTGAAACTGCAAGGCCATGTCTTTGATATTTGGTATGGAGCTTCATCTAGTGGACATCTACCAAATTGAACAAATTATAGCCCTCGGGCCACAAATGCCCCCGCCCGGGGCCCTTTGGTTTTACAAAGACTTATATAGAGATAATCTTTGAAAGTTTTTCTCTGAAACAGCAAGGCCCAGGTCTTTGATATTTGGTGTGAAGCTTCATCTAGTGGACCTCTATCAAGATTGTTTAAATTATAGCCCTGAGTCCAAAAATGCCCCCCGCCCCGGGGCCATTTGGTTTTACATAGGCCTATGTAGGGAATATCTTCAAAAAAATCTTCTCTGAACCGCAAGGCTCGGGTCTTTGATATTTGGTGTGTAGCTTCATCTATTGGACCTTCGCCAAGATTGTTCAAATTATTGCATTTGTTGATTTTTGGTATCAAGCTTCACCTTTTTAGACCTCCCTCAACATTATGCACAATATAACCCTAGGGTCAATGATGGCCCTCCCCGGGGCCCACTTGTTACTCTATGGATCAGGTGAGCGATCCAGGGCCATCATGGCCCTCTTGTGATTAATATTAGGATCACTTTTTGTCTGTCATCTGTGCGTAAACAATTTCTTCAAACAACATCTCCTCCTAAACCACTGATCAGATTTTGACCAAACTTCACAGGAATGATCCTTATGTGGTCCCCTTTCAAAGTTGTTCAAATGGTTCCGGTCCGTTGCACATATAGGTCACAGGAGACAAAAATAGATTTTTTCACCAAAAACTTAAAAAATCTTCTTCTCTGAAACCGCAAGGCCCAGGTCTTTGATATTTGGTATGAAGCTTCATCTAGTGGACCACTACCAAGATTGTTCAAATTATAGTGCTGGGGCCAAAAATGCCCCAGCCCCGGGGCCCTTTGGTTTTACATGGGCTTATATAGGGAAAATCTTTAAAAATCTTCTTCTCTGAAACCGCAAGGCCCAGGACTTTGATATTTAGAATGAAGCTTCATCTAGTAGACCCCTACCAAGATTGTTCAAATTGTAGTGCTGGGGCCAAAAATGCCCCCGCCCCAGGCCCTTTGGTTTTACATGGGCATATATAGGGAAAATCTTTAAATATCTTCTTCTCTGAAACCGCAAGGCCCAGGTCTTTGATATTTGGTATGAAGCTTTGTCTTGTGGACCCCTACCAAGATTGTTCAAATTGTAGTGCTGGGGCCAAAAATGACCCCGCCCGGGGCCCTTTGGTTTTACATGGGCTTATATAGGGAAAATCTTTAAAAATCTTCTTCCCTGAAACCGCAATGCCCAGGTCTTTGCTATTTGGTATGAAGCTTCATCTGATGGACGGCTACCAAGATTGTTCAAATTATAGTTCTCAGGCCAAAAATGCCCCCGCCCCGGCCCTTTGGTTTTACATCGGCTTATATAGGGAAAATCTTTAAAAATCTTCTTCTCTGAAACCTCAAGGCTCAGTTCTTTGATATTTGGTACGAAGCTTCATCTTGTAAACCTCTACCAAGATTGTTTAAATTATAGCCCTGGGGCCAAAAAATGCCCCCGTCTCGGGGCCCTTTGGTTTTACTTAGACTTATACAGGGATAATCTTTAAAAATCTTCTTCTGTGAAACCACAAGGCCTGGGTCTTTGATATTTTGTGTTAAATTTCATCTAGTTGACCTCTATCAAGATTGTTCAAATTATAGACCTGGGGTCAAAAATGCCCCCGCCCCGAGACCCCTTGGTTTTACATAGACTTATATAGGGAAATCTTTAAAAATCTTCTTCTTCGAAACTGCAAGGCCCATGTTTTTGATATTTTGTATGGAGCTTCATCTAGTGGACCTCTACCAAGATTGTTCACATTATAGCCCCCGGGCTACAAATCCCCGCCCCGGGGCCCTTTGGTTTTACATAGACTTATATAGAGATAATCTTTGAAAATCTTTTTCTCTGAAACAGCATGGCCCAGGTCTTTGATATTTGGTGTGAAGCTTTATCTAGTTGACCTCTATCAAGATTATTTAAATTATAGCCCAGAGGCCAAAAATGCCCCCGCTCTGGGGCCATTTGGATTTACATAGGCTTATGTAGGGAATATCTTTAAAAAAATCCTCTTCTCTGAAACCGCAAGACCCAGGTCTTTGATATTTGGGGTGTAGCTCCATCTAGTGGACCTTTGTCATGATTATTCAAATTATAGCCTTTGTTGATATTTGGTATGAAGCTTCACCTTTTTAGACCTCCCTCAACATTATGCACATTATAGCCCTGGGGTCAATAATGGCCCTCCCCGGGGCCCACTTGTTATTCTATGGATCAGGTGAGCGATCCAGGGCCATCATGGCCCTCTTGTATACTTTATACATTGTATAGAGAAAGAGAGACAGAGCGAGAGAAGTTATAACATGTTTATATTGAATTGGTGAATTATGAAATAAAAACATGTCTTTGCTAAGTTGCTATGTTTCATCACCATTTGTCCTATTTCATTCTCTGCTAAGTATAAAACCAATAGGCAAGTGCATTATCGTATCAAACAGAGACACATTGCTGGAAATGTCATTTTTTTTTTTTGATGACAGAATATGCAAACTGGTTTCATTTTGTAATCATGATGCAGATGAGTTATATCGGAGAGTTTCAACCTTAAAAAAAATATCTCTTCAATATTCAGACCCACTGGACGGGAACACATTTTATATAAAAAAAGAAAAAACGAAAAATGGAATGAGATTAATTTATTGTATGATTGTAAGATCAGAATTGTTAGTAACTACATCATACACAATAAAAAACTGTAATTAAGTCATAAATACGATTTTCAATGATATTTTTTTTAAAAAATGAGTGTGTTCCGGTAATTACCATTGTGTTCCGGTGTTTTGGTGTGTTCCGGTATTTCTACGAACCCTTCTAAAAGAAAGGTTAAAACGATATATGTAAACATTGCAAAGCATCGACCATGTTTTGCAATATGGCGAGTACATCATTTTATTACTTCACAAAAAACGTGACGATATTCGCTAATTAGCCAAAATTCCATCGGGGAATTTTGCTGTAAAATAGACATTTTTAACACAGAAAACACTTCACTTTTGGGAATATTGCCCTTCCACTTATAAAACCATAAAATGTGTGGTTTTGTCTTCGCAAAAATGTTGACACACATCGATTTTGTTGATTTCCGGATCTGGAAGCGAGGTCAAGCCGCTTACAGCATCAAAAAGCAGCATCTTTTCAGTTTTCTTCATCAACTACGGAGGACAAAATATGTCATACTCATCACGCATTTTCCATCATAGTGAACTTAATTGAAACTTATAAAAATGGTAGTTATGGCGTGTTATGTATGGATTCTATTTGTTTTAATATTGTTTGGTCAGGTATAGGAGTCAAGGCCGGGCTGAGCCGCAGAGCCAAAAATGCCAACCCGGGGATTCTTTAGTTTCTCTTTTTCTCCTTTTACTGCTACTCGCTCACATCTGAGCATTACAAGTAGGATTTCCTGGGTGATAACCAGTACTTTTTTTAAGCAATGTGGATGAAGTGCCTTGCTCAAGGGCGCAACACTTTAGTCAGCGTGAGGCTCGAACACGCAACCTCTTGATCACAAATACGATGTGCTACCACTGCACCAAAGTTCCGCCTCATGTTACAATTTACCCATTAATTGTAGTCAAATTAAGATTAAATTATGAAATACTATCATTCTATATAACTGATAGTAATGTAATCGCAGTACTTTGTCCGATTTTGTTTTATTACAGTGTTTCCAAAAGCCAAGGACTGGAATAATTAGTACTAATCCATTTTTTCAAAGTAACTCGTCAGTTTAAGGGGCTTTTAGGCCCTACGGTTACTTTAATTTGATAACTTTTATCATATATTCATAGAAAAATAAAAAATGTATATACCGGGTCGAGAGATAATGATCAAATTAAATTAGTGTTTTTTATTTGTTTCTATATTGCATTGATTTGAAACCTGCATATGGTAGGTAGGAAAGTAGAAGAAGGCAATCGATACAATTATCCCACAACTCTCATCAGAGACACCAAGGGGAAAGAAACACAAACAAGAAAATAACTAGACCCTAATGGGAACATCAATAGACGAAACCCAAAAGGACAGTTACTTTCCCACAAAATGGCAAATTTGTTATCCAAAAAAATATATATAATCGATACACTTACTCAAAGACAAACCATAACAAAAAGTATACCGTGACAGAAGAACCTCATTGGAGCGGTCAGTGAAACGATTTCCAATGTGTGTGTGTGAGGTGGGGGGGGGGGGGCTTAATTTGATTTAACACGGCCGCAATCCTCGGCCTTTCTTCCGTCGCAATTCAGACAAACAATTTGTTTAGTCAACATGAATGGCTCCTAATTCAGAAGTGCAACATCTCCGAGTAGGGCGGAGGTACCCTTGTATCTGGTAGGAAGGAAAGAGCACTTTTCAATACCTCAAATTGCTAATCACCCCATACTGCATTTTTAAGGACTTTGGGCGAGACTCATTTCACTCCAACCTTGCATCACATTATACTATCGTACTCTACACTGCCTAACAGGATAACATAAGGCAGTTTGTGGCTTTGGTTATAGACACACACAATTGTGCGGTTCGGGGTGATTAAATTGCCGGTTTGGAGTGCTGTACCTTAGCCCAATCTTTCTAGCTTATTTGAGCCAATAACCATTCTTCTGACCCTACCTTAGCCTACCGTGCCCTGTCCCACCTTACCCTACCCCAGCATAACATACCCTACCCGCAAAACATTGGTACGAAAAAAATCCTGTCCAGTAGCCCCCACCTCCATCTGCTCATGATACTCCACCCCTGGTTCTACATAATGTTTTGATGACAGCCAAGTCGTGTTTATAAATAAACCAAACACTAATTAAACTCTTCTAAAACGGGCACACTTAAGATGGAAGGCCATGTTACCAGGATGGCTGAGGAACATTTGCCAAACAACATCTTTGGAGAATTAGAAATGTGCAAACAATCCCATGATAGTTAGAAGAAGCGTTACATAGACACACTCAAAATCACCCACAAGGCACAAGGACTTCAACATACCAACATAGCCGTGGGAAGAAACTGCACAGACACTGGGCTGAGCAAACTGGCAAGGCCTCATCACAATGGGTGCTAGAGAGTGAGGCAAAGAAAATCAGCTTAGCTGACTAAAACGCCCATTGCACAAAGCCAGAGCTAAGACATCATCAACAAGCTGCCTTTACCCAGCAAGCACAAAACAGCGGACCAACCTTGGACCCACACGGCGTATCTTTGTCGGGTCAACGGCGATTCGGCGTTGACATGTATCGTTGCCATTCCGACTTTGGCCCGACATATTGCTCGCAATAGACTATTCAAAGCTAAAATTGGTCTCCTCAGCCATCTTAGAACACACAAACAGTAGCATTTCTTGCATCTGATTAAAATTGGTCACTGTCAGTTATTACAGACGAACTATTAATTACATTCCCAATAATAATGTTTTAGTAACTGTTCATTTACACATATGACATGTATTGTCCACCGTACTTTCAGAGGCTGACTATTAAAAATAACATTAGCAGCACCATAAGCGACCCAATTATCGTTCTTTGAATTGAAAATGGCAGCGTTCATGACAGGTTGATGAAATCAGTGGCAAAATTGGGTATTTACTGTTAATTTATCTGGAAAATCTGATTTTTCCAATTATCACCCAATTTTAAATTTAAAAAAGACGTGTTTTGCAAAAAAAATCCCTGTCGAAAATACAGTGTGACTGAAGAAATGGCTTTACATGCACAAACCTAACAATTCTGCTAGAGACTCCACTTGCAATGTTTACATATGAGCAGAGCTCTCACTAGGATTTTGAAAACAGGATTCCAGGAATCCTTCCTTGTAAAAAGTTGGATTCACAGATAAAAAGTTGGATTCCCACATAAAAAAGTTGGAGTTCTGATCTTGATCGCGCATAGAACATAGACAAAAACTTCTTATTATCAGGCTACTCGTCCATATGAAAAACTGTATACTTTCATGGCTCCCAAACAAGGTTGAGTGGCAAATTCCATCCCCGGTATTTACCAGTGGCATTTACCGGTATTTACCGGCCTGGAAAATATGCTCAAAGTGGCAAATATGGCAAATATGATTTTGGTCTTAAAATATTTTAGAAATCTCGACCAAGTCAGAAATTGAGATATTAAAGGCATTTATTCTTGATTATTGAGGACTATCATTTCATTACATAATATTCTGTAGACCTCAGTGCTCACTGGAGAGAAGTCCTCTGTCTTCAACAGGTAAGGGGCCGCCTTGGGGAAAATCAATAAATTTCTTACTGTTGACTGGTGTACATTATTGATTTTCCCCTTAAGTGTCTCAGTCAGGGGATTCAACAAGAGCTACTAATCATCTTATTAAGGGCCGCCTTTGATCTGCTATACTCAGTATATCACAGGGGGCAATAAAACAATTATAGACACACGGTGTGTTTTACTGTTACAGAATAAATGCCTTTAAGCAGGTAAAAATAAAATCACAGGTATGCATTTAGCTGTGCCATTGACACTAATATTGATCCTAAGTTTTTGGATAGACAGTAGACAGGCCTCTTAAAGATTGTTCAGATCAGAACAGTCTGATCAGGTCCTTGACTGATTTGTCTGTTTACTTTCTCAACAACATGCTTTAACCTTTATCCTGCTCTTGGCGACAAGCCCTATCTTTGCAAACAGTGTAGATCCAGATCAGATGGCTTCTGAACGATCTACACTGTTTGACATTCAGTTTATGAATATGTAGAAATTAATTGTAAACTGATTGGTTCAAAGTCAGAAATGGGTGTGGCTTATTTGAATATTCAGCAAGTTTGACACTATCCAAAGTTGCAAGGAGTTTTACATAAATTGTCAATTTGACATTACTTAACAACAAAATTAAGAACATGTTTATTTAGCTCTGCCAGTGACAGTTGGTATATTGACCCTTAATCTTTGGATAGACACTAGACAGATAGAATTACTAAAACAACAAATTTAAGAAAATGTTTATTTAAAGTAGGTAGAGCATAGCCAGAGGCAAAGATGAAAACAAGAAGATGTCATAATTTGTTATTTGTTTATATAACTTAGATATTTAGTCTAGGTGGAATTGAAAAGAGGTATCTTAGGTGTGAACTGAGTAATTGTATGGCTTTAAGCTATGTATACCCTAGAAAAAAAGGAAATGAAAAAAAAAAAAAAGATTATAGATAAAAAACCTGTAGTGGTAGCCTTAAGCCACCTGATGAGTACTTTGGCGGGTACGAAACAGGAGATTTTGTTATATGTTTTATTTGGGGCCCAAACCAAATAGAAAAAAATAAAATCACTTTTTATTTATTTAATTTTCAAATAAATAACTAAAATCAGTGCTAAATCTAAATCAGCTTAATACTTTTGATTTTCAGATAATTAAGGTGTGTTGTTTAAACTACTTATACAAGTAATTTTTTGGAACATACTTGATGACCATCAATTGAATTTGCCATATTTGCCATAAATGCCGGTAAATGCCAGTGGCATGGAAAATATGATATTTGCCGGCATTTTTGCAACCTTGCTCCCAAACTCTTTTTTTCTGATAAATGCATTTAATAACTTCTTTCCAAACATGTAGATTGTGGGTACTAGTTAGAAATATTTCACTGATGTGTCTATTCCCCCCCCCCCCCCCCCCCCCCCCCCCGTCTATTCCCCCCCCCCCCCCCCCCCCCCCCCCCACATGCAGTTGCTCATTTATTCTCACACTTCGAGTCAAATAATGCCACATAAAAATAAGGTAGTATTAGGACAACAGCAGATATAATGTAAACCCAGATCAGAAAAGCAGCATTCTATTTAGCTATATTTGTGCTTTAAAAATTCGGACGTATATGTACGTGACAGTAGCTCAATTATTTTTAATTGGTGTAAACAAATACGTAGGGGAAGCATCCTTACCACGTCTGACTTCCTGTAATTGTTAAAAATGATTGTATTTTGAAGAATTACATACATTTTTGTCACCAGTAAACGTCGAAACACACTTTGACCGAGCGATAAAAAGTACGATTGTGTAGTCGCGAAAATACATGACACTGGTAATTCGTCAATTATATCGTCTTCGCCGTAACCCTAGTTTAACTAAACGTGATATTTTACCGACACATGCTAATCCGTTGATGATATGAGCTTACATCAATTAGTAAACTAATTAATTGTAATCCGTAATAACACGGGATTAGTGCGGCGAGATTAAACAGGTACAATCATTTTTAACACGCGCCGCAAACTGACCAGTTTCGTCTCACCCACTGACAGGTGCAAAAATACCTGTCAATATATGTCACGCCGGGTCGGTCTGAAAGCCCCAAGACATCCCAAGACACCACAAGACACCCCAAGACACCTTTATAATCACACATTTATCATTATTTTATATATAATATGATATAATTGAAGCAATTTTCGCGAAAAGATTTACATTTGGCCTTGTTTAGAATACCTGATATCATTATATATACTCATTGGTTGAAATAGTCAGTCGCTTCGATAAGGTTTTGTCTTAGAATGAATAACAATAAAATACTATCAATATTGGAAATAGTATCCCCAGTATACCCGACCTTGAGATGAAATGACATCTCAAGCCCTGTCGCCCAATGAACCTAATAGGGGTTATATGCATGACGGTCTAAACCATATAATTATATTCTTGTTCCTTATGATAAGGCGCATTCAGTGACACAGACCTTTGGACATCAGGGTATCGGAGGGTCCCCGGAGTGGCATGCCCCACCCCCTTTATTGCAAAGAATGCTTAATATCTTGGAAACGGTTAAGACCCCCACCCATAAACCATATATATTATTGTTCCTTAGGATAAAGCGCATTCAGTGACATGGACCTGTGGAACCCCGGGGTCCCGGGGGAGGAGGGGCATGACCCCACCCCCCCCCCCCCCCCCCCCCCGTTGAAGAAGTCTAAACCTCTTCAAAAGTTTCTTCTTCAGAACCACCCACCAAAACATGCATTGACTTCTATCAACCTTTACATTCAGGTGTACTGGGGTTTACAGTAAGCAACTTTTTAAAAGAAATAACATTACCCCTTTAACAATTACATGTATTTCATCGATTTGGTTAAATATTAATAGCTTATTCTACAGTGTTTTGTAAAATACAGAATTTTATTGTACGAGTCTTCGACCTGCCGCCACCCCTTTTAGAATTGGAAGTAACACCTCAAGTAACCCTCCCCCTTTTTTTGTTTTTTCAAAAAGTGACCAATTTCTTGAAAACTGTTCAGATCCCCACCCATAAACAATATATATTCTTATTGCTTATGATAAGGGGCTTTAAGTGACTTGCATCTTGAGACCCTGGGGGCATGCCCCACCCCTGCATTACATAAAATGCATCAAATATCAGAAACTGTTCAGATCCTCTCCCATAAACCATATATTTTCTTGTGATAAGGGGCATTTAGTTACATAGATCTTTGGACACCGTAGGTTAAATTGAGGGCCTCACCCCCTTTAGAAATGGTTAAGCATTCCACCCATTAACCATATATTTTCTCCTGACCTTTTAGCTCATCTAAGGCTTTATCTTGGCTAAATATAACTGAAAATTAAAACTCAAAATTTTCCAACTGATCTTCAAGAGTCAGGAATGTGATTAAGGACCACTTGGTCATACAGCCAAATGCTAAATATAATCAATGCTTGCTGTCAGGTGAGCGTCTTCAGGACCATTGGTCCTCTGGTTTCATTTATGTCTTGACCCTAACTCTCACCAGTGTTAGGCCGCCAGCGGTCCATAGAAATACCAAAACGCACCTGAATTTACCAAAACGCACTGCCAGTATTGGTTTTTAGCTCACCTGAGCACGAAGTGCTCAAGGTGAGCTTTTGGGATCAGTCTTTGTCCGTCGTCCGTGCGTGCGTCCGTCCGTCGTCAACTTTTGCTTTAAACAACTTCTCCTCCGAAACTGCTGGACAGATTTTGATCTAATTTCACAGGAATGCTCCTTGGGTGATCCTCTACCAAAATTGCTCAAAGTGTTCTGCTCGGGTGAACAAGATGGCCGCCAGAGCTAAAAATAGAAAATTCTTTAAACAACTTCTCCTGGTTAACCAGTGGATGGATTTTGAAATTGTTTCACAGGAATGTTCCTTGGATGACCCTCTACCAAAATTGCTCAAACCGTTCAGCTCGGGTGAACAAAATGGCCGCCAGAGCTAAAAATAGAAAAACCTTTTAACAACTTCTTCTCCTTAACCAGTGGATGGATTTCGAAATTACTTGACAGGAATGTTCCTTGGGTGACCCTCTACCAGAATTGCTCAAACAGTTCCGCTCAGGTGAACAAAATGGCCGCCAGAGCTAAAAATAGAAAAAGCTTTAAACGACTTTTTCTCCTTAACTAGTGGATGGATTTTGAAATTACTTCACAGGAATGTTCCTTCGGTGACCCTCTACCAAAATTGCCCAAACCATTCTGCTCGGGTGAACAAAATGGCCGCCAGAGCTAAAAATAGAAAAAGCTTTAAACGACTTTTTCTCCTTAACCAGTGGATGGATTTTGAAATTATTTCACTGGAATGTTCCTTGGGGGATCCTCTACCAAATTTGCTCAAACAGTTCTGCTCGGGTGAACAAAATGGCCACCAGAGCTAAAAATAGAAAAACCTTTAAACATCTTCTACTCCTTAAACAGTGGATGGATTTTGAAATTTCACAGGAATGTTCCTTTGGCAAACCTCTACAAAAATTGCTCATGCTGTTCCCCTCGGGTGAACAAAATGGCCACCAGAGCTAAAAATAGAAAAACCTTTAAACGACTTCTTCTCCATAACCAGTGGATGGATTTTGAAATTATTTCACAGGAATGTTTGTTTGGTGACCCTCTACCAAAATTGCTCATACTGTTCCGCTCGGGTAAACAAAATGGCCGCCAGAGCTTAAAATAGAAAAACCTTTAAACGACTTCTTCTCCTTTACCAGCGGATGGATTTTGAAATCACTTAACAGGAATGTTCCTTGGGTGGCCCTCCACCAAAATTGCTCAAACTGTTCAGCTCGGGTTAACAAAATGGTTGCCTGATCTAAAAATAGAATAAACTTTAAACACACTTTTCTCCTTAACCAGTGGATGGATTTTGAAATTATTTCACCAGAATGTTCCTTGGGTGACCCTCTACCAAATTTGCTCAAACCCTTCTAACAAACAGGTCAACAAAATGGCCGCCAGAGCTAAAAATAGAAAAACCTTTAAATGACTTCTCCTTAACAAGTGGATGGATTTTGAAATTATTTCACAGGAATGTTCGTTCGGTGACCCTCTACCACAATTGCTCAAACCGTTCTGCTCGGTTGAATAAAATGGCCACCAGAGCTAAAAATAGAAAAAACTTTAAACAACTTCTTCTCCTTTACCCGTGGATGGATTTTGAAATAACTTCACAGGAATGTTCCTTGGGTGACCCTCTACAAAAAGTGCTCAAACCATTCTGCTCTGGTGAACAAGATGGCTGCCAGAGCTAAAAATAGAAAAACCTTTAAACGACTTCTTCTCCTTAACCAGTGGATGGATTTTGAAATTACTTGACAGGAATGTTCCTTGGGTGACCCTCCACCAAAATTGCTCAAACTATGCCGCTCTGGTGAACAAAACCTTTAAACAACTTCTTCTCCTTAACCAGTGGATTGATTATGAAATTATTTGACAGGAATGAGGTTTGAGGTTTTTAGCTGTGGTGGCCATCATGTTCAGTTAAGCGAAATATTTTTAGCAATATTGTTAGAGGGTCACTCATAGAACATTCCTATAAAATTGCTTCCTTTTAGAGACAGATGTCTTTTGAAAGTTTTGGCCCCCACCCACCTTGGCTGCAAGGTGCTTCTACAGGAATATTGGTAAACCACTTTGAAGGTTTTAGCCTGTCTAGGCAAAGTGGTGCAAGTGGAACCATCAATACATTTAAACCCCATTGGTTTCATTGGGCAGCAGGGCTTGAGATGTCATTTCATCAAAAATGGCTTCTACTTCTCAAAATGACTTCTACTCCTAAACAGGCAGACTGATTTTGAATTAATTTCACAGAAATGGTCTTTGGGTCCAACCAAAATTGCTCAAATCCTCCACTCCACCATATATTACCCACAATTCCGTTTGTACAATAGGATCAGGTGAGCGATCCAGGGCCATCGTGGCCCTCTTGTTTCTGGGTAGGGTAGGGTGAATTAGAGGATTAGACACTTAGAAACAAATATATATATCTGTATATAATATATATCTGTATATAATATATATTTAGGATATACAGACCCTTAAGATTTGGTCATAATGCTTACTATTTTCATGTCTAAATTACGACCTATCGATCCCGGCCAAATTCCGTACGATTTTCGGTGTTTGTAAAAAAATTGGTAAATCGGCGCGATTATTCCGGTTCGGTTCAGGTCAGTTCACATTTATACTGGAACAAGACAATAGTTGTCGTTCCTGGCTTACTCTCGTTGAGAAATTAAATTTCATTGGCTAATGGTAGAGAAGTAATCCAATCACAGTTCATTTAACAAATTTGTTTCGTCAGAGCTCTGGGAAACGCAGGATTCTGCGTACTTTACGTCAACTTTTTGCCGTTGTACGCTTAAAATTCACTATCGCTGATTCTTATGTATGCATGTTTTTGTTGCGACACACGTCCAAAATTACATCAGAGGTAAAATCAGAAGCTAATTTAGGCCGCTTACGCAATACCAGTAAAAGATCAAATGCGGTGCCACTTTTTGTGTTGAAAGCACACATGCCACATATTGACAGGTATTTTTGCAAGTGGTCAGTTTGCGGCACATGTTAAAAATGATTGTACCATTTTAATCTTGCCGCGCTAATCCCTGTGTTATTACAGATTACAATTAATTAGTTTACTGATTGATGTAAGCACGAACCATCAACGGATTAACATTAGTCAGTAAAATATCACATTTAGTTAAACCAGGGTTACGGCTAAGCCGATATAATTGACGAATTACCAATGTCACGTATTTTTGCGACTACACAATCATACTTTTTATTGCTCGGTCAAAGAGTTTCGATGTTTATGGGTGACATAAATGTCTGTAATTCTTCAAAATGCAATCATTTTAACAATTACAGGAAGTCAGACTTAGTTAGGATGCTTCCATGACGTATTTGTTCACAAAATTATGAGTTAGTGTCACATACATGTACATCCGAATTTGAAAGCACAAACATGGCTGTATAGAATGCTTCTTTTCTGATCTGGGTTTACATTACAGAGCTCTCACTAGGATTTTGAAAACAGGATTCCAGGAATCCTTCCTTGTGAAAAGTTGGATTCACATGTAAAAAGTTGGATTCCCACATAAAAAGTTGGAGTTCTGATCTTGATTGTGCATAGAACATAGACAAAAATGTCTTATTATCAGGCTACACATCTATATGAAAAACTGACATGTAGATTGTGGGTACTGGTTAGAACTATTTCACTGATGTGTCTAAGAAGCAGCCACAATCTGATGTTTTGTAGAAATATTAGGTCAATTATATCGTCTTTGCCATAACCCTGGTTTACCTACATGTAAATGTGATATTTTACCGACTAATGTTAATCCATTGTCCCATTGATGGTTCATGCTTACATCAATCAGTAAACTAATTAATTGTAATCTGTAATAACACAGGGATTAGTATGGCGAGATTAAAATAGTACAATCATTATTAACACGTGCCGCAAACCGACCACTTGCAAAAATACCTGTCAATATGTGGCATGTGTGCTTTCAACACAAAAAGCGGCAGCGCATTTGATCTTTTACTGGTATTGCCTAAGCGGCCTATATTAGCTTCTGATTTTACCTCTTCTGTAATTTTGGACACGTGTCACATTAAAAACATGCGTACATAAGAATCGCGATAGTGAATTTTACGCGTACAACAGCAAAAAGTTGGCGTAAAATACGCAGAATCCTGCGTTTCCGAGAGCTCTGCATTATATCTGTTGTTACCCTAACGCAACATGATTTTTATGATGTGGCATTATTGGGCTAGCAGTGTGGTGGGGGGGGGGGATAGTGGGTTTTATTGGGGTATACATTATTTTCCTAATATTTCTACAAAACATCAGATTGTGGCTGCTTCTTAGACACATCAGTGAAAGTTCTCACTAGTACCCACAATCTATATGTTAGTTATTCATATTGTTGTGTAGCCTGATGATAAGAAATTTTTGTCAATGTTCTATGCGCAATCAAGATCAGAAATCCATTTTTTTACCTGTGAATCCAACTTTTTACAAGGAAGGATTCCTGGAATTCTGTCTTCAAAATCCTAGTGAGAGCTCGGCACATGTTAGATTCACTTCATGATTGGTAAAGGTTATCTCTATAGCATTACCTTTCATACAGAATATCCAAGCCCCTGAGTCAAGCCCCTGGGTGAGCTGTCCGCCCGTTTGTAAACTTTGACATCAAAGTTTTGTGTTAAACCTTTTTGATTGCTTGTATCTCTGTAACCGCATGTTAGATTCTCTCCATATAATTTGGTAAAAGATATCTCTATAGCATTACCTTTAATATGGAATATCTAAGCCCCTGGGTGGGCTGCCTGTCCGTTTGTCAATTTTTACGTCGTTTTATGTTAAACCTTTCTGATTGCTCATATCTCTGTAACCTCATGTTAGATTCTCTTCATATTTGGTACAGAATATAGCTGTAGTATTAACTGTCATATGGAATATCTAAGCTCCTGGGTCAATCCCCTGGGTGGGGCTAGGGGTCAATAATTAAGACTAAGGCATTTTGATTACCTACGCCCACGTTTTGTGTTAACTGCTTTCATTATAGTAAACTCCTTGTTGTTGAAATGCAATAGTTATTCTCAGTGGACTAAATGGTTATATGGAAAGGTTCAATGCTACAGACAAATTGTCATTTCCACTAAAAGGGGATGCACTGGCCGGGGGTATACACGCCCCCTGGCACTTTCTCTAGTTCTAATGGCTCTGATGATGTCTTTTTACAAAATATTCTAAGGATATATTACTGTGTGTAGGGTAAAACGATTGCCCGGAATCGCTGAAATCACCATTACAAATAACAAAAACGGGCCTGCGTGGCCTAATGGATAAGAGCGCTGACTCTTAGTCATTAGGTCTCTCACCGCCGTGGGTTGGAGCCTCGCTCGGGTCACGTGTGAGATGCCAAGTTCTGCAACGGAAGGTCAGGTGGTTTTTCTCCGGGTACTCCGGTTTTCGCCCACCTATGATTAACGATCGGCTCGATATGAGTGAAATAATCTTGAAAGGGCCGTAAAACCCAAACCAAAAAAATAAAAAATAAAAAAAATAAAATAACAGAATCTCATAAAATTGTTTATATTATTGTAATGTTGTACATTTTATTCTGTAAAAAGGTAATTTTCTTTCGGCTGGAAACTGAAAAATTAAATAAAAAACAGCAAAAAATCGGCAGTGAGTTTGGTACATACAGTCAAACCTGTCTTAAAGACCACCTGTCTACAAAGACCACTTCCAATTCCCACCATCCAATTATACTATATAATGCACCTGTCAACAGAGACCACCTGCGCACTAGGACCAGAGGACAGTCAAAATCCTTCCCAAATGCATATTTTTACCCTGAACAATGACCACTTTGTGGTTTGAATAGCACTGACCAAAGTTTTAATTAGACAATAACATGTAATTGTTTGTGGACATACATGTTCTTTGATGAGCCAAATAATTTTTTTTAGTGATTCATTATTAAAACCTGACATAATGTTACCTTTATGAGATTAAATCAGTGAGTCATTCAGGTGTAACTGGGATTATTCAACACATATCTGCATAAATGCTGTGAAGTAAAGCTTGTTTTCCAAAGAGGTAGAGCAGTTGATGCGAAACTGACAAAGACAACATTCCTGCTTTCCCTTGAGTGGTCTTTGTTGACAGGTTAGACTGTACACAGGGTTCTAGGGGGATGCAGGATTCTGCATCCCGGGACGCATAAACAGCAGGATGCATAAAAATTGTCATAGACGCATCCATGGATGCATGCTTTTTCCGCAGTGGGACTCACTCAAAAATGTCTATTTGACTGTCAATCACTTAGCTTTGACGTTTATAAACACTGACAAACAGTTGACACATCGATAATTCACAACAGATTTGGCAGATAACACCTGTATTCTTGTCGCTAATCCCAAATTAACGGATTGGGTGTCACAGCTGGAAGCTTTGATTAGTTCATTAATTTTGTTGGCGGTACTAAAGTCCACAAGTTGTTGCTGAAATATATTAACCCTTGTCCTGCTGAGCCCGGATATGCCTTATTTTCCAAACAATGAAGATCCAGATCAGATGGCTTCTGATGAAGCCATCTGATCAGGATCTACATTGTTTGCTATTCGGATTGTGAATTTGTTGCAATAATTTGCATCAAATAATCTGATTGGTTGATAACCGGTAGTGGGTGTGGCATATATGAATATTCAGCAGGACATGGGTTAATGTGGGTGACAAGGGGTTCTAGTTACATAAAGGTCAAAGAAAAAGTGTTGCCTCTGATTTTTATGATGCAAATAGAATCAGATATACACGTCACTAAAATACATGACGATGAACAGACACCCGTAATTCGTAATATTTATATTATCTTTGCATGTTTTCAAAAAGAGATAAAATAATTTCCCCAATCAAACCTTAGCCAGTTGTTTTTATGTTTAGAATAACTATTTATTATATCTGGACAAAATAAAAAGCTGATTATGATGACAAATTACCGATGTCACATATTTTCGCAACTTGACAATTCGTCTTTTTTATAAAATGGCCAAAGAAAACTGTGTCGTTTTTTTCGCATCTGCTATTAGCATGGTGCGATATAGGCGTCCGGTTTGCCGTCCGTCCATTTGTCAAGGTGACCACCCTAGCGTTCACCCTAATGATCAAGTTTATTTCTCAAGAACTATAAGAGCTTCATTAATGAAACTTGGTATAAACTTGTTTCTGGGGATGGCATCTTAAATTCAAGCATCCATATTTGACCTTGAGTCATTGACCTACATTTTATGGTTCACAGTCACTGACTTTGTAAAATATTGCAACCACCCTAGCATACACCCAAATGGTCAAGTTTATTTCTCAAGAACTTTAAGAGCTGCATTAATGATACTTGGTATAAACTTGTATCTGGGGATGGCAACTTAAATGCAAGCATCCGTATTTGACCTTGACCTATAGTACATTACATGGTTCACTGATTTTGTAAAATATTGCGACCATCCTAGCATTCACTCTTTTGGTCAAGTTTATTTCTCAAGAACTATAAGACGTTCTGACGTTTCTGTGTTTTGACGGGAATATAGTTACATATGATATTGTTTTCTTCAGAATGGAGAAAGTGAGGAAAAGCAGTCAACAGTTGGTAGTTGTTGTGATTATGTCGGCCATCCTGATGAAAGGGCAAGTTAATGCTGACGTCTATGTTGTAAGTACATGTACCTAAACTACTTTAAGGGGAATGGGTACACCTTCAGAGGAGGCAACTCCTGCAAAAGTATTTTTGTCTCCCATGTCAATAGGGGTCAACTCTTAAAAAGAAAGAATTTGCTCCTGAGGAGCAAATTCTTTCTTTTAAGAGTAGACCCCTTTTTAAGTGGGACAGGGCTTATAGAAAAGCGAACCGAAAGTCCCGGATGTTGTCTCCCTTTGGAAAGTGGCGGAAAAATCAGCCAGGTGTTTCCATTCCCCTTAAATCACTGTTCATTGTGACAGGTTTTTGTTGTGCCAGCTTTTAGCATAGCATGGCATGATATAGGAGACTGGAGTCCATTTTTTCATCCATCAGTCAAGTTGGCTACATTTGCGACAACCCTCGCGTTCACCCAAATGTAATGAGGAGTCCATTTCTCAAGAACTGTTAGAGCTCCATTTATGATACTTGGTATAAACTTGCATCTAGGGATAGCAACATTATGCAAGCATCCATATTTGACCTTGTCCTGCAGTTCATGATTCACTGACTTTGTGAACTATTGCATTAACCCTAGTGTTCACTCGAATGTAAGAGTCCATTTCTCAATAACTACATGTGCATAAGCATCATTTGTGATACTTGGTACAAACTTGCATTGATGGATAGCAACTTTAATTCAAGCATTCATATTTCTTTATTTGACTTCGACCTACAGTTCCTGGTTCACTGACTTTGTGTGAACTGTTGCCTCAGCCTCATACCTTGATGTTCAATTTCATTTTTGAAGAACTATAAGAGTTTCATTAATGAAACTTGCATCTAGGGATGGCAACTTCAATGCAAGCATACATATTTGACCTTAATGTACATTTCATGGTTCACTGACTATGTGAACTATTGCATCAACCCTGGCGTTCACCCGAATGTTCAAAGTCTATTTCACAAGGACTAATAGTTTCATTCATGATGCTTTGTATAAACTTGCATCTTAGAATGGCAACCTTTAGTCAAGCATCCATGTTTGACCTTGACCTAGATTACATGGTTTGGGGACTTCGTGTCCCGAGAGGCATAACATAGTCTTTGGCGGAATTCTTGTTGGATGTAACAGTTTAAAGATGATCCCAAAACAAGGTTGGTCGGTAAATACTGGTGGTGGGAATTCCCACTGGTATTTACCAGTAATTACCGTCCTGGGAAATACTCCAAATTTCAGCAAATGTGGGAAATACTGGGAAATAGTGGGAAATATAATTTTTGTTTAGATATTTCATAGAAAAACACTATTAACATTTGTGTAATTTAATTGAAATAATGAATAGTTAGCTATTTTGCAGTATGCCTAACCATACATATATGTCATAAGTCTCCTTTTACTCAACCAAACACAAGTAATACATGTATAAAGTGATCTGTTGTTATGTAGGGTGCAGAGTTATTTAAAATCACTCATATGCTTACAAGAAGATAAAATACCATAATGATTTCAATATTTGGGACAGACATGCCAGGGCAAACAATGCAGACCCAGATCAGAATCACTCAGCTTCTTTAGGAGAGTTTGCCATTGGAACTACATGTTTTGTATATGCTTTAGTGTAACACGTACTATACCACACTGTTCAATTTTTTGGTGATTTACAACAACTCTTTAGCTGTTGGAATTTTAAGGATGTTTACACTAGAAAGGTTCGTTTGCAAGTTTGTCAATCATACTCCTAATGCTAAAAGGTGTTATAATTTAATTGTTTGTTTGAGACAGGCATTAAAAGAACACAGTTAATTTAAGCATAAAAGGTTTCTTAATTATCTACAGATACTCACCCAAGTATTAAAATTACATGTATTTACAAGTCAATGGAAATAGCTGAAAGCTTTAGAATCACGTTTGAAAAGAAACTATATACATTCTACATGAAGGCAAGGGACTATAGATCTTTCAAGTTATTCAATATAAAGAGGGCTGGAAAATTCTTCAAACTTACACTTGTCCTACATGACTAAGTGCATTTGGTAAATGTCATAAGAACTAGACAAACTTTTTTCTCGTCCTTCATTGTTGTATTTTTATGTCCCCCCACCCGAAAGGGAGGGGGTGGTTTTGGTGCGGATCCTGTCGGCGTTGGCGTTGCCTCTTGTCTGCACTCTATCTCCTGAATGGATGGATGGATTTTGATTAAACTTACACAGATACACCATTGGGAGGGGGAAAAGTACTGATTAGATTTTGGTGACCTTGGTCTAATTTTCAAGGTCACAGTGCTCAAAACATTGTCGAATTTTAGGCAAAAAAAGCTTTTCTGCACTCTATCTCCTGAACCAATGGATTGATTTTGTTCAAACTTGGTACATAGTATAATTGGGATGGTCTCAAGAACTGATTAGATTTTGGTGACCTTGACCTAATTTTCAAGGTCACCACGGGACTAAGACTGTTAAAAATAAGCTTGTCTGCACTCTATCTCCTGAACCAATTGATGGATTTGGTTCAAACTTGGTACATAAAGTAAGTGGGATAGTCTCTAGAACTGATTAGATTTTGGTGACCTTGACCTAATTTTCAAGGTCACCACGGGACTTAGACTGTTAAAAATAAACTTGTCTGCGCTCTATCTCCTGACCCGATGGATGGATTTGGTTCAAACTTGGTACGTAAGGTAAGTGGGACAGTCTCTAGAATTGATGAGATTTTGGTGACCTTGACCTAATTTTCAAGGTCACCACGGGACTTGGATTGTTAAAAATAAGCTTGTCTGCACTCTATCTCCTGAACCAATAGATGGATTTGGTTCAGACTTGGTACATACGATAAATGGGATGGTCTCAAGGACTGATTAGATTTTGGTGACCTTGATCCAATTGTCAAGGTCACCACGGGTCTTAGGCTGTTAAAAATAAGCTTGCCTGTGCTCTTTCTCCTGAACCAATGGATGGATTTGGTTTAAACTTGGTACATAAGATAAGTGGGGTAGTCTCTAGAACTGATTAGATTTTGGTGACCTTGGCCTAATTTTCAAGGTCACCAAGGGACTTAGACTGTTAAAAATAAGCTTGTCTGTACTCTATCTCCTGAACCAATGGATGGATTTGGTTCAGACTTGGTACATAAGATAAATGGGATGGTCTCAAGGACTGATTAGATTTTGGTGACCTTGACCCAATTTTCAAGGTCACCACAGGACTTAGACGTTAAAAAATAAGCTTTCAGCACTCAGTCTGCTGAATGAGTTGATGAATAGAATTTTTGCAAGAAGACCATATACAAAAGAAACCACTCAGTTTCCTGAATGAGTGGATATATAGAATTTTTGTAAGAAGACCATATACAAAAGAAATGTGAAGATGCTCTGGACTTCAAACTGGTGGGGTGACATATGTTTTCCTCTGAAAACACTGTTTTAGTTTTTTTTTTTTTTTTTGTCATTTCAAGCAGACAAGTGGAATTTACAAGCCCTGCATGAACTTGAAATAATTTTGCTTTCAAATAGTTAAAGGTGCATTATTGAGCTATCCCGAAAAAATGCTTCCAAAAATAAAATACATATAGCCGGTATTTTTCTTTAAAACAATACAAATGAATGCATTTTATGCAAAAATGCGAACAATACTGATGACAGGTAAACGAGTTTGAGAGAGATTCCCTACCTAGGTTTCGAACACAAGTTAGATCTATTTTTAGTTCGTGACAAAAATAGAATCTCCATATATGACGTTATGCGACGTTCATTTTTATAGCCCCGCTTTGAAAAAGTGGGGCTATATTGGATTTGCCATGTCCTTCTGTCATTCCGTAATTCCGTGATTCCGTTAATTTGTGTTGGCTCCATAACTTTGTATCTGCTTAACATATTTTCATGAAACTTCACACAAATGTTAAACACCATAAGACAATGTGCAGAGCGAAGGAATTATAACTGTGGATTGCCTACTTTTGGAGTTATTGCCCTTTGAACATTTTCCGTAATTCCGTGATTCCGTTAATTTGTGTTGGCTCCATAACTTTGTATCTGCTTAACATATTTTCATGAAACTTCACACAAATGTTAAACACCATAAGACAATGTGCAGAGCGAAGGAATTATAACTGTGGATTGCCTACTTTTGGAGTTATTGCCCTTTGAACATTGAAAAATGGCAATTTTAATTGTGTCCGCTTCATAACTCGAAAACCGTTTGAGATATTTTTAGGAAACTTCACACAAATGTTAAGCACTATGAGACGATGTGCAGAGCACAGGAACCATAACTCTGCATTGCTTATTTTTGGAGTTATTGCCCTTTGAACATTGAAAAATGGCAATTTTAACAGTGTCCGCTTCATAACTCGAAAACCGTTTGAGATAATTTCATGAAACTTCACACAAATGTTAAGCACTATGAGACAATGTGCAGAGCGCAAGAACCATAACTCTGGTTTTCGTATTTTCTGTGTGTCTGTCTGTGTGTCTGTCCGTGTCTGTTAACAATTTTCGTGTCCGCTCCATAACTTTAAAACCCATTCACATATTTTCATGAAACTTCACACAAACATTAAACACCATGAGATGGTGTGCAGAGTGCAGGAACCATAACTCTGGATTGCCTAATTTTTGAGTTATTTCCCTTTGAATATTGAAAAATATCAATTTTAGCCGTCTTTGCTCGATAACTCAAAAACCGTTTGAGATAATTTTATGAAACTTCACACAAATGTAAAGCACCATATTACGTGTGCAGAGCGCAGGAACCCAAACTCTGGATTGTCTACTTTTTCAGTTATAGGCTTTTGAATATTAAAAAATGGCAATTTTAACTATGTCCGCTCCATAACCGTTTCTGATATTTTCATGAAACTTCAAATAAATGAAAAGCACCTTGAGATGATGTGCAGAGTGCAGGAACCATAACTCTGGTTTGCCTACTTTAGGAGTTATTGCCCTTTGAACATTTAAAAAAGGCAATTTTGACTGTGTCGGCTCCATAACTCACAAACCATTTGAGATATTTTCATGACACTTCACACAAGTGTAAAGCACCATGAGACAATGTGCAGAGCGCAGAAACCCTGACTCTGATTTGCCTACTTTAGGAGTTATTACCCTTTGAACATTGAAAAATGGAAGATGAAATTTAGTATAAACATGGACATTCTGGTAATGTATCATGCTCATTGAAATGAGGGACAAGGGCTCACAACTCTTAGAGTTTTTCCAGATAATGTAAAATTTTCAACAGTTATTTCTTGTTCATAACTGTTTTCTCTGCAGCTTAAATAACTTTCTTCTCTGACAGCGCTGAAGCGGGGCTATAGTCAGATCCTCTGACAGCTCTAGTTGGCCTTGTTTGCTTAGGCCATGCCTGAATCGGAAAAAAATATGACGCTGAATACCATGCCATAAGTAACCACACTCAGAGACGATACTGTCGCCATGAATGTGTAAAGTGACAGATTTATTTTTAGAACAGAAATTCCGAACACATGTTCAGATCGAAGGGTAAACACGAATGAAAACGACCATTTTCACAATGTTCTGAAGCTGTATTTGGCTCCAAAAGTGTACAAATGACAAAGGAGTATGCATTGAAGATAAAAACCAGAAAAAAAATTTGAGATCCGGTAGCTCAATAATGCACCTTTAAGTAGTTGGGGTATATCAAGCAGTCTCAATTGGTACTACCTATGTAAATATATATTTCCCAGTATTTCCCGGGCATTCCCTGTATTTCCCGGGAATTCCCTGTATTTCCCGCCGTCCAGGGAAATATGAGTATTTCCTGCTTTTTTGCCAACCTTGTCCCAAAAATGTATAAATTATATTGAAAAATGACAATAACCTAATAAATGGTCATTTCAGTACATAACCTATAATATATACATTTTGTTTGGACCTACCGGTAAGACAGTTGTTTTGAGTAACTAATGTGGTTTCTGCTTTGGACCCTGGCATCAGTGTTAAAAAGCGGTTGTGGTGTTAGTTGGACAGGGTTCTCACTAGGGCTTTAAAAAATGGAATGAAAATGCTGTACTCCAGAAATACTGTAGCTGGGAGTTTTACCATACTTTTCTATTGAGACTTTCCAAAAAGTTGGAGTCAGAAATGATAAGTCCAGATTTGGAGTTTATAATAAGTCCGGATTTGGAGTTTATAATAAGTCCGGATTTGGAGTTTATAATAAGTCTGGATTTGGAGTTTATAATAAGTCCGGATTTGGAGTTTATAATAAGTCCAGATTTGGAGCTTACAATAAGTCCGGATTTGGAGTTTATAATAAGTCCAGATTTGGAGTTTATAATAAGTCCGGATTTGGAGTTTATTAGAACTCTGCTGGGAAGCATTTACGTCTTTTAGTTTTTGCATTAAGCTAAGTACTCGATTTTTTTTTTCAACAAAAATGGCATACCACAGCCTGTCCTCATTATAACACGGTTCGTTATAACATGGTTTTGGATATAACACAGTTTCAATATGGATTCAAAAAATGTATAGAAATTATGTAGATAAATGACCATGATGGCACCCGTCCATCGGGATGTGAAGAAATACATGTAGATGGGCTGCATGATGCTTCCACGCAGAGCTGAAATCAACCGCAAATGAGTACTTGTAAACAGCTTAGAAGATCTAAGCCTGCCCAGGCAAATCGGTGCGAGTCAGAGCATTTTTGCCTATAAAACCAATTGGTTTCATTGGGCGGCAGGGCTTGAGATGTTGGGTAAGAGACCCACAAAATTGGAAGCAACATCTCAATAATGACCTATAAAGTGTTGAAGGGGATGTTAAACCGCAAATCCAACAAACGAATAAATGACCATGAATGATCATTTTTCTATGTGATCTATACAGTTTTGTTCATGACATATTATTTAACGAATGCGGTTTCTGCTTTGGAACCCATTAATAATGTTATAAAGAAGTTGTGATATAGTTTATCTGCCACATTAAATCTTTTAAGGGGAATGGAAACACCTTCAGGGGAGGAAACTGCTGCCAAAGTATTTTTGTCTCCCATGTCAATAGGGGTCAACTGTTAAAGGAAAGAATTTGCATCTGAGGAGCAAATTCTTTCCTTTAAGAGTAGACCCCTTTTTCGGTGGGACAGGGCTTATAGAAAAGTGAACAGGAAGTCCCGAAAGTTATCTCTCTTTGAAAAATGGTGGAAAAATTTGCCAGGTGTTCCAATCCACCTTAAGTTTCAACAATACTATAACTAGCTAATGATATTGTTTGTGTTGAACAACTGGGCCCTGAAGATATTTTTGGGTTGATTGTTTGTGAATCGACCCAAAGTTATAAAGTGCAGTAGCTTTTCCATGCTGAATTCATGAGACTATTACTGATTTGCAGAAATCCAGGTAACCGTTATTTATAAAAGATTAGCCTTACAATTCTAAACACTGTCAGGTCAGACCGCCCCCGCCCATAGGGGCTTGAAGAAATATATGGGCTGCATGATGCTTCCACGCAGAGCTGAATCCAGCCCGCACACTAGTACTGGTAAACCGCTTAGAGTTTCTAAGCCTGCCCAGGAACCGCGGCGCGAGGGGGACCGTCCATGCTAATAAACCCTATTGGTTTCATTGGGCGACAGGGCTTGAGATGTCATTTCATCTCAATGTCGGGTAAAAGTCCCACAAAATTGGAAGCAACGTCTCCAAAATGACCTTTACAGTGTTGACGGGGACGTTAAACCTCAAATCAAACAAACAAAACTGTCAGGTCAGAGTGTTGTGTAAGTGGATTATCTATAGATTATGTTTTGGGTTTTGGCCCGCAATATAAACGCAGATCAGACATCACAGAATGCGCTGTGGCATCTGATCAGGATCTACACTCTGCTAACAGTACATGAATGTATGGGTTAAACGTAGCAGCCTGAGTCCTTGTCCAGCCTACACTCTGACAGAGACATCATCTCCCTTCCGCTGATTCAAGCAGTTGTCATTTTCTGGCAAAAGAATGTGCTCTGTACTGGTTTTCTGCTTAGGCATATGCCTGCCCAGGAAAAATGTGAATAGGTAAACTGACCGGCTCAAAATTGACCTAAAATAGTGCTGACTGGGCCGTAAAACTCCATTACAAACAAATTCAGAGACAATCAGCCCCCCAGTGCTGCCAGTGCTTTGTTCCTTTGTTTACCATTATCTTGCTGTTCACGACAACCCTTATCTTGGCAAACAGTGTAGATCCAGATCAGATGGCTTCTGAAGAAGCCATCTGATCTGGATCTAAACTGTTTGACATTCAGTGTATGAATTTGGATGAAAAAATTACATCAAGTAATCTGATTGGTTCAAAGTCAGAAATGGGTGTGGCTGAATTGAATATTCAGCAGGATAATGGTTAAGTTTCATTTTGTTACTATTGTTGTTTCAGAGAGCGCGGAATGATAGTGAGCCAGTTACATACTTCCTAGATCTGATGGCAGATTTTGGACCTGATATTCCTGAGAAAGGCATATCGGTAAGATACAGTGATCACATGAACAGTAGAATTTATTTCCAAACACATACTTAAGGTCAAATGAAAATGAATACAAGATAGTCTATATATGAAAAACAAACGGCCCCAGCCCATCGGGGCTTGAAGAAATATATGGGCTGCATGGTGCTGAATCTGACCCACACACCAGTACTGGTAAACCGCTTAGAGGATCTAAGCCAGCCCAGGCAAAGCGGTGGGAGTGTCGGACCGTCCATGCTAATAAACCCTATTGGTTTCATTGGGCAACAGGGCTTGAGATGTCATTTCATCTGAATGTCGGGTAAAAGTCCCACAAAATTGGAAGCAATGTCTTCAAAATGACCATTACAGTGTTGACGTAGTTTTTCTAGTGATGGTCTTCTATGAGTGACTGTTTGAGTTTTACATCTCACCAACAGCTAAGTTCATACGGAGACAGGGCCTCGGTTTAAAGACTCACCCGAAAGTCTGGAGAAGTCCGGGATTGATCCTGCGACACCTGGTTTGCAAGGCGAGTAGCATAACCACTACACCACAGAGGCTTCTATCTCCTATGAGAAACAAAAGTAGTTTTTCTAGTGACAGGCCTAGTGGTTAAGAACACTGATCTACATACATAGCACTAACAGTAAAAAATTATCAAAATCTAAAAAAGACACGAAAACGATTAAAAATCTTAAGTGGTATGATGTTTCTCTTCGGAAGGCAAGACTTGTGCTGAGAAATAAAGAAAAACTCTTCAGGAAATATAGTAATGATCCCTATATTAGATCATCCTTTTATAAGTATTTGAAAGAATTTAGAAAGCTTAGAAAACAAAAACATAGACAATATCGTCAGGACATTTTAGATAAATTGGATAATATGCGTGATAATAACCCATCTGTGTATTGGAAACTTCTGGAGGAATTAAAAGGTGCAGATAAAACGAATAGTAAGAGTGAAGCTGTTTCAAGCTCTGACTGGATAACATATTTTACATCTTTAAATGAACAAAATGTGACACCTGATATGAACTTTACAGATAAGCTGAAAGGTCTTGAAACTGAAAAAATATTTAATGAGCTAGACTACCTCATAACTACAAAAGAAATCTTAAGCAGTATTAAGGAACTTAAAAACAAAAAGTCAAGTGGTTGTGATTCCATACTTAATGAAATGTTAAAGTATGGACAGTGTTATCTACTTTCACCATTGCACAAATTATTTAACCTAGTTCTTTCCTCTACAAAATATCCAAGTGCTTGGTCTTATGGGATAATTACTCCTTTGCATAAAAAAAGGATCGTTAACTGATCCTTCAAATTACAGAGGAATCACTATTAGTAGTTGCATAGGTAAGCTATTTAATAAAGTTCTTAATAATAGGTTAGTACAGTTTCTACAAAAACACAGCATTCTATGTAAGGAGCAAATTGGCTTTATTAAAGGAAATCGTACGACAGATCATATGTTTATTTTAAAAAACCTAGTGGACAGACATACACATAAAGGGGCTCCACCCTTATTCACGTGCTTTGTGGATTTTAAACGTGCTTTTGATACTGTCTGGCATGATGGTCTGTTCTATAAATTACGATCTATCGGAGTAAGTGATAAATTTTATAATACAATAAAAAATATGTATATATCAACCAATCTCTCTGTTAAAGTTGGAAATTGTTGCAGTCATAAATTCTCATCTTCAGCGGGTGTCAGGCAGGGCGACAATTTGAGTCCTACACTTTTTAATATATTTGTGAATGATATTCCCCAGTATTTTGATTCCTCTTGTGACCCGGTCAAATTAGTTCAAAGTCATATCAGTTGCTTATTATATGCGGATGATCTCGTGTTATTATCTAATAGTGTAGAAGGTCTCCAAAACTGTTTGAATAATCTTTCGTCATTCTGTAAGGAATGGGGTATGAAAGTTAACTTGGAGAAAACTAAGTGCTTAGCTTTTAGTTCTAGTACAAAACAAAAAGAAGTGAATGTTACTTTTGATGGTAATAATATCGACAATGTCAAAACCTACACATATCTTGGTGTCACCTTTAGTTATACAGGTTGTTTTAATGAAGCAAAACACAGTTTATATCTTAAGGGGTTAAAAGCTCAGTTTAAATTGTCAAAATCCTTCTTCCCACAACCCCCTAATGTTAAAACTAGTTTTCACATCTTTGATCACACAATTCAACCAATTATTACATATGGCTCCGAGATATGGTGTCCTTTTTCATCAAAGAAACTATTGTCAAAAAAAGACTATTTATTTAATATGTTTGATAAGTTACCACAAGAAAAACTTCACTTGAAATTCTGTAAGTATTTATTAGGAGTTAATTCTAAGGCAACAAATCTTGCAGTTCGTGGAGAAACTGGACGTTATCCTCTTATGATTCAAATCATAGCCAGCATGTTCAAATACATTATACACTTAAAGTCATCAGAAAATAATCTCTTGAAGGAAGCATTTGAATTGTCGGAAGAGCTTAGTGAAAAGGGAATTGATTCATGGGTTCACTTCATTAAAAGTACTTTGTCTTTTTTAAATATAAAAGCCGATATTGCGAGAGACTATAAACAATTGTATAAAAAAGTTCAAAAGGCATTGATCTCAAAATATATCTCATTCTGGAAAGAAAAAATTAATTCCAGTACAGGTGAAAATGAACAGAGAGGAAATAAATTACGCACATATTGCCTTTTTAAACAACACTTCAGTATGGAAAAATATTTACAATTTGGTAGTAGAAATCAAAGGAGAAATTTATGTAGATTCAGAATTAGCAACCATAAACTAGAGATAGAGCAAGGTCGTTATATGAATATTAAAGCTGATAAACGGATTTGTAAATTATGCAAAAACGGTATTGAAGACGAAATACATTTTTTACTGCAGTGCTCTGTATTAGAGAACGTGAGAAACTCTACGTTATTAACAATTTATAAAATGTATCCTAACGTTGAACAGCTAAATGATAAAGAGAAATTTATTTGGCTTATGAGTGCGGAAAACGCGATTATGTTCCACTCAGTACTGGAGTTACTTTCGTCACTAACAGAAAAGAGAACAGACAAATTAAAAAATGTGTCTTAACATCGTTGATGTGGGGTTCCCTGTTCGGGAGATGCTTGAAACTTATCACGGTGGGTCCCTGGCATTCACAGCGAGCCTCTATATACTAAGAAATTAGCATGGTATTTATCCCAGAGGTTTCTTTGCTTGTGAATAGTGTTATCCGCAAGAAGTACTGGCCCTTGGTTGATATGTGTATTCACCATTTTTTATTTTTTGCTGGCTCCCGGCTTACCCTTTGTCGGTGTTGGGTGGGCGGGTGGCCGGACCCCTTGAAAGGTCGGGGGTTGGTTATCTGGTTGCCTGTTTTCCCGGCACTGAGGCTTGCTCTGAGTGTGTGGAATCACCGTGATATGGAATTCTCCGGTCGGTACCGTGTCTTAGCTATTAGACTCGGCGGAGACTTCCGAATATTTACGAAAATTAACTGAATTTTGATTGTTTTTTTATTATTATTATTATTATTCTTGTTGGTATTCTCTGCCTTCTATGGGCGCATTTCATGTATTCAATGTTATGATATGTGATTTGCAAATAAAGTTGAGTTGAGTTGAGTTACATACATGTATTAGGTCTCTTAAGACTGTGGCTTCACCCAAGGTCAGGTGGTCTCTCTCCAGGTACTTAGGCTTTTTCCCACCTGATATGAATGATTAGCTCTTTGTAAGGAAAAAAATCATGATAGAGCCATAAAACAGAATTCAAAAAAGTGTATATAAACATTCTAATATGAATCCAACAGGAGCTTCCGTAAGAAAATAAGATGCAACAAAAAAGAGAGAGATTTCCTCATACAATCAGTTTCAAATAATTTACTTCCATGTTGTGACCCGTAAATCGATTTGAACTGGTTGAAGTACCATCTTTAGGAAGAGAGTTCTGTCTGATTAACCCATTTTGTACTGGAGACCCCAAAACGGGTAGTTAGCAAACAGTGCAGGCCCAGATCAGACGCCGCGAAACGCAGCGTCTCTTCAGGGCCTACACTGTTTGCAAAAGGTTCAGTCATTCTCCTAAATAAATTTTGAAGAAAACACAACCTGGCACCCCTAAATTATGAAATGGACTGCTGCTATATATAAGTAGGAAGACTCCATTTGGTACAAAAAGGGTTATATATACTGGCGTAACCTAAGTTCGACGACGTAAGCGACGGATGAATGAAACATGGCTAAAAATAGTAACAAAATTAAATAATTGCAAAGAAAATTCAAATTACTTATTTTGCAATGAAATATCATAGAAAAATGCAAAGAATTAACAACAAAACTGAACATTTCTTACCTTTGATTCACGGACCGGTAAAAACATGAAGTTTTTGAAGTGTTCAACAAGTTCGACGATTTTGTTTCTTTCCCGGAAATGAGAGGCTCCATACGGGGAAATTTGAAATAAAGGGAAATAATCAATGACAACATAATTTCAATTCACATCAAATGTAATTTCAATCAGAGACTGTTTGAAAATGATAAAATTTTCAAATGTTAAACACAAAATAAAAAATTCATATTAAATAACAGTTAACATTAAAAACATTTGTGTGTGTGACTGAAGCTTTACCTTTTAAAAAATGTACTGGTAACTTTGATCACTGGGCCACTTGATCATTTATGTGTCTTATAATATATATGTTACATAGCATCTCAGAGCCTAGCCTCTGCAATGAGGACATTGAAACTTATCACCCCTCCTGATAACTCTCTCAGGAACACAGAAAGACAAGTGACACCAGTGACCACAGTGATCACATTCCCCCCACTGAACAAATGATACATATGGTTTCAGTTTCAAGGCAGCAGGCTCCCATTTATTGCAGACACAACATTTTGCTGATTCATCTGTCGAGTCACAGTCACTTTCAGAATTAATAACTGAGTCGTCTGGCTGAGCTGGCTTTGGGATATTTGGTATGCCGGTACCAGATGTACCAGGGACAGGCTCTGCATCAGAAGTAGTTTTGCATTTCTTCTGAACAGATTTCATGCTAGCCTGGTTCTTAATGCCTGTACATTTCTTGTTTTTAATATTTCTATCTGGCTTCTTTGTTTCAGACACATAATCTTGGACCTTACTAAATACAAGGTCTTCAGTCATTGCTTTCCCTCCAACAACTTTATTGATACTCCTCCTTGGTATTTTAGCAATTTTGACCTGCATTAAGACAGACCCACCACGTTTTTCTAAAAACTTGGCACAAGCCTCTGATGAGTTCACAGATGTATTTAATGGAGGGCACTCTGAATTTATGCAACGGTCAGATGACAATTTAACATTGGAAGTTTCAGCTTCAGAAATTGACTTCCCAATAAAAGGCAGGGATGGTGCAGTAAGGTCATCACCAACAACTGTTGCACAAAAAGGGAAAATACCTGTCTTTTTGAATGCTGAACGTAAGTTTGATGGGCTGAGGGCTTGCTCGTAAACTTTACAAGCTAGCCCACAAACATCGTACCTGGTGATGGACCGACCACCTGAACGCCGCATGAATTTATGAGCCTCCTGTTGATATAAATTTTCAAAAGGACTAAAGCAGCCGACATCCATGGGTTGTAAAATATGGCTACAATGTGGTGGTAATACAAATAATATTATGCTATTTTCACGAGCCCACTGTATCAAAGAAATAGAAATATGGCTCTTATGACCATCATATAGTAATAAGATTGGTTGGTGATTATCTCTACCTGGCACATATTTAAGAAAGTGATGTTTGACATAGTTGGTGAAAATTTCTGTGTTTGAGTAACCAGTACCAGTTTGACTAACAGTCCCATCACACCCTGGCGTTGCCCCTTCTAGTAACTCGGGTAACATTCGCTTTCCAGGAAAAACAAAATATGGTGGAACTAAACACCCGGATGCACTTCCACACCCAAGAACTGTAACAGTCTGTGCCCTTTCTGATGTCACAACTTGTGCTTTGTTATCTTTGGAAGCAATTATGTTAGGTGGTTTTCCTCCCCCAGTATTAATTCCCTTTTCATCAACATTATAAATAAACTGAGGTTTGTCTTTCAAATTGTACTTAGTAAGAATTGTATCTAGTTCACTAAAATAACTTGAAACACACTCTTTAGATGCTGCCTTTGCCCGTAGTTCTGATAAGCTTCCAGGTTTTATAGAATGTAACTCTGGCCATCTTTTTAAAAAGTGGTAATACCAACCCTGACTGATATGTGAATCTTCACCCTTTTTACCCATGTCATGAGCATAATCTGATGCAAGCTGTACCACTTCTGCTCGTGTATAACCATAGCCTATTTCTGACATGCTTTTGATGTGCTCAACAAGTAACGCCTCCTGTTCCTGACTAAACAGTGTAGGATGACCCGTGGTTGTGATGTCAATGCTGATTCTTCCTGCTACCCTGTCCCTTAGAGTCGACACTGGTACCCCAAAACTACGGGCTGCACCACAGACACTCATACCATCTTTAACAGCATTGTATGCAGCATCAAGGGAAGACTGGTCATATGTATGGTAGGGACCTCGTTTGATGTTGAAGATCTGGAAGTGCAAATTGTAAGGAAAACTGTAGTAGGTTGACTTACTGCAGAATTTCTTACAGTTGACAGTTCCACTAAAATGTGCAAAACAACTTTTTAGTACCTAGAGAGGCAGCTTATTACATGTCTGCTCAATATTCTTTGTCACATCAACAGATTTGGTGTAGTTTATGTAGTAATGCCATTCAGAGTATTACCTCTGTCTGTGAAGCAAATATTAAAAAATCAATAAAACTGTTAATTGATCATAAGAACAGGCCTATTTTCAGTACTACATAATTTCCCCTTAGGCGCCTCATATGAAACTGACTTTGACCTAGCTCTGTTTGGAATACCTCGGTGAAAAACACAGACGACAAAAAAAGGAATGGGCTGTCAGACTGAAGAACAAAATACACAATAATATTTGGGGGTGAAGTGTCGCTTGGGAAATGATGTTATTTTGTAAGTTTAAAAACTTTTATGCTATATTTACCTCCCTGATCGGCATTTTTAGAACCTTTGAAGTGCAACAGATAGTTTTCTACTTTCTTTTTCTGTGTTGTTTCTTCCAAAAGGATAGCGACAGAAACAATCCGATTATACGAAAACAAACGATGACGTCGAACTTGTTGAACCCTCGAAGTTAAAGCACGCGACTATATGAAACTGTTATCTTCCATTTTGAACTATTATCATTAATTTCCTCTGTTGTTGAGATATCTTTAAACTGATTTTGTGTTAATGATCTAAAAAAAGTTTATTGACACTTGACCCATTTTGTACTGGAAACCCCAAAACAGGTAATTGGAAAACAGTGCAGGCCCAGATCAGATGCCGCATTCTGCGGCGTCTGATCAGGGCCTGCACCGTTTTAAAAAAAAAATGTTCTGCCATTTACCAAATACATTTGAAGAAAACACAACCTAACAGCCCTTAATTTTGAAATAGACTCCTGCTACATGTATATATAAAGAGGAGGATGGCCCTCACCCATCAGGGCTTGAAGAAATATATGGGCTGCATGATGCTTCCACGCAATGCTGAATCTGACCCACACACGAGTACTGGTAAACCACTTAGAGGATCTAAGCCTGCCCAGGCAAAGCGGTGGGAGCTGGACCATCCATGGTTGGTTTTATTGGGCAGCAGGGCTTGAGATGTCTTTTCATCTGAATGTAGGGTAAAAGTCCCACAAAATTGGAAGCATCATCATCATCATCATCAACGGATTTTTGATTAACGTGCAGGTACAGGGGCAACGTCCACATAAGTGGGCCCCCTTCCAGGTAGCTGGCTTGCTGCACGCATGGCAGATCTTACACCAGATCTCCAGGCTTGTCTATCATGAGGATCGATAGCAGAGAGCTTCCATTCTCTGCAATCTCTTTCTGTTAGCTGCTTCCAGGTCATCTTGGGCCTTCCTGGCCCCCGCTTTCCACTTACCTGTATGTCACAGGCAGTCTTGATTGCACCGTTGGAGCGTTCCACATGTCCATACCAGCGAAGTCTTCTCTCTTTCAGGATGAGGTCCAGGTCCTCAATGCCAAGACGCTCCAGTAACTCACTGGACCTGATGGTGACAGTGTCCTGTGGCTTGACATTGCAGATCTGTCTGATCATTGCCCTGTCATTTCGCTGTAGACGTTGGAGGTTTGGCTTTGTCAATGGCCATGTCTCACTGGCATGGAGCATTGCGCTCCGCACACAAGAGCTATACACACGGCCACGTGTCTTGAACGAGAGGTGGCGGGAAGAGAGAACTGGTAGCAACTCCTTGAATTTCTTCCAGGCTGTTTTCACACGTGATGTAGTTGAAAGGTCGCAACCACCCCCTGCAGAGAGCATATCACCTAGGTAGCAGAAGGAAGCTACAACCTCCAGCTTGTCTGATCCGACTTGAACTTCCCTCTGTGGTCTGCCATCTAAGGGGCGTGCAGTTCCTTGGCACCGTGTACACCTGTACTCAGGGTCCTCTATCAAGCGTTTGAGCCCACTGCATTTCTTGTGCACCCAGAACTTGCAGCCATTACAAAAGATACTGTTGCTGCCAACTCCAGTGCGACATACAGCGCATGGGAACTGGCCTGTACTCTGCAAGAGGTCCAGACCTGTACCACAGATCATGATCTTTGTCTTTCCTGCATTCACTCTCAGCCCTTTCGCCTCCATTGCCTCTTTCCAAGTTAAGAGCCTCCTGACACATTCCTCAAGGGATTCAGCTATGATGACAAGGTCATCAGCATACAGGTCCTCCCAGGGGACTCCAGAGCGGAACTCGCATGACAAGGCTTCAAGCACAATGATGAAAAGCAGTGGGCTGAGAACAGAGCCTTGATGAACACCCACCTTCACCTCGAATTCTTCACTGTAACCATCACCAACGCGGACACGGCTCCGAGCATTTGCGTACATCCCTTGGACCAGTTTCACAATCCACTCGTCCACTCCAAGTTTTCTTAGTGCCCACCAGATGACTTTCCGAGGCACTCGATCAAATGCCTTCTCCAGGTCTACAAAAGCCATGTAGAGTCGCTTGTTGGCCGCCAAATACTTCTCTTGCAGCTGTCGGACAACAAAAATTGCATCTGTTGTGCCTCTTCCTGGGACGAAGCCAAACTGGGAATCGTCGATGGACACCAACTGCCTAATGAGGCCATCCACAATCCTCTCCAGGACTTTCATGACCTGTTCTGTCAGCTTGAGACCACGGTAGTTGCCCCGTTCCAATGCATCGCCCTTGCCCTTGTAGAGACAGACAATGAAACTCTGTTCCCAGTCAGAGGGTACCTTCCCATCACGGATGATTGCAGCTGCAAGGTCACGGATCATCGAGGCACCCGCATCACCTGCAGCTCTTATCATCTCCACCACTATGCCAGAGGGACCAGGTGCTTTGCCAGTCTTCATCTGAGAGATAGCCTTCTTAACCATATCAATAGTGATTGGGATGGGTGGCCCTTCCACTGGTGGCTCATCAGACAGGTGGTCTGGGTCCCAGTCGAACTCAACATTGAGTAGCCTTTGGTAGTGTTCTAACCAGGCCCTCTGCTTTGAGTCATCACTCATTGACATCTCCCCTGCATCATTCTTTACTGGTTTGTCACCTACAACATCAGCATTCTCTCTTCTCATCTGGTTAGCAAGGCGGTATACTTCTGAGGACTTAGGGTCAATATTCTTGTAGATCTCCTTCTCAGCTTCATTAACACCACAAGCAGCGTCTTTAAAATGACCTTTACAGTGGTGACAGGGACGTTAAACAAGTCCATTCATTTTCCTCTTTCTCCTTTGTCCCTCACTTTAATCTCTACTGTCTCTTCTATCTCTTTTCTCCCTTTCTCTGGGAGACAACACAAAATGACCCACGAGGGTTGACATTAAACACAAAATCAATCAATCAGTAATGGAGAAATATGGTTTTAACCCTTCTAGTACCAGAAACCCCAAAACAGGTACCCTGGCAAACAGTGCAGACCCAGATCAGACGCCGCAAAATGCGGCGTCTGATCAGGGCCTCCACTTTTTGCTAGAAGTACAGTCAATTTCCAAATAATTTTGATGAAAACAACCTGTCATCCCTAAATTTTGAAATGCACTCCTGCTATATATAAGGAGAAAGATTGAATTTGGTACAAAAAGGGTTAATGGTGAAATAAGAAACCACAGCATATATACTGAACCAAAAAAGAAATGCAACTTTTTAACCCAAAAGATTTTCATGCAACCTAAAAATCATTTTGCGATTTACTTAGTACTTTTAAAACTTTCTTATGCAGAAATCATTTGGGCGATATCTGTACATTTTAACCCTCCACTTTGCAATTCGTTGGTTTCCGCATTTCCTCGTGCAGTACATCAAATGTGTACAGTAACCTCATCATACTGGCATATTGTGTTACCTGGAGCTTAGGTTTCAAAAGTCCGGTAAAATTTCTCTACAGAATATGGTAGGTTTGACGCAAGATCAAGGTAACGTAGTGGTCCAAATGCTTCTACGTGGGACAGCTCAGGCTGTCATCGCCAGGAACTTCCTATTGAGTAAATCAACGATAACTCCCTTGTATCAGCCTCTACGTCAAACGGGAATGACAAATGGCAGGCCCAGAAGTGGACGTCCACGTGTCACGACACGTCGACAGGACCGATACATCCGTCTAACCCACCTTCCTAATCAGTTCTGTACGGTCGTCGAGATGCCTCAGGTGACACCAAGAAAGCACAACAATCGAATAAGTGCAGATACTGTCAGGAATCGCCATCGAGAGTTTGGCTCACATCCTCGTCGTCTGTACGTTGGTATGCCATTAACACCACAACGATGTCAGGTTAGAATGGTGTGGCTCAAACCTGTTTCCCCTTCGTCAGTGGCGTAACGTAATGTTTTCTGAAGAGTCCAGGTACTTGTTGTACAGAGCTGACGGCCGTCAACATGTGTATAGGCTTGACGGAGAGCGTTATCGTGACAATTGTTTGGTTGAATGTGATCAATTTGGAGGCGGTGGGTTGATGGTGTGGGCTTGCATATCTTATGGTCAAAGAACGCCCCTTGGTACCGGTATTCGTTGATGGATCTTTGACGGCTCAGCGTTACGTTGACGTCGTTTTACGACCGGTAGTTGTTCCATATGTACGGCAGCACAACGTTACGTTTCAACAGGATAATGCTTGGTAGCATGTAGCAAGGCTCAGCATGGCGTTTCTTCAGCAAAACAACATTGACGTGATGCACTGGCCTCCGTATAGTCCAGATCTCTCTCCTATAGAACATAAATTTTTGTGGGACGTCTTGGATAGGGGCGTACGTAACCGCCCCCAAACCAACAACACGTCAAGCCTTGCATCTCGTGCTCATACAGGAGTGGAATGCTATTCCCCAGGCAGAGATCAATCGTTTAATCCTGTCCATGACCAGGCGTGTGCGTGCAGGACTGAATGCAAACAGAGGACATACTCCCTATTAACTACTTATGTTTTGAACTTGTGAAATGACTACCTCTATGACAAAACGGATTGGTGTTCCAGACATCCTCACTGGAAATTGAACTCTCTATGGTAGTTACATTCAGGAATGATTATATAGTCAAACCTCGATAATTCGAAGTGACAGGGACCGCCAGATTGTCTTCGAATAATCGGGAGTTCGAATTTTCGAAATCGGTATTTTTCGGAAATGTTCGGAAGTTTTCGTTCGGTATTATATTTGACTGCATTTAACACAGACTTTCTATATAAGAGCAAAGTACCCATCTAAAAGGAGACAAAACAACAAACCATTTAACATCCCGATATGAAACAATAAATTTCTAACAGACTATTGTACCAGTAAAAAGGCGGGACAGAAATGGCTCTCGGGAGTAGTCAGCAACGATCTAGATCAGAATGCAATAAGCATATTGTTAAAGTTTGTGTTGGCAAACCACATGTTTCTAGTCACTCGTGTACTGCATTTTTATTTTGTATTTTCACTTTCAACTGTCTTGTGTGTGTGTGAATTCGGGTTTAACGTCGCTTTCAACAATTTTTCAGTCATATCACGACGGTGTCTGGTTGCGACAGGGAGCTCAATGCTCACGTTTATAGTGCTGCCTCACTGAAGTATCATGTCCCAGACACATTACATGATACCACATCCAGTCACATTATCCTGACACTGGATCGACCAGTCCTAGCTCTACCCCGTAAATCTGAGTGCCAAGTGAGGAGCAGCTAGTACCATTTTTACAACTTTGGTATGTCGCGGCCCGGGATCGAACCCGAGACCTCCCGTTCCCCGGAGCGGACACTCTACCAACTGAGCTATCGGGGCCGGTTTCAACTGTCTTTGAAATTCTCCGAAAATCGTCTACTTTCAGTTTCCTAAAAAATCCCATATGCTCTAAGTCGCTTTATTTAAAACATCAAACAGGATAATCTTCTTAACGATGCTCATTACCAATTACCGTTATATCAAGTAAGAAGCTCGTGATTAACTCGGTGTCAATTACCTGTATACACAATAATATAATGCACCTGTGAAATCAGTCGGGCGTGAACAAGCTCAAAGAAAGCATGCTCTTCAAGCATTAATAATGTGCTTGACATATTTTGACTTCGAATTTAGAGATGGATTTAAATAGGAATTTCTTTGATGGGGACCGACAATTTTATTCGAAAAATCAAATTTTTTGAATAATCGAAATTTGAAAAATCGGTAATGTTTTTACATAAAATAATAGCAAAAAAGATCCGGACCGACACACACTTTCGAAAACTCCGGTTCGAATCACCGAGATTCTACTGTATTATTGCGTCATTAAATCGATTTTCTGCAAACATGATTATTTCTGCAAATACTTGCATTTATATTTGGAGTTGCTTTTCTTTTTCGGTTCAGTATAGTTTTAATGCAGAAATGAGAAATATTATTCCTAAGATAACTTCAATACTCCTTGTCTAGAGTTAAAGTTTTGTTCGTTTGTTTGATTTGAGGTTTAACGTCCCTGTCAACACTGCCTAGGTCATTTGGGAGACGTTGCTTCCAATTTTGCGGGATTTATACCCAACACTGAGACTTCCAATTTTGCGGGATTTATACCCAACACTGAGATGAAATGACATTTCAAGCCCTGTCATCCAATAGGGTTTATAAGCATGGACTTGCACCAGGCTTAGATCCTAAAAGCTGTTTACCAGTACTTGTGTGTGGTCGGTTTCAGCTCTGCCTGGAAGCATCATGCAGCCCATCTATCTAGAGTTATAGTAAAATGATTATATAAATTTTATGTTTTCAGGGCTATTTACATCCTGTGAAGCCACTGAATGCCTGTGCCCCCGTGGCCCCTCCACCAGATAACACCTCTGTATGGATTGCCCTGATAGCTAGAGATAACTGCACTTTTGTAGAAAAGGTACATGTGAACTGCAACACTGTTGTTTGGGCCGAAAACAGAAACCATATAATCATAATATATCCGAACAAAATTGTATAGACTTTATAGAATTATATACTAAATGACCTTTACAGTGTTGACGGGGACGTTAAACCTCAAATCAAACCAAAACCAAATATTTAATGTATAGATTTCTTGGAAAAAAGACCATTTATGTTCATTTTTATTCAAAATCTTTACATTAAATGGTTGATACATTAAATATGGTCATTTTTGTATAAAAGCAATACATCTTTGGCATACATCTTTAAAAAATTGTTGCAATGTATATCCAAAACGTGTTACAATGAAAAGTGTCTAATTATTGCTCCCGCGCACAGAAAAAGTTGGAAGTTGGCATGTGCAACCAATAAAGTCTCAACGCTGTCGGGGATCCTCGAGCTCAGATCCAGGGTCTTTGCTGGTTGTTTTTCTGAGTGGCACAGCTAAGAGGAGAAAAACTGAAGATGTTATTATGGCAAACTGACCTCAGTCTTCACTGGTTGAACATGTCAAAGTGTGCCTTTTGGGTCGATTATTTATCAGTTGACCTGAAGTTACTAGCTACAGAATGCCGGCCTTGGTAGCTCAGTCAGATGAACGTCTGTCTGGTGATCAGGAGGACGTGGGCTGGATACCTGCAGGGGTCGGCAACATTATTTCGGCGAGATTGATCATGAAATCTTTTCTACGGTCATTCCCGCTGATTTAAGAAGGCCAGTTGTCAGTTTCTGGCGAAAGAATGTGCACTGTATTTGTTAACGGCTTAAGTATAAGCCTGCCCAGGTAATGTGTGGATAGGTAAACTGACCGGCTCAAAAATGATCTAAATAGTGTTGACTGGGCCATTAACCTCCAATTCAAACCAACAAACAAAACTAGCTACAGAAGCTTCCTGCTTGCTATTGTCCACGTGACTATTGCTGACCATATACAAACTCAAAGTACCAGATGTTTATAGCAGCGGTATTCTTCTCCCGATGATACCACTGCTGTGCAAAAAGTAAAATCTGGACTAGTGCACTGGCTCATTGGCAAACAAAGCAGACCCAGATCAGACTGATCTGGGTCCCCACTGTTTGCAAAAATGAGTTTTGAGGACAAAGCAGACGACAATTGTCCTGATTGGCTTTTTATTGGTTAAAAATGGGTTGATAGTCTACAATGTTCAGCAGATAGGATATTACGTCATCTACATAATGAAAACAACAAAAGTTCTGTTATGAAGTAAAGGTAGGTACTGTAAAGTACTGCAGTAAAGGTCTGTAAAGTACTGCAGTAAAGGTGGGTATTGAAAAGTACTGCAGTAAAGGTGGGTACTGTAAAGTACATAAACCGCTTTGTAACACTATTTGTTAAAACACAGTTTTCATAATAACAAGTTTGTTGATTGATTCCTACACATTATCTCTACACTAACGTGATCTGCTGCATTGTATCACGTCATGCTTCAAGATCAACATATCACACAAGATGTGGGGCATCAAATGTTGCAGGTAAGATCTCAAAACATCCAGGAGATGTGATACTGTGCCGCAGGCAAAGTTACTATTATGATAACACACCAATGCGACATAATATATATTTTCACATCCCAAAAATGGCTACTTTTCAGTTGAAAAACTGTGATATTTCACTTATTTATACTGCAAACATAGGTTGTGGGTACTTGTTAGAACCGCCTCATTGAGGCGGTTCTAACGAGTACCCACAACCTATGTCTTGGAGAAGGAATAAGGAAAATAATGTTTTCCCGAATAAGGAAAATAATGTTTACCCCCGTTAACCCCAGTTTATTTATATAAAGGGGTTTCGGGGGTGTTCATTTCACGGATTTGTTCAAGTGATGTATAATTATTACATGTTCTTTATATACCCTTTTGCTTTCAATTATCATGTTAACAAGTCTGTGAAATGAATACCCCTCTAAACCCCACTTTATACAGAAGAAACTGTGGTTTACAGGGGTATAAATCATTTTGCTTATTTCTGCTTCAAGACATAGATTGTGGGTACTCGTTAGAACCGTCTCAATGAGATGGCTCTAACAACTCTCACAACCTAAGATAAACAATACAAATTTTCATCAGAAAAGTAGCCATTTAGGAGAAATGAAACAATGTACTATGTAACATGAGTTTGTTATCACCAGGAAGTCATTTTTTTTTCAAACGTAAATAAGCAGGAATCTTTGACATTGCACTTGGTGGGCATCATGTGAACAATTCCGTGAAATGAACACACCCCCCCCCCCAAACCCCACTTTATATGGAGAAAACTGGTTTACGGGGGTATACCTTATTTTTTCTTATTTTTGCTCCAAGACATAGGTTGGGGGTACTCGTTAGAACCGCCTAATTGAGGCGGTTCTAACGAGCACCCGCAACCTATGTTTGGAGTATGAAAAAGAAATATGTCACAAATTTTTGTCGGAAAAGTTGCCATTTTTGAGTGAATGCACAATGGCACATGGATGTGTTATCGTAATGACAAGTGGCATCAATATTTTTCACGTCTGGTTCCACATTACACATGGCAGCTTTCTAACATCGGCTCAAAGCTAGCAAGAATGGTGATACTGAATCAGAAAATGTGAGTACGGTGATACTGGATTCTGTAGTTTAGACAGCAGTAATTTTCGCAGGTATAAAATGAGCCGGCGCATGACAAAACCTACAATAAGATTGATGCAATCTGCAGAGACTCAAATCAACCTGCACACTAATCAACTATGACAAGACCTTTTGTGTATGCCTCTTTGCATGGATGTTAGTCTGCAGTAGGTACATGCGATCAGCGAAGACTCAGATCAGACTGCGCGAATGCGCAGGCTGATCTGAGGCGTCGCTGGTCATTCAAGACTTCTTGTAGATTTTGTCATGGGCCGTCTCAAATAAAGTATGATCAATGCATGGTAAACCGTTGTTATTTTTACTTCAACATTTATTTATGCTCTAGGTGCGTAAAGTCCAGTCCGCAGGTTTTTCAGTGGCTATTGTTTACAACTATCGAAATAATGACGATCTTGTCCGGATGTCCGGGGGTGAGACGACCCTGCCTTTTACTGCCATTCAGTCTCATTACTGTGAAACAACCCTGCTTTATCACCTGTCAGTGTTTTCCCACAAAGAGGATGTGTACTTCCATGAGAAGTGTTAAAGAACTCTTCCAATACCGTAGATCATCGTAGGCATAACGATAACACACCTGTGCGACATAGGACATTTTTAACATCTCCAAAATGGCTACTTTTCTGATGAAAATCCAAGATTTTTTCTTATTTATGCTTCAAACATAGGTGTGGGTGCTCGTTAGGACCCACAACCTATGTTTTGGAGCAGAAATAAGAAAATAATGTATACCCCAGTGAATCCCAGTTTTCTCTATATAAAGTGGGGTTTAGGCGGGTCTTCATTTCACGGACTTGTTCAGGTGATGGGGAAAATGTTGAATTCATTCCCATTCAAGAACCGACCAATCCAAGGCCTGTATAGAATGTCTTTCGATTGAGGCGATTCTAACAAATACCCACAACATATGTTTTAATGAAGAAATAAGAAAAATTGTCCTTCTTAAGCTGGCCTTGGTAGCCCAGTTGGATGCACGTCTGACTTGTGATCAGGAGGACGCGGGTTTGGAAAATTCTTTCCTGGAGATTGATCCTGAAATCTTTTCTACGGTCATTCTCTGCCTTCTGCTGATTCATGAAGGGCAGTTGTCAGTTTCTGGCGAAAGAAAGTGCACTGCACTGGTATATCGCTTACAAATAAGCCTGCCCAGGAAAAGTGTGGATATGTAAACTGACCGGCTCAAAAATGACCTAAATAGTGTTGACTGGGCCGTTACCGCCAATCCAAACAAATACAAACAAATCTATCAACATACACAGATTTTTCTCAGAGTGTCTGAAAGCTGCAAGCTATCATTTCAAATTAAACATGCTGGCAGGTAAACTTTAGAATGGGAGATAATTTAACTAAGAATTCTTGAATTTTCATGGGTTATGTGCCCTTTATCCTCTTTGTGGTGAAAACACTGATCAGAGCATTTCACATGAGTCATGCTACTAGTGACTGTGTAAAAAAAAACAGGGCCCAGTTGTTCAAAGCATTGTTAGTTTAACGAGCTCGTTAGTGGTCAAGTTGTTAACTGTTCTAGCGAGTAAAATATCTAAAAATCTGGTATTTTTGATGAAAAAATGTGAGTAGCTTTTGCAAATGCAAAAGCTACTCACATTTTTTTTAAGCAAAAATATCAGTGAGTATGCCATATTTAATGGTTAAAGTTTTTACAATATGTTAACTAACGATATTGTTAGTTTTGAACAACTGGCCCCTGGGCTTAGGCTCGGTTGTTCAAAACTAATAACATTAGTTAACATGTATTAAAACGTTGATCATTTGACATTTGGCAGATATGCTGGTATTTTTGCTGGAAAAATGTGAGTTTATTCACTTTTTCATTTGACCATACAAGTACCAAACACAGTGTTAACTAACACCTAGGTTGGCCTTGAACAGCTGGAACCTGCTTATTTCTGCAACTCACTTAAAGCATAGTGTTTTAAGCCAGTGTCAAGCAAACTGGGTACAGATGTGAGTTTGTTAGGTGACTTGGGCCCAGTTGTTCAAAGCATGCTTACCCTTAACGAGCTCAGTAGGGTCAGATGGTTAACTGCTCTAGCTAAGAACATTGTTAGTTTTGAACAGCAGGGGCCAGTTGTTCAAAGCATCATTAGCTTAACGAGCTTGTTAATGGTCATATCGTAACTGTTCTAGCAAGTTTAATACCTAAAAGTTTTTTATTTTTGCTGAAAAATTTTGCTGAAAAAAAAAATGTGAGCAGCTTTTGCATATGCAAAAGCTGCTCACATTTTTTCAGCAAAAATATTAGCATATTTGCCAATATAAATGATCCAAGTTTTAATGATATGTTAATTAATAATGACGTTGTTAGTTTTGAACAGCTGGACTCTGGAACTCTGGGAAAAGAAACTTGGTTTTCCATTTTTGTTGTGCCTGCATTTTGTATGGCATAATATGATAAATGGCCCCTGCCCATTGGGGCTTGAAGAAATATATGGGCTGCACGATGCTTCCACGCAGAGCTAAATCCGACCCGCACACAAGTACTGGTAAACCGCTTAGAGGATCTAAGCCTGTCCAGGCAAAGCTGTGCGAGTCGGACCGTCCATGCTTAATAAACCCTATGGTTTCATTGGGCAACAGGGCTTGAGATGTCATTTCATCTCAACGTCGGGTAAAAGTCACAAAGAAAATTGGAAGCAATGTCTCCAAAATGACCTTTTACAGTGTTGACGGGGAGGTTAAACCTCAAATCAAACAATCAAAACAAACATGATATGATAAAGTGACCCAGTTTTTGTCGCACCTGCTTTAGCAGGAAGACATAGGCGTGCAAGTTTCCGTCCGTCCGTCCGTCCGTCCGTCCGTCCGTCCGTCCGTTCGTCCGTCCGTCCGTTCGTCCGTTCGTCCGTCCGTCCGTCCGTCAACATTTTACACTGGATGTCTTGTCATCGCAACTCCTCCTACACTTTTAGACCGATCATTTGGAAACTTTGCATGTGCTTTCGCCATGGTATGAGGATGCGCATGTGGTTTGGACTTAATCTTCGAATCAATTTTTGTCACTTTTTCCATATTGTGAACTTAGTCATTTTTAGGTATGCGATACGTACCTCTTGTCATCGCAACTCCTCTTGCAGTTTTATACCGATCATTTTGAAACTTTGCATGTGCATTCACCATGGTATGAGGATGTGCATGTGGTTTCGACATAATTTTCAGAAAATTTTTTTTCCGCTTTTTGCACATTATGAACTTAGCCATTTTTAAGCTTCATTTGATATACGATAGGTACCTCTTGTCATCGCAACTCCTCCTACAGTTTCATACCGATTATTTTGAAACTTTGTATGTGATTTTGCCATGCTATGAGGATGCGCATGTGGTTTGGACTTTATCTTCGGATAAATTTTTGTCACTTTTTCCACATTGTGAACTTAGTCATTTTTAACCTTCGATTGATATATGATAGGTACCTCTTGTCATCGCAACTCCTCTTGCAGTTTTATACCGATCATTTTGAAACTTTGCGTGTGCTTTCGCTATGGTATGAGGATGCGCATGTGGTTTGGACTTTATCGTCGGATCTTTTTTTTCACTTTTTCCACATTGTGAACTTAGTCATTTTTAACCTTCAATTGATATATGATAGGTACCTCTTGTCATCGCAACTCCTCTTGCAGTTTTATACCGATCATTTTGAAGCTTTGCGTGTGCTTTTGCCATGGTATGAGGTTGTGCATGTGATTTCGACATAATTCTCAGAATATTTTTTTTTCACTTTTGCACATTGTGAACTTAGCCAATTTTAAGCTTTAGTTGATATACAATAGGTACCTCTTGTCATCGCAACTTCTCTTACAGTTTTATATTGATCATTTTAAAACTTTGTGTGTGTGTTACCTATGGTATGAGGATGTGCATGTGGTTTTGACTTTATCTTGGGATCAATTTTTATCACTTTTTCCACATTGTGAACTTAGTCAGTTTTTTACCTCACATATATAGGCTATGGATTCTTCTCAAAGCCCTATATTCATTTCTTCTGCCTTAAATAAACTTTTATTTTTTTGTGTGGGGCAGGTGGGGAGCAGGTGCGACATCAACTTCACCGAAGTTGAATTTCTGGTTTTTTTCCATTCTTTAATTTGTTCTTCCAGATATCTACATATGCATCAACTGTCACTCAGTCATTAGGACATTAAATGTTTCAAGTTCTGCACATCTGGGAACAGTTTGCTTGACTAGGTTTATCTTGCTTCACTGAACGTAGCTTCTCCTCCTTTCTATGCCCAGTTGTTCAAAACACAGTGCAAAAGCTACTCACATTTTCTTTTCCATCAAAATGTTCGTATTTAATTTTTTGCTCTACTGAATAATAAAAGTTGAAACAAAACGCTAACCAATACTTGTTTAGCTTTGAACAACTATCCTCAGAATCCTAGTCCACAACGATTTCTTTATGAAACCATAGCTAGGATCCAGAACAAAGACGGTGTAAGATAAATATCAGTGATGTTATGGAAGTGAAACTGTACATGTAACAGAAAGATTGCTGTACATCACGTTAACAAGTCCGTGAAATGAACACCCCCCTAAACTCCACTTTATATAGAGAAAACTGGGGTTTACTGGGGTATACATTATAATACTTATTTCTGCTCCAAGACATAGGTTGTGGGTACTCGTTAGAACCGCCTCAATGAGGCGGTTCTAACGAGCACCCAAAACCTATGTTTGCGGTATAGATAAGAAAAATATCACAGATTTTCATCTGAAAAATAGCCATTTTGGAGATGTGAAAAAATGCACTATGTGGCATGGGTGTGTTTTGTTTGTTTGATTTGAGGTTTAACGTCCCCGTCAACACTGTCAAGGACATTTTGGACGTGTTGCTTCCAATTTTGTGGGACTTTTACCCGACATTAAGATGAAATGACATCTCAAGCCCTGTCCCCCAATGAAACCAATAGGGCTTATTAGCATGGACGGTCCCGCCTCGCACCACGGTTCCTGGACAGGCTTAGATCCTCTAAACGGTTTACCAATACTAGTATGCGGGCCAGAATCAGCTCTGCGTGGAAGCATCATGCAGCCCATATATTTCTTCAAGCCCCTATGGGTGGGGGCCAAGGCATGGGTGTGTTATCGTAATGAATGTTCATTGGTCCTGGTGGCTCTTATGTATGCCTGTGTTCCTTAGTCTGACTGGTGACCAGGGGTGTCAGTCAGTTCATATGTTACAGGTAGATCCCCATCAGGTCGGAAACATCCTTTCCTGGACATTGGATCATGAAATTTATTTGAGGGGTACTTCATTTGTTGCCAAACACTGATTAACAGCTTGCATGATATAAGTGAAATAATCTTGAAAGGAAATAAAAAACCTCTCCAAGAGTCAAAAAGGTTAAGGAAAGAAAGAAAAAAAAAACATATTTTTATGGTCATACTCTTACTTTTGCTGAAATTGAAAGCAACGTCTCCAAAATGACCTATACAATGTTGACGGTGACGTTAAACCTCAAATCAAACAAACAGAAGGGTAGATTGAGAGTTTTAATATTGTTTACAGGGCTTTAAACTCGAAAACATTGAAATCTTTCTGTTAAGTCTATCAATTGACAGCCTTTTGTTGTGGTTGCAGTGGGAATGTCAAGAGGTTAATGTGGACATAGGACCGTAGCAGTGGTATAATAAAGGGATGTTGTGGCATATTTCCTCTGCAAAAATTCCATGCAGGAAGCTTCGGAAACTATCTTGTCTTACCATATTTACCCTAAGTATTCGGCCACCTCAGCTCCTTAGTTCCTATACTTGTTCTAATTAACTACCCGATGATGTGTCTAAAAATAACTGAATGAGTGGCAAGCAGTGTAGACCCTGATGAGATGCTGCAGAATGCAGCATCTCATTAGGGGTCTACACTGTTTGCACAAGCCTCTCTGTCCAAATATGTACGGTAAATACGGTACACTGTTTCCAGGATTCCTCCCACTGTCATATTGCTTATACTAACTGATACATGTTCCTCCTTTTAACCCTTGTCCTCCTGAGCCCGGTGTAACGGTCAGTTTCTTCCCCCGGCCCGGTTCTTCCCCGGGGAAGAACTGGGCCGGCCCGTTTCTTCCCCGGGGGAAGAACTGGGCCGGCCCATTTCTTCCCCGGGGGAAGAAACTGACTAGTCAGTTTCTTCCCCACCCGGTCAGTTTCTTCCCCACCTGAATTTTTTTCAGAATCATAGTCAACGAATAATTTTCAGCTCACAATTTGTTATAAATGAGAAAAGAGACCATTCTGAAGAAGTTCTGAGTCCTTTTAGCTTGAATGACAAAATTTGCTCTATGGTACACAATTCATGGAGATGCAATAAAATATGCATCCCAATTCAAGCATCTTTGATGAATTTTCTTTGCTTTTTAAGACATAAATTAGTATTATCTAAACAAATATAATAAGCCACAAATGTTTGACGCTCAAATCTAAATAGAATTTGGAGACAGGGTGGGCCGGCCCATTTCTTCCCCACCCCAGAGTTTTCTGTTTACAAAAAATTCTTGTGATAAATTTCCTTCGCTTTTTAAGACATAAATTGGTATAAACTAAAAAGATATAATAAGTAACAAATGATTGGAGCTCAAATCTAAATAGAATTTGGAGACTGGGGGTGGGGAAGAACTGGGCCGGCCTGTTTCTTCCCCACCCCAGTTTTTCTTTTTACAAAATATTCTTGTGAAAAATTTTCTTCGCTTTTTAAGACATAAATTGGAATAAACTTAAACGACCAAATAAACAACAAATGTTTGGAGCTCAAATCAACATAGAATTTGGAGATTGGGGGTGGGGAAGAACTGGGCCGGCCCGTTTCTTCCCCACCCCAGAGTTTTCTGTTTACAAAAAATTCTTGTGATAAATTTTCGTCACTTTTTAAGACATAAAAATGGTATGAACTAAAAAGATATAATAAGCAACAAATGTTTGGAGCTCAAATCTAAATAGAATTAGGAGACTGGGGGTGGGGAAGAACTGGGCCGGCCCATTTCTTCCCCACCCCAGATTTTCTATTTACAAAAAATTCCTGTGATAAATTTTCTTTGCTTTTTAAGACATAAATTGGTATAAACTAAAAAGATAAATTAAGCAACAAATGTTTGGAGCTCAAATCTAAATAGAATTTGGAGACTGGGGGTGGGGAAGAACTGGGCTGGCCCATTTCTTCCCCACCCCAGATTTTTCTTTTTACAAAAAATTCTTGTGATATATTTTCTTCGCTTTTTAAGACATAAATTGGAATAAACAAAAAAGATATAATAAGCTACAAATATGTTTGGAGCTCAAAACTCAATTAAATTTAGAAACTGGGGGTGGGGAAGAACTGGGCTGGCCTGTTTCTTCCCCAGCCAAGATTTTTCTGTTTACAAAAATTCTTGTGATAAATTTCCTTCGCTTTTTAAGACAAAAGTTGGTATAAACTAAAAAGATATAACAAGCAACAAATGTTTGGAGCTCAAATCTAAATAGAATTTGGCCGGCCCGTTTCTTCCCCACCCCAGATTTTTCTTTTTACAAAAAATTCTTGTGATAAATTTTCTTCGCTTTTTAAGACATAAATTGGAATAAACTAAAAAGATATAATAAGCAACAAGACGCTTATGACCTACAAAGAGGGTTGACGCGTCGTTAAACACGAAATCATCATCATCATAATAAGCAACAAATATGTTTGGAGCTCAAATCTCAATTGAATTTAGAAACTGGGGGTGGGGAAGAACTGGGCTGGCCCGTTTCTTCCCCACCCCAGATTTTTCTGTTTACAAAAAATTCTTGTGATAAATTTCCTACGCTTTTTTAGACAAAAGTTGGTATAAACTAAAAAGATATAAGAAGCAACAAATATGTTTGGAGCTCAAATCTCAATTGAATTTAGAAACTGGGGGTGGGGAAGAACTGGGCCGGCCCGTTTCTTCCCCACCCCAGATTTTTCTGTTTGTAAAACATTCTTGTGATAAATTTTCTTCGCTTTTTAAGATAAAAGTTGGTATAAACTAAAAAGATATAATAAGCAACAAATGTTTGGAGCTCAAATCTAATTAGAATTTTGAGACTGGGGGTGGGGAAGAACTGGGCCGGCCCATTTCTTCCCCACCCCAGATTTTTCTGTTTGCAAAAAATTCTTGTGATAAATTTTCTTTGCTTTTTAATTGGAATAAACTAAAAAGATATAATAAGCAAAAAATATTTGGAGATTGGGGTGGGGCGGGACTGGGCCGGCCCAGTTCTTCCCCACCACAGACAACTTAAACATAATAATTGATTTAATTGTACATCACTACAAAAGGTTGGGGAAGAAACGGGTCGCCCCAGTTCTTCCCTGCCTCAGACATCCTCTGATATAACTGACATAACTAGCCAAGGGTGAGGAAGAAATGGGCAGGCCCAGTTCTTCCCCACCCCAGACAACTTCAACGTCATAATTGACTTAACAGTACAACACTTACCAAGGGTGGGGAAGAAACCCGCAGCACAGTCCTTCCCCACCCAAGACATCTTCAGCAATATAACTGAAATAACTGTACAACACTACCCAAGGGTGGGGGAAGAAACGGGCCACCCCAGTTCTTCTCCACCCCAGACATATTCAGTGATATAACGGACATAACTGTACAACACTACCCAGGGGTGGGGAAGAAATGGGTTGGCCAAGTTCTTCCCCACCCCAACACCTTCAATGTCATAATTGACTTAACAGTACAATACTTACCAAGGGTGGGAAAGAAACTGGCCCAGTTCTTCCCCACCCAAGACATCTTCAGCAATATAACTGACATAACTGTACAACACTACCCAAGGGTGGGGAAGAAACAGGCTGGCCAAGTTCTTCCCCCACCCCTGAGTCTCCGAATTCTATTGAAATTTAAGTGCCAAACATTTGTTGCTTATTATATCTGTTTAGTTAATACCAATTTATGTCTTTAAAAGTGAAGAAAATTTATCACAAGAATTTTTAGTAAACAGAAACATCTGGGGTGGGGAAGAAACGGGCCGGCCCAGTTCTTCCCCACAACCCAGTCTCCAAATTCTATTAAGATTTGAGCTCCAAACATTTGTTGCTTATTATATCTGTTTAGTTTATACTAATTTATGTCTTAAAAAGCAAAGGAAATTTATCACAAGAATTATTAGTAAGTAGAAACATCTGGGGTGGGGAAGAACTGGGCCGGCCCAGTTCTTCCCCACCCCAGCCTCCAAATTTTCTTGATAATAAAGCTCCATACATTGTTTGCTTATTATATCTTTGTAGTTTATACCAATTTTTGTCCTAAAAAGCAAAGGAAATTTATCACAAGAATCATTAGTGAACAGAAACATCTGGGGTTGGGAAGAACTGGGCCGGCCCAGTTCTTCCCCACCCCCCAGTCTCCGAATTCTATTGAAATTTAAGGGCCAAACATTTATTGCTTATTATAACTCTGTAGTTAATACCAATTTATGTCTTTAAAAGTGAAGAACATTTATCACAAATATTTTTAGTAAACAGAAAAATCTATGGTGGGGAAGAAATGGGCCGGCCCTGTTCTTCCCCGGGGAAGAAATGGGACGGCCCAGTTCTTCCCCACCCCCACTTTCCAAATTATATTTAGGTTGGAGCACTAAAGGGTTGTTGCTTATTATATCTGTTTAGTTAATACCAATTAATGTCATAAAAAGCTAAGAAAATTAATCATAGATACTGGAATTGGGATGAAAATTTCCTTGGATCTCCATATATTGTATGGCATAGAGAAAATTTTGCCATTCAAACTGTAAGGACTCAAAACTAATTCAGAATGGTTTCTTTTTGAATTTTTAACAATTTGTGAGGCATAAATTACTCGTTCTCTATGCTTCTAAAACAATTTCAGGTGGGGAAGAAACTGACTGGGTGGGGAAGAAACTGACTAGTCAGTTTCTTCCCCGGGGAAGAAACGGGCCGGCCCAGTTCTTCCCCGGGGAAGAAACTGACTGGGGGGAAGAACCGGCCTGTTACACCGGATATGCCTTATTTTCCAAACAATGAAGATCCAGATCAGATGGCTTCTGACGAAGCCATCTGATCAGGATCTACATTGTTTTCCATTCAGATTGTGAATTTGTTGCAATAATTTGCATCATGTAATCTGATTGGTTGATAATCGGAAGTGGGTGTGGCATATATGAATATTCAGCAGGACAAGGGTTAAGAATGTTTTCAGCTGATTATAGAAGAAGCACAGTTTATCCAGTATCTATCCACGGGGGTTTCTTTGAATGTGAAAAAAATGGCAGCTTTGTTTGTATTCTCTCACATATTTTCTTGAATATCTGGGACCAGTTCTTCAAAGCTAACAAGGACGGTAGTTAACCTTCACCATGCTGAATATTTCAATTTACTACACTCCTCCCCAGTTTCAGTTTTTTTGTGTTTCTTTGTTTGTACTGGAGTTTAAAGGCCCAGTCAACACTAATTAGGTCATTTTTTAGCCGGTCAAGTTACATATCCACACTTTTCCTGGGCAGGCCTATACATAAGTGGTTAACCAGTACAGTGCACATTCTGTCGCCAGAAACTGACAACTGCCTTTCTTGAATCAGCGGAAGAGAGAGAATGACCTTAGAAAAGATTTAATGATCAACCTCGAGGAAGGAATGTTGCGGACCCCGGCAGTTATCGAACCTGCGTCCTCCTGATCACCAGTCAGACACGCATCCAACTGAGCTACCGAGGTCGGCAGTCTTTCGTGTTGCATGATTTTATCCATGAGTTCAGAAGCAGAGTAGAAAAAAGTATAGAGCCTGATCAGCTAGCTTCCAAGAAGCCAGTTGTTCTGGATCTGTACTGTTAATAAAAAGGGTACATCTGTTTCAGTATGGTGAGGGTTAGCATTAAGGGGAATGGGAACACCTTCAGGGGAGGCAACTCCTGCAAAAGTTTTTTTGTCTCCCATGTCAATAGGGGTCAACTCTTAAAGGAAAGAATTTGCTCCTCTGGAGCAAATTCTTTCCTTTAAGAGTAGACCCCTTTTTCAGTATGACAGGGCTTATAGAAAACCGAAACAGGAATTCCCGAAAGTTGTCTCCCTTTGAAAAATGGTGGAAAAGTCTGCTGGGTGTTCCCATACCCCTTAAGAGGCTTGCTTATATATGTTGGCTTATACATGATGTGGCCTTTTGATACGGGCCTTGTCATACGTTCCTTGTGCAAAGCTACAAAGTTCCACATAATGTAGCAAAGAAAGTGAAAAAAATATTCGACAGAGCTGCCATCCAATTACAATATAGTCTCGCTATAATTGACAGGTTAGAAATGTACAACCTTGGTACAGTGCAGCTATTGTGTTTAATAGAAAGGACGAAAATAGACTTGAAACAATGCACGGGGGCAAGTATAAGACACAGTTACAGATAAGGACTGGAGGCATATCATGGATAATTAAGGGATAATTTACTTTATTTATTATTACAAGAGGTGATTCTAACAAGTACCCACAACATATGTTTTTATGGAGAAATAAGACAAAATTATCTTGAAATTATCCCAAATTACAAGGATAATCAAGGGATAATTTGGCCGGCCTCGGTAGCTCAGTCTGATGCACGTCTGACTGGTGATCAGGAGGACCCGGGTTCGATTCCCCTGCCGGGGTCGCCAACATTCTTTTGTGGAGATTGATCAAGAAATCTTTTCTACGGTCATTCTCTCCCTTCCACTGATTCAAGAAGGGCAGTTGTCAGTTTCTGGCGAAAGGGTCGTAACTAATGTTGAGAGAACTTGTGACCCAACCCCATTGCACACATATATATGTAATAGTTGCAATAAAATATGTTTATACAAAAGAATGCACTGTACTGGTTAACTGCTTATGTATAAGCTTGCCCAGGAAAAGTGTGGATAGGTAAACTGACCGGCTCAAAAATGACCTAAAAATTATGTTGACTTGGCCGTTAAACTTCATTGCAAACAAACAAGCGATAATTTATTTTATTTATTATTACAAACATATGTTGTGGGTACTTGTTAGAATCGCCTCATTGAGGTGATTCTGACAAGTACCCACAACCTATGTTTTTATAGAGAAATAAGAAAAATTATCCCGAAATTTTCCTCTTTACACAGCCTTATCTGTAAGGTATTATGGTTTCATTATTATCATGTTGACAAGTCTTTAAAATGAATACTCTTGTAAGCCCAGCATTGGCCTCCATGGCCTGGTGGGTAAGGGTGCTATCTCTTAATCATTAAATCTCATATCCCTGTGTGGCCCCCGCCCACAGGGGCTTGAAGAAATATATAGGCTGCATGATGCTTCCACGCAGAGCTGAATCCGGCCCGCACACTAGTACTGGTAAACGGCTTAGAGGATCTAAGCCTGTCCAGGAACCGCGGTGCGAGGCGGACCGTCCATGCTAATAAACCCTATTGGTTTCATTGGGCGACAGGGCTTGAGATGTCATTTCATCTCAATGTCGGGTAAAAGTCCCACAAAATTGGAAGCAACGTCTCCAAAATGACCTTTACAGTGTTGACGGGGACGTTAAACCTCAAATCAACCAACCATCATATCCCTGTGGGTTCAAGTCTCATTCAGGAGACATGTGAGATGCCAAGTTCTGCAAGGAAAGATCAGATGGTTTTCTCTTGGTACACTGGTTTTCACCCACCTTAATTACAATAAAAGAATTGTAAACACAGCATTAACCCTTTTTGTACCAGATGTAATCTTTCATCTTGTATTAAGCAGGAGTCCATTTCAAAAGTTAGGGTGTCATGTTGTGTATTCTTCCAAAACTATTTGGAAATTGGCTGAAAATTTTGCAAACAGTGTAGGCCCTGATCAGACACCGGGTTCTGCGGCATCTGATGTTGGCCTGCACTGTTTGCCAATTACCCATTTTGGGGTTTCCGGTACTAAATGGGTTAAACAAGAGAAGGGTAGTTTATATTTTTAGGCATTATCTTCCTTACTTTTTGTTCTGATGCATACATTAAGTGGGTTCCCATTAGGACCACCTGAATAAGGTGGCTCAAAGGAGCACCCACAATCTATGTTTAGAACATAAATAAGGAAAACACCTTGAAATATCAGTGGAATTATGTCATTGTGGGAGATCAGAAAGGAAGCATTTTGTAATATGTTCTCCTACGGCATTTTATGTTAAGTTAACATTCATTCTGGACAGAGGCATTTTGCATTCTGGACAGAGGCAACAAACTCGGGCTACAGTCTTTCCACTTACATGTACACCAAGGTCCAGTTGTTCAAAGTATCGTTCGCTTAATGAACTTGTTAATGGGTAAAATTTTAACTTTCTATCAAGTACGATAGATGGTATTTTTGCAGTAAAAATGAGTGAAGCTTTAGCAAAAGCTACTCATTTTTTTTTTTTTTTCAGCAAAAAAATAGCATATAAATATGGCCTCATTTATTGAGTAGCAAAAGCTACTCAGTTTTGTTTTGTTTTTTCTCAGCAAAAATATGTTTTCTTTTAGGAAGTGTCTGCTGACAGCCGGCTGGCACCAGACTTTTAGGTCTAGTGACAGCCGGCTGTCACCAGACCTAAAAGTCTGCTGACAGCCGGCTATAATATTTGTTCACTAATAAGCATATATCTTTTTCGGTATTGAAATTTTCTTTTTTCATGACATCCTACACTGCTTCTAGAACTTTGTTGAATAGTGAAGGTATCATATGTAGTCTTGAATTTTTTGTCAAACTTAGTGTAATTACCGGTACTAATAATCCTGGTTTTATTGCAACCTAGCAATCATAATTGTTGAATAGCAAGAGATATTTCTGGTATCTTACATGTTCAAACTGTGGATAACGCACAGCTTAGACTTAAGGATAAACTCAGTGGTCATCTTAATACACAAGCTGTTGCAGGACAACATAGCTCACCTGTTTCACACATTGTCTACCTATATTTCACATTTGTATGGCTCAGGCTTTTTAAAACAGCTCTATCAAAATATTTTTATAGGGTTTCATACAAAATCAAATATATTCCATTTATGACATTGCTCCATTAAACTGTATTCAAAATATAAGGCAAAATCACTGAACAATGAAATATAGGTCACATTAACTACATTTACATTTTGAGAGCAACCATCATGTGACATGGAACTAATGTACGAAGTTTTTCCAACAAAATGCCTTCAAAATATATGGTAAAATCACTGAACCTAGAAATGTAGGCCACACTGACCTACATAATTATATTTAGAGGTAATCATCGGGTCACATGGAATCTTTAGTGCAGGTGTGAAGTTTCTCCATCAAATAGTATTAAAGAATTAGATGTAAGGGGAAATCCCTGAACGATAAAATACAGGTCATACTGTCAAACCTAGATATATTGTAATGTCAATCATCAGGTCACATTGTATTAATATCCAAAGTATGAGATTTATCCAACAACAAATAGTCTTCAAGATGTAAAGACGGCCCCGCCCATCGGGGCTTGAAGAAATATATGGGCTGCATGATGCTTCCAAGCAGAGCTGAAACCGACCCGCACACGAGCACTGGTAAACTGCTTAGAGGATCTAAGCCTGCCCAGGTAAAGCGGTGCGAGTCAGCCCGCCCTTGCTTATAAACCATATTGGTTCAATGGGCGGCAGGGCTTGAGATGTCATTTCATCTCAATGTTGGGTAAAATTCCCACAAAATTGGAAGCAACATCTCCAAAATGACCTTTACAGTGTTGACGGGGACATCAATCCTAAAATCAAACATACAAATCAAGATGTAAAGCAAACTCACTGAACTATGAAATATACATGTAGGTCACATTGACCTCAATACATGTATATTTTTGAGGTCAATCATCAGGTCAATAATATCACAGGTATTTCACCAACGAATAGTTTTCAGAATATAAGGTAAAATCACTGGACCGTCAACTGTAGATCTTCATGACCTTTACTCTTTCATGCCTGATCCAATGTTAAATTCTAACAATATCATTCAGTATTCAAGGGAATCTACTCTAGACTATATTACTACTGTACATACTTCAGGAGTTATGTAACTTGGTTATCTATGACGTCATGACGTCATAGTAACGTCATAGCAACGACGTCATGTAGTTTCCATGTAAAGACTGTACTATTGTGCCTGATAAACAGGACTTAAAGTAGACTGAGTTTCTTGTGATATTTTAATCAATGGTAGCAGAGCGAGGTTGACCAAGGAGGAGGATTTCAGTGGCAGACTGTCTGCGGGCAGTTTATTTTGTGGACTACTGAGGTAGTAACTTTAGTGATCTGTTGTGTGCTGGCTGAGACCAACATAACAGTTTTTAGTGACTATGGCGACTAGGATTGATCCCCCAAACCTTGGGTGTAAAGCATATGAATTATACAGACAAGAACTTTTAGCATGGCGAGAGGTTACAGATTTGCGCAAAGAGAAACAAGGAGTGGCTATTGCCCTGTCACTACCCGAAAATGACAAGTCACAAATCAGGGAAAAGGTCTTTGAGCAGATTAGTTTGAATGACTTGAAGAAGGAAGATGGCCTAGATGTTTTAATTGATTTTTTAGACCATCAGCTGAAGAAGGATGACCTTGCTGATAGCCTTGAAAAATTTGAAGAGTTTGAGGATTTTCAAAGGAAAGAGGGCATGGGTATAACACAGTTCATTGCTGCATTTGACTCCAGATACAAAAAGATTGAAAAGTTAAGGATGACCTTGCCTTCAGAAATTTTGGCATTTAAACTCTTGAGAAGGGCCAATATTAGTAAAGAAGAAAAGCTTCTTGTGCTGACAGGGATGAATTATGAAAAGAGAGACACCTTGTATGAGGAAGCAAAGAAGTCTCTTAAAAAATTTAAGGGTGACCTCACTGAGGGACATGAAGCTTCCACCATTAAACTCGAGCCGGCCTTTTTAGCAGCAAATGAAGAGGCATTATTGGCAGCAGGGTATGTAAAATCACAACGTTGCGGAAAGTCCTGCAATTCAGGTAAGGGCGGATTCAGTCAATACAGTCGTGGACAACAATATAGTAGGAAAATGAACCCAACAGGCCCAGATGGTAAGCCCCTAACATGCAAATGCTGTGGCTCTTATCGGCATTTTATCGCAGACTGTCCACACAGCTGGGAGAGAACTTCCAAAGGAAAAGAGAAATTTGCAAAAGTCAACCTGACAGAGGAAGAGCATGCAGTTTTATTCACAGGATACAATAAGGGGGAAATTGTCCAACTGGGCATAGAAGCGCGTAATTGTGCAGTGCTGGACAGTGCCTGTAGTAGTACTGTCTGTGGAGCAAACTGGCTTGACAACTACCTGACATCATTGAACCAAGAGGACAAGACAAGGATACATCATTCTGTTGGTCATAAGGTATTTAAATTTGGTGGTGGTGAACGATTGAAATCACAAGGTGAGTATCATATTCCAGCTGTGATTGCAGGGAAAGAGGTAACCATCAAAACGGACGTTGTCAAATCTGATATACCTTTGCTGCTGTCCCGTAAATCCATGAAAATAGCGGGTGTAAAGATGGATCTAGAAACAGACACAGCCAAAATCTTTGGCAAAGACATTGCCTTGAATCTCACAACATCAGGACACTATTGCATACCTATTGATAGGGCAGAGAAAATACCAGTTGATGAGGTATTTTCAACAAGTCTTGAAGAAATGGATGACAAGAACAGGTATGATACACTTCTTAAATTACACAGAAAATTTGCCCATCCACCCATGAAAAAGCTTAAGTCACTTCTGCAGCATGCTGGCCAGTGGAATGATGTTTACAAGGATCTGTTGGAAGAAATCACTAAAACATGTACTCTGTGTAAGCAGTATGCCAAAACACCCCCACGGCCTGTGGTTGCTTTGCCTATGGCATCTAATTTCAATGAAAAAGTTGCTATGGACCTGAAGCAGTGGAATGGACAATGGATCCTTCACATCATAGACATGTGGTCCAGATACACAGTATCTGTTTTCATTCTGAGGAAGAAGTCCAGTGATGTAATAAATGCACTAATGCAGCGATGGATTGCTGTTTTTGGTGTTATGGAAGCAATATTGACAGATAACGGGGGCGAGTTCAGTTCAGATGAAATGAGGGAGGTAATGTCAATCCTGAATGTGCGAGTCCTTACGACAGCAGCCGAAAGTCCCTTTCAAAATGGTCTGTGTGAGCGGGTCCATGCAGTGACTGACATGATGCTGTTAAAACTACAGGAAGAAAACAAGGAAACTGACAGTCAGACATTACTATCTTGGGCAAACATGGCCAGGAATGTGTTGCAGATGTGGAATGGATACAGTAGTCACCAATTAGTGTTTGGACAAAACCCAAACTTACCAAGCATAATGACAGACAAACTACCTGCCCTCGAAGGATCAACTAGCAGTGCAACATTTGCACGGCATTTAAATGCTTTGCATGAAGCACGAAAGGCATATGTTCAGACTGAATGGAATGAAAGAATAAGGAGGGCTTTGCATACAAAGGTGAGGGCTGCAGAACATATATATGAAAATGGAGACTCAGTATTTTATAAAAGAGAAGGAAAAGAAAGATGGATGGGGCCAGCTAGTGTGGTTTTCCAGGACGGTAAAGTTGTGTTTGTAAGACATGGTGGAGTATTTGTCAGGGTCTCTCCTAATAGACTGACCAAAATACAGGAAACTGAAAGACAAGGACAACTTGAAACAGACTGCAATGAGAGCAAAAATCCAGATGGCTCAGACAAAACGTCAGCTGGAACAGAAAAATCCAGTGTGTCAGAAATAGTGCCAGTTCCTGAAGAAGATCTCCGAGACACTGTTGACAATGATAGTTTAAAAACAGTTCCAGACAAACCTAAATCTTTGAGAAAAAATGACAATATCAGATACAGACTGGATGATACATGGGTTAATGGGACAGTTTTAAGTAGAGCTGGAAAAGCATCTGGCAAGTATAAAACATGGTACAACATCATGGATGAAAACAATGTCGAAAGAAGTATTGACCTAGGCACTGTAGAATGGGAAAAGGTGCTTGAAACAGAAATTAATGTGGCATCAGTCACCAAGCATCAGATTTCGAGAGATGACAACATCTTCATGGCTAAGGAAAGGGAATTGGATAAATTAGCAGAGTTTGAAACCTACGAAGAAGTCGTGAACGGTGGACAACGAACTTTGTCCACAAGATGGGTCATAACAAACAAAGGCGGGAAAACTAAAGCAAGGCTAGTTGTGAGAGGTTTTGAGGAAAGAGATCTGGAAACACCTCTAGACAGTCCTACAGTTGGTAAGGGGGCAATGAGGATGTTTCTGTCAGTTGCAGCACTTGAACAGTGGACCGTGAAGACCACCGATATCAAATCTGCGTTTTTACAAGGGAAAGAATTAGAAAGAGAGATTTATGTGAAACCTCCTAAAGAAAGCAGGACACAAAAACATAAAATCTGGAAACTGAAACATGGCCTGTATGGACTCAAAGATGGTGCAAGGCAATTCTATGAAAGCGTAAAAGAAGAACTGTTGAAACTAGGTTTGACACAGTGCATGTTAGATCCTGCACTATTTTACTTGCAAAAGAACAAAGAGCTTCAAGGGGTAATATGTTGTCATGTTGATGACTTCATGCATGCTGGAGATCAGGATTTTGAAAGGCTGATGGAAAAGTTGAGACTCCGATTTTCTGCAGGAAGGGTTGAAGAGAAAGCATTCAAATATATTGGCTTTCAAATATCCCAGCTTTCAAGCAAGATAATTCTAGACCATTCCGGCTACATCAATAACATGAAAAATATAGTTTTGGATCCTGGGAGAGCATCCGAGAACAAACATAATTTATTAGATGAGAAAGAACAGACCCAGTTTAGACAACTGGTTGGACAGCTGAACTGGGCAGTACAGGGCTCTAGACCAGATATGGCATATGAGATGATCACACTGAGTACAAAACTGAAACAAGGTACTATTGGGGATCTTGTCAGGGCCGTCAAGAAAATCAGTAGAATGAAGGATGTTCAGTCCTATCTGACTTTTCCTCAACTGGATAAAAGAAGCAGATTAAAGCTGGTAGTCTTTACAGATGCATCACTTGGAAACATCAATGATGGGACTGGCAGTACCGGTGCCTTTGTCATCTGGTTAATGGATGGCTCTGGCCAATGCTGTCCAATTACATGGAATGCCAAAAAGATCAAACGAGTTGTGAGATCAACTCTGGCAGCTGAAATGCTGAGCTTAGGAGAGGGTCTAGAAGCCAGCTTTTACTACAGACAAATGCTGGAGGATATTATGGGATTGGAACCCAAATCCATCACTATGGAGGCCTACGTGGACAATAAGAGCGTCATCGAAGCGATTTTATCCACAAGAATGGTGGAGGACAAACGCCTGCGAGTTGATGTTGCTGCAATCCAGGAATCACTGAAGTTGCAAGACTTTAATCATATCAAATGGGTACCAGGACATTTGCAACTTGCAAATGTAATGACAAAACAGGGAGCATCAGGATTTCATTTACTCAATGTATTACAGTCAGGCAAGATGCTGACTGAATTACTAAATCAATGATTCTGGACTGGAAATTTAAACACCAAAGTAATTCTTAGAATTTTATGCAACACTCAATTCTGCTGACCAAAAAGATTTCAGAAAAACAAAAGACATAATATAATTAATGTTAAATTCTAACAATATCAGCCAGTATTCAAGGGAATCTACTCTAGACTATATTACTACTGTACATACTTCAGGAGTTATGTAACTTGGTTATCTATGACGTCATGACGTCATAGTAACGTCATAGCAACGACGTCATGTAGTTTCCATGTAAAGACTGTACTATTGTGCCTGATAAACAGGACTTAAAGTAGACTGAGTTTCTTGTGATATTTTAATCAACTAGTTGGCTGATATATAGCTCAATGTGTCTATAACTTGTTAGCATGATGGAAATGTATACCCTATAACAAATTACAAAGTTGTCCTAGATTTTGACCCCTAGCCCCACCCCCAGACATGAACCCAGGGGTTTTGTTCTTTTGGAAACTTAGAAGACCCTTACAGTTACCAAAGTTTTAAATATGAATGCTCTGTGATGAGTGACTGTTGAGATATAAGCATATGAATAACTTTAACACAGTGTTATGAGAACGCACACGCAAAATTTAATGCGCATGCTGACAGCTAAGGTGACAACAATAGCTCTTCTTGTACTTCGTACAGGCGAGCTAATGGTATTTTCTCTGTTATGACTTGGCATATTTATGCCCCCCCACCGAACGGGAGAGGAACATATTGTTTTTGGTACGGATCCCATCGGCTTATGCATATGCGTGGGTGCGACACTTTCATGTGTGCAAGATAGCTCATGAACTACTGTGAGTGGATTAAATTTGCATGGATGAAATATTTGGTCAGGATGAAGATCTGATGGGGGTTTTGTGACCTTGATCTCATTTTCAAGGTCACAGCAGTGCTGTTAAATTAAGCTTGTTCTGAAAGGGGGATGTGGTGGGGGACATCCGATTTATTTTTTTTTTTTCAGAAAACTAGTTCTAGTTTCATTATCTTTACATCAAATTAAAGGCAAGGCATTGAAGTTCTTTTTCATTTATTTCAATGGTATTTTTGTTATAATCAAAAATACAAATTTTAGCTATGATTTACTTTAGGTTTTTGTGGCCTAGACCTCATTTTCAAGGTCAAATTGAAATGTAAGATATTAATTGTGATAGTGGGTGGGGGGGTGGGGACATAGGTTTTCTCTTAAAACATTTCTAGTTCTCTGATTGGATCATGAGATTGGATAGCCAAATATTGGACATTCTTTAGACCTGTGTGACCTTGAAAAGTAGAATCTAATCAAATTTAGCTGGAATTCATTATTTGGTTCTGGGGAAGGAAAAGTTGATAATCTTTGAAAAAATGTTGGACCATTTTGGTCTTGAATAGTTAATCATGGTCACTAAAATTTTGTCAAATACTTTGTGTGTTGAACGGATGACTGGAGGTCATCATTTGGTCCAGAATACATATAGCAGAGTGCAAAATGAGACAAACTTGTACTTGTATGACTTAGTCAAGGTCAGCAGAACCTTATCAAGTCTTTGGTAGATCATACCAAATTTGGAACAAATTCGACAGCTTTTGGAAGCCTGAAATCTTGAACGAAGTCAGGGTCACAAAACTTAGTCACTGATTTGTGTTTTTGCCTGTTCTTGGCAATGCACTCACTATATGCAAATTTGGCTAGAATCCACAAAATTTATGCTGTAGAAAGATGCTTTGATGGACACAGCAAGATGGATTGGCACCATAAACATAATGCCCTGCACACCCCACCGCCCCCCATCTTCCTGCACAGTGTTATAACACATTATATCAGAGTCAAAAAGAAGTTCAATTTTATGGAAGAATTTATCTAACAGAGTCTATTATTGTTTCTCCTCCCCTTTGCTCGGGGACGAAACTATTATAGACACATTTGGCAAGTTCTGCCAAATATTGTTCTTCGTTTTTTCAATTACTCTACTACAGTAAAACCTGTCATAGCAGCCACCTCTATTAAGCAAGCAACCTGTCTTAAGCAAGCATGTCTTCAGTTTCCCAAAAAGGAAGATGCATAAAAATTCACCTGTATTAAGCAAGCACATTTGTGATTGCTTAATACAGGTTGGACTGTATTATGATACAACATGTTTTAACAAAAACAAAAGTTGTTGTTTTTTCTAATTAATGGGCAAAAACCTGTCTCATATCATAGAGCTTTTACAGAAAATGCCCCAATAATCCTGCAGTCTCCAGTCATTGATAAATACATGTACTTGAGCCAAAAGATCCAGGTACAATTCTGTTGCTTGATAGAGAAACTTTATGATTTTTTGCCAAAGAGTGAGTGTTTGAGTTTTACGTCCCACCAATAGCTTAGGTAATACGGAGATGGGACCTCAGTTTAAAGACTCATCCGAAAGTCTGGAGAAGCCCGGGATTGTCCCTGCGACCCCTGGTTTACAAGGCGAGTAGCGTAACCACTACACCACGGAGGCTTCTTTTTTGCCAAAGATGGGAGTTGTAAAATTCACATAGAGCAAATAAAATGACATATCTTTGCATAGTTTGGCAGCATGCAGAAGATTTCTAAAGCTTATAGGCCTGACAACCTTTTAGATTATGAATCCCCAATTAATTCTTTCAGGTCTTGAGTCTTGACTGATATGGAAGAACCCCACTCACCCAGACCTTCCCATGAAATATTAACTTTTAATAAACTTATAAATATTTAATGTCTTTTAAGCTTTCATTTTCACTATTCAACAAAGTGCTTGAAGTAGTATAGCATATTATGACAAACAATAATTTTAAAAGTGGAAAATTGTATACAAATGTACATACTATTGATCAAATATTTTTGCTGGCTGTCAGCAGACTTTTATGTCTGGTGACAGCCGGCTGTCACTAGACCTAAAAGTCTGATGCCAGCCGGCTGTCAGCAGACCTCGCCTTTATTTTATATATATCAAACTTGCTAGAACATTATTAATGGTTTGACCACTAACAACACCCGTTATGATGATGCTTTGAAAAAGTGGGCCTAGTTCATGTTCAACATGAACATGAAGCCAGATAGAAAAATCAATGTGCCTTTCCAACCCTAACCTTTATCCTGCTGAATATATTAATTTAGCCACACCCAATTCAGATTTTGCAGCAATCAAATCACTTAATAAAATGCATTCATACAGATCATACAGATCACAAACTGCATGACATTGTAGACCCTGATCAGATGGCTTCTTGAGAACCCATCTGATCTAGATCTACACTGTTTGCAAAGGTAAGTGTTGTCAAATAAATTTTGAAAGGTTTTTTTTTTTTTCAAATTATTTTTCAGTCACAACTTAAAAGCAGAATGGCACAAAATGTAGATCCATTTGAGACACTGGGCTGGATCTACACATTTTGCAAAGACGTCTTATCCGGTTTGCAGGACTACAAGGATCAGGACAATCTATCCCCTGTACCCCCACCCCCTCACTGATCCACACACACACACATATACATACACAAACACACACACCACAACCTCATTATAACACTGTTCCTTATAATGCGGTTTTGGATATAAAATAGTTTCAATATGGATACCAAAACTGTATAGATTATATAGAAAAATGACCATAAATGGTCATTTTTCTATATAATCTATTCATTTTTGTTGGATATAACACAGTAGTTTAACACTCTTCTTTGTACCCCAACAATAGTGTTATAGTGTTGTGCAGCCTCTGATCTGGGCCTGCACTGTTTGCCAAGGTACCCGATTAGGTGTTTCCGGCATGCAATGGGTTAAGGAAACTATGAACCCATTTTATACGGGAGATCCCAAAATGTGATGCTGACAAACAGGGCAGGCTCAGATCAGACACAGCAGAACATGGTGTCTAATTGGGGCCTGTGTTTGCAAAACATTCAGACACTTTCCATGTAAGTCACAAAGATAACACTTTGACACCCCTGACTTTTGAAATGGACTCTCGTATATAATGTAGAAGCCTCCGTGGTGTAGTGGTTACGCTACTCGCCTTGTAAACCAGGGGTCGCAGGATTGATCCTGGGCTTTTCCAGACTTTCGGATGAGTCTTTAAACCGAGGTCCCGTCTCAGTATGACCTTAGCTGTTGGTGGGACAAAAAACTCAAACACTCACTCACTCGTATATAAGGTCGCATATCCCATTCAGTACAAAATGGGTGAAACAGCAGTCATTAACCCATTGTAGGCAGGAAACCCCTGGAGGGGTACCTTGGCAAACAGTGCAGGCTGAGAACAGACAACGCAGAATGCGGCGTCTGATCAAGGCCTGCACTATTTGCTAACAGAATTTTCTGTCAAAAATCGAATAAAAACAAAAAAAAAAAAAAAATAGGCCTACCACCCCTTACATGCAAAATGGACTTGTCCAACCTAAAACAATGGAAGGGTTCACTGGTGTCCAGTGGGTTAATTTCTTTGCTGAAAGTATAAATGTTTTTATGTGTGTGTTTGAGTTTTACGTCCCACCAGCATCTAATGCCATACAAAGATGGGACATTGGTTTAAAGACTCATCCCTGGAGAAGTCTGGAGAAGCCCGGAATCGAGCCCAACAACCCTGGTTTATGAGGCAAGTAGCATAACCACTACACCACGGGGTCTTCTAAATGTTTTTATGTGTTCATGTTCTAAAAGTCTAGCTAAGTAGAAGTAAAACAAAGATCAGGAATCGATACAATTAACTTACTCCACCCATCAAAGACACCAAAGGGAAAGAAACACAAACATGAAGCGACCAGACCAACCCTCTTTAAATCAACATTTGATATGACGACAAAACAATGACAGTTTTCACGTTCTGCATGCTGGGTATTTTTTTTACCAGACGACAGTTTAAAATATTTTTCTTATTTTTCCTATAAAAAAGGATTTGGCATTCCAATTTGCATGAAATGCCAAGCCTGTTTTCAGGGAAAAATAAGAAAAAAATTACCAACTTGTCATCTGCTGAATTGGCCAATATAGGTCCAAATACTCATGCTTATGACCTCAAGGACAACGTCATGGACTTAGCAACTTTATGTTTTTAGACCATGTGCTGCATTTAGTTTACATTTGTTATACTGATAGGTATAGGGTCAACAGTTGTATTCAGCGATACAGATATGCTCATAGTCTCAAGGCCAAGGTCACTCTTTTTTGGAAATTTCATGCTGAATTTTGTAATACCTAAAATTGTCCAAACCATTTGATGGATTTGGTACATATATTGGTATGCTGATATGTAAACATGTACAGTAACATTCCTATATTAAGAGAAGGCTCCGTGGTGCAATGGTTACGCTACTCGCTAAACCAGGGATCGCAGGATCGATCCTGGGCTTCTCCAGACTTCCGATGAGTCTTTAAACCGAGGTCCCGTCTCCGTATGACCTTAGCTGTTGGTGGGATGTAAAACTCAAACATTCACTCACTCCTATATTAAGACCACCTTTGGGACTGTTCAAAAGTGGTCTTTAAAGACCACTTTTGAACAGTCTCAAACGCAGTCTCTTACCAGAGGACACTGGATGCAGAATATACAAAGAAATAATAACTGAAACCTTCAAAATATGCTTTAAAAAAAGCATAATTAGTCTTAATTTTAGATGGTCTTAATAGCGGAATTTTAAGCCCCCGCCCATCGGGCTTGAAGAAATATATGGGCTGCATGATGCTTCGACGCAGAGCTGAATCCGACCTGCACACAAGTACTGGTAAACAGCTTAGAGGATCTAAGCCTGCCCAGGCAAAGCGGTGCGCACTAGTCGGACCGTCCAGGATTAAAAACCATATTGGTTTCATCGGGCGACAGGGCTTGAGATGTCATTTCATCTCAATGTCGGGTAAAAGTCCCCTAAAATTGGAAGCAACGTCTCCAAAATGACCTTTACAGTGTTGACTGGGATGTTAAACCTCAAATCAAACAAACAAACAAAACAATAGCGGAATTTTACTGTATGTTCAAAGTTTTATTCAGCAATATGCAGTTCATGCTCATATTGTTTTTTTCCTCTGCAGATGGCGCTGGAATCAACATTCCATCAGTGTTTATCAGTTGGTCAGATGGTAATATCCTGCAGACAGACTACTGCTACTTCTGTACCAGTCTGGCAGCTGCGAAAGGAAAGTAAGTACAGTCCTACAGTCCATATCAGCCAATTAAGAGGAGTACAGAGGAGGATTTTTGGGATAATTTTTCTTATTTCTCCATTTAAACATATGTTTTGGGTACACCACAACCTCATTAGAACACGGTTCATTATCCCCTCGCACAACATAGTTGTGAGGGGGGGGTATAGCATTTGTACCGTACGTACGTACTTTTGTCATCGCTCTAGTGCCTACATTTCTTGATTGATTATAATATAACTTCACACAAATGTTCCTTATAAAAAAATCTCGAGCGAGTTCGACTTTCAAGGTCATGACCTCAAGGTCAAGGTCACTGTGACTATTTTTACAAAAACTTTGTCATCGCTCTAGCGCCTACATTTCTTCACCAATTTCAATATAACTTCACACAAATGTTCCTTATAAAAAATCTCGGGTGAGTTAGACTTTCAAGGTCATGACCTCAAGGTCAAGGTCACTGTAGCTATTTTTAGAAAAACTTTGTCATCGCTCTAGCACCTACATTTCTTCACCAATTTCAATATAACTTCACACAAATGTTCCTTATAAAAAAATCTCGAGCGAGTTCGACTTTCAAGGTCATGACCCCAAGGTCAAGGTCACTGTGGCTATTTTTAGAAAAACTTTGTCATCGCTCTAGCGCCTCCATTTCTCCACCAATTTCAATATAACTTCACACAAATGTTCCTTATAAAAATACCTCGAGCGAGTTCGACTTTCAAGGTCATGGCATCAAGGTCAAGGTCACCTTGGCTATTTTTAGATAAAATTTGTCATCGCTCTAGCGCCTACATTTCTGCACTGATTTCAATATAACTTCACACAAATGTTTCTTATGACAATATCTCGAGTGAGTTCAACTTTCAAGGTCATGACCTCAAGGTCAAGGTCACTGTGGCTATTTTTAGAAAAACTTTGTCATCGCTCTAGCGCCTACATTTCTTCACTGATTTCAATATAACTTCACAAGAATGTTCCTTATGACAATATCTCGAGCTAGTTCGACTTTCAGGGTCATGACATCAAGGTCACTGTAGCTATTTTTAGAAAAATTTTGTTATCGCTCTATCGCCTACATTTCTTAACCGATTTCAATATAACTTCACACAAATGTTCCTTATGACAATATCTCTAGCCATTTTGACTTTCAAGGTCAAGGTCACAATGGCTATTTTTAGAAAAACTTTGTCGTCGCTCCATCGTCTACATTTCTTCACCGATTTCAATACAACTTCACACAAATGTTCCTTATGACAATATCTCGAGCGATTTCGACTTTCAAGGTCAAGGTCACTGTGGCTATTTTTAGAAAAACTTTGTCATTGCTCTAGGGACTACATTTCTTCACTGATTTCAATATAACTTCACACAAATGTTCCTTATGACAATACCTCGAGCGAGTTTGACTTTCAAGGTGGCTATTTTCAGACAAACTTTGTTATGGCTCTAGCGCTTACATTTCTTCACCGATTTCAGTATAACTTCACACAAATGTTCCTTATGACAATATCTCGAGCTGTTGTGACTTTCAAGGTCAAGGTCACTGTGGCTATTTTTAGAAAATATTTGCCATCGCTCTAGTGCCTACATTATTGATGGATGTTAATAGAACTTCACACAAATATTTCTTATGATAATATCTCCAGTTGCTTTGACTTTCAAGGTAATGACCTCAAGGTCAAGGTCACTGTGGCTATTTTTAGAAAAAACTTTGTCATCACTCTACCGCCTACATTTATGATTTTAATATAACTTCACACAAAAGATGTTATGATAATATCTTGAGCAAGATCTACTTTCGCGGCCATGGCCTCAAGTCAAGGTCCTTATGACTATTTTTAGAGAAATATTGTCATCACTCTAGAACCTACATTTATTGAAGGATTTTTAAACAAACTTTACACAAATGTTGCATATGATAATATCTCAAGCAAGTTAGACTTTTGCCATTTCAGTGTTTTCCACACACGAAGTTGTCTTGTGCAAGGGGATTTGTATCGCATGCGATGCCTTGTTATAACACGGTTTTGGATATAACACGGTTTCATGATGGATCTCAAAAAATGTATAGATTATATAGAAAAATAACCATAAATGGTCATTTTTCTACATAATCTATACCTTTTCATTTGGATCAGCCCCCGCCCATAAGGGCTTGAAGAAATATATGGGCTGCATGCTTCCCCGCAGAGCTGAATCCGGCCCCCACACTAGTACTGGTAAACCGCTTAGACGATCTAAGCCTGTCCAGGAACTGCGGTGCGAGGCGGACCGTCCATGCTAATAAACCCCATTGGTTTCATTGGGCGACAGGGCTTGAGATGTCATTTCATCTCAATGTCGGGTAAAAGTCCCACAAAATTGGAAGCAACGTCTCCAAAATGACCTTACAGTGTTGACGGGGATGTTAAATCTCAAATCAAACAAACCAAAGTCGTTAAAAATGGTACTAGCTGCTCCTTGCTTGGCACTCAGATTTACGGGGTAGAGCTAGGACTGGTCGACCCAGTGTCAGGATAATGTGACTGAGTGTGGTATCATGTAATGTGTCTGGGACATGACTTCAGTGAGCAGTGAGGCAGCACTATAAAAGTGAGCATTGAGCTCCCTGTCGCAACCAGACACCGTCGTGATATGACTGAAAAATTGTTGAAAGCGACGTTAAACCCGAATTCACACACACACACACACACATGTATGTCGATACCTCTTATCTGTGGCTCCTGATTGCAAGGCTTAAGGAGGATAATTTTCAGATAATTTTCCTAATTTCTTTCTAGAATTATATATTGTGGGTAGTTAATGAGGAAATTCTAACAAGTACCCACAACATATACTTTTATAGCCAAATACGAAATATTAGCCTAAAAATTACCCTCATTAAACCATTTTGTATCCGGAAACCCCAGAATGGGTACCCTGGCAAACAGTGCAGGCTCATATCAGACGCCGCAGAATGCGGTGTCTGATCAGGGCCTACACTATTTGCAAAAAGCTCAGCCATTTTCCAAATCAATTTTGAAGATACCACAACCTGTCATCCCTAACTTGAGAAATGAACTCCTGCTATATATAAGGAGGAAGATTCAATTTGGTACGAAAAGGGTTAAGCTCCCTTATTTGCTCCCCATGTGTGACCTAGCCTTCAGCTGAATTCTCAGCCCCCTGTCCATTGGGGCTTGGAGAAATAGATAGGGCTGCGTTGTGCTTCAACGCAGAGCTAAAACCGGCCACACATGAGTATTGGTGATCCGCTTAGAAGGTCTAAGCTTGCGAAGGCAAACTGCTGCAAATTGGATCATCCATGCATATTAACCCTATTTGTTTCATTGGGCGGCAGGGCTTGAGATGCCATTTCATCTCAATGTTGAATAAAAGTCCCACAAATTGGAAGCAACTTTTCCACAATAGCCTAAGTAGTGTTGACGGGGATATTAAACCTCAAAGAAACAAAATCAGCATAATTCTTGTTTTAAAGAATGGATTTTCCATACCCATGAACTGCCAATTATGACATTTGCAGATGTTTTTGTCTATCTATCTCCTTATACTGCAACACCCTGTTGTGAGGGGGTAGAAATTAGTACTAAACAATGTGGATAACCTGTCTTGCTTGAGGACACAACACATGGTACCTGGCATGGGGCTCAGAACTCCTTGATCACAAGTCAAGTGTTTTATGATTGCACCAAAGCACTCCACCATTTTCAAATATTTTACCTATTTTTCAGATAGAATAAGGCTTAACATTACATGTGAATCATCTGCCTCACAGAAGATTGACATGTAATGTTAGAAGCCTCTGTAGTGTAGTGGTTATGCTACTCGCATTGTAAACCAGGGGTCGCAGGATCGATCGCGGGCTTCTCCAGACTTTTGGATGAGTCTTTTTAACCGAGGTCCCGTCTCCGTATGACAATAGCTGTTGGTGAGACGTAAAACTCAAACACTCACTCACTCGCACGTAATATCAGGCCTGACTTTCTTTGAAAAAAAAAATTAAGAGAAAAAAATTACATCTGTTCTGAAAATTCCTGTGGTCCTTTAAAGGCTGATAGTGTGTCTACTGCCATAAAAATCCATGTCTACTGCCATAAAAATCTGTGTCTACTGCCATAAAAATCCATGTCTACTGCCATAAAAATCTGTGTCTACTGCCATAAAAATCCATGTCTACTGCCATAAAAATCTGTGTCTACTTTCATAAAAATCTGTGTTTACTGCCATAGAAATCCATGTCTACTGCCATAAAAATCTGTCTACTGCCATAAAAATCTGTGTCTACTGCCATAAAAATCCGTATCTACCGTAATGATCCGTCTATAAGACGGGTTTTTTTACCGCCAAAATACCCCCTAAATTTTACACCCATCTTATAACCGAGATCTCGGGCATCCTTGAAATTTTCCGCAAAGAACGGAAGGAAAATCATGTGCGGTAAGTACTTGTGTATACCTGTTGCGTAACTATGGGTCTGTGAAGTGATGAGCGGGAGCGTGATTCCAAATAAATAATAATAAACATCGGTAAAAGAAACCAAAAGATCGTGAAGAACAGTTATAATTCAAGCCTAAAGTTTTTCTTTTATCATAATTGGATTAATTCCCATGCGTTTTCAATGGATACATTCCCCGGAAGGTGCCCTGGAACGTAATAAGCACGCGCGAATTTTCATTGGTTTATGATAATGAGTTCATAAATATTAATGAGGCGAAAGTTTCACTCCATTTGCATAAGAAAAGTTGATGATGCCTTACGGTTTTTTTTTTTATTATTGTTATTATATTTTTCCATAAAAGCCCAATGCAGCAAAATAAATCTCCGGTCTATCTATCTATCTATCTATCTATCTACAGATACTGCGTCGGTCACATTTTGACCATTACCACATGTGTATTATACATTATGGATGCACAGGCTATTCCGTCTCTTCCTATATCACTCTTGATTAGCAATGGCCTGTTTTTTTTTTAATCTATTTAATCTCTTATATAAACACACCAATTATCCAATAACTCCCTGCAGAGTTAATCACCTTATTAAATGTCCGATAATGTTTACACGCGTCAGCAGTTCACCACAGGTGTAAATCTGTCAACCGCATAGGTATTTTACTGCCGTAAATACTAGAATGGACGGGCGGCGAAATATTTCTTGAGGAAAATTGTCTTGTCAGGAGATTGGGGCCATCGGGTGGAAGACCGGGAGATAGGGTTCGAAATCCTGTTATTTCAATGAAATCGGGAGATATCAAATGTATGCCGACGCACATGTATTAAACTGTAGAAAATGCCAGTTATGCGTAGTTGCTTCCCTTAGTTACTGTCAATCATTTTACTTTCCTTTCTTCATTGGTTTATGATAATGAGTTCATGAATATTAATGAGGCGAATGTTGTGACGTTAATAAACTCAAATTTCAGACACAAAAAATAAGTGATTACAAATTCTAGGTAAGAAAATTTATTCAGGGACTTGCTAGGTACCTACAACTATCTGTTTATCATTGAAGTCGGTCTAATATAAATTTTATTTTAGTAAAGTCGTCATTGTCATTAGATTTCGCGACCGCAAAACACCGAGCGAAATTGATCAACCAGTGTCTCGCTCTGAAATGGTCGGCACTTTCTACATCCGTGCAACCTTCGTCAGATTGTTAGAATTTATACCCGTCTTATAGCCGAGACTAAGCAAAAATCACCCAAAGAAAAGCCAAAAAATACCCCCCGTCTTATGGCCAAATCGTCTTATAGCCGGATCATTACGGTACTGCCATAAAAATCCTAAAAGTAGGGACACTTTGAGAATTTTGTTGAAACTCTCCAAAAATTTTAACAAATTTGTTTCGCAATCCAGCTAGGAGTCAAAAGGCGCAGACGGAATGGCAAACAGTGTAGACCAAGATCAGGGTCTGCACTGTTTGCTTAGGCCTGTCTGTCCCGACGACTCAATATTTAGGATTGTTATTGTATTTCTTTTAAAGACATTTATTCTTGATTACTGAGGACTATCATTTCATTACATAATATTATATAGCCCTCAGTGCTGACTGAAGAGATCCTCTCTGTTTTCAACAGGTAAGGGGCCATCTTGGGGAAAATCAATAGTTTACTAGATTGTACATTATTGATTTTCCCCTTAGGTGCCTCATGCCTGGGATTCAACAAGAGCTACTAATCACCCTGTTAAGGGCCGCCATTGATCTGCTACAGACAGAATATCACAGGGGGGTGGGGGGGAGGGGGGGCAATAAAAGAATTATGAACACACAGTGTGTCCTACTGTTACAGAATAAATGCCTTTAAAACTGATAAAATCTTATTTGTAGCTATATTGTGACGGTGGATAGTAAAGAATACTCGTACAACCCCTATCTTCTCTGGCCATTTGCCGTTGTTGTCGGAACTTGTTTTATACTAATGCTTGTATTTATGGTAAGTTGTGCGACAAAACTGTAGTTCTGGACCCAGAAATCGTGTCATATGCAACATGCAAACACAGAAACATCATCATTCGCATTTCTATGCTATATAAATGTCAAGATTTAATCTGTCATCATACCGTTGGTACTCCCTAATGACTTGCCACATGGCATGGCGATTCTAACAAGGACCCAGAACATATCTTTCTAAGAACAGAATGGAAAACAATCCCTTAACCCTTATCTTGCTGAATATTCATTTAAGCCACACCCATTTCTGTCTATCAACCAATCAAATTACTTCATCTAATATATTGCTACAAATTCATAAACTGAATGCCAAACAGTGTAGATCCTGATCAGATGACTTCTGAATCAGATGGCTTCTTCAGAAGCCATCTGATCTGGATCTACACTGTTTGCAAAGATAGGGGTTGTCGTGAACAACAAGATAAGGGTTAATCATTCTCATTGCTTCTTGTTTGGTTAGTAGCGTCCGTGGTGTAGTGTTAGTAGCATCCGTGGTGTAGTGTTAGTAGCGTCCGTGGTGTAGTGATTAAGCTAATCACCTCGTAAACCAGGGATAGTTTTTCGATTTTAGGCTTTCCCTGACATTCAGATGAGTCTTTAAACTGAGGTCTCTGTATGACCTAAGTTGTTTGTGGGACGGAATTGCGAGTAGCCTTTGCTATGAGTTGCAATGTAACTTTTGTGGTTCAACTGTTTAGTAGAAGCTTCCATGCTGTAGTAGTTAAGCTACTCACATTATAAACCAGGGTTTGTAGGTTAAAATCCAGGTTTCCCCAGTCTTTAAACCAAGGCTCCATCTCCATATGACATTAGTTGTTGGTGGGATGTAAAACTCGAACAAACAAATCTTCTGTTTTGTAGTTTGATGTATCCATGTTTGGTTACGAAATTTCACTTTGATGGACATTGTTTCATGTTGATTGCATGTTGCACAGACACATTTCTTCCAGAACATGGTTTAATGTTGTATTATTCAAAGGACTCCTGATTACATGTGTAGGCCTGTAAGGGGAAGGGATATACTTTGTATTTGCCACCAGTCTTCCAAACTGAAAGGGAAACAACTTTTATCACTTTATGCTTGTTTTCCTGTGCACAGAACCAAAAGGGTCTGCCCTTAGTGGAAAGAGCAAATTCTTACCTCTAAGAGCAAATCCATGTTGGTATGGGAGCTTTCCCTGTCTGTATGTATGAACACTAGCACTCAGCAAACCCGAATCTATGAAAACTAGCACTCAGCAAACCCGTATTTTTATATGAGACAAATATTAATTAGAGACTTGCCTCCCCTGAAAGCATATTCATTCCCCTGAAAATGTTGCTGCTTTCCCCGCTAAAACTGATCTGATATGTGGAGTCTGAGCAGAACTGGCCTTGAAATATGCTGTTCTGTTACGATTCTACTGCCTTGAAATATGCTGTTCTGTTACGATTCTACTACAGTCTTTTCTTGAAGTGCTGTAAAGTTAAAAAAAAAAAAAATCATGCATCAGGAATCCTTGTATATGTATAGCTGGAGTTTGGGTTTTATATAAGTGTGTTAAACATATACTGGCGGAAAGAAATAATGTTATAAAAAATTCTGATTTTAGTTACATTGTGAGTGTGAAAGAAATGCGAATCCACTGGTCATTCGCATCCATGTGGCCGTTCTTACTGGTCATGAGCCTAAGTCTCGCGATTATGCTTTCTATCGGGGTGAGTATCAATGAGCCATGCCACGGGAAAACTTGTCTTAAGGGCTTATTGCTAGAGCCGTGGGCCAGTTGTTCAAATCCTTGTTAGCTTAACGAGCCGTTTATGGTCATATTGTTAACTGTTCTAGCAAGTACAATATCTAAATTAGTGATATTTTTGCTGAAAAAATGTGAGCAGCTTTTGCATTTGCAAAAGCTGCTCACATTTTTTTAAGCAAAAATATTAGAATATTTGCCGTATTAAATGATAGAAGTTTTAATGATATGTTATCTAACGATGTTAGTTTTGAACAATTGGACCCCATTTCTTCAAAATTAACTATGTCATTAGTTAATGTATCATTAAAAGTTAAGTCATTTAAAATGGAAAATATACAGATGTTTTTGCTGAAAAAAATGTCAGAGTATTGGAAATTGTACTGACTAGAATGGTTACCAATTTAACCACTAACAAGCTCGTTAAGCTAATTTAACCACTAACAAGCTCGTTAAGCTTTGAACAACCGGCCCCAGGTGAGACACAGATCAGCTGCCTCACCCACATGGACTGTCAGTACAATAGTCTTGAAATGTTATAGCTATTTACTCTCCAAGCAGTGAACAAGAAAGGTGCTGATCAGACTGTGCAGGTGCACAGACTAATCTGCACCATGGTGTTTGTACATGGCAAAAAGTTTTCTCATGACATGGCTCAAATCACAAGTTATACTGCGCTTTTTTGCTTCCTTCTTCTCTGCTTGTATTTGAGCCAAGTCATGATAAAATTCGCTTTAACCCTTCTCTTGCTGAATATTCAGTTAAGCCACACCCATTTCTGACTTTTAACCAATCAAATTACTTGATGTAATTTATTCCTACAAATTCATGAATTGAATGTCAAACAGTGTAGATTCTGATCAGATGGCTTCTTCAGAAGCCATCTGATCTGGATCTACACTGTTTCCAAAGATAGGGGTTGTCGCGAACAGCATGATAAGAGTTAAATTTGCTGTAATTTGCTTTATAACAAACTGTAAAAATCCTAACATTTCGAATTCCTTGAGGGCTTGCTATAATTCACCTAAAATCTTAACAAATTTGTTTCATGATCCAGCAACGTGTCCAAAAGGTGCAGATAGAAAGTCAAACAGTGTAGACCCGGATCAGACTGATTCAGATCTGGGACTGGCCTGTATGCTAAGGTCTGTCTGTCCTACGGTAATACTTTAGGATCATTGTGGTATCTGGCCAGTAAATGCTCCTAATATTATATAGCCCAAAATGTCAGAAGTAAGATTTTCCATATTGCCCCATAGTCAAGTGCATATTGCTTGTAGGCAATTGCATATTCCATGTTGATAAGCTGTTTTGTTCACAGTTGAACTACTTTAGATCTTGTCCATTTTGAGCAGACCATATAGGCAGCCATCTTGTCATGTGCTTCGATTGATATTACGTAATATATAAAGAATACAGGCTTTGACTAAGTGCATAAAGCACATGTAATGCTCTAAAATGAGCTCTACATTCAACCAGTTTAGATTTTAACCCTTGTCCTGCTGAATATTTATATATGCCACACCCACTACTGATTATCAACCAATCAGATCACTTGATGCAAATTATTGCAACAAATTCATGCGCTGAATGATAAACAATGAAGATCCTGATCAGATGGCTTCTTCAGAAGCCATCTGATCTGGATCTACATGGTTTGAAAGCTAAGGCATATCCGGGCTCAGCAGGACAAGGGTTAAATAACTTCTTTCGTATTTTTTGGAAAAAAAAAAATAAAAAAATAGGCACTCCCTGTATTGAAAAATGTCAATGTTGTTTACTGACGCGATAATCGGACAGCGTTAACTTAATGTTATTTTTCACGTCGGCACTAGTACTATTGGGCATGGTTTATCAGCATGTAGGAAGACAAATATTTAACAGACTGTATTATTTTACATTTAAAACCACTTTATGATTTTAAATCTGATTTCACATTCAGATTTCATTGCCTGGCTAGGCTAATTTTTACCACACATGTAATCTTTTGGGAATATAATAAAAAGCTTATACACTTTATATTGTGAAATATTCTGCACTCAATCAAAAAGCAGAGATGCATTCGCAAGCTTGTCCATCCCTCGCCATATGAACTTACGCCCAACATTTCGCAACATAAAAGTCAATGACCTAAAATATTACCATATTGATCCTAAGTATTGGGACAGAAAGACCCAGGCAAACATTGCAGACCCAGATCAGACTGCTCCTGAAGGAGCAGTCTGATCAGGGTCTACACTGTTTGCAATTTCGTTGGCACTTTATGCACCACTTGCTGGATTGTGAAACAAATTTGCTAACATTTTAGGAGAATTACAGTGAATGCTCAAAGTGTCTGAATTTTTAGGATGTTTACAGTAGCCTGTGCTTCTGTTTAGTCTGATCAGAATCTTTGCTGTTGGCATGATACTTCATTGTACTCCAGTCTACCTTTAAGACAAGACTAGTGGCTATTTCCTATTCTTTTTTTGCCATAAAAATCCTAAAAATTTGGACACCTTAAAGATTTGCTGTATTTCTTCTAAATTTTTTACAAATTTGTTTCCTGATCTAACAAGGAGTCCAAAAGGTGCAGAGGGAATGGCAGACAGTGCAGACCCTGATCAGACTGCTCCTGAAGGGAGCAGTCTGATCAGGGTCTGCACTGTTTGCTAAGGGGGCCTGTCTGTCCCAATACTTTGGATCATTACGGTGTATGTGCACAGGCTGATCTGTCATCACCTGAAGGCTTGTTTTCTTGCACATGGCTCATTTATGTTTTTCTCAATGCTGTGGGAGTGCCAGGATAATTTTACTTTTAAATCCATGAAACCATGTTGAGAATACCTGGAGTGGCACTTCTAACGAGTACCTGCAACTTTAGAAATAGGCTCTGTGGTGAATTCCTTGCTTCCAAAGGATAACCCTTTCTAGGATATATTTATAGTTAACTGAGAGAAGTGAATACACATTTAGGGGAGGAAACTATTAAAAAAAAAAAAAAATTCTTTCTCCATTAGTGACAGGGTCTACTTTCTTATTGGAAGGAATAGGTACTGAGGATACTTCTGGGACTATTTTACTTATTTCTCCATTAAAATTCTTATTTCTCCATTAAAATCCTTATTTCTCCATTAAAATTCTTATTTCTCCATTAAAATTCTTATTTCTCTCATTAAAATCAGTTAAAATTCTTATTTCTCCATTAAAATTCTTATTTCTCCATTAAATTCTTATTTCTCCATTAAAATTCTTATTTCTCCATTACAATGTGTGCCATTGGTACTTGTTAGAATTGCCTTCCAATGATTTCTCCTTTAAATTTAATGTAGGTAATTGTTAGAATTGTCTCAATATGCAATTCTAACAAGTACCCACAAAGGGGTAAGGTGTTGTACAGAAATGAGGATTATTTTAAGAGGCGATTCTAACAAGTACCCACAATTTATGTTTCTAACAAGGAAAATTATCCCTGTCAGATTTTTCCGTCATTTTTCAAAGGGAGACAATTTTTTTGAGACTTCCTGTTCGCTTTTCTATAAGGCCTGTCCCACGGAAAAAAGGGGTCTACTCTTAAAGGAAAGAATTTGCTCCTCAGGAGCAAATTATTTCCTTTAATAGTTGACCCCTATTGACATGGGAGACAAAAATACTTTTGGAAGAGTTGCCTCCCCTGAAGGTGTTCCCATTCCCCTTAGTTATCCACTTTTCTCTCCTATCTGGGCCATCAAACAGAATACAAGATGAATGACAATAACTCACTATTAGCGGAAATAGACTTTTTCAAGGAAAATAATCTTGCTTCAACCTCCAGAGTATATCTGCAGCTCAACTAATTCTTCGTTATCTTAACACTTAGTTTCTTAAGCCTAACAAAAAAGGATTACAGCATAGTTGCTAGTTATAGGAGCTTTGGTAGCTCAGTAGGTAGGTAGTGCCAGCTTCGGTAGCTCACTCGGATGCGGGTCTGACTGGTGATCAGGAGGACTCAGGTTCAATACCTGCCGGGGTCGGCAACATTCTTTCATGGAGATTGGTCTTGAAATCTTTTCTATGGTCATTCTCTCCCTTCTGCTGATTCAAGAAGGGCAGTTGTTATTTTCTGGTGAAAGAATGTGCACTGTACTGGTTAACCGTATAAATCATAGCCCCCGCCCATAGGGGCTTGAAGAAATGTATGGGCTGCATGATGCTTCCACGCAGAGCTGAATCCGACCCGCACACTAGTACTGGTAAACCGCTTAGAGGATCTAAGCCTGTCCAGGAACCGCGGTGCAAGGCGGACTGTCCATGCTAATAAACCCTATTGGTTTCATTGGGCGACAGGGCTTGAGATGTCATTTCATCTCAATGTCGGGTAAAAGTCCCACAAAATTGGAAGCAACGTCTCCAAAATGACCTTTACAGTGTTGACGGGGACGTTAAACCTCAAATCAAACAAACAAAACCGTATAAATCTGCCCAGAAAAAGCGTGGATAGGTAAACTGACTGGCTCAAAAATGACCAAAACTAGTGTTGACTGGGCCGTTAAACTCCAATACAAACAAACAAACCAACCATGGGTTCAAAGCATTCTAGTGTGACATAGTGCATTCTTATATATCTACATTTCTGATGAAAATCTGTCATATTTCTCTTATTGCTGCTCTAAACATAGAATGTAAGTGCTCTGCTCATTAGAAACGCCTCATTGAGGCAAACATTGCAGTATAGCATTATGATTAGGCACATACTTTTAATGGCGGCTGTGGATGGTGTCCACACTTTATGCTCTTAAGACAGCATTAGGGTCTGGCTTGTGGTCAGAAGGACGCGAGTTCAATTCCTGCCAGGGTCGGCAACATTCTTTCGTAAAGATTGATCATGAAATATTTTCTACAGCCATTCTCTCCCTTCCGCAGATTCCGCAGTTGTCAGTTTCTGGCGAAATAATGTGCACTGTACTGGTTAACCACTTAGGTATAAGCCTGCCCAGGTAAAGTTTGGTTAGGTAAACTGACCGGCTCAAAAATGACCTAAAATAGTGTTGACTGGGCCGTTCAACTCGAATACAAAAAAACAAAACAAGACTGCATTATATCCTTGAAAAGAAAAGGTACAATAAAATAACACTTTTACAAGATTACAACTTAAGGAGAATGAAAACACCTTCAGGGGAGGCAACTCCTGCAAAAGTGTTTTGGTCTCCCATGTCAATAGGGGTCAACTCTTAAAGGAAAGAATTTGCTCTTAAGGAGCGAATTCTTTCCTTTAAGAAGTGACCCCTCTTTCAGCAGAAAAACGAACAGGAAGTCCAAAAAGTTGTCTCCCTTTGAAAAATGGTGTTCCAATTCCCCTTAATGGTACAGTCATCCCTCTTTTTTTCCGCCATTTTTCAAAGGGAGGCAACTTTCGGGACTTCCTGAAAGTTGTCTCCCTTTGAAAAATGGCGGAAAGTCTGCCAGGTGTTCCCATTCCCCTTAAATGGCTTAAAAACCTTTAGGACCCTGGAAATTTGTTTGAAATAAGCCTAGTTCAAGCAACTGAGACTTTTAGTGATTGTAAATGATACTTTTATTTTAGGAGGCATAATGGGGATACCTTAGGGATATCTTTTCAGCCATTAAAAAATGCCTTATGTGTGTCATCAAATACAGTAAAATTCTGCTGTTAAGACCACCTGAAATTTAGACTAAATCTGCTGTTAAGACCACCTAAAATTAAGACAAAATCTGCTGTTAAAAGCTTTATTGAGAAAGTTTCAGTTAATCTTTCTTTGTGTTTTTCACAACCAGAGTCTCATTAGATACCACCTTTGGGACTGTTCAAAAGTGGGATTTAAGACCATTTTTGAACAGTTCCAAAGGTGGTCTTACTGTAGGAATGTAACTGTATATGCTGTGCTTACTCGTTAGAATAGCCTCATTGTACACAATGAGCAATTCTAATGAGTACACACAGTATATCATTGTTAATGCTGTGTGTACTCATTTGAATCCCCTCAGTAGGGCAATTCTAATGAGCAAACAGAATAGTGTATCAATGAGGTGGTTTTAATGAGCACCCACAAATTATGTTTGCAGTAAAAATAAGAAAAATATCACAAATTTTCATCAGAAGAGTAGCCATTTTGGAGATGTGAAAAATGCACCTTGTTGCTGTGTTGTTGTAATTGGCTCAGAAGAAAGAAGCCTGCTCAGGAAAAGTATGGTTAGGTTAATTGGCTGCAAGATATGACCTTAATAGTGTTGACTGGGTCGTTGGATTCAAAAACAAAGACAACAGGATATATGTGAAAATACACATAAACCTTTTTGTACCACTGTTCATTATAACACAGTTTTGGATATAACACATTTTACATTTGGATGTCAAAAAATGTATAGAAAAATTACTTTTAATGATCATTACATTATTCCTATCATAGATGGATGCATTGCCATACATAATTATTTTGACTTCATGACTTTCCAGTGACAAAATGTGGTGCTACATAGTTCATAAGAGTACTTACTTCTGACCATTTTACCCTCTTAAACCTGCTTGGGATGACTGAAATATATTCATCATGATATTAACAAGTCTATGAAATAAACACCCCTCTAAACTCCAGTTAATATAGAGAAACAGTGTTTTACCGGGGTATACATTATTTTTCTTATTTCTGCTCCTAGACTGAGGTTGTGGGTACTCGTTAGAACCGCCTCATAGAGGCGGTTCTAACGAGCACCAACAACCTGTGTTTGAAGTATAAATAAGAAAAATATCACAAATTTTTTATTAGAAAAGTAGCCATTTGGAGATATGAAAGAATACACTGTGTCACACGGGTGTGTTATCATAATGTGGCTGCAGTACAGGAGGAGGAAAAGGGGACAATTAACCCATTTTGTACTGAATGTAATCTTCCACCTTATATATAGCAGGTGACCATTTAAAAAATTAAGGGGTACCAGTTTGAATTGATTTTGTTTGTTTGATTTTATTTTTAATGTCCCCGTCAACACTATAAAGGTCATTTTGGAGACGTTGCTTCCAATTTTGTGGGACTTTTACCCAAATTTTGAGATGAAATGACATCTCAAGCCCTGTAGCCCAATGAAGCCAATACGGTTTATAAGCATGGATGGTCTGACTCGCACCGCTTTGCCTGGGCAGGCTTAGATCCTCTAAGCGGTTTACCAGTACTTGTGTGCGGCGGATTCAGCTCTGCGTGGAAGCATTGTGCAGCCCATTTATTTCTTCAAGACCCCATAGGCGGGGGCCGAGTTGATTTTAGAAGTTGATTTAAAATGGATGAACTTCTTGAAAACAATGACTGCCCAGATCAGACACTGTGTCTGATCTGGGCCTGACTATTTACTTGTATCCAGTTTCAGGGTTTCCTGTATGTAATAGGTGAATGGAAAATTTTGCACATTACTCCTTTGAAACAATCATTTGTTATGGGTGTTTCAGTTTGTGAGAATTGTCTCTTTGAGACAATTGTAACAAGTAATGGTACCCACAACACATTTTAAGAGGAGCACATACACCTTGAAGATTTTTCCCCTATTTTTAAAGGGAGACAACTTTCTGGACTTCCTGTTCAATTTTCTATGAACTCTGTTGCACTGAAATTAAAGAAAAGAATTTGCTGTTGAGGAGCAAATACTCTCTTTTAGGATTTAAGCCCTATTGACATGGGAGACAAAAATACTTTTGCAGGAGTTGCCTCCCCTGAAGGCGTTCCCTTTCCCCTTAAAATAACTGAATAATCTTGAAAGACTCATAAAACTGGACAAACAAAATGATTAGTGGAGAAATTTAAATCAGACACATTATTCCCAAGTTATTCTCAGTCCTCCTTTAACAAAGCTATGCATATCTGAATTACTGGAATACTTGTCTAATGTTTTCTGAAACTCTTCATTTTCAAGGTGTTCAAATGGTGTAGGGAAATAAGGAAAAAGAGGAAGTCTCGACTGTCTACTAAACATCTGAAGAAAATTCCTACCAAGAAGTTCAAGAAAGGTAATCACAATCAACAAACTTGTTCGGGGCCAGCATCAAACAGATCTTTATGTCCATCATATTTTATCATATTCACAGTTGAGTGGATGTTATATTAAAAGCTGGTTACATGTTTTTGAATTTTCCGTCACTGAAGGGGAGGGGGACATATTATTTATCACAAAAAGATTACCGATTTTTCGAATTTCTATTTTTCGAGAAAAAAAAATCAATTTTTCTAACAGATTCGTCGGTCCCGATCAAAGAAATTGCTATTGAAATCCCCTGTTAAATTTGAAATACCGCTTGGCTAATTAAAGATCCCTACCATGATTACTTAAGTTTTCATGGGGTATGTAATGTACTCTGTCTATGTCCCCTCCTGAGATTAAATTGGAAGAAAGAGAAAGAAAGAAAAAAAAGAGGTATATTAGGAGTCCATTTTAATATGTAAGGTTGTTAGGCTGAGTTTTTTGGTAGAAAATGTCTGAAATTTTTGCATACAGGGATGGCCCTGATCAAACACTATTGTCCCGTTTTGGGGTCTCCTTTCAATAATAGGTTAACAGTGTCCAATATGTCAGTGTTGTCAGCCCCTGCCCATCGGGGCTTGAAGAAATATATGGGCTGCATGATGCTGAAACCGACCCGCACATGAGTACTGGTAAACCGCTAAGAGGATCTAAGCCTGCCCAGGCAAAGCGGTGCGAGTCCATGCTTACAAACCCTATTGGTTTCATTGGGCGACAGGACTTGAGATGTCATTTCATCTCAATTTCGGGTAAAAGTCCCACAAAATTGGAAGCAATGTCTTAAAAAAGTCCTTTACATTGTTGACGGGGATGTTAAACCTCAAATCAAACAAACAAACAATGTCAGTGTTGTATTTGACAAAGACAGTTCCATTTGAGCCTGGATAGCGCAGGAATCAGTCCCTTGATAGACACCACTGCAACCCGGGCCAGTGTATAGTTACCATCCAGTTTTGGTGGTTTTCTCACATACTACGATTTCCCCTAGCATGTAAGACAATCTTATTTACCCTTAGTATTCATACACCTCAACTCTTTACCATAATTGTTCCCATATTTGAACAAGTAGAATTCACTTCCCGATATTGTGTCTAAAAATAGCTGGATGTGTGGCAAATAGTGTAGATCCTGATGAGATGCTGCGTTCTGCGGCGTCTCATCTAGGTCTGCACTATTTGCTCCAGCCTTTCTCTGCGAAAATATAGGGTAAATACGATACTGTACATTACACCTACACCCATGCCGTCGAGAAGGTTTGAATAATTTTGGGTTAGCTTTTGGTATAACCCAAGTATAGAATAATTTGACAAAAAAGACAGTCCTCTGTTTTCTTCCCTACAGGTGATGAGTATGACGTATGTGCGATCTGTCTTGATGATTACGAGGAGGGAGACAAACTCAGACTGCTTCCCTGTTCTCACGGTAGGTGTGACAATGATCTAATAGAGCTGTTGATATTTGAGCCATGACATGCACGACTGTGTCTTAGGATGTGTTTTCAGCATGGGGCCAAAGACTCGGATCTGATGTTTTCTGTGCGGTAAATGGATGCTTGGCTGTCACAGAGCACAAACACCACAACCTCATTATAACTAAGGCTGGCAGGATTAATCGGATAATCGATTAATTGATCGATAAATTTCACTAAAATGATTATTGTTACTGATCATGATTTGATAATAATCAGTTATTTGTATAATATACTACCCAATGTTGTGTCTTAAATAGCTTGATGATTGGCACTGTGCAAACCCTGATGAGATGCCACATTATGCAGCATTTCATCTGGGTTCTACACTGTTTGGTCAGGCCTGTCTGTCCTAATACATAGGATAATGTATAACATTTGGTAATAGTCAAAGCCAGAAAGGTAAAATTATGATCAAATCTTCAGTGATTACTAATCGATAATCGATCACAATGACAGAACTGATAATGGATTATCATTTAAGCTCTGATTAGCCAGCCCTAATTATAACGCTATTGTTGATGTCCAATAACCCATCTGTGGCTTAATGGGTATGAGAGCTGACTCTTTCTCCTTAGGTCTCCCAATACTGTGGGTTCGAACCTCACTCTGGTCACATGTAAGATGGTCACATGTAAGATGTTCAGTTTTGCAACTAACGTTTGTTGTTCTTTAGGGTTTTCACCCACCTGATTAATGATCGGCTTTAAATAAGTGAAATAACCTGGAAAAGGCTGTGAAAACAAAACCAAAAATAAAATTGTTGGCGTCCAAAGCTAGAACAGAGTAATTGTGTTTACTGGGGGAGAAAGATTGTTTGCAATCTATTACCCAAGAAACAAATGTTATAGGGTTTTGTTCAAATTGTCCGCGGCAATTCCAACAAATCTCTATTATATTTGTTTCTTGGAGTGATGAAGTTGTTACCTATCATACCCCTAACTGGGATTCTTTACAACAACAAATTCTTTATAAAGGCACAATATATGAGAACAAATACTGTCGTTATATCGAGGGTCCTCTGTATATACATTTTGAATCAGTTTACCACTGTACCTGCATTGATCCCTGGCTGACAAAGAACAAGTGTTGCTGTCGTCTGCTAAATTTTCTTGCAATCTTTTTAAAAATATTTTTGCATGCAGGCAAACAATGTGGGCACAGATCAGACTGCTCCTAGAGGAGCAGTCTGATCTGGGTTCACACTGTTTGCAAAAAAAATAAAAAAATATTTAAAGTAACAGGCAGTTATGTCAAAGCAAACGACAAAAGTCGTGATTGGCTTATAATGGATTAAATCGTATTTCAGTTACCACTGTACCTGTATTGATCCCTGGCTGACAAAGAACAAACGTTGCTGTTCGATATGTCGTCTGATCAATTTTCTTGCAATCTTTTTAAAAATATTTTTGCATACAAGCAAACAATGTGGGCCCAGATCAGACTGCTCCTAGAGGAGCAGTCTGATCTGGGGCCACACTGTTTGCAAAAAAAAAAAAAAAAAAGGAATTAAGGTAACAGGCAGCAGATATGGCAAAGCAAACGACCATAGTCGTGATTGATATTTTATGGATTAAATTCTTTTTGAGTTGCCACTGTACCTGTATTGATCCCTGACTGACAAAGAACAAACGTTGCTGTCAGATATGTCGTCTGATCAATTTTCTTGCAAACTTTTTAAAAATATTTTTGCATACAGGCAAACAATGTGGGCCCAGATCAGACTGCTCCTGTTTGCAAAAAAAATACATCGAAGGTAACCAGCAGACGACAGTAGTCGTGATAGGAATTTAATGGATTAAATCGTATTTCAGTTTACCACTGTACCTGTATTGATCCCTGGCTGACAAAGAACAAGCGTTGCTGTCCAATATGTAAGAGAAAAGTAATCCCAGGAGATGATCCGGACTCTGACAGCGACACTGATAATGATGGAGAGGGTCCCTCAGAGAGGACCCCCTTGTTAGGAGGAGGGTCTAGTGGAAACAACAACAACAACAGAGGTGCTGGGCAAAGAGGGAACAACAATAATACTTCACTATTTGATAACTCAGGTATGCTGTTTCTTTACCGCTTAGCACTCCCAGGGCCAGTTGTTCAAAGCATTGTTAGCTTAATGAACTCGTTAGTGGTCATATTGTTTACTGTTCTTGCAAGTACAACATTTAATATAGTGTTTATATTTGCTGAAAAAAATGAGAACAGCTTTTGCAATTGCAAAAGCTGCTCTCATTTTTTCAGCTAAAATATTAGCATACTTACCATATTAAATGATCAAAGTTTTGACAATACGTTAACTAACAATGTCGTTAGTTTTGAACAACTGGCTCATGGTAAATATTTCAGCAGGCAGCATTTTAGAATATTTTTCTTATTTTTACCGGAAAACAGGTTTTGACATTTCATGCAACTGGTCTTCCATGGAGACCAGACAGTTTAAATCAAATGCCAAACCCTGTTTTCCAGGTGAAAAGTAAAAAAAATATCAATTTGTTGTTTGCTGAATTAGCCCAGGGACTGGTAAAGGTTAAGCCCTGATAGGTGAAATGGTTACACTTTAACCCTTGTCCTGCTGAATATTCATATAAGCCACACCCACTACCGATTATCAACCAATCAGATTATTTGATGCAAATTATTGCAACAAATTCACAATCTGACTGGCAAACACTGTAGATCCTGATCAGATGGCTTCGTCAGAAGCCATCTGATCTGGATCTTCATTGTTTGGAAAATAATGCATGTCCGGGCTCAGCAGGACAAGGGTTAAAGGGGCCTGTCTCAGTGGCTCAGTTCCGATGCACATATGACTGGTTATTGAGGTCCTGGGTTTGGTTCCTACCAGGTTTGGCAACATTCTTACATAAAGATTGATCATGAGAAAATTTAATATTTTGGTAACCTAGACCTACTTTTTAAGGTCACACTGATACAAATTCTGCACTACATCTCTTGAATAGATGTAAGAATTCTGCCCAATGGCAACAGAATGAAGACTTGATTGAGCTTTGTTGACCTCATTTTCAAGGTCAAAGTTTTTTCTTTTGAGCCATATTTATGGCAGTGGGACCATTTTCTTCTGAAAACAGTCAGTGTTTTTTTTTCACATTTTTGGGACTGGTACCGGTACCGGTGGAATTGGAAAAATTTTCTTCTCAAATTGGGAAAAATAGCGTCGTTTTTACTCAAATTGGGAAAAAGGGTGTTATTTTAATAAGTATGTCAAAACAAACTTGCCGCGCTAAAGGTGGTTTCCAGACGGAAGAGTTACATATTGGACTTACCTACGACTTTGAACTTACCCGAATTTCGGCAAATCGTTGCAATAGTACGCGAATTATGTCAATAGCCGTTTCTTCTAAGGGACGTTACTTCGGATTTCCGGAAGGTAAACAATACGAGCGATAAAACAACCGATTTCTCGCGACGAAAAAGAGAGAGAAAAAAAAGGATGCTGCATCATGATTTTGGGAATTTTTAACCTTTGAATTGGGAAAAAAACATACTTTTGGCGATTGGGAACGGGTCCGTTTTCCGGACCCGGTTTTATAGGGAAAAAAAACACTGACAGTACTAGTATCTTTTGTCATTTGCTCTCCAAAACCATGTTTAATCCCTTTTATCTCATCAAAGCCTCACATTTCATCCCTTTTATCTCATCAAAGCCTCACATTTTATCCGTTTAATCTCATCAAAGACTCACATTTTATCCCTTTTATCTCATCAAAGCCTCACATTTTATCCCTTTTATCTCATCAAAGCCTCACATTTTATCCCTTTTATCTCATCAAAGCCTCACATTTTATCCCTTTTCCTCCCAGCCCCCGCCAGCGGGGCTTGAAGAAATAGATGGGCTGCATGATGCTTCTACGCAAAGCTGAAATCAGACTGCACATGAGTACTGGTACACGGCTTAGATGATCTAAGCCTGCCCAGGTAAAGCGGTGCGAGTCGGACCGTCCATGCTTATAAACCCTATTGGTTTCCTTGGGCGACAGAGCTTGAGATGTCATTTCATCTCAATGTCGGGTAAAAGTCCCACAAAATTGGAAGCAACGTCCTATATGACCTATACAGTGTTGACGGGGACGGTAAACCTCAGATCAAACAAAATCCCTTTTCCTCAACTCATTTAATAAATTCAATAATACATGAACACTACTGTAAGATCCTCTTTATAATGAACAGTAATAAATAAATTATTGTGCACAATCTTTTATGATCTTCCTGTTTGTTTTAGGTTTACCAACCTCAGTACAGACTCAGAGAGTTCATAATGTCCAGGAGGCAACCGAAACAGAGACTGATTCAGATTCTGAATATGGAGCAGTGGGTGGAGTTCCAGGGGCTGTGGGTGGGGTCTCAGGTACTGAGACAACCAGTCAGAGGAGAGCTTCTCCTGTTACAGCATTAAAGACAGAAATTGTGTCAGAGACTCATAATAAAACAGGTAACGACTCTAAGAGACATGTGTCTAAGGGAAAGCTTGTGACCAAAAAGAAAGTTGCCAAGAAAGAGACTGTTCCTAGGGATGTTGCTAAGACAGAGATTGTTGCTAAGGCTGTTGCTAAGGAAGAGTCAATTGCTAGGAAAGAGACTGTTGCCAGGGATGTTGCCAAGGGAGAAGATAATGAAGCATTTGAAGAGGAAAGTGGTAGTTCAGATTCTCTGCTAGTCACAGATTCTAGCTCAGAAGTTTATTTTCCAGATTCAAACAGGAAAGAGGAGAAAAAAGTTAGCCATGTTGTTTAATTGATAATTAACCTTATCCTGCTGAATATTTTATTTGCCACACCCACTACCGATTATCAACCAATCACATTACTTGATTCAAATTATTGCAAGAAATTCACAATCTGAATGGCAAACAATGTAGATCCAGATCAGATGGCTTCATCAGAAGCCATCTGATCTGGATCTTCATTGTTTGGAAAATAAGGCATATCTGGGCTCAGCAGGACAAGGGTTAGAATGAAGATCGGTGATAAATTTTGTTTTGAAAGGAATATGTTAATAGCTTTGTTTGTTATGGTTTTGTAGCCTTTATATTAACTGTGATGTTGAAAGATGAATAGATGAATAAACGTGAAATGTGTTTGAATTGTAATGTGTTAAACAGAGGACCCGCGTTACAACGACAGTATTTGTTCCCTTTTATTGTGATGTTATAATGAATTTGATGTTATAAAGAATCCCAGTCAGGAGTATGATATTTGATAAAAGATCTTCTCCACATCATTACTCCAAGAAACAAATGTTATAAATATTTGGTAGAATCGCCTCGAGGCGATTCTAACAAATATCTATAACATTTGTTTGTTGGAAGATTAAATTACAAGAATATTTCATGACTATGGATTCGATTTGGGTATTACCAACCCAAGGGAAGCCCAAGCCACTCGGAATCAAGGCTAAACCTTGAGCTAAGAATTCATTCCATTGAAATTGTCGTTATAATTTTTGAGTTTTGCCGTTAAAGCGAATGTCGTTATAACGCGGATCCTCTGTACTAATACTTTTTTTAGTGTTTTTTTTTTCTGCTTGTTGCAATGTGTTTTGTGTACATATATACTTATATGTATGTGACTTGTTACTAGCTTATAATTATGGTTGACATGTTCTTATTATCCAACTCAACAAGGGTATATAATTTTGGATTCCGAAATTTTTCATGCGAGTGCCAGTGTGTTGTACAGTACATGGATTTTTTTATCTTATAATAGATGTATTTTTCAGGAGTATTATCATATTACTATGTCAGTGTTAAGCCCCCGCCCATAGGGGCTTGAAGAAATATATGGGCTGCATGATGCTTCCACGCAGAGCTGAATCCGGCCCACACACTAGTACTGGTAAACCGCTTAGAGGATCTAAGCCTGTCCAGGAACCGCGGTGCGAGGCGGACCGTCCATGCTAATAAACCCTATTGGTTTCATTGGGCGACAGGGCTTGAGAAGTCATTTCATCTCAATGTCGGGTAAAAGTCCCACAAAATTGGAAGCAACGTCTCCAAAATGACCTTTACAGTGTTGACGGGGACGTTAAACCTCAAATCAAACAAACAAATACTATGTCAGTGAAGTGAACCTTACATTATTTCTTTTTTTTTTTTCACAGGAAACAGATTTTGACATTCCATGCAAATTGTCTCCCCTGGAGACAATTTGCTTGAAAGGTCAAAACCTGTTATCGAGAGAAAAGAAAAATATCATCAATTTCTTGTCTGCTGAATTAGCCTAGAGAGTTTGTTTTTTTTTGGCTGAATTCTATGTTTTCCTATATATTTTATACATTTCCAATTCTCCCTTAGCTCAAAAATTGGGAGAAGTTGGAGTCTATAGGGAGACTATCTCTCCCACTTCTCCCTTTAGTTTATTCCCTGGTAAACTAGCACCCATCAGGGCTTGAAGAAATAAATGGGCTGCATGATGCTTCCACGCAGAGCTGAAACTGACCTGCACACTAGTACTGGTAAACCGCTTAGAGGATCTAAGCCTGCCCAGGCAAAGCGGTGCGAGTCGGCCCATCCATGCTTATAAACCCTATTGGTTTCATTGGGTGGCAGGGCTTGAGATGTCATTTCATCTCAATGTCGGGTAAAAATCCCACAAAATTGGAAGCAACGTCTCCAAAATGACCTTTACAGTGTTGACGGGGACGTTAAACCTCAAATCAAACAAACTGTCAAATCAAACAAACAAAACAAACAAACTGGCAAGCGTATTACATTATCATGTGAGGTCATTTTGGTAGAAGATATTTATATTTGCCTTAAAACTGATGAAAAATTAACAAGAAAGGCACTGGCCAATGGTTATTTGCTAGAAATTGACAAAAATTAAGAAAAAGATTGGTATAGATGCCCATGAAGTTTCATACTAATGGTTATTGTACCGATCCTGGCGAAAATCTTCACGAGTTGTGAGATCAAAAGACTAAAGGAGAATGGGAACACTGGCAGATTTTTTCCACCATTTTTCAAAGGGAGACAACTTTCAGGACCTCCTTATCGCTTTTCTATAAGCCCTGTCTCACAGAAGAAGGGGTCTACTCTTAAAGGAAAGAATTTGCTCCTCAGGAGCAAATTCTTTTCTTTAAGAGTTGACCTCTGTTGACATGGGAGACAAAAATACTTTTGCAGGAGTTGCCTCCCCTGAAGGTGTTCCCATTCACCTTAAGCATGTAAGTGTGCTTGGATGTCCCAAGGGACAATATTTTAATGAATATGATTGCCATAACCCTTTAGTTATCTATCTATATTTATTTCGTTTTTGTTCATTTCTGATCATTCATTACGATAATACTGTCAGGCTTTATGCTAAGTTTGTGAGTGATTTGCCGGAGTTTACACATTGACAAAATCCACAAAAATGATAATTCATTCCTAAAAATTTCAGCCTTGTCATCGAAATGTAAAAAATGTCACCAAAAATGGTAAATTTAAATAACTCTGTCGAAAACTCAAGACCGAACATACCAAAGGCCATGGCGGAATGATTATCCAACTAGAAGCAGCCATCTTTGAAAGAAATCCAAGCCAAGCCAAGCAAAGAAAACGCAGAGTCTGTCAATTCCGTTTATTTGTCTTCTAACATTTGCGTATTCAATAGTTTCCTTTTAATCGAACAGTATTGTTGTCCATTCATATATAATGACTTAACGCGCGGGTTCTGAATGTGCTGTTTGATGCCACATTATATTCCTACCTGTAGCAGTGTGAAATAGCTCTGGTGGGATTCTTGTGCATGGAATTTATCGAAGTATAAAACTTTTATTTCAACCAATCAGATCACTCGAAATGTACATAATGATTGAGAATTGGAATTGTATTTGTGTGATATAGTGCATAATATTTCATGTCCAAAAACGTTACCAACAAAAAAAATTGTGATAGTTTCTTATTACCTCTTTCTGTGCCCTAGGCCCATAATTGTGACTGCCCTGCAGAGTGCCCTAGTTGTATATTTGCAACCTGGGAGTACCAGTGATACATAACGAAAACACGCCGATACAAATACATTGTAAGCTTTACTGCTGAAAAACACGAAAATTTTAAGAAGAAAAATTGTGTTATTTTTAGCTCACCTGTCACGTAGTGTCAAGGTGAGCTTTTGTGGTCACTTTTTGTCCGTCCGTCGTGCGTGCGTCCGTAAACAATTTCAAATAAGTATATCTAATACCCCACGGTCAATCTTGATCAAATTTCATGAGAAGCATCACCAGGTAGGGGGAAAGGCTGCATAAGGTTTTTGGGCTGATCAGATTGGAATTCTGGTTGCTATGGCAACATACAGCTCCCATAGACTTACAATGGGAAAAAATTAAAATATCTTCTTCTCTGAAACCACACAGCCCAGAGCTAAGATATTTAGCATGTAGCAACGGCCAGTGGTCACCTACATAATTCCTGCCAATCATGCCCCTGGGGTCCACATTGGCCACGCCCCAAGGCCCCTTCGCTCCCATAGACTCACAATGGAACAAAAAGCTTCAAAAATCTTCTTCTCGGCAACCACAGGACCCAGAGCTTAGATATTTAGCATATAGCAAGGGCAAGTGGTCACCTACATAATTCCTGCCAATCATGCCCCTGGGTTCCAAAAGGGCCACGCCCCGGGGCCCTTTAGCTCCTATAGACTCATAATGGAAAAAAGCTTCAAAAATCTTCTTCTCTGAAACCACAGGGCCCAGAGCTGCAATATTTGGCATGTAATAACGGCAAGTGGTCACCTACATAATTCCTGCCAATCATGCCCCTGGGGTTCAAATGGGCCACACCCCGGGGCCCCTTAGCTCCCATAGACTCATAATGGAAAAAAAGCTTCAAAAATCTTCTTCTCTGAAACCACAGGGCACAGAGCTCAGATATTTAGCATGTAGCAACGGCCAGTGGCCACCTACATAATTCCTGCCAATCATGCCCCTGGGTTCCAAATGGGCGACGCCCTGGGGCCCCTTCGCTCCCATAGACTCATAATGGAACAAAAAGTTTCAAAAATCTTCTTCTCGGAAACCACAGGGCCCAGAGCTTAGATATTTAGCATGTAGCAACGGCAAGTGGTCACATGCATAATTCCTGCCAATCATGCCCCTGGGGTCCAAACGGGCCACGCCCTGGGGCCCTGTAGCTCCTATAGACTCATAATGGAAAAAAGCTTCAAAAATCTTCTTCTCTGAAACCACAGGGCCAAGAGCTGAGATATTTAGCATGTAGCAAGGGCAAGTGGTCACCTACATAAATCCTGCCAATCATGTTCCTAGGTTCCAAATGGGCCACGCCCCGGGGCCCTTTAGCTCCTATAGACTATAGTGGTAAAAAAAGCTTCAAAAATCTTCTCCTCTGAAACCACAGGGCCCAGAGTTTAGATATTTAGCATGTAGGAACACCAATTGGTCACCTACATGATTCCTGCCAATCATGCCCCTGGGTTCCAAATGGGCCATGCCCCAGGGGCCCCTTCACTCCTATAGACTCATAATGGAAAAAAAGCTTAAAAAATCTTCTTCTCGGAAACCACAGCGCCCAGAGCTTAGATATTTAGCACATAGCAAAGGCAAGTGGTCACCTACATAATTCCTGCCAATCATGCCCCTGGGGTCCAAACGGGCCACGCCCCGGGGCCCTTTAGCTCCTATAGACTCATAATTGAAAAAAGCTTCAAAAATCTTCTTCTCTGAAACCACAGGGCCCAGAGCTGAGATATTTAGCATGTAACAAGGGCAAGTGGTCACCTACATAAATCCTGCCAATCATGTTTCTAGGTTCCAAATGGGCCACGCCCCGGGGCCCTTTAGCTCCTATAGACTCATAATGGAAAAAAGCTTCAAAAATCTTCTTCTCTGAAACCACAGGGCCCAGAGCTTAGATATTTAGCATGTAGAAATGACAAGTGGTCACCTACATAAATCCTGCCAATCATGCCCCTGGGGTCCAAATGGGCCACACCCTGGGACCCCCATAGCTCCCATAGACGCATAATGAAAAAAAAAACTTCAAAAATCTTCTTCTCTGAAAACACAGAGCCCAGAGCTTAGATATTTAGCATGTAGCAACTGCAAGTTGTCTCCTACATATTTCCTGCTAATCATGCCCCTGGGGTCCAAATGGGCCATGCCCCGGGGCCCCTTAGCTCCAATAGACTCATAATGGAAAAAAGCTTCAAAAATCTTCTTCTCAGAAACTGTGAAGCACAGAACTTAGATATTTAGTGTCTAGTAACATAAAATAGCCAGCTACATAAATCCTGCTTACTCTGTCCCTGAGGTCAAAATTGGCCATGCCCGAGCTCATCACATCCAATAGACTTACAATGGAAAAAAACTTAAACAATCTTCTTCTATGAAACCATAAGGCCCAGAGCTTAGATTTTTAGTATGTAGCAACGTCAAGTGGCCACCTACATAAATCCTGCCAGTTATGTCCCTTGGATCCAAATTGGCCACACCCCAGGGGTCTTTAGCTTCCATAGACTTACAATTGAAGAAACTTCAAAAATCTTCTCCTCTGAAACCACAGGGCCCTTAAAAAAAAAAAAAAAAAAAAACCTTAAAATGGGGGGAAAAATCTTCAAAAATCTTCTTCTCTGAAACCATAAGTCCCAGAGCTTAGGTATTTAGCATGTAGCAATGTCGAGTGGTCGCCTACATGCATCCTGCCAATCATGTCTTGGGGTCCAAATCCTGTGGCCCCTTAACTCCAACAAACTTATAATGGAAAAAAGCTTCAAAATTCTTTGAAACCATGAAGTACGGACCTTAGATATTTAGTATATAGCAACACAAAATGGTCGCCTACATAAATCCTGCCAACCGTGCCCTTTGGGTCAAAATTGGCCAAGCCCCAGGGCTCATTAGCTCCTATATTATACTGGAAAAAACTTAAAAAAAATCTTTTTCTCCAAAACCATAAGGCACAGATTTTGTTTGAGGTTTTACATCCCCGTCAACACTGTATAGGTCATTTTGGAGATGTCTCTTCCAATTTTGTGGGACTTTTACCCAAAATTGAGATGAAATTACATCTCAAGCCCTGTTGCCCAATGAAACCAGTATGGTTTATAAGCATGGACACCGCTTTGCCTGAGCTTAGATATTTAGTATATAGCAATGTCAAGTGGTCTCCTACACTAATGATTTTCTGGTACACAGGTGAGCGATATAGGGCCATTGGGCCCTCTTGTTCTTATTTCTGCTCAAAATATTTTGGAGCAGTTTTACGAAATAAAGGTGGGGTTCAAGGGGGTCAGAATTATATAGACATGTTTTTGTGATGTTTCGACTTTTAGATCAACCAATTAAGGGAAATGACTTCTCAAGTTTGTTGAAAATCATTAGGTAAGCATCTTTTTTCAGCAAAAACAAGCTTTTACTTAAAAATAATTTTGATCATATCTTTTCATGTTTAAGCCTTTTTGTACCAAATGGAATTTTCCACCTTATGAAAAGACAAGTCCATTTCAAAATTCAGGGGTGTCAGGTTGTTTTTCCTTCGAAATCTATTTCATAAATGGCTGAACATTTTGCAAACAGTGTCGGCCCCCGCCCATCGGGGCTTGAAGAAATAGATGGACTGCATGATGCTTCCACGCAGAGCTGAAACCGACCCGCACATGAGTACTGGTAAACCGCTTGAGAGGATCTAAGCCTGCCCAGGCAAAACAGTGCGAGTCGGACCGTCCATGCTTATAAACTCTATTGGTTTCATTGGGCGGCAGGGCTTGAGATGACATTTCATCTCAATGTTGGGTAAAAGTCGCACAAAATTGGAAGCAGCATCTCTAAAATGACATTTACAGTGTTGATGGGGACATTAAACCTCAACTCAAACAAACAAGCAAACAGTGTAGGCCCTGATCAGACGCCATGTTTTGCCGCATCTGATCTTGGCCAGCGCTGTTTGCCAAGGTACCCCTTTATGGGTTTATGGTACTGAATGTGTTAAGTGTAAGAAAATAACAGGGACGGAAAATAAATTTGGCACTGGGAGTTACGTTTTGAAATCAGTTTGTCACTGAAAGAGTTAATGACTCCAACATAGGTCGTGTGTGCTCTTTTAGAAGTGGTTCTAATGAGAACTCACAACCTGTGTTCTGGAGCAGAAATAAGGAAAATAGTATATACCCCTGTAAACACCAGTTTTCTAAATATATTAAGTGGGTCATTACATGACTTGTTGATTTGATGCAATCTATATAGATACAAAATAATAAAGATTTGAGCCTTAATACATGTATTTACCAAACCCTGTTTGTTAAAAGTTTATAAATAACAATATTATAGATGTTGCTGTTGTGTTTTAGGTTTGTTTTGTTTGTTTGTTTGATTTGAGGTTTAACGTCCCCGTCAACACTGTAAAGGTCATTTTGGAGATGTTGCTTCCAATTTTGTTGGACTTTTACACGACATTGAGATGAAATGACATCTCAAGCCCTGTCACCCAATGAAACCAATAGGGTTTAGAAGCATGGATGGGCCGACTCGCACCGCTTTGCCTGGGCAGGCTTAGATCCTCTATAAGATTTACCAGCACCCATGTGCGGTCGGTTTCAGCTCTGCATGGAAGCATCATGCAGCCCAGCTATTTCTTCAAGCCCCGATGGGTGGAAGCCTATCTGAGTATAATATAAACAAGGCACAAGGAGGGGAAAACTACTGTCATGTGACAACTTTTGTTTTGTTTGTTTATTTTTGTTGTTGTTTAGCATGTTATTGTTGTTGTGTTTTTCTGTAAAATCCTCCCTCACCATTCTGATAATTTCAGAATACTACACTCCTCCCCGATTTGCAGCCATTTGTGCATGATATAGAGGATCTTACATGAGTGCTCATGTATTATTGAATTTATTAAATGAGTTGAGGAAAAGGGATTAAAATGCAAGGCTCTGCCAAGCATTTTATCCCTTTTCTTCTACAAGTTTAATAAATTGTTGACACAAAGGATCTTACATGAGTGCTCATGTATTATTGAATTTATTAAACAAGTTGAAGAAAAGGGATAAAATGTGAGGCTGTGCTGAGCATTTTATCCCTTTTCTTGAACGAGTTTAATAAATTCAATAATACATGTCAGAGCATGAATGTAAGATTCTATTTATCATATGACTTTTAAAACGCATTTTATTCACGATTGTTTAACAAAACTGTCAATTTTCTGCCATTAGTAAACACTGCATCATTAAGGACGTCCTACATGTAACATTACAGGACGTATCTAGCTAATTTGCATATTTAATCCACTAATTGATTATCGAATATAGTACGTGGCGTTATTGCACTCTCAGACGCGACGTCATATGATAAATCAATTTTTAACTTGGATTCAGAAACAGAATGGAAAGCAGTATAGATCCAGATCAGCTGGCTTCTGCGAAACCAGGTGATTAGGATCTATACTTGTTTCAAAACCAGATACAGCTTGGTTCAGTATGGTGAGGGTGAACATAATAATGTTGTGTATAAATAGTTATTTCTGTCTGTTAGTATTATTTGATATGAAAACCCAGTTCTGTGTTGTAAGTACATGTATATCTTTTGAAATTTTCAGGGGGCATGCATGGATACACCTTCAGGGGAGGCAACTCTTTCATATTAATTTCTGTTTTTATGCCCCCATAGGAGGGCATATAGTACGGGGGCATATAGTTTTTGCACTGTCCATTTGTGCGTTTGTAAGTCCACACTTTTTTTGTGATGCGAACTTCTTCCACATTTCTCCAATGATTGAGCTGAAACTTTGCACATGCATTCCTTGTGAGGTGAAGGGATGCCTAACACAATTTTCCAGTGGTCCTATCTTTTTCGAAGGAGTTACGGCCCTTTCCTCAAATTGGCTCCCACGGGGGCATTGCTCACTTATAGTGACAGCTCTTGTTTCATTTTTATCCTATTTTTGATGGAAAATTCTGTTAGCAAATAGTGCAGGCCCTGATCAGACGCCACGTTCTGTGGCGTCTGATCTGGACCTGCACTGTTTGTCATGGTACCCCTTTAGGTGTTTCCCGCATGCAATTGGTTAATGAACATGGACCAAACCCTCTATTAAACTACTAGTTACTAGAACAAATATATTGAGATTCAAAGATTGAATAATCCACTTCACCCCTATTTGTGAGAATGGACTTGTCCAAATTAAAAGATGGGAGAGTTCACTTTATGAAGCTTTGGGATTGGGGGTGAATTGGTTAAAACCTAACATAATGGTCTTAAATCATTAAACCCATTTTGTACCGGAAACCCTAAAACCGGTAGTTGGTAAACAGTGCAGGCCCAGATCAGATGCCGCCGCAGAATGCGGCGTCTGATCAGGGCCTACACAGTTTGCAGAAGGTTTTGCCATTTTACAAAAAGATATTGAAGAAAACACAATGACACCCCGCCCATAGGGGCTTGAAGAAATATATGGGCTGCATGATGCTTCCACACAGAGCTGAATCCGGCCCGCACACTTGTACTGATAAACCGCTTAGAGGATCTAAGCCTGTCCAGGAACCGCGGTGCGAGGCGGACCGTCCATGCTAATAAACCCTGTTGGTTTCATTGGGCGACAGGGCTTGAGATTTCATTTCATTTCAGTGTCGGGTAAAAGTCCCACAAAATTGGAAGCAACGTCTCCAAAATGACCTTTACAGTGTTGACGGGGACGTTAAACCTCAAATCAAACAAACAAACAATGACATCCCCTAAATTTTTAAATGGACTCCTGCTATATATAAGGAGGAAGATTCCATTTTGAACAAAAATGGTTAATTTAGAGAACGCAAACAGATTAGGTTGTGTAATGTTTGTCTTTCTGATAATAATTTATATGGATGGCAAGGGTGTTTTGACACTATAACAAGGTAGATTATGAATAGCTTATAGGTTTATAACCAATCTTTGGACAACTGTGTCAGAGAGTCGACTCTTTTGCTCAGTGGTTAGAGCATTGGACTTTCACCCGAACAGCCCGGGTTTGTATCCTGCCAATGCAGGGATTTTTTCAGTTCTGCTTCTTTCGTTTGTTTCTATTTTCATGTCCTGAGAAGTGTTAAGAGACCTACGGTTGTTTTGGATCATGGGCTGTAATGTGGAGTCTTCTTTCAATTTGGGTGCATCTGTTGTTGTGAAAATGGGTTAGTCAGTTGAAATTCGGAAGCAAAACAGCAAATTGTGTAGATCCAGACGAGATAGTTCTTTATGACTGCAACTCAGACAGTATACATAGCTACAGATAAGGTTGGTATTTAACGATAACTGAAGGATAGTTTTTATCAGTTCTCTCCATAAAAACCTATGTTGTGGGTATTCATTAGAACCGCCTCGATGAGGCGGTTCTAATGAATACCCACAACATCGGCTTTTGTGCAGAAATTAGGAAAACTGTCCTTCAACTATCACAAAATATGCACCTTATCTGTTGCTATGGTATAGATCCCGATGAGATGTCTCATTATGAGATGCATTATCTGGCACGAGACAGATGAGATGTCTCATTCTGAGATGCTTTATCTGGCACGAGACAGATGAGATGTCTCATTCTGAGATGCATTATCTGGCACGAGACAGATGAGATGTCTCATTATGAGATGCATTATCTGGCACGAGACAGATGAGATGTCTCATGAGATGCATTATTTGGCACGAGACAGATGAGATGTATCATGAGATGCATTATCTGGCACAAGACAGATGAGATGTCTCATTATGAGAGGCATTATCTGGCATGAGACAGATGTCTTGTGAGATGCATTATATGGCACGAGACAGATGAGATGTCTCATGAGATGCATTATATGGCACGAGACAGATGAGATGTCTCATGAGATGCATTATCTGGCATGAGACAGATGAGATGTATCATGAGATGCATTATCTGGCATGAGACAGATGAGATGTCTCATTATGAGAGGCATTATCTGGCATGAGACAGATGAGATGTCTCATGAGATGCATTCTCTGGCATGAGACAGATGAGATGTCTCATTATGAGATGTCTTATCTGGCACAGGTATGGCACTACACTGTTAGTACATGTATTGCTTAGCCAATACAGGGATTAAAAAGTAGAAACAGTTTGTTTGAATTGGATGGATGATGTTATGTAAGGTACCTCATTTACCTTACGTATTTGGACAGACAGGCTGTAGCAAACAGTGTAGACCCAGACAAGACACCGCAAAATGCGGCGTCTCATCTGGGTCTACACTGTTTGCCACTCATCCAGGTTTTTTCAGACACATCGGGTAGTAAATTGCATTTGTTAAGGCTTCTAGAGCAAGTATGGTACATAGTTGAGGTGTCCAAATACTTAGGCTAAATACGGTACTGTTGTTTAATGAGTGACACTGTTTGTGTTAAGTTTATATAAACATTTTATACATGTGCAATAAATACTATATGAATTTTGTAGAATTGTCGTTTATTTCTTCTGTTGTATTATGTTATTAACTCTTATCCTGCTGTTCATGACAACCCCTATCTTTGCAAACAGTGTAGATCCAGATCAGATGGCTTCTAAAGAAGCCATCTGATCAGGATCTACACTGTTTGACCTTCAGTTTATGAATTTGTAGAATAAATTACATCAGGTAATCTGATTGGTTCTAAGTCAGAAATGGGTGTGGCTAAACTGAATAGTCAAGCTACACAATACCTTCGCCTCACCCAACCATCCCCTTAGGTTATTGATCAAATGATTTCTTACTGGACCAGTTACAGGTCTGAGATCAGCTGTATTGGGCCGCGGACAAAGGCCAAGGGTCAGTACAGCTGGCCGAGGACTAGCTGGGCCAGTACATTTAGCTTTATCAAATGGACATCGATGACATTTATATTAGTTTACTCACAGATGAACAAGCCAGTCTTCTCAATTTCTTGCCTTTTGGTCTGACATTCTTTTGGGTTGAGATGAGTTTTTCCCGAAGTATGGTCCTGATTTACGAATTGTTGCAGAAGCTCTGACAAGGTTGTGTAGCCCAATCAGATTCGAGAATTCATATTGGTCACAGCCTCACATGTCCTGGATATTAACCCTTGTTCTGCTGAGCCCGGATATGCCTTTTCTTTGAAACAATGTAGATCAAGATCAGATGGCTTCTGACGAAGCCATCTGATCAGGATCTACATTGTTTGCCATTCAGATTGTGAATTTGTTGCAATAATTTGCATCAAGTAATCTGATTGGTTGATAATCGGTAGTGGGTGTGGCATATATGAATATTCAGCAGAACAAGGGTTAACAAGAGGTTAACCGCATGGGTCTTGGGTCAAGCTGTATTAATCGAAGGTCAATGTACAAAGAAAGGTCACACATTTTGTGTAACCCATTCGTTTCTCTGTACATGTATATCATCAAGAAAACACGCCTGTATAATTTTGACCCCCTTGAACCCCACTTTTATATAGTAAAACTGGGGTTTCTGGGCAGAAATAAGAAAAATATCACAATTTTTCATCATAAAATTTTCTTTTTTTCATCGATATTGGTGGCAATGTATTTGTATAGGTGTTTGCGTAATGAGTACGAGGGTGGTTCAATAAGTATCTGGCCTTATCTACTTTCTTGACTTCTTTTTCCACATAGTCACCCTGCAGCAATAACCACTTCATTGATGTTTCAAGGCTGAAAGTCCATTTCTGTAAAATTCATCCTCCTCAACCCTTGTCCTGCTGAGCCCTAATGTGGCTTACCTTTCAAACAATGTAGATCCAGATCAGATGGCTTCTGAAGAAGCCATCTGATCAGGATCTACATTGTCATTCAGATTGTGAATTTGTTGCAATAATTTGAATCAAATAATCTGATTGGTTGATAATCAGTAGTGGGTGTGGCATATTTGAATATTCAGCAGGACAAGGGTTAAGCTCTTCATCTGACCATAAGTGACGTCCATGCAATTCTTTCTTCAAGTTCGAAAACAAAAGTAATCACTGGGTGCCAGATCAAAAGAGTAGGGTGTATGGGATAAGGGTTTGAAACAGCTGTGCTTCATTGCATTCACAGAAACATTGCAGGTATGGACTCTAGCATTGTCATGTTGCAATAGCACAGCATTGCCATGTTGCAATAGCACACCTTTTGTAATTTTTTCACCCCTTTTCTGTACTATAGCTGCATGTAATTGGTCCAAAATATTTGCATACTAGTCCCCATTAATAGTCTGGCCATGAGGTAAATAGTCCACCAACAGAATCGACTAGCTGTCCCAAACGCAGTAAGCATGACCTTGCCAACTGAAGGCTGAGTCTTGAACCTTGACCAGTCCCTGGTCTACTCAGCTGTTCAGTCTCAGGATCATAGTGATGGATCCAATTTCATCCCCGGTAACAGTTCTTTCAAGGAAGTCTTCCGGATCAGTGGGGTTCAAGGGGATCAAAATTATATAGGCGTGGTTTCGTGATAAGGTGAGATTTTTCTTCAGCTATGATTCTTTCCTGTTATGGCTTGTTGTGTCATGAGAAATACCTAATGGCCAAGTTGCGTAGCTTGTTATCATCAAGTTAATGGAACATTCTTTCATGTCTCCAAAACTGACATTTTTCTGATGAAAATTGCGCTCTTATATATATACTGAACTTACCGTAAAAACTTAAAACAAGAGGCCCATGGGCCACAATGCTCACCAGAGCTCAGGGGGCCACTGCCCACTGGCAGCAATGTATTTTAATTAACCATGGAAGCCCTGCTCCAAAGGCTGCTACAGATAAAATTTCGACCCAATCAGACTAGTGGATTCAGAGGTCTGATGTCGCTTGAAGACAACAGATGACAGTTGACAATTTCCCATCTGTGGCAATAGGCCAAAAAGAACATTATTAAGGGAACATTTCTATGAAAGTTTGACAAAATATCTTGAGAGGCATTAAAGGTGCATTATTGAGCTATCGGTAAAAATGCTTCCAAAAATAAAATACATATAGCCGGTATTTTTCTTTAAAACTATACAAATGAATGCATTTTATGCAAATATGCCAAAAATTATGATGACAGGTAAATGAGTTTGACAGGGATTCCCTAACTAGGTTTCGAACACTAGTTAGATCTATTTTTAGTTCATGACAAAAATAGAAAACCCCATATATGACGTTATGCGACGTTCATTTTTGGCCTTGTTTGCTTAGGCCATGCCTGAATCGGAAAAAAATATGACACTGAATACCATGCCATAAGTAACGACACTCAGAGACAATACTGTCGCCATGTATGTGTAAAGTGACAGATTTATTTTTAGAACAGAAATTCCAAACAGATGTTCAGAGCGAAGGGTAAACACGAATGAAAATGACCATTTTCAAAAAGGTCTGAAGCTGTATTTGGCTCCAAAAGTGTACACATGACAAAGGAGTATGAATTGAAGATAAAAACCAGAAAAAAATTTTGAGACCCAGTAGCTCAATAATGCACCTTTAATGTCATTTTTCAATTTTCCCCCTAATAAGTCAATGGAAACTCTTAACTTGCCATAGCAAACAAACCAAAGAGCCAAATTTCATAAACCAGAGCTCAGGTGGGCACTGCCCAATGGAGCCCTGATTGGTGTCACTAAATGGGTCTTATAACAAGAGGACCATGATGCCCCTGGATCGCTCACCTGATCCATAGAGTAACAAGTGGGCCCCGGGGAGGGCCATTATTGACCCCAGGGTTATAATGTGCATAATGTTGAGGGAGGTCTAAAAAGATGAAGCTTCATACCAAATATCAACAAAGGCTATAATTTGAACAATCTTGGCAAAGGTCTACTAGATGAAGCTACACAACAAATATCAAAGACCTGGGCCTTGCGGTTTCTGAGAAGATTTTTTTAAAGATATTCCTTACATAAGCCTATGTAAAACCAAATGGCCCCGGGGCAGGGGCATTTTTGGCCTCAGGGCTATAATTTAAACAATCTTGATAGAGGTCCACTAGATGAAGCTTCACACCAAATATCAAAGACCTGGGCCTTGTTGTTTCAGAGAAGAAGATTTTCAAAGATTATCTCTATTATAAGTCTATGTAAAACCAAAGGGCCCTGGGGCGGGGGCATTTGTGGCCCCAGGGCTATAATTTTATTATCTTGGTAGAGGTCCACTAGCTGAAGCTTCATACCAAATGTCAAAGATCTAGGCCTTGTGGTTTCAGAGTAGAAGATTTTTCAAGATTTTTCCTATATAAGTCTGAAAAACCAAAGGGCCCCGGAGCGGGGGCATTTTTGGCCCCAGGTCTATAATTTGATCAATCTTGATAGAGGTCCACAAGATGAAGCTTCATACCAAATATCAAAGACCTGGGCCCTGCAGTTTCAGAGAAGAAGATTTTTAAAGATTTTCCCTATATAAGCCTATGTAAAACCAAAGGGCCCCGGGGCGGGGGCATTTTTGGCCCCAGCACTATAATTTGAACAATCTTGGTAGGGGTCCACTAGATGAAGCTTCATACCAAATAGCAAAGACCTGGGCCCTGCAGTTTCAGAGAAGAAGTTTTTTTAAAGATTTTCCCAATATAAGCCCATGTAAAACCAAAGGGCCCTGGGGCGGGGGCATTTTTGGCCCCAGCACTATAATTTGAACAATCTTGGTAGGGGTCCTTTAGATGAAGCTTCATACCAAATATCAAAGACCTGGGCCTTACGGTTTCAGAGAAGAAGATTTTTAAAGGTTTTCCCTATATAAGCCTATGTAAAACCAAAGGGCCCCAGGGCGGGGGCATTTTTGGCCCCAGCACTATAATTTGAACATTCTTGGTAGGGGTCCATAAGATGAAGATTCATACCAAATATCAAAGACCTGGGCCTTGCAGTTTCAGAGAAGAAGATTTTTAAAGATTTTCCCTATATAAGCCCATGTAATACCAAAGGGCCCCGGGGCGGGGGCATTTTTGGCCCCAGCACTATAATTTGAACAGTCTTGGTAGGGGTCCACTTGATGAAGCTTCATACCAAATATCAAAGACCTGGGCCTTGCAGTTTCAGAGAAGAAGATTTTTAAAGATTTTCCCTATATAAGCCTATGTAAAACCAAAGGGCCCCGGGGCGGGGGCATCTTTGGCCCCAGCACTATAATTTGAACAATCTTGGTAGGGGTCCAACAGATTAAGATTCATACCAAATACATGTATCAAAGACCTGGGCCTTGCAGTTTCAGAGAAGAAGATTTTTAAAGATTTTCCCTATAAAAGCCCATGTAAAACCAAAGGGCCCTGGGGCGGGGGCATTTTTGGCCCCAGCACTATAATTTGAACAATCTTGGTAGGGGTCCACTAGATGAAGCTTCATACCAAATACCAAAGACCTGTGCCTTGCAGTTTCAGAGAAGATTTTTTAAGTTTTCGGTGAAAAAAATCTATTTTTGGCTCCTGTGACCTATATGTGCAACGGACCGGAACCATTTGAACAACTTTGAAAGGGGACCACCTAAGGATCATTCCTGTGAAGTTTGGTCAAAATCCGCTCAGTGGTTTAGGAGGAGATGTCGTTTGAAGAAATTGTTTACGCACGCACGCACAGTGGACGACGGACAAAAAGTGATCCCAAAAGCTCACCTCGTCACTACGTGACGGTGAGCTAAAAAGGAACAGAGACATATATGGTTTAGCAGTGGGGATATGTATGGTTCCTGAGACTTAAGGCCTTTTAAGCAATGGAGGGATTCGGGCATGGCAGATCCCAGAAAAGCCAAAGATTGTTGTCACTGAATATGTCTTATCATAAAGATCAAGAATATATATGGATAAATGGTGGGGATCTGAACGGTTTCTGAGATATGAGGCCCTTTTATGAAGTGGAAGGGAGAGAAATGGCCCCTGTGGACCCCCCAAGACAGGGTTGACTGAATGTGTCTAATAACAATGAACAAGAATATATGTGATTATAGGATGGGGATTTGAATGGTTTCTGAAATATATGGCCTATTATTAAGTGGAGTCTTATCATCAGGAACAAGAATATATATGGTTTAGGGGTGGGGATCTGAACGGTTTCTGAGATATATGGATTTTAATGAAGGGGTGGGGCATGGCCCGTGGAACCCCAGGCTAGTGTCACTGTTTGCGTCTAATCATAAGGAACAAGAATATATATGGTTTAGGTGTGGGCTCTGAAGTTTCTCAGATATATGGTCTTTCGTGAAGTCGAGGGGTGGAGTGTGGCCCGGGCACAACCTGGGTGACCCCTAGGTTGGTGTCACTGAATGTGTCTTATCATAAGGAACAAGAATATATATGGTTTTGGGGTGGGGATCTGTAAGGTTTCTGGAATATTTAGCCTTTTATGAAGTGGAGGGGGTTGGGCATGGCCCCCGCACATCCCGGGGGACCCCCAAGTTGGTGTCACTGAATGTGACTTATCATAAGGAACGAGAATATATATGGTTTAGGGGGGGGGGGATCTGTAAGGTTACTGGGATATTGGGCCTTTTATGAAGTGGAGGGGGTAGGGCATGGCCCTGGCACATCCCGGGGGACCCCCAGGTTGGTGTCACCGAGTCCAGCTTATCATAAGGAACAAAAGTATCTATGGTTTAGGGGTGGGGATCTCAATGGTTTCTGAGATAAATGGCATTTTATGAAGTGGAGGGGGTGGGGCATGTCCCCGGCACATCCCAAGGGACCCCCAGGTTGGTGTCACTTAATGCATCTTAACATAAGGAACAAGAATATATATAGTTTAGAGGTGGGGATCTGAATGGTTTCTGAGATAAATGGGATTTTTAGCTCACCTGTCACGTAGTGACAAGGTGAGCTTTTGGGATCACTTTTTGTCCGTCGTGCGTCCGTGCGTGCGTGAGTGTGTCCGTAAACTTTTCTTCAAACAACATCTCCTCCTAAACCACTGATCGGATTTTGACCAAACTTCATAGGAGTGATCCTTAGGTGGTCCCCTTTCAAAGTTGTTCAAATGGTTCCGGTCCGTTGCACATATAGGTCACAGTAGCCAAAAATAGATTTTTTTCACCGAAAACTTAAAAAATCTTCTTCTCTGAAACCGCAAGGCCCAGGTCTTTGATATTTGGTATGAAGCTTGATCTAGTGGACCCCTACCAAGATTGCTCAAATTATAGTGCTAGTGCCAAAAATACCCCCGCACGGGGGCCCTTTGGTTTTACATGGGCTTATATAGGGAAAATCTTTAAAAATCTTCTTCTCTGAAACCACAAGGCCAAGGTCTTTGATATTTGGTATGAAGCTTCATCTAGTGGACCCCTACCAAGATTGTTCAAATTATAGTGCTGGAGCTAAAAATGCCCCCACACGGGGGCCCTTTGGTTTTACATGGGCTTATATAGGGAAAATCTTGAAAAATCTTCTTCTCTGAAACCGCAAGGCCCAGGTCTTTGATATTTGTTATGAACTTTCATCTAGTGGACCCCTACAAAGATTGTTCAAATTATAGTGCTGGGGCCAAAAATGCCCCCTCACCAGGTCCCTTTTGTTTTACATAGGCTTATATAGGGAAAATCTTGAAAATTCTTCTTCTCTGAAACTGCAAGGCCCAGGTCTTTGATATTTGGTATGATGCTTCATCTTGTGGACCTCTACCAAGATTGTTCAAATTATAGCCCTCTGGCCAAAAATGCCCCCGCTCCGGGCCCTTTGGTTTTACATAGGCTTATATAGGGAAAATCTTGAAAAATCTTCTTCTCTGAAACCACAAGGCTTAGGTATTCGATATTTGTTATGAAGCTTCAGCTAGTGGACCTCAATAAAGATTGTTCAAATTATAGCCCTGAGACCAAAAATGCCCCCGCCATGTGGCCCTTTGGTTTTACATAGACTTATATAGGGAAAATCTTTAAAAATCATCTTCTCTGAAACACAAGGCTTAGGTCTTTGATATTTGTTATGAAGCTTCAGCTAGTGGACCTCTACCAAGATTGTTCAAATTATAGCCCTGGGGCCAAAAATGCCCCGCTCCGGGGCCCTTTGGTTTAACATAGACTTATACAGGGAAAATCTTGTTTTACATAGACTTCTATATGCAGGGTAAACCTTTAAAATCTTCTTCTCTGAAACCAGAAAGCCCAGGTCTTTCATATTTGATATGAAGCTTCATCTTGTGGACCTCTACCAAGATTGTTCAAATTATAGCCCTGGGGCAAAAATTAACCCTGCCCGGGGCCCACTTGTTATACATTGGATCAGGTGAGCGAACCAGGGCCCTCTGGGCCCTCTTGTATGAAATAGAGGGGGCAGGGCATGTCCCCAGCACATCCCGGGGGACCCCCAGGTTGGTGTCACTTAATGCATCTTATCATAAGGAACAAGAATATATATGGTTTAGGGGTTGGGATCTGTAAGGTTTCTGAGATATAAGGCATTTTATGAAGTGGAGGGGGCGGGGCATGGCCCAGGCACAACCTAGGGGACCACCAGGTTGACATAAAAGCATTATGGCTGAAAGAAGTTTACTCAAGGAACATGTCCATGTAAGTTTTGTCAAAATATCTGCAATGACTTGGCAGTAAATGCCATTTTTCAGTTTTCCCCATTATAAGTCAATGGAAACTCTAAGTTGTCATAGCAACAAAACTAAAAGGCCAAATTTCATAAAAAAAAAACACAAAACCTGTAAAGGCAAATATGGTGAATATTTTCATAAAGTCTCAGCCTCCTAGAGCATATGGTTTCTGAGGAGATGAATTTTTAAGTATTTTTTTTTCTATTTTTTGCATTTTAGTTTCCATGGCAACCAATAAAAATGAACAGAAGGCCTAAAATCATGTGGCAGATAGTAGATTGCCTATGGAACATTTCTATGCAAGTTTTGTCAAAATATCTGCAGAGGCTTGGCATTAAATGCCATTTTTCAATTTTCCCCATTATAAGTCTATGGAAACAAGAAGTTGCCATAGCAACCAAACTAATGAGCCGATTTTCATAAAAAACACAAACTTTCAATCCCCCAGCCCAAGGATGCTACAGATAAAATTTGGGCCCAATTGGCCCAGTGGATTCAGAGGAGATGTCATTTGAAAGTGTTGACGCCAGACGACGACGACATACGACGGACGACGACGGACAACTGCCTATCCTATAAGCTCCCTCGGAGCCTTCGGCTCTGGTGAGCTAAAAATTCAGACACCTTGAGGACTTGCTATAATTCTCCTAAAATTTTAATAAATTTGTTTCATGAGCCAGCAAGCTATCTGATCAGGATCTACATTGTCATTCAGATTGTGAATTTGTTGCAATAATTTGCATCAAGTAATCTGATTGGTTGATAATCGGTAGTTGGTGTGACAGATTAAAATGTGCAGCTGGGCAAGGGTTAACATTTGTTTGGGACAGGGGAAGTTCCAGCCACTGAGGGTTTTGTTTTGTTTGTTAAGGTCATTTTGGAGACATTGCTTCCAATTTTGTGGGACTTTTACCCGACATTGAGATGAAATGACATCTCAAGCCCTGCCGCCCACTGAAACCAATAGGGTTTATAAGCATGGACGGGCAGACTCGCACCGCTTTGCCTGGGCAGGCTTAGATCCTCCAAGCTGCTTACCAGCACTCGTGTGTGGGTCTTTCATCAACTGAGACATGATCAACATCTCCAAAATGACCCATACAGTGTTGACAGGGACGTTAAAACCTCTAATCAAACAAATCAAATGAGGGTCCTCTTTATATACAGTGAAACTGCGATGGCTTGAAAACCAGTTGTTTACCATGACTGTTTCGAACTCCTCGAGACCTAGATACAATTTCCTATAACATCAGACATTAACCCATTTAGTACCAGAAACCCCAAAACGTGTACCTTGGCAACAGTGCAGGCCCAGATCAGACGCCGCATTCTGCGGCGTCTGATCAGGGCCTCCACTGTTTGCTTACAGTTCAGCCATCTTCCAAATAAATTTCGATGAAAACACTACCTGTCACCCCTAAATTCTGAAATGAACTCCTGCTATATATAAGGACGATTCCATTTGGTACAATAAAAAGGGCTACATCATAGTGTAGTTTATAATTCCTTGTCCTTTGGGATCATTGATTCCATTGTGGAATTTTGAAAATATTTCAGGGTCACTGATGAGGCCTAATTGGCCGAAACTAGCTAGTCTGACCCAGAAAACATGTACACTTCATATTTTCCAGTTCTATGGTGTATTCCTTGCTTCCAAAGGATAACACTTTTATAGAACATATTTAATATACTCGGAATAAATTGTGGAGAACTTTATATTTATTATAATGCCCCCCCCCCCCCCAACCCAGCAAACGAAGTTTAAAGGGGGTATATAGGAGTCGGTTGTTGGTTGGTCTGTGTATCCTTCCTTTTCTTGTTTTGCAAACTACTTCCACATTTCTTCACCGATTTGACTTCAAATTTTGCATATGAGCCCCGCAAAGCGAATTTGTGTCTTCGAGCATTCCGTCATGACAAATTTTAACTGCGCATGCCCAGCTATTCAGAGGAGCCATGGATATTGCTTTCTGTCTGAAGGTTCCTCTTGATACACTGCTTGTATGAGCGAGCAGCGAAGGTTCTGGCGAGACTGTGCGGATGAGTAGGCTCGCCTGAACCTTCGCTGCTCGCATAAGCGATAAGTACCAAAATCGCTTGACGGGGCCCATATGTATTCACAATGTGGTGTAGATGTGCATGACATAAATTTTATGTGTTAGGTCACTGTTGCTAAAAATAGAATAAAAATCCATAGGATGTAGCTGTGCATGACATTTCATATGCATCCAGTCAAGGTCATTGTTGCTAAAAATAGAATAGAAATTCATGACAATAATCTTGTTATGCCAACTTCTACCACATTTCTTCACAAATTGATTTCAAATTTTGCATATGCTTTCACAATTTGGTGTAGATATGTGTGACATAAATTTCATATGCGTCAATTCATAGCAATATTATGAAAAGATTACATGTCATTTTTAACAACCAACAGGTAAATATCATCATCAGCTGCATTTCTTGTTTGTTTTGTTTGAGGTTTAACATCCCCGTCAACACTGTAAAGGTCATTTTGGAGTCGTTGCTTCCAATTTTGTGGGACTTTTACCCGAAATTGAGATGAAATGACATCTCAAGCCCTGTCGCCCAATGAAACCGTTAGGGTTTATAAGCATGGACTGGCAGACTCGCACCTCTGCCTGGGCAGGCTTAGATCTGCTACGCTGTTTACCAGTACTCGTTTGCGGTTTCAGCTCTGCATGGCAGCATCATGCAGCCCATATATTTCTTCAAGGCCTGATGGGCGGGGGCCTGAATCAGTGGAAGTGAGAGAATATTTCATGATCAACCTCCACAAAGGAATGCTTACAGACCCAGTAGGGTTCAACTGAGACAATCTAATCACCAATTGAATGTACATTCAACTGAGCTATCTGGGATGGCGCTAACTGGGAAGCCCTCGCCCACAGGAGATTTGAGAAAAAGACTGGCTACATGGTGCTTAGAGGATCTAAGCCTGCGCAAAGAAAGTGGTGGAAGTTGGACTGTTCCTTAAACCTAGCTGTTTCTTTGGGCACTAGGTCTGGGGAGGACATTTCCTCTCAATGTTTGGTAAAAGTCACACAAACTTGGAAGCAAAGTCTCCAAAATGACCTAAAGTGTTGACAGGGACTTAAGACCTCTACACAAACAAACACTTACTAACTAGACAAGGACTTAAAGAGACCAGAGAGTCAATTTCTTTTGTTCCTTTATTTTTTTCAGCATTAAAAATTTAGTTGTAACATACTGCTGTAAAGATATGTAATAATGAGAAATATATCATGATCTAACAACTACATGTATCAGCTTTGATTTTGTCATCTGAGGAATTGTCACCATGGGCAAATGGCACTAGATCAGGGCCGCGTTGTTTAAAACTAATGATGTTGTTAAATAACATATGATTCAAACTTGGATCATTCAGTTTGGCAAATATACTGATATTTTTGCAGAAAAAATGTGAGCAGCTTTTGCAAAAGCTGCTCACATTTTTTTCTGCAAAAATACAAGTGTATTTGATATTGTATCTAACAATTTGACCACTGACAAGCTCGTTAAGCTAACAATGCTTTGACCAACTGAACCCTGAGCAAGCAATATGAGTCAATTAGGACCCTGCAAGTTCCGAGTCAGAACACACTTTTGGGAGGGGGAGGGGGGGGGGAGACTAAATAAACCACTTAATGAAAAGCTATCACACAAGCATTGCATAGACAATATATGAAGTCTTTCTTATGTATTTTAACCCAAAATAACACAGATGACGACATATGGAATTTTTTTTCAAAATTTCAGAGAAAATCATACCATTGTCTACCTTATTAATAGCAGAGTACCCTAAAATTCCTATATTAAGACCACCTTTTGGGCTGTTCAAAAGTGGTCTTATAGACCACTTTTGAACAGTCCTAAAGGTGGTCTCTTATTGGGAGACAAGGTGGTCTCTTATTGGGAGACACTTGGTGAAAGAATAACTTATTCTTTATAAGCTCTTTAAAGCAGATTCAGTCCTAATTTTAGGTGGTCTTAATAGCGGAATTTTACTGTATTGAAATGAAATTTCAAGCCTTTTTTTTCCCTGAAAATTACCCAAAAAAGAAAATCTAGAATGTCGCCTGCTTTGTAATTTTGCTTAGTGCTTCAAACTTTAACACTCTTACCCGTGAGTTTCTTGATTGGACCCATATACCATTAACCACATGTTAAAGCTAAAACAACAACAACTTTAAACTTTTCACATGCAATCAAAAATCTAGTAAAATTTCAGCAGAGGGCGGCCTATTATTTTTATGACCAATGAAAAGAATTCAGAACCATATCCTATTTCTTCAATAGACCAAGTGTTCAAATATATACATATATTTTCATTCTAAATCAAATCAAGTACTAGGCACCTCGAAAAATGCAAAAACTTTCGAAACTTGCTTCAAATTTGTCATGATATTGTGACCAAGGAAATGGACACACCGACAGAAGTCAACTCTATTCAATATGCTTCTATCTCTAATACCAATTGGGGTCTAGTCTTAAAGAAAAGAATTTGCTCCCGAGGAGCAAATTCTTTCCTTTAAGAGTAGACCCCCTTTTTTCAGATCAGAGAAAAGCCAACAGGAAGTTGCAGAAGTTGCCTCTCTTTGAAAAATGGTGGCGAAGCTGTTAGAGGTATCCATTTATGATAAAATTCTCAAACTTTGTTTCTTTGTTGTATACATGATTAAAAGATTAAACGAGGTCATACTTTTTTCTATTTACTGGTTCTCAAGTTTCTACTGGGTCCCAGCTTTTGTTTGTATCGTAAAACATGCATTAGAGATGGAAATGTTAAAAAAAATCTAGCATGCGCAATATCCTATCTGAATACACTGGTTAACATTAAAGAAAACATGCCTATTCAAATATATTGTAAACTTTACTGCCGAAAACCGAAAATCTTAAGATGAAAAATTGTGATATTTTTCTTATTTCTACTCAAAATATAGATTGTAGGTACCCGTCAGAACCGCCTCATTGAGGGGGTTCTAACAAGTACCCACAATCTTTATTTTAGAGCAGAAATAAGGTTTACCCCTCTGAACCCCTGTTTTACTACATAAAAAAGGGGTTCAAGGGGGTTAAAATTATACAGGCGTGTTTTTGTGACAAATTCAAACAAAAATATTTGAGTATTTGCTGCTATGACTGACAAAATTTTATTAGCTTCAAATAACTGGGCCCAGATATTTGGACGAATAAAAACAATAAAATAGGCTACTATTCACTATGATAACATGCAAAAGAATTCAGAAAATTCCTCACAATTTCATTTTTCAAATTTCATAGTTATCTTTTTATCAAAATGTGCGTTAATAATTGTACTCCAAGATACTGAATGCCGTAAATATAGCAGACTATTGTAGAAATTGTGTGATCTTCAGCAAGACGTAAAATTGTCATTTTTATCATGAAGTAAATTTCATTTATTGCTGTTATGATTTTGAAACATTTTCCTTGAGAACCAGTCAATACAACATCCCTGACCTTAAAGATAACATACAAATAGCTCCAAATACGACGATTTTATTCATCAAAAAAGAACTGATATTTTTCTTATTTCTGTGTGAAAACATATGTTGTGGGTACCCATTAGAAGTGCCTCACGCCTCAGTGAGGCGCTTCTAATGAGTACCCGCAACATATGTTTATATGCAGAAACAAGAAAAATAATTTGTGAATACCCCCTCTTATCTGGGGCTATGCATATAGCTCCAGATAAGAAAGAGTAAGGGAGATAATCAAGGGTTAATTTTCTTAAAGATATGCTGTGGGTACTTGTTTAGAGTGATTCTAATAAGTACCTACAACATATGGTTTAAAGGAGAAATACAAAAAGTTCTATCAATTTAACTTGTCACTACAAAAACATGCCTATTCCAATATATTGAAAGTTTTACCACCAAAACAATGAAAATTTTCAAATAAAAATTCCAATATTTTTTTACATATCTGCTCAAAACATAGATTGTGGGTACTCATTAGAACTGTCTCAGCAAGACAGTTCTAATAAGTGCACACAGTCTATGATTTTGAGCAGAAAAAAAGAAAAATAAAGTACATCCCGGTAAACCCCAGTTTTACTATATAAAAGAGGGTTAAAGGGGGCCAAAACTGTATAGATGTATTTTTGGTGATGTCATTTTTGCTTTATTTCGAGCTATGAGTAATGTAATTTCAAATGATATTGTAAAAAAAGAAGTCTTGATTTCTGCAACGAAATTCGTCTACTTGTTCTTTTCAATCATTTCTCTCAGTTTGGCTTCATTTGCCCCACAAAAATCAGCCACCTGAAAAGAAAAGACCACACAAAATCTGGAAAATTATGTTCATGAAATACCATGCCCCCTCCCCCACCCACCACACCAAATTCATTTGGAAAACACACCCATGTACATTAAGGCTAAAAATTCAGTTTATGAATTTGTTGCAAGTAATCTGACTGGTTGATAATCAGTAGTGGGTGTGGAATATTTAAATATTCAACAGGTTAAGGGTGAATTAATAAAAAAATCCAGTGATGGTGGTGATGATGATGATGATGATGATGATGATGATGATGACAACAATGTCTGAAAAAATTAATCAAAAGGGGCATAACTTGGAAACTAAGAAAGGGGGAATGATCACTCTTGTGCGTGACAAGTCATTCTGACCTAATATATTGTTCAAAAATAGCTTTGGTGTGCGCTTATAGGAGCATGTGCGGTAATTTGGGCGAATAGGGTAATTGTAAAAATCCTAAAAATATAGACATCTAAAGGATTTGCCAGACTTCTCTCAAAATTTTGAGAAATTTGTAGAAGTTCAAAAGGTGCAGATGGAATAGCAAACAGAGCATACCCTGATCTGAGTGCACCTTCAGGAGCAGTCTGATCTGGGTCTTCACTATTTATTAGGCCTATCTGTCCCAAAACTTAGGATCATTATGGCATCATTTTAACACTTATCATGCTGTTCATGACAACCCCTATCTTTGGAAACAATGTAGATCCAGATCAGATGGCTTCTGAAGAAGCCATCTGATCAGGATCTACACTGTTTTGACATTCAACTTATGAATTTGTAGGAATAAATTACATCAAGTAATCTGATTGGTTCAAAGTTTTTTGTTTGTTTGATTTGAGGTTTAACGTCCCCGTCAACACTGTAAAGGCCATTTTGGAGATGTTGCTTCCAATTTTGTGGGAGTTTTACCCGACTTTGAGACGAAATTACATCTCAAGCCCTGTCGCCCAATGAAACCAATAGGGTTTATTAGCATGGACGGTCCGCCTCGCACCGCGGTTCCTGGAAGGCTTAGATCCTCTAAGCAGTTTACCATTACTAGTGTGCGGGCCGGATTCAGCTCAGCGTGGAAGCATCATGCAGCCCATATATTTATTTCTTCAAGCCCCTATGGGCAGGGGGGTGCATTGGTTCAAAGTCAGAAATGGGTGTGGCTAATCTGAAAATTCAGCAAGAAAAGGGTTAAAGAACTATTGTTGCAGTCCAAAGCAAAATCTGCATTAGTTAAACAACCGTGTTTGTTTTCATTAAACCTCCCATTAACAACTAACGTCCAGCTGGGATGGAACTTTGGTTTATGAAGACTCATATATGAAACTCTGAAGAAACCTGAATTCAAAATATGAGCCCCAATTTACGGTTCAAGTAGCTTGACCACTTACCCGTGGAGGCTTCTAATCAACCATGTTATATAGTGTGAACAATTTGACACGAGTCTGACCTTTATGCAAGGAATAAATTAGTCATTGTTATTGCCTAATACGTTGGCTTTCGTAACATTCTTGTGAATTTTCAGAATCTCGTGAATAGCGACCCATTTACCGACCTCTATGCAATGTATAACAATATCGCCATCTTCGGAAAACGGCGAAGATAAATACATGCATTCAGTCGGGTGTGAAATTAAGTTAATTGAGTTCACCAGTCTCAGGTCAATTTGTTCGAACCATATATCCAAACAAAAATGTATAGATTACATAAACAAGAGGGCCATGATGGCCCTGGATCGCTCACCTGATCCACAGTGTAACAAGTGGGTCTTGGGGATGACCATTATTGGCTCCAGGACTATAATTTGCATTACCTTGAGGGAGGTCTAAAAGGTGAAGTTTCATACCAAAAATCAAAGACCGGAGCCTTCTGGTTTCAAACAAGAAGATTTTAAAGCTTTTCCTATAAGTCTAAATAAAACCTGTGGGCCCCAGGCTAGGGCCATTTTCGGCCCCCGAGCTATAATTTAAACAGTCTTAAATATCAAACACCTGTGCCTTCTGGTTTCAGACAAGAAGATTTTTTAAGGTTTTCGCTATATATGACAATGTAAAACCAAAGGGCTTCAGGGCGGGGGCATTTTTGGTACCAGGGCTATAATTTGAACTTCAGGGCGGGGGCATTTTTGGCCCCAGGGCTATAATTTGAACAATCTTGGTAGAGGTTCACTAGATGAAGCTACACATCAAATATCAAAGACCTAGGCCTTGCGGTTTCAGAGGAGAATATTTTTTCATGATTTTTCTTATATAAGTCAATGTAAAACCAAAGAGCCCCTGGGCAGTGTCATTTTTGGCCCCAGGGCTATAATTCGAACAGTCTTGATGAAGCTTCACACCAAATATCAAAGACATGGGCCTTGCAGTTTCAGAGAAGATTTTTTTAAGATTTTTCCTATATTAGTCAATGTAAAACCAAAGGGCCCCACGTTGGGGGCATTGGTCCACTAGATGAAGCTACACACCAAATATCAAAGACCTGGGCCTTGTGGTTTCAGACAAGAAGATTTTTTAAGATTGTTCCTATATAAGTCAATGTAAAACTAAAGGGGCCAGGGGCAGGGGCATTTTTGGCCCCAGGGCTATAATTTGAACAATCTTGATAGAGGTCCACAAGACGAAGCTTCATACCAAATATCAAACACCTGAGCCTTCGGGTTTCAGACAAGAAGATTTTTAAAGCTTTTCCCTATGTAAGTCTATGTAAAACCAAAGGGCCCCTGGGAGGGAGCATTTCTGGCCCCAGGACTATAATTTTAATAATCTTGGTAGAGGTCCAGTAGATGAAGCAACACACCAAATACTGATGGCCTGGGTCTTGTGGTTTCAGGAGAAGTTTTTTTAAGTTTTCATTAAAACAATCTACTTTTGACTCCCGTGACCTTGATGTGCAATGGACCGGAACCATTTGAACAATTTTGAAAGGGGACCACCTAAGGATCATTCCTGCGAAGTTTGGTCAAAATGTGATCAGTGGTTTTGGAGATGTCATTTGAAGAAACTGTTTACGCAAGGACAGACGGACGCATGGTGAGCTAAAAAAAGGATCAGTTATGGCCATCTTTCAAGTTTTGGGACTCATCTTTAAACATCTAAGGTCAAAGCTCCAGATGAGACGCTTTTTTTTTATCCGAAAAGTACTGATGTTTTATTTCTGATCTTATTTAGTCTTATAGTTCGAACAAATTGACCTGAGACTGGTGAACTCTATTAACCCTTTTTGTACCAAATTGAATCTTCCTCCTTATATATAGCAGGAGTTCATTTCAAAAATTTAGGGCTGTCAGGTTGTGTATTCATCAAAATTTATTTGGAAAATGGCTGAACTTTTAGCAAACAGTGGAGGCCCTGATCAGACGCCGTGTTCTGCGGCGTCTGATCTTGGCCTGCACTGTTTGCCATGCTACCCATTTTGGGGTTTCCAGTACCAAATGGGTTAACATAATTTCACACCCGACTGAATGCATGTATTCACCTTCGCCGTCTCCCAAAAATGGCGATATTGTTATTGAATACATAGAGGTCGGTAAATGGGTCGCAATTCACGAGCTGCCGAAAATTCACGAGAAGTTTACGAAAGCCGACGTATTAGGCGATAACATTGACAAATTTATTCCTTGCATAAAGGTCAGTCTCATGTCCTTGCCGAGGCACTTCTAATGAGTACCCACAACATATGTTTTTGAAATAAGAAAAATAATATGTGGATTCCCCCTACCTATATGGGGCTATGACAGTTTTAGAAAGAGGTTGAAGTGTTTTTATACTGTACATACCTTCTTTCCATTTCTGTAGCATTTAAATGTCGGCATTGCACTTATTCCCTCTTTTTCAGAAACTTCCTATAATATAAAAGAAAAATAAAATAACAGAATTGTAAACATTATGTATATATATCATATGACATTGCGTCTGAAAGTGTAATAACGCCATGTATTATTTTCGATAATCCACTAGTGGATTAAATATGCAAATTAGCTAGATACGTCCTGTAACGTTACATGTACGACGTCCTTAACAACGTCGCCTTTACTAATGGCGGAATATTGATATTTTCGTAAACAATTGTGAATAAAATGCGTTTTAATGTCATATGATAAATATAATCTTGCATTCTTGCTCATGTATTATTGAATTTATTAAACTTGTTGAGGAAAATGAATAAAATGCTCGGCAAAGCCTTGCATTTATCCCTTTTCCTCAACTCGTTTAATAAATTCAATAATACATGAACACTCATGTAAGATCCTCTATATACGTTATTTTGATTCTTGACGTAGAACATGGGATCACATTGAATGATTTCCTGCCTGAGGGCAATATTTGCCCGAGCTGTTAGGCGAGGGTAAATATTGCTTTCAGATGGGAATGTGATCCCACGTTTCCCATCAAGAATCAAAATAACGCATTTGTTATACGGAAATCTTTTTGTCTTTTTGACTACATTGTACACAGTTGCAACCTTTACCAAAGGATTCTTTTGAAGCGGACGTCATCAGAAGTACATGTTTACATGTAAAGTCATCAAATGCGCCCTTATGCAAGCACTACATTGATCACTGTGCTCAGTGGGAAAATGTTTACGTCATGTTAGAATGATTATGAGGGTTAGAGTACCAAATGAATGAAAAACAATCAAAACTTTTCATTTACAGTCAAACTTCGATGGCTCGAACTCGCCGGGACCGCCGTAAAAAGTTCGAGCCATCGGTAGTTCGAGCCATTGGAGTCCAACTCGGCAAGATCCATCTTTGTGTACTATGATTTTTTATCATAGCTGCGGCGAGTTTGGTGATTTCCGGTACATTTATCGGTCATAATTTAAGCCACGTAATATACCTTTCGCACTTTCACCTAGGTTACCTTTCTTATGATACTGCGTGACTTGACCGATAAAACTGGAATTTTTAAAGAGGTAATTAGTGCGAGCCATCGGTGGGATTTTACATAGAAAATGCACTCTAGGGACCAGGCTTAAGAGTTCGAGGGTTCGAGCCATCGTGGTTCGAGCCAAGGGTGGTATGTTTAGTTAAAATGAATAGGGATTTTGCCGGGACTGAAAAGTCAGTTCGACCCAAACGTGGTGTTCGAGCCTACCGAGTTCGACCCATCGAAGTTCGACTGTATTTAGTTATTGGCTCGTAATTATTGTGGTGCATGAAATTATTTTGCTAATATTTCTTACCAACTGCAGTAAATCCAAGATGGTCGGACATCGCAATTCGGCCAAAACAAGTGTGAGAGGGTAATATATTTTTGCCCCTGGGATATATGGAAAATAATTGCCCTTGTGCTGTCCAATCAAATGCCTGGAAATTTCTTTGCAGTACAACATTGCATGGTATCCGCCACTGAAGGTCAATAAGATGCATTTTTTCAAGTGTTTTTGGAAAATGGGACAGCCAGTATCCAAAAGCCTGGTGACAATTTGTCATAATAACCTTCTTTATTTTATACTTGGTTGTGAAATCAATTGTCACATTATGAAAACACGCCTATACAAATAAAGTGTAAATTTTATCGCAGAAAAAAATGAAAATTTTAAGAGGAAAAATTTTGATATTTTTCTTATTTCTGCTCAAAATATAGATTGTAGGTACTCTTTAGAACCGCCTCATTGAGGCGGTTCTAACGAGTACCCACAATCTATATTTTAGATTTTAGAGCAGAAATAAGGAAAATAAGCTTTACCCCTGTAAATCCCAGTTTTACTATATAAAAGTGATGTTCAAGGGGGTAAAAAATATAAAGGCGTGTTTTCGTGATGATTTCGTCTAAATGTCGGGTAACAAGCCCACAAAATTGGAAGCAACGTCTCCAAAATGACCTAGTGTTGATGGGGACGGTTAACCTCAACTCAAACAAACAAAACAATGCATATCTGAAACAAATAAAAATGATATTTCACACTTTGAAAATATATGATATTTTCACACTGTGAAAAATAACATGACCATGTTATTTTCACAGTAGCCCGCAGGACTATATTTTTGGTTTGTTTTTCGTTTAAAGAAAAAGAAAATTAAGTTGTTTTCTATAAATACCAATATTTCATTGAATGTTTTGGAAACATATTTTATTGAGTGTGTTGCAAATATCAGAAATTTTTACAAGTGTGAAGCATGTTAAACTAGAATTTGTTTTTCTACAAAAACACAGATGTCTCCCCCGTTTTTGACCTCTTAGTATACGGTAACCTTGACATTGGAGGTATTGAGCCGGGTCTTGTGTGCAACACATCATCTAATGAAGATAAACATTTCTGCAAAGTAACTTTAAAAATGTTAAAAAAATTTCAAAGGGCAATAACTCTTGAAAGGGGCATAATCCGGATGAGAAAAAAAATACGCGTCAGCTTATTTTCCATTAGGAATGCATATATGAAATTTCAAAACCATAGCATACACAGTTCTAAAGTTATGCTATGCATCACTTTTAGCATTCATTACAATGGGCACAAATTACCAAAATGACAAAGGGCCATAACTCAAAGTATTTTTCGGAATTTTGTCAAAAGTTAATCAGTTCATATACTCATCACCATCAATATACTCAACAACTTTCAAGGCTCTAGCTCCAATAGTGTTTGAGAAATTTTGCTGACAAGATTTTATTGAAAAAATTTCAAAGGGCAATAACTCTTGAAAGGGGCATAATCCGGACGAGAAAAAAAATACGTGTCAGTTAATTTTCCATGAGGAATCCATATACGAAATTTCAAAACCCTAGCATACACGGTTCTAAAGTTATGCTATGCATCACTTTTAGCATACATTACAATGGGCACAAATTACCAAAATGACAAAGGGCCATAACTCACAAGTATTTTTCAGAATTTTGTCAAAAGTTAAACAGTTCATCTACTCATCACCACCAATATATTCACCAATTTTCAAGGCTCTAGCTCCAATAGTTTTTGAGATATCTTGCTGACAAGATTTTATTAAAAAAAAATTCAAAGGGCAATAACTCTTGAAAGGGGCATAATCCGGACGAAAAAAAAAAATAGGCGTCAGCTAATTTTCCATGAGAAATCCATATATGAAATTTCAAAACCCTAGCATACACGGTCTAGAGTTATGCTATGCATCACTTTTAGCATACATTACAATGGGCACAAATTACCAAAATGACAAAGGGCCGTAACTCACAAAGTATTTTTCGGAATTTTGTCAAAAGTTAATCAGTTCATCTAATCATCACCACCAATATATTCACCAATTTTCAAGGCTCTAGCTCCAATAGTTTTTGAGATATCTTGCTGACAAGATTTTATTAAAAAAATTTCAAAGGGCAATAATTTTTGAAGGGGGCATAATCCGGACGAGAAAAAAAATACGCGTCAGCTAATTTTCCATGAGGAATCCATATATGAAATTTCAAAACCCTAGCATACAGGGTTCTTTAGTTATGCTATGCATCAAAAGCATAACGGACAGACGAACGGACAAACGAACCAGAACCAATATGCCCCTCCAACTTTTTCAACTTGGAGGCATAAAAAGGCCCCTTTTTGTTCTTTGACCTCTTAGTACGACCTTGACATTTGAGGTACCAACTTGGGTCATGCACGCAACACATCATCTTATGGTGGTTAACATTTCTGCCAAGTAATTTCAAAATCCATCTAAAAATAAGAAAGTTATTGACAGAACACAAAAAAGGCCCCTTTTTTGACCTTTAACCTCTATGTATGACCTTGACCTTTCAGGTACCAAACTGGGTCATGCGTGCAACACATCATCTCATGGTGTTTAACATTTCTGCCGAGCAATTTCAAAATCCATCTAAAAATAAGAAAGTTATTGACCAAACACGAAAAAAAGGCCCCTTTTTTGACTTTTGACCTCTATGTATGACCTTGAGACTTGAGGTATCAAACTGAATCATGCATGCAACACATCGTCTCATGATATTTAACATTTTTGCCAAGTAACTTCAAATTCTATCTAAAAATAAGCAAGTTATTGACAAAACCGGAAAAAAGGCCCCTTTTTTACCTTTGACCTCTAAGTATGACCTTGACCTTTGAGGTACCAACCTGGGTCATGCACGTAACACATCGTCTTATATTGGTTAACATTTCTGCCAAGTGATTTCACAATCCATCTCAAAATAAGAAAGTTATTGACAAAACACGAAAAAAAGGCCCCTTTTTTGACCTTTGACCTCTAAGTATGACCTTGACCTTCGAGATACTGACCTGCCTGATGCACACCACACATCGTCTCATGGTTGTTAATATTTCTGCCAAGTAATTTTAAAATCCATCTCAAAATAAGAAAGTTATTGACAAAACACGAAAAAAAGGCCCCTTTTTTTTACCTTTGACCTCTAAGTATGACCTTGACCTTCGAGGTACTGACCTGCCTGATGCACACCACACATCGTCTCATGGTGGTTAATATTTCTGCCAAGTAATTTTAAAATTCATCTCAAAATAAGAAAGTTATTGACCAAATACAAAAAAAGGCCCCTTTTTTTACCTTTGACCTCTAAGTATGACCTTGACCTTTGAGGTACCGACCTGATTCATGCGCACCACACATCGTCTTATGGTTGTTAATATTTCTGCCAAGTAATTTTAAAATCCATCTAAAAATAAGAAAGTTATTGACCGGACACGATTTGCCCATACATATATACATACCAACAAACTTCCCAGGGAGATAATTCAAAAAGTATAAATGCGAGAGTTATAGTTCTTGCGCACTGCACGTCGTCTAATGCTGATTTATATTTATACTAAGTTTCGTGACGACAGCTCCAACGGTTTTCAAGTTATAGAGCGGACACGAATGTGTGACAGACAGACGGACAGATGGACAGACGGACAAACGGACAAACGGACAGACAGACAGACGCCCGGGGGAAAAACAATATGTCTCTCCGAAAAAAATGTTTTCGGGGGAGACATAATCAGCTGTTCAATTACAGTACATCGCCAATGTCACATATGAAACACAGGTGCATGGCCCGTTGATTTGTCCGAAAAACGTGTGGAATGAGTTTAAATTCAAAATAACAGTGATTTTTTTTTTCATACTGGTATAGAAAGCTAGACAAGGTTCTCAACAAACCAGTGCCATTTTCTCGGTACACATAAAATGACAGTTGGCACAGGCGCATTTTTTGACACAGGAAGGTATATTTTGTATGAACTTCAACCTAAGACATGCAGAATATCATCAAAATAATGCAGAACTCCTGCTTCAAGCCCCATTTTGATCTAAACGTCAAATTACCCCGGCAAGACCTTAGTATTACAACTAACTGTCACAGCCACTCAATGATTTTTCAGTGTTTCCTTGCGATTTCCTGCAGAAATCCGAAAATGTCAAAGCCAATATTCTTATAAATATCAATGAAGATGCTCTCACCTAATGCAGAAGTTTTCTCCAGATAACCGTTATTACCCGCATTTTTCACCTTTTTGTGTGCGAGCAGGCATTTCTCATAGCAGTATTGGTTTCATTCTGTATCTTGAAGCTGATGTAATCCGCGCGCTGAGTGGTCGAAATTTGGGAACTCCAGCGATTTCGACCAATCAGCTTCAAGATATAGAATGAAAACAATATTGCAAAGAGAAATGCCTACTAGCACACAAAAAGGCAAAAATTGCTGATAATAACGGTTTACTGGCGAAAACTTTTGCATTAGGTGACAGCATATCCATTGATATTTATAGGTGTGTTGGCTTTTGTGCTGACATTATCAGATTTCAACAGGAAATCGTAGGGAAACGGTGAAAAAAAACATTGAGTTGGTGTGACAGTTAGTTATCCTACTAAAGTCAATCCGGGGTAATTTGATGTGTAGCTCACAATGGGGCTTGATCCAGGTGTTCTGCATTACTTTGTTGAAATTCTGCGTGCCTCAGGTTGAACTTCATACAAAATATACCTTCCTGTGTCAAAAAATGTGCCTGTGTCAATTGTCATTTAACGTGTAACGAGAAAATGGTGCTGGTTTGTTGTGAACCTTATCTAGCTTTCAATACCAGTATGAAAAAAAATCAAAGTGCCAAAAGGCACTGAAATGACAGATTCTATAAGAAATTCATGAATATTAAGGTCTTTATATAAGAAAAAGGTTTCAAATTTACTCTTTTAACCTTCACCACTCTCTGGGCTAATTCAGCAGACGACAAACTGTTGACATTTTTCCTAGAAAACAGGACTTGACATCTCATGATAATTTCATCCAAAGGAGACAATTTGCATGAAATGTCAAATCCTGTTTTCTGAAAAAAAAAAAAAAAAATCAGAAAATATTTCAAAATGTCGTCTGTTGAAAATTTATCACGATGTATGTACATATACTATGACATGAATAAAAAACTACGAGTGACGTAACTGAAGAAAAGAAGTTCTTCTGGTAATTAATGTCAATGCATCGATTCCGATTTTGCTGGAAGAAAGGAAAAAAAGGCATTCAGTGTGTTGGATTCCACATTTCCTGATCGATGTTATAAAAACAATAAGACTCACTGCCACTAGGCATGCGTCGCAGGGGCAACGTCACATCAACGTTGGTAATGAGGTTGCACCGACATTAACCCGTTTAGTACCGGAAACCCCAAAACGGGTACCCTGGCAAACAGTGCAGGCCCAGATCAGATGCCACAGAACGCGGCGTCTTATCAGGGCCTACACTGTTTGCAAAAAGTTCAGCCATTTTCCAAAAGAAATTTGAAGAAAACACAACCTGACACCCCTAAATTTTGAAATTGACTCCTGTTATATATAAGGAGAATTCCATTTGGTACAAAAAGGGTTAATATGACCTTGCAGTCAAGACATGGCGTTACATCAACGTCAATCAGACGAAGTTTTAACGTCATATGCCTGCTGGGTAGTATCTCCAAATGTTCATTACTAAAGGGAAATCTAGAGTATCACCTCAGTTTTCAGAGACTCCGATCCTTATGAACATCTTCACTTGATTTTTTTTCTAGATCTATGCGATTTTCGAGTGCTGCAAAAACACTCGCAGATTTAATCAACAACGAGCCCTACGGCAGCATTGTTATTCAACAGAACTTTTCGGTTTTTGAGACATATGCAGTGGGATGAGTCGGATTCTTTACCTCAATTCAAGGCATCAGGTGACAGTTTCGCATTTGAGGGTGGACGTTTTTCAAAATATTATAGTAGGAGGGTCAATAATGGCATGGTTGCTCATAGAAATTGTGATATGCGGATATTTTTTTGCCAATGTGGGTTTATTTGCTGAGTATCTGTACATTTATGAAATGGAATACGAAACTAACACCCCAGCTGTCTGGATGCTGTGCAAGTTCAGGGTGCAGCGGCATATCTGAATTCACGAAGGTAGGTTTGGCACTAAAAAGTGGCTGTTTTACAAAGAGGTTTCCTGAAAAAGTTTACTGGTTGTGGTATACTTTTCTGTCTATTTCTTTGCATGTGACTGAGTGTACATGACATTTCAACAGGTACCAAGTACTGGTGTTTTGGGAGTAAATTCACAGGATCTGTCAAAGTGAGGTGGAGTCATGATTTTTTGTATGTAAAAATTAGTGGGTGGGGTAAGTGAAATGATGCTGCTGTCAGCCTATGCAAACAGAGAAGTGTTTCTTTGGTATTCTGTTTTGATTTCATGCATGTGTGGAGCACTTTGAAACCAAAACAGAAGTTGTCGATAACGATTCAAAAAACTTGGTGTGGCGCGGACAAAAAAGTGCTGCGATTAACTGTCCCCTGATGCCCAATGTATACTCGCTGTGCTCCAAAGGGGAGTTAATGATTAAGGAACATCTGTCAAAATTATCGGCAATCCGTATGACCCAGTGATGACGTCATGTCTGTAACTGTTGTGTGCGGGTCAGGAAAGACAAAGCGGCTTAGCCGATGATCAAAAGTCAAATACAGCTTATTATACACTATTTTTTTTTTTTTTCAAAGTATATCTAGGTACTGAAATGGTGTGCGTGTGTGTGTGTGAATTCGGGTTTAACGTCGCTTTCAACAATTTTTCAGTCATATCACGACGGTGTCTGGTTGCGACAGGGAGCTCAATGCTCACGTTTATAGTGCTGCCTCACTGAAGTATCATGTCCCAGACACATTACATGATACCACACCCAGTCACATTATCCTGACACTGGATCGACCAGTCCTAGCTCTACCCCGTAAATCTGAGTGCCAAACGAGGAGCAGCTAGTACCATTTTTAACGACTTTGGTATGTCGCGGCCCGGGATCGAACCCGAGACCTCCCATTCCCCGGAGCGGACACTCTACCAACTGAGCTATCGGGGCCGGTGAAATGGTGTGCACTGATTGTAGCTCTATACATATTTTTTTTCTTTTCTAAAAATAGACAAAGGTATTTTAATGGCGTATTGATACAAATATAATTAATCATAACCCATTTTGTACTGAATGTAATATTATCACTTATCTGACGAAGATTTCATTTCGAAATCCCGGTTCAAAATTAAGAGGCGTCAGTTAGAAATATAGGAATTTAGGAAAAAATGGGCTAACTTTCGACAACAGTGAAGCCTGCAGTGAAGGCCGTGGTTAGACGCCGTGCATATTCAATTAACTTTTCCTGTTTTGTTTGTAATTTAAGAAAGATCATTTTTGTATTTTGATTACAAATGAAACAAAACATGTAATCAAAATGCGGAAATAATGCCATGAGAAATTAGTTTTGAGACAGCGAGCATAAAAAGTCAACAAACAACGGACTATCCGTGTTTGTGCGGCGTCATATTTCAAAATTAGTGGAAGCCGGAAGTTCAGACGTTAAAATTGTAAATATGCAGGACGACGAAGAATGACAGAAGGAATCTGTCATTAAAAATCACTCATAAAATATTATTTTGAATTTAAACTCATTCCACACGTTTTTCGGACAAATCAACGGGCCAAGCGCCTGTGATATGAAATAAAAATTTACTTTTTTGAAATGATTTTGTTTGTTTGATTTCAAGTTTAACATCCCCGTCAACACTGCAAAGGTCATTTTGGAGACATTGCTTCCAATTTTGTGGGACTTTTACCCGACTTTGAGATGAAATGACATCTCAAGCCCTGCCACCCGATGAAACCGATACGGTTTATAAGCAAGGACGGGCCGACTCGCACCGCTTTGCCTGGGCATGCTTAGATCCTCTAAGTGGTTTACCAGTACTCGTGTGCGGGTCAGTTTCAGCTCTGTGTGGAAGCATGATCATGCAGCCTATCTATTTCTTCAAGTCTGATATTTTCAACACACTCGAAAAATTTTTTGGTATTCATCTCAAAAAAGTAAATATCCTCTTAGGCTCTATATATTTCCTGGTGATACTGTTTAAATCAAATTATTGCAACCGCCACAGAAAATCAAGAAAAAAAATATGTTTCAGATACATCAAGGGCAGATAACTAAAGGACTTAAATATTGTTGAATAGTCTGGACTTAAAATCTTCTTTAGAGTTATTAACCCTTTTTGTATCAGAAACCCAAAAAAGGAGTACTTGGCAAACAGTGCAGACCAGATCAGATGCCGCAGAACACAGCGTCTGATCAGGGCCTACACTTCAAAAAGTTAAGCCATTTTCCACATAATTTTGAAGAAAAAACAACCTGTGGAAGATTCCATCTGGTACAGAAAGGTTAAATTTTTTTGATGCCAACAGCACTTCTATTGCCACTACCAGTCAGTGCCAATGAAGTTTGCAGTTCAAAAGATCAGAGTTTTTCTGATCTGGTCACAACAAAATTCTGAATATATGTTCCCGCAGTCCTTAGCCATAGGGCTTTTGCCCGTAAAAGTTTAGAGATTCTAGATGAAAAGGTCAAGGAGCAATGGTGGGACATTACAGACAGACGAGCATCCGGATGGACAATATCCCCCCATTTTCTGGGAATGAAATTTCTGCATGTCTGTTATTCTTCTCTTATGCTCTTCGACCTTTATTGGCGGCTTTTCATTTTGGCATTTTTTTCCTTGACTGCCAATAGCCCCAAAATAAAGTGCCCTCCAAATACAAGTGCTTTACAGTAGCTTAAGCACACGTTTCCCTGACAGTCTCAGCCCTCAGTACATTGCACATTCATTTGCAAGTAACTGTCAACTGCCCTAACTGAATCAGTGAAAGGGAGAGAATAACTGTAGAAAATATATCATTTCATACATGCTGTTCAATGAAATACAGAGTTATCTCAGTGAAATCAAACTCAATATTATATACCATTTTTGGATTTTTCCCGTTTGTAAATTTGATGTATCATCAAAAAATAACACAATATACTGTGTATTTTTTCGATGTCAGTTAGCTTTACATAAATAGTGTGTGTCAAAAATTATGCCACACTTTCATGTTCACGCAACAATCAGACGCCACAGATTGTGCTGTCCGATCAGACTAAACCTTTACTGTTTATAAAAATTTCAGAGATTTTCTTAACTAATTTCATATATAACTTAAACCAACCTGTAATTGCTAAATTTCAAAGGTATCCCTGCTGCATGGACAGACAGGCCAGAGCAAACAGTGTAGACCTATATGAGATGCCAAAGAACGTGGCCTCTCATCAGTGTATAATGTGAACCTTATTTGCCACTCCTCCAGCTATTTTTAGATACAAAATCGAGCAGTAAATTGTACAGGTTGAAATTTTAGAACAAGTATGGTAAGGTGTTGAGGTGTCCAAATACAGTATTCTATATAACCCATTGTATACTGGTGGATTCTTCCATTCCTATGTGTTGGACAAGTCCAATTGTCATATAAGGGGTGTCAGACCTATTTTTTTATTTTATTCTATTTTTGACGGAAAATTCTGTTAGCAAATAGTGCAGGCCCTGATCAGACGCTGCATTCTGTGGCGTCTGATCTGAGCCTGCCCGTTATGCCAAGGTAACCCTTTAGGGGTTTCCCGCATACCGTGGCTTAATCCATTGTATACTAGTGGACTCTTCCATAGTTATATGTTGGACAAGTCCATTTGTCATATAAGGAGTGCCAGGCCTATTTTTTCATTTTTATTCTATTTTTGACGGAAATAGTGCAGGCACTGATCAGACACCGCATTCTGCAGCCTCTGATCTGGGCCTGCACTGTTTGCCAAGGTACCACTTTAGGGGTTTCCCTGCATACAATGAGTTAACCCATTGTATACTAGTGGACTCTTCCATTCCTATATGTTGGACAAGTCCATTTGTCATATATGGGGTGTCAGACCTATTTTTTCATTTTATTCTATTTTTGACAGAAAATTCTGTTAGCAAATAGTGCTGGCCCTGAGTGATCAGACTCCGCGTTCTGCGGCGTCTGATCTGGGCCTGCACTGTTTGCCAAGGTACCCCTTTAGGGGTTTCCCACATACAATGGGTTAATAGGACTGAGTGAGTGTTTGAGTTTACATTCCACCAACAGCTAAGGTCATAAGGAGACGAGACCTCGGTTTAAAGATTCATCCGATAGTCTGGAAAAGCCCGGGATCGATCCTGCAACCCCTGGTTTACAAGGCGAGTAGCATAACCACTACACCACGGGGGCTTCTATGGGTTAATAGGACAACAAGTTGGCTGCTTTCAAAAAGCATCCAATAGGTTTGGTCTTGTCAGTCTACATTCTGATTTGAGCCAGCTGATATCATTATCCCACTTAGTGCATTTTTTGAATACAAAAAATAAACTTTAATACAAAACGTGTATATAAAATTTCGAAGTCTGTGACCTTGGTATCAGGAAGGGTAGGTAGTGATGAGTATTCTGTGGTAAATTGTTTAACGCCATGACAAGTATAAACTAAATGTAACTTACATATGGTTTGCACATGTATAGCACAAAACTTAACCAAACGAAAATGTAAACCGAATTTTTCAAAGGGTCATAACTCTGTTAATATTTGGTGGTATATCTTCACATCTTAGCCTTACTACATACACAATTTAGGCTTGATCGGATGAAAACTGTATAGTAGGAGTTATACGGAAACTAGAAGAAAGTTTACGAACGGACGACCGGACACCAACCCCGTAACTTAATACGACCGTTTTTTTTTTTTTTGTTTTTGTTTTTTTTTTTGTTATTGTTGTTTTTCAAACGGGCATATGAAAAGATTTTTCCTAAGTCATCAGGCCTTCTGTAGGGCCTTGGTTATCTATTTCATTTGTTGTTAACGTCCCTGTAAACACTGTATGGGTCTTTTTGAGACATTGCTTCAAATGTTGTGGGACTTTTACTCAGTACTGAGATAAAACGGGCAGATAAAACTCCTTCTCAAGCCCTGTCACCCAATGAAACTAAATGGTTGAAATGCATGAACGGTCCGACTCGAGCCACTTTTCCTGGGCAGGCTAAGACTTTCTAGGCGATTTAACACTACTCATGTGCGGCTGGTATCAGCTCTGCGTGGAAGCATCATGCAGTCCAATCTATTTCTTCAATCCTCGATGGACGGGGGCCGATCAGACCTTGGGGCAATATATTGGACTGCATGAGCTGAAACCGACCGAACTTTGAAGTATTGCTGAACCGCCTAGGAAGATCTAAGCCTGCCCAGACAAAGTGCTGCGAATCAGACTGTATCTTAAACCTCGGCAGTTTCTTTGAGCGGTACCTCCGCAAAAACCTGAAATTTGCTATCCTTTTTTATATCTTTCTGGATCACAATTTAATTGTAAAAGAAACTGATTAGTAAAACGTCAAGTATTGAGTGGAAATAAAGAACACCACTCTCGGCTTATCAGATACAATAGCTCCCATCGAATGCGCCAAAAAGTCTTTTAACAACTCAGTCTGTTTTGTTTGTTTGATTTGAGGTTTAACGTCCTCGTCAACACTGTAACGGTCATTTTGGAGACGTTGCTTCCAATTTTGTGGGACTTTTACCCGACATTGAGATGAAATGACATCTCAAGCCCTGTCGCCCAATGAAACCAATAGGGTTTATTAGCATGGACGGTCCGCCTCGCACCGCGGTTCCTGGACAGGCTTAAATCCTCTAAGCGGTTTACCAGTACTAATGTGCGGGCCGGATTCAGCTCTGCGTGGAAGCATCTTGCAGCCCATATATTTCTTCAAGCCCCTATGGGTGGGGGCGGCAACTCAGTCTGTAACTGGTGGCAGGTCACTTAGGCTGTAACTGATGGCAGGTCACTTAGTAGTCATGAAGTTTTTGAAAAGAAACTATTGATATCTGTGCTGGGCTCAAGAACAATAAACAGCGACCCATCAACGTTATGACTTTGTTTCGCTCCCTAAATATTTTATATATTTGGAAGAGTTAGAACCTTCGACCTTGGCACTGACGTTAATTCTAGTAGCAAAGACGTGAAATCGTTTTTACACACCCAGCGATCTTTTTGTGTTTGGTTTTACGATCCTTTCAAGATTATTTCACTCACATCAAGCCGATCGTTAATCGGAGGTGAGTGACAACTAGAGTACCCGATGAAAAACCTCATGACCTTCCGTTGCAGAACTTCTCATTATGTGACCTGAGCCATGCTCAAACATACACCGTTGAGAGACCTAATGATTAAGAGTCAACACTCTTATACACTAGGCCACGGAGGCCCGTTACACCCAGCGATCTTTATAAATGAGGGAAAATAACGTTCTCTGTCTTTCAAACATTTACATATACTTATTATTAGAGCGTACCGAAAGATGTTCAGAATATATAAATCTGTTCCTATCTGTGTGAAGTAAACTTTGCAAGTTTTGTTTATTTGTATTTAACGGCCCAGTCAACACTGATTTTGGCTCTTTTTTGAGCATGTCAGTGTACCTATCCACGCTTTTCCTGAGCAGGCTTATCCGTAAGCGGTTTACCAGTTCAGTGCACATTCTGTCGCCAAAAACTGATCCCTGCCCTTCCTGAATCAGCGGAAGGGAGAGGATGACCATAGAAAAGATTTCATAATCTCCACGAAAGAATGTTGCCGTCCCCGGTAGGTATCGAACCCGAGTCTTCCTTACCGCCAGTCAGACTGCATCCGACTGAGCTACCACAGCCAGCCACACTTTGTGAGTAGTAGTAGTTATGTTCTGTTGTTTTTCGTTTCCATGGCCCCATGGACTTACTCCATAATTTTTTTTTTTTTTTTTTTTTTTTTTTTGGTTTGGGTTTTACGGCCCTTTCAAGATTATTTCACTCATATCGAGCCGATCGTTAATCATAGGTGGGCGAAAACCGGAGTACCCGGAGAAAAACCACCTTCCGTTGCAGAACTTGGCGTCTCACACGTGACCCGAGCGAGGCTCGAACCTACGGCGGTGAGAGACCTAATGACTAAGAGTCAGCGCTCTTATCCACTAGGCCACGGAGGCCCGTTCTTACTCCATAATGGCATTGCAAGACGTAAAATTTGCGAAAATGTCTGCTTCTCCTGCAAAAGTACTTTCTCTTTGGATATGTCTAAAGGGTATACTCTTAAAGGAAAGAATTTGCTCCTGGGGAGCAAATTCTCCCCTTTTAGAGTAGACCCCTTGAGAAGCAAATTCTTCCCCTTTTAGAGTAGACCCCTTTTTCAGTTGGACAGAGCCAACAGAGTAGCAACTATAAGGTCCTTAAAATTGTATTTCCATAACGAAATCATGCCTATGGAATTGTGATCCCTTTAAATATGTTCTATAAAAGGGTTATCCTTTGGAAGCAAAGAATACACCACAGAACTGAAAAATATGGTGTGCACATGTTTTCTGAGCCAGACTAGCTAGTTTCGGCCAATTAGGCCTCATCAGTGACCCTAAGATATTTTCCAAATTCCACAATGGAATCAATAACCCCAAAGGACAAGAAAATATAATCTACACTATGATGTAGGGCAGGGAGCCGTTTTACCGCCGCAACACATTCCCACACACCAGTTGTAGTGAAGTTAAATACGGTAGGTGACCAATTAATTGGAACACCCTAGCAGCTCGAACACCCAAAATTATTTCGAATTTGTGGCTGAAAAATTTCTCATTTAATTCGAACGCCCAAATTTTTCAGAAATCAGAATTTTTAATACTTCGAACACACACAAAAAATGCCGAAAAATGCATCCAGAACAAGCATTTCGGACCGTTCCCGAGTTTATCATTACAACATCGTACTGGTCGTATATGAGCTAGCTTAAAAGAAAACTTAGCATGAAATGTGTGCGACTTCCAAAGGCTCGGATTAACATGCACTCTGTAAGGCAAATGGTTTTCGCTTCTCTCACTTTGGATAGCCATGTGGTAGTGGAAGGTTCATACCCTCACCGAATACTTATTAGACTGCGAGCAACGCAGGCTGCAAGTGCTTAGATCAACCTTGATGAGCCACAGGAGTTTCGCTTATTTATGTTGTGAAAATCCCATCGTCTGCACCTGGCTCATGCGATCAGCGAAGACTCTAATCGGATTGCATGAATGAGTACGCTAAGATGTGTCTTCGCTGGTTTCTCAACGACCTGCAAACACTGAACATGCGCACCCACAACCGGTATGCAAGGCAAAGGGTTTCACTTAGCCTTGTGACTTCGTAAGATTTAAGGGTTCAGTAAAGACTGATCACATTGCATCGATGTTCAGGCTGATCCTAGTCGGTGATTGTGGCCTACAAAGGCTTGGATCACCATGCATATGCAAGTGTTTTCGCTTTGTTCTCAGACTTGGAGCGTAGCTTCATTTGTGTGACAGTGTTACCCTTTTTCCATGTGCTGGGGCATTGATTCATTGCCTCTTTGATAGCAGAAGCGCCCCTTTAATATTAATTGAGAGTTTCCCGCCTTTTTCCACAGAACGTCTTTTAGCACGTGCGAGTGAAATTCATGGTTGTTGCACACAAAAAGGTAGTTTAATTCAGGTTACCTGGTTGGGCTACCCTGGTTTTCTGAGGAGCAAGTGAAGATGCCCATTTATTTAACTGACAAGGTTTTATTGGAAGTAATTTCGGGGAACATGATTAAGAAAATAAGTCATATTCGGTGTGGTGGGAAGACTCAGGTCAGACTGCATATTCATGCAGTCTGAATAGTCTTCGTTGTTCGTATGTGCCTACCATGGCCTCTGTGCTAATCAAAGAACAACAGGTGAAAACTATGGCCACATTGGCTAGATGCGCAGGCTAATCTGGTCCTTCGTTTGAAACCTTTTTTTTTCGCCGTGCGCCGGCTTAAAACGACGGCGTGTACATTTGACCGGCCAAATCTGCTTGCGACATTACAAACACATCCTAAGCTACCAAGTGCAAGGATCAGTCTGTTCAGATCTCCTATTTCGAGTAAAATACTTATTGCGCATGTGCGTACAGAAAAGACTGATAGGTCTGCACAGTTGTGCAATCGGGATTGTGTCTTCAATGTTCAAGAGGTTTGAAATGTTTCATCGCGCATAAAGTGGTGCTCAAATTTGTGTATGATGTTATCTAAATAACATGATGGTTTTGCATCCGCACAGTCTAATCAGTCTTCACCGGACTACTACGATGGGCATTGAATTGCTACATGCCCCCGGCTCACGCTGATTTGAGACTGCTTATTAGTAAACAGAGAACACACAAACAAGGCTGCGCAGTCTCGCCTGAGGCTTCACTATGCGCTTAAACAATATAGGTGGGGGTGGGGGGGGGGGGGGGGGGGGGTGAAGTATCTATGCGCCTAGCTCCACTGGGTAGCTGCACGTGCGGGTTTCAACATCCCATCCCATATATACATGCAGCTGGACTTTGTCTGCTGCGGTGTAGCCGGAACAAAAAAATATTACAGACTATAAGAAAATTCTTTGAAACATCCTCTTTTTCCTAGATATGGGCTACTCTTAAGAAAAGAATTTGCTCCAAACAAATCAATTTCTGTTATTCCTGAGATCACAAATTGACTCGCCCATTTTAAAGGGAATAGTGATAGTTCAATAGGTGTAAATGTCATTAATGACAATGTGTATCGTTGGCCCCCGCCCATAGGGGCTTGAAGAAATATATGGGCTGCATGATGCTTCCACGCAGAGCTGAATCCGGCCCGCACACTAGTACTGGTAAACCGCTTAGAGGATCTAAGCCTGTCCAGGAACCGCGGTGCGAGGCGGACCGTCCATGCTAATAAACTTTATTGGTTTCATTGGGCGACAGGGCTTGAGATGTCAATTCATCTCAATGTCGGGTAAAAGTCCCACAAAATTGGAAGCAACGTCTCCAAAATGACCTTTACAGTGTGGACGGGGACGTTAAACCTCAAATCAAACAAACAAAACAATGTGTATCGCATTCAAAGACCCCCTGCACACACTGACTTATTTATAGATCAAACTTTTCTGCACTGCATAAGTGATATTTATAACTTCTAATCACGTGCGGATTGACAGGGCCACGGGGAAAATAAAAGGTAGTTGTATAAAATATTGAACACAGCCTGATCCAATGTATGGAATTCTTTCAGATCAAACAGTTCTAACACTGATAAATTTCCAATCTGATATTTTCTAATAATTCCAACACCCGGATCAGTATTTATTTTTTTTACTGTTCGAATTAATTGGCCATTTACGGTATGTGTTCTATAAAAGGGTTATCAATACACCACAGAACTGAAAAATATGGAGTGTACATGTTTTCTGGGCCAGACTAGCTAGTTTCGGCCAATTAGGCCTCATCAGTTACCCTCAGACCACAATGGAATCAATGATCCCAAAGGACAAGAAAATATAATCTACACTTTTATATAGTAAAGCTCGGGTTTGCAGGGGTATACATTAATTTCCGTATTCATGCTCTGAGACACTGGATTGTGTGTACTCGATAGAATCGCCTCGTCGAGGCGTTTCTGTCGACTCCCCGCAATCTATGTTTTGAGTAAAAAAAGGCAAATATTCCAATTTTTCTTTTTAAAATTTCTTTTTCTTTGGCCAAAAAATGGCAATGTATTTGAATAGGTGTGTTTCGAAGTACGGTAAAACTGGTAGACTAACTGCCACACCTGCCAGGTGTATCCATTTCCATTAAGATATTTTTATTGTTGGAGTTGAAACGCTTGCTTTTCGGTCTGTTTCGCTATTCAGACAGGCTGTTTCCTGTAATTGCAGTATAGTATTGCATCATCGTTTAAGCTGATTGGTTGATCGCGTCACGTGCCCCTCCATGGAACAGCTACAATCTGGTCATTATACCCGGTTTGCCCGCCTCATGGCGACCAAACCAAAAAGAGTTAACTTACACTGTTCTTGTCCACATCGACTTTGAAAAATAGGACATCAGTAAATTCATTGGACATTTCCTGCAAACAAAAGAAAATTTTAGGAATCTGTGAAGCTACAGATAAGGAGGAGTAACGAGAATATCTAACCCTTATCTTGCTGAATATTCATTTAAGCCACACCCATTTCTGTATATCAACCAATCAAATTACTTGATGTAATTTATTGCTACAAATTCATAAGCTGAATGCCAAACAGTCTAGATCCTGATCAGATGGCTTCTTCAGAAGCCATCTGATCTGGAACTACACTGTTTGCATAGATAGGGGTTGTCGTGAACAGCAAGATAAGAGTTGAAGGGAATGGGAACACCTGGCAGATTTTTCCGCCATTTTTCAAGGGAGACAACTTTCGGGACTTCCTGTACGCTTTTTTCGGTAAGCCCTGTCCCACTGAAAAAAGGGTCTTTGTTTGTTTGGTTTGAGGTTTAACGTCCCCTACAACACTGTAAAGGTCATTTTGGAGACGTTGCTTCCAATTTTGTGGGACTTTTACCCCACACTGAGATGAGCTGCCATCACAAGCCCTGCCGCCCAATGAAACCAATAGTGTTTATAAGCATGGACGGTCCGACACTCTCACCACTTTTTCAGGGCAGGCTTAGATCCTCCAAGCGGTTTACCAGTACTCGTGTGCGGGTCGGTCTCAGCTCTGCGTGGAAGCATCATGCAGCCCATCTATTTCTTCAAGCCCAAATGGGCAGGGGCCGCTTTCTGTAAGCCCTGTTCCACTGAAAAAGGGGTCTACTCTTTAAAGTAAAGAATTCACTCCTCAGGAGCAAATTATTTTCCTTTAAGAGTTGACCCCTACTGAAATGAGCGACAAAAATAATTTTGCAGTAGTTGCCTCCCCTGAAGTTGTTCCAATTCCCATTAAGGGATAATTGTCAGAATGAACCGTATGTTAAGTACCGTAAAAATCCTAAAAAATCGGACACCCTGAGGACTTGCTGTAGTTCACCTAAAATTTGAACAAATTTGTTTCATGATCCTGCAAGTGCAGCCGGAATGGCAAACAGTGTAGACCCTGATCAGACAGAAGCAGTCTGATCTAGGCCTGCACTGTTTGGACTGGCCTGTCTGTCCCAATAGTTACGATCGTTACCGTACATGAAGAAATACGTAGAGTAAACAATTAGTCAGGCATGATTATTTTGGGTGTATTGGGGTTTTACATCCCCATCAACACTATTTAGGTCTTTTTTGAGATGTTGCTTCCGATTTTGTGGGACTTTGACCTGAAATATCAAGCCCTACCAGCCCAAGAAATCGCTAGGGTTTAACCCTTTTTGTACCAAATGAAATCTTCCTTCTTATATATAGCAGGAGCCTATTTCAAAATTTAGGGGTATCAGGTTGTGTTTTCATCAAAATTTATTTGGAAAATGACTGAACTTTTAGCAAACAGTGGAGGCCCTGATCAGACGCCGCGTTCTGCGGCGTCTGATCTGGGCCTGCACTGTTTGTCAGGGTACCCATTTTGGAGTTTCCGGTACAAAAGGGGTTAACTGGTTTGTATTGGAGTTTAACAGCCCAGTCAACACTACTTTATGTCATTTTTGAGCAGGTCAATTCACCTATCCACACTTTTCCTAGGCAGGCTTATACATTATCACAGGCTACATGTATAATGCTCATGTCACGGAAGATCGCCTTCAGGACTTGCAGTAACAGTAATTCTCTTAAAGTTTTACCAAATTTGTTTCACAAAATGGCAACGTATCCAAAAGTGCCAACGGAATTATCAAAAATGTACACCCTGATCAGACTGCTACTTCAGGAGCATGCCCACTTTGCTTATGCCTGGATCATTACGGTACATACATCAAATTTTGGACCAATCATTCTGCAGGGCCCACACCAGGTGGCAGTGAAATCTACAACAACCAGCTTGTCACCAGCATTCTCCACCTTTGCCACCCACTGTTCCTGAAAAAGAAAAAAAAAAAGTTTGTTTTACAGACTATTCAAGAACATTTCACTTCTTTTAACCCACTGCATGCAGTCTGCATGCAGGAAACCCCTTAAGTGTACCTTGGCAAACAGTGCTGGTCCAGATCAGATGCTGCAGAATGCAGCATCTGATCAGGGCCTGCACTATTTGCTAACAGTTTTTGTTTGGTTTGGTCAACACTGTAGAGGTCATTTTGGAGACGTTGCTTCCAATTTTGTGGGACTTTTACCCGACACTGAGATGAAATGACATCTCAAGCCCTGTCGCGCAATGAAACCAATAGGGTTTATAAGCATGGACGGTCCAACTCGCACCGCTTTGCCTGGGCGGGCTTAGATCCTCTAAGCGGTTTACCAGTACTCGTGTGCAGATCGCTTTCAGCTCTGCACGGAAGCATCATGCAGCCTATCTATTTCTTTAGGCCCCGAAGACAGGGGCCACTATTTGCTAACAGATTTTTCCATCAAAAAAAGAACAAGAGGGCCATGATGGCCCTGGATCGCTCACCTGATCCATAGAGTAACAAGCGGGCCCCGGGGAGGGCCATTATTGACCCCAGGGCTATAAAGTGAATAATATTGATGGAGGTCTAAAAAGGAGAAGCTTATCAAATATCAACATAGGCTATAATTTGAATAATCTTGGCAAAGGTCCACCAGATGAAGCTACAGTGCACACCAAATATCGAAGACCATGGGCCTTGCGGTTTCAGAGAACAAGATTTTTTTTAAGATATTCTCTATGTAAGCCTATGTAAAACCAAATGGCCCCGGGGCAGGGGCATTTTTGGCCTCAGGGCTATTATTTAAACAATCTTGATAGAGGTCCACTAGCTGAAGCTTCACACCAAATAACAAAGACCTGGGCATTGGTGTTTCAGAGAAGAAGATAAAACCAAAGGGCCCTGGGGCGGGGACATTTGTGGCCCGCATGCTATAACTTGAACAATCTTGGTAGAGGTTCACTAGATGAAGCTCCATACCAAAAACATGGGCCTTGCAGTTTCAGAGTAGAAGATTTTTAAAGAATTCCCTATATATTTATAAATCTATGTAAAACCAAAGGGTCTCGGGGCGGAGTCATTTTCGGACCCAGGGCTATAATTTGAACAATCTTGATATAGGCCCACTAGATGAAATTTCACACCAAATATCAAAGACCTAGGCCTTGTGGTTTCACAGAAGAAGATTTTAAAAATTTTCCCTTTATACATAAGGTCTATGTAAAACCAATTGCCCACGAGGTGGGGGCATTTTTGGTCTCAGGGCTATAATTTGAACAATCTTGGTAGGGGTCTACTAGATGAAGCTTTATACCAAATAGCAAAGGCCTGGGCCTTGGGGTTTCAGAGAGTGAGTGTTTGAGTTTTACATCCCACCAACAGCTAAGGTCATACGGAGACAGGACCTCGGTTTAAAGACTCATCGGAAAGTCTGGAGAAGCCCGAGATCGATCCTGGGATCCCTGGTTTACAAGGCGAGTAGCCTAACCACTGCACCACGGAGGCTTCTAGCCGTTTCAGAGAAGAAGATTTTTAAAGATTTTCCCTTTATAAGCCATGATGTAAAACCAAAGGGCCCTGGGGCGGGGGCATTTTTGGCCACAGCACTATAATTTGAACAATCTTGGGTCCAATAGATGAAGCTTCATACAAAATATCAAAGATCTGGGCCTTGCGATTTCAGAGAAGAAGATGTTAAAGATTTTCCCTATATAAGCCTATGTAAAAACCAAAGTGCCCCGGGGCTGGGGCATTTTTGGCCCCAGCACTATAATTTGAACAATCTTGGTAGGGGTCTCCTAGATGAAGCTTCATACAAAATATCAAAGACCTGGGCCTTGCGGTTTCAGAGAAGAATTTTAAAGGTTTTCCCTATACATGTATAATCCTATGTAAAACCAAAAGGACCTGGGGCGGGGGCATTTTTGACCCCAGCACTATAATTTGAACAATCTTGATAGATGTCCACTAGATGAAGCTTCATTCCAAATATCAAAGACCTGGGCCTTGTGGCTTCAGAGAAGAAGATTTTTTAAGTTTTAGGTGAAAAAAATCTATTTTTGGCTCCTGTGACCTAGATGTTCAACGGACTGAAACCATTTAAAAAACTTTGAAAGGGGACCACCTAAGGATCATTGTTGTGAAGTTGTCAAAATCTGATCAGTGGTTTAGGAGGAGATGTCGCTTGAAGGAATTGTTTACGGACGCACAGACACACAATGCATTACTTATGGACAAGTGAGTACAGCATTGGAAGGTCAGGTACTGTACATTTACCTACGCTTGCTAATTGCTGGTATGCTAAGAGAGAGAGAGAGAGAGACAGAGCAACATGTAGGCCATGACACCATCAGACAGAGAGAGAGAGAGAGAGAGGAGGGGGACCCTGTCGGGTCGTGCAAACAATAAAGAGCAGTTAACTAAGAAAATAACACTTGGGATTTGCCATCATGAAAACACGCCTATGCGAATTTGACCCTCTAAAACTCCACTTTCATATATAGTAAAACTGGGGTTTACAGGGGTAAACATTATTTTTTTTTTATTTCTGCTCAAAAAGGTAGATTGTAGGTACTCGATAGAACCACCTTGTCGAGGCGGTTCTATCGAGTCCCCGCAATCTATGTTTTGAGCAAAAATAAGAAAATTATCGCAATTTTTCATCTGAAAATTTCCATTTTTGGGCCGAAAATTTGATAATGTATTTGTAAAGGCATGTTTTCGTAATGCGAAATTTCACACCTGGCAGCATATCAGTTTTTCTCTCATTATCTTATTCGTCAAAAGTTTGAAATAATTTCACTGTTTTACACTTTCATTAACATTTTATCTGTCCCACTGCCTTGAAGCAATACGACAGTTGACAGCCAGGGCTTTTCCCGTTCTATTTTTAGAACCAGAAGTATGTCACGAAAAAACAGGGATACAGACTAACAGGCGCCCAGTCGCCCAAGATGCCTAAGTTTTGGCCTGGGCGCCTAAGTTTCGAATAAAAATGCCTATTAACTTACTGTAAAATTTGGATTTAAGGCAATCTGGGCGCCTAAAGCAAAATGCTTAGTCTGTATCCCTGAAAAAGCTCCTATTAGCAAAGATAGCAAAAGCACAGGCTATTCTCTTATAAGCAATATCACAATGCAATGCTTTGAAATGGTGAGAAAAAAATCGGGGCGAAACGACCCACCAATTTGGGGGAAAGTATAAAACCCGGGAGTAACGGCCGGGAGCCGGGAGTAAAATCCGGGAGTAAATTTTGGCAATCGAATAAAGGAACTAAACATTCACATATCTGGATGAAATTTGAATCAAAAGTAGAATATAGACGTTTCTTTAAAATGCACATAAGTGTTAACATTATTATCATGTACTTTTCAAGATATGAACCGAAATATACGACCACGTCGCAAAATTTTCGCCCGGGAGTAACTTTTGCTGTATTGCTGATGTCAAGCCTTTTGCAAAATATGTTCAGTCTGGGGTTTCTACAAGAATTACTTTATGTGTTATCAATTAAAAACATGTCAGAGATTAGAAAAATGCAAAATTAAAGTTATTTCATAGCTCCGCCTAGTAAATAATTGACCCGGGAGTGGGCCGGGAGTAATTTCTGGGATGAAATCGGCGTTTATTTGCCTTATTCTCGGCCTTATTGCTTCTATCACATACACTGCATTTCTTAAACGTTTGTCAGAAGAAAAGCTGAGATTTAGCATGGAGTACATGAATTTATTTACTTGTCATATCGGGACTCGACACATATCCAAACCCCCAAAACCAACTCACGCCCTGCTCCTATGATTTTATGTGACCCGGAACATTTATATTTTGCGCTATTTGCTTTATGGCCGTATAATGTAGAAACGATGACACAATAACCTCCGCAGTCTGATAAGTGCCTTTGCTATTAGCTGTCAGGTTAGTAAGACTACGTTTAATAAATAGGAGCTTTTTTCGTGACGTACTTCCGGTTCTAAAAATAGAACGGGAAAAGCCCTGGCCGTCATCTGTCGTATTGCTTCAAAGGTAGTGGGACAGATAAAGTGTAAATTACAGCGTAAAACTGTGGAATGCTTTTAAACTTTTGCGGAATTCTAATGTAAGATAATGGGAGAAACACCGATATGCTGCCGGATGTGAAATTTTGCATTACGAAAATGATATATTGTACATACGATCTCTCTCTCTCTCTCTCTTAGCGCACCAACAATTAGCGAGCGCAGGCAAATGTAAATTACAGTTTGTCGTTAAATGACGCTACGTCAACCGACATGTAGCATATCAACAACGTCGTGTCTACATCAAACCAACTTCAAAGCGATGCGTTGAATTTGACATTGCAACGTCGATGAAACGTCACAACGTTTCGTTGGCGATAAAGTCGTAGCTTAATAAAATGTCATTTGCCCAGTACTCGGAACCATCAGGACTCAGTGAGAACATTAAATTCAAAACAAACGTAGAACACCCTTTCAGGGCATAAGAATGTTAAAGACATTTATTCTCGTTTATTGAGGACCATCATTGCATTACATAATATCATGTAGCCCTCAGTGCTGGCTGAAGAGAGGTCCTCTGTCTTCAACAGATAAGGGACCTCCTTGGGGGAAAATCAATAATTTACTAACTGTTGACAAGACTGTACCTTATTGATTTTCCCCTTAAGTACCTCAGTCAGGGATTCAACAAGAGCTACTAATCACCATATTAGGGGCTTCCTTTGATCTGCTTCAGAGAGTATATCACAGGGGGTAATTAAACAATTATGAGCACACCGTGTGTCCTACCTTACAAGAATAAATGCCTTTAAACACTTTTTCGCAAGTGCAAGATTTTACAGTAAAATCTGGTAGATTTGTGGATTGGTTCAACCTGCCCAGCCCTTAGGAAACCGGAAACCCAAAAGGGGTAAGTGACAAACAGTGCAGGCCCAGATCAGACGCCGCAGAACGCGGCGTCTGATCAGGGCCTTCACTGTTTGCAAAATAATCTGCCATTTTCCAAATAGATTTTGAAGAAAACACAACCTGACACCCCATAATTTTGAAAATGACTCCTGCTATATATTATAAGGAAGAAGATTCCATTTGGTACAAAAAGGGTTATGGGCTTCTTGGATACAAGGATCAGTCAAACCATCTCAACGGTCACGTGCCACTGAAGTGAGCTGAGTGGTTGTTGACGGCATGACGTCGAGCCAACGTTGACTCGACGCCCGTCTGTAAGTCCACTCATTGGTTGTTTTTTTTTTTTCGACTGTCAGTATGTTTATTTGTCTGTCTTACAGTCCGTCCGTTCGTCTGTTAGTCAGTCATTCAGTCCCTCTCTCTCTTTCATGCCAACGGTCATGTGACAATGAAGTGAGTTGAAGTGGGTGACGGCATGACGTCGAACCAACATTGACTCAACGCCCCTCCGTCAGTCCACTCATTAGTTTATTTCGACTGTCAGTATGGACATTTAAATTGCACATGTAGACAGATCGTTGGAGATAGATAGATAGATAGATAGATAGATAGATAGATAGATAGATAGATAGCGAATAAAAAGAAAAGTACGTAAAAACTTATTTTGTGAATAACGGTATCTCAAGCCATTGACATGGGTCATTCGTGGAAAGATTTTCGTCAATTAAAAACGGATTTAGGATAAATGAATTTCGGTAATGAAAAAAAAATATCATTCTTTCCTTCTCGAGACATTATTTCAATGAAAACGGGTATATTTTCTCTCAAAATGTCTGAATATTGTTAGCATTTTAAGTTCCGCCAATACATTTAAATAGCGATGGCCATTTCAATTGACGGCCAGTACTTTGCGCATGCGCAAGAATGACGTCATAAACGGAATTCCTAAAACCTCCTATACAATGTATGTGACATAGGCAATAAGCCAATAAATGCCGATTTCAACCCAGAAATTACTCCTGGCCTACTCCCGGGTCAATTACTTACTTCACGGAGCGATGAAATAACTTTATTTTTGTCTTTTTCTAATCTTTGATATGTTTTTAATTGATAATACACAAACTTATTCTTGTAGCAATCCAAGACTGAACATATTTTGCAAAATGTTTGACATCGTCAATACCGCAAAAAGCTACTCCCGGGCGAAATTTTTGCGACATGGTCATATGTTTCGGTTCATATCTTGAAAAGTCCTCAATTATAAATATATAACTTATATGCATTTTAAAGAGGATTCTATATTTTACTTTTGATCCAAATTTCATCCAGATATGTTAATGTTTAATACCCTTATTCGATTGCCAAAATTTACTCCCGGATTTTACTCCCGGCTCCCGTCTGTTACTTCCGGGCTTTATACTTTCCCCCAATTTGGCCGAAACGACCCGACCCCAAAATTGGACCGAAACCACTAAGGCCGAACCGACTCTCGGGAACCGAAACGTCCCGCGACCTGCGTGGAATCATCATGCAGCCCAATCTATTTGGGCGGGGACCAATAATTATTATATCGCCCTGTCCCTGTGACAGTAATAGAACAAGGTAGAATAAATACGATAAAGATGCAACATCATGAGACATGACGTGTGGAGGCCTACATCGTCTTCTGATTTTTAACTTGTGAGTCACAAAAATTAGTACAACCTAAAATGATCTGAGGCTTTAAGCATGTTAAGAAAATCTTACCAGGGTCTCAATATATTCAGGCATCTTCGAGTACTGAAACTTCCTTCCAAATTTCTTCTCACCGGTTTGTGTATGGGCGTACTTGATTCAGCTGTTCTTACTGTTCCTGAACGTTGCACTGTCACGTGACTGTTCTGTTTTTAAATCAAGTGCATTGCAATGTTCCCATGACGTAGGAGTGTGTCGTGTTTTGAATCAAGCACAGAACATTCACAGCTTCCCTACATACGACGCTTAGTCTATTTTCTTACATGCATTTGTTTATTTTATTAGCTACCTGACTGAAATCATTCAAAATCATTCAGTTTTAAAAGATGAGCCATTCAAGTAATTAATGTATCCCAAAATCGAACAAACATGGAACATTGCACTGGACCTTGCACCGGTGAATCAAGTATGGTGCCGAACTTTGACTGAACCTTGCTCCGGTGAATCAAGTGTGGTGCAGAACTGTGACTAAGAATTTAAAGCATACTCTTAGTGAATGCAGTTTGAAAGGTATTTAAATCAATGTTTTTTTATGATCTGAAACGTTTTCAACATTTATCTACGCATTTTGATTCTGGTCGGAAACTACAAATGCAAAATGCCTTGAATTTGAAAACGAGGCTGGTGCACTGCTCTATCATCCGGGCACTTCACACCTAGTCAAAAGTAGAGTCAAAAAGTGTAGCACCAGAACACTGCACCATACCACGTGACAACTACTTGATTGAACAGAACACAGATCGGTGCAAATGGAACAGTGAATCAAGTACGCCCTATCTAGGCACAAATGTAACACGCCGGACGCCGCAAAAAGGCTGCGCACCACTAACATTTGACCAAACGCCCCAAAATACGCTCTTACGTATCGTGTATATATCACTGGGACTGTATTATACACAGTAGTTTTAAAATATTGTGGTGCTGGATATTTTACCTGAGAAGATTCAGGGTTCGTCATTGTTGGCGGAGAAGATTAACAGAACAGAACAGAACAGAATGGCCAATAAAGGCAAACTATAACAAAAATTAACGCGACAGAAGAACACACGGTCAGTGAAACGAATTCCTATGGTCTTATTTCTTATTTGTTTGAAAACAATACTCGTTTCCCGCCCCAACACACACACACACACACAAATGTTGTTTTATATATAGAGGATCTTACATGAGTGTTCGTGCATTATTGATTTTTTTTTTTTTTTTCGGTTTGGGTTTTACGGCCCTTTCAAGATTATTTCACTCATATCGAGCCGATCGTTAATCATAGGTGGGCGAAAACCGGGGTACCCGGAGAAAAACCACCTGACCTTCCGTTGCAGAACTTGGCGTCTCACATGTGACCCGAGCGAGGCTCGAACCCACGGCGGTGAGAGACCTAATGACTAAGAGTCGGCGCTCTTATCCATTAGGCCACGGAGGCCCTATTGAATTTATTAAACGAGTTGAGGAAAAGGGATAAAATGCGAGGCTTTGCCGAGCATTTTATCCCTTTTCCTCAACAAGTTTAATAAATTCAATAATACATTTGCACGAATGCAAGATTCTGTTTATATATTTATATTTATATATTTATCATCTATGACGTCGCGTCTGAGAGTGTAATAACGGCATGTAATATTTTCGATAATCCACTAGTGGATTAAATATGCAAATTAGCTAGATACATCCCGTAACGTTACATGTTCGACGTCCTTAACGACGTCGCGTTTACTAACGGCGGAAAATTGAAATTTTTGTAAACAATCGTGGATAAAATACGTTTAAAATGTCATATGATAAATATAGATCTATTAGGTTTAAAAAAAAAAAATTACTAGATACCGGCCTCGATAGCTAAGTCGGTTGCGCGTCTGACTGGTGATCATGAGGACGCGGGTTCGATAGCCTACCTGCCGGGGTCGGCGACATTCTTCCGTCGAGATTGATCTTGAAATCTTTTCTACGATCATTCTCTATTTTCCGCTGATTCAAGAAGGACAGTTGTCAGTTTCTGGCGAAAGATCGTGCACTGTACTGGTTAACTGCTAACGTATAAGCCTGCCCAGAAAAGTTTGGATAGGTAAACTGACCGGCTCAAAAATGATCTAAAACAGTGTTGTCTGGGCCGTTAAACTCCAGTTAAAAAAACACAACATTTATCGTCTGTTATTATTTGTATTTGGGACCGATTGATCATCTGGCACAGACAATAAGGTGTGAAGGACAATAATATCAATTGTTAATTGATTATCCTATATTACACAAGGTCAACCAATATTCAAAAATCATAAATCATGTTTTTAATTGTGTCAATTAATAAAATTGTCATAAATCTAGTAATTTCGTATTGTCCCAGTTACAGGTCCTCGGTCAGCTGTATTGGCCTCGGCCTTCGGCCTCGTGCCAATACAGCAGACATCGGACCTGTAACTGGGCCAATACGAAATTATTTGATTAATAACATTATAATATTATAAGAACAAATGATGAAAGTAAAGTAATATAGATAAAAGATATAGGAAAATAAAAAAAAAAAAATACAATTTATGGTGACTATAGAGACATTCTTATGCTAAACAAAGAGACTATCGTTTATGAACGATTTTATAGTTTTAAGTGAAAAGAGGCTGTTTAGCTTGATAGAAAATGATTCAAGCAGTGTGCTGTAGGATGATGATATAGTGCTTGTAACGTATTATTCACGAGATACATATTTTTACCTTTGGTGTTATTTGTAGTAAAAATAGAAAAAAAAAAAAGAAATAGTTCAGAAATATATAAATAAACGTGTGTGTATGTGTGTGTGTTCCATTTTTAATGATTCCAATTTGGTCTAGGCAGATCTAGAATCGGCCTAACCAGAATGGAATGCTTACATGTATCTGGCCTAGACAGATTCTAAATCTGCCTGGACCAAATCAGAAATCTAATTTTGTCGAGACCAAATCAGTATTCTAATCTTGTAGAATCCATTCTGGCCAGTCGCAGGGTCGATTTGGGGCTTATCCAGACTTTCGGATGAGTCTTTAAACCGAGGTCCCGTCTCCGTATGACCTTAGCTGTTGGTGGGACGTAAAACTGAAACACTCACTCCATTCTGGCCTACGACATATATTCCTTAAAAAGTAGACCCCTACTGGTAAGGGTGAGTGATTGTTTGAGTTTTACGTCCCACCAACAGCTGAGGTCATACGGATACGGGACCTCGGTTAAAAGACTCATCCGAAAGTCTGGAGAAGCCAGGGAACGATCCTGGGACCCCTGGTTTACAAGGCGAGCACCACGGAGACTTTTAAAACTGGTAAGGGTAGTGGGGGACTATTTTTTTTAAGTGTTGCCTCTCCTGAAGGCGTACATCTGTTCCCATTAACTTTCAGCATGCTGGTTACTTTTTCATCAGGCGACATTTTGGAATATTTTTTTTTCTATTTTCTCCAAATAATAGGATTTGTCATTTCATGATATATCAAGCCATGCTTTTCGGGAGAAAATAAGAAAAATATAGGGGAAAATTTGCATGAAATGTCAAATACGATTTTCTGGGAAAAATATCAACGTCGGATTTAGTACTGAGAACGGTAAAGGATAAAACACAATCTGAAAACACACCTATACAAATACATTGGAAACTTTACCGCCGAAAAAACTGACATTTTAAGATGAAAAAATGTGATATTTTTCTTATTTCTGCTCAAAATATAGATTGTGGGCACTCGTTAGAACCGCCTCATCGAGGCGGTTTTAACGAGTACCCACAATCTATATTTTAGAGCAGAAATAAGAAAAAATCAGGTATACCCCCGGAAACCCCAGTTTTTCTGTATAAAAGTGGGGTTCAAGGGGGCGAAAATTATAAAGGCGTGTTTTCGTGGTGAAGAAAGATCTGTTAGCTTAAGTCACTTTACCTAATAATTTATTAGGCGCCTATCCCTCATAATAATTCGGGAACAGCATTTAATATTTGATGATGCGCAGCCTATAACCCTTTCAACCGTTTGACAAAATAAGAGTTCAGAAAAGTTTGATAAGCTCACCAGAGCGAAATGATTTAGAGATGTTTTATTTGACCTTTGCGTTCCTTGTTCATTATGACGGCATACCTGACCATTTTAGCCGCTTTTGAACCCAGATGTTGAGTAGGCCTACGACTTATACAGCCGATACTCTTTTTTTTTTTTTTTTTTTTTTTTTTTTTGGGGGGGGGGGGGTACGGCCCTTTCAAGATTATTTCACTTATGTCGAGCCGATCGTTAATCAGAGTCGGGCGAACACCGGAGTACCCGAAGAAAACCCACCTGACCTTCCGATGCAGAACTTGACGTCTCACATGTGACCGAACCAGGCCCGAACCACAGTGGTGAGACACCTAACGGTCATTTCCTGTGAACACTCCCTCGACAAGTCTCGATGTACCTGTTGATAATATTATTTTATTCTTAAAAGATATTGGACTTTTTCATAAGATTTAATTGTTTCAGATTTTTATAAATATCATACTTACCTTTTTACTTTTAATATTCTCATAATTCTTCATGTCGTTTAACCATTAACCGCTTGACGCTTATGACCCACAAAGAGGGTTGACGCGTCGTTAAACACGAAATCATCATCATCATCATCATCGATAAGTCTCAAAAGTAGAGAAGGATCATACGATTCTATGTAATGACGTCATGACATTGCATACGTTGTAAATGGTCACATTAGACAGTAGGCTATCATTGCTGAATAAATTAATTTAGCCACACCCATTTCTGACCATCCACCAACTACCAAACAAATTATTTGATATAGCCAGCTAGTGCATTCGTTCAGTTCCAAAACTGCATAACAAACGGTGTACGTGTAGATCCAATTTGATCTGGCTCTGCATTGTTTGATAAGGTAGGGGTTGTCGTGTGCCGTAGGACAAGTGCAGGCAACGTCGTATCAACGTTGGTGCAAAGGCATAACGTTAATTGCACCAACGTTTACTGAACGTGATGCGTCCGTCCAATGGTCTAAGATGTAATGGTTATATTTTTTAAGTCAATACAGATATCATCACGAAAACACGCCTATATAGGGGCCTATTTCTGCACCCCACCCCCCCCCCCCCCTCCCCTGACCACCACCTTTATATAGTAAAACTGGTCTTAGAGTTAAAGTCAAGAAGTATCAAGTAATTAGATCATTAGGGTCACGGACTATGGGGTGCCATTTTACTATTTAATCCATTTTTACAGATATCCATAATTCGGTTTATGGATATCCATAAATCAGCCGAATAATGGATATCAATAACTCGAATTATAGATATCCATAAACCGATTTATGGATACAATTGGTATCATTAATTCAGAGCGATTTATGGATATCCATAATTCGAATTATGGATATCATTACTTCGAATTATGGATATCCATAAATAATAATCGATTTCCATAAATAATTATGGACATCCATAATTCGAATTATGGATATCCATAAATAGTTATGGATATCTATAAATAGGAAATAAATAGTAAAAGGGCGCCCCATAACGGTCTTCTCCGAACTATATCACCCGGTATTCCCACTCTGCACCCCCCAGCAGGCACATGACGTAATTGTGACGCCACATCAACGTCAGTACAACGTCATGACCTTTATGCAACGTCACATTAACGTCAGTGCAACGTCATGACGTTGCAACGACGTTGATTTGACGTTGCCATAGCGACGTGTGCCTGCTGGGCGGGAAAACAAGGATAGGTCAGGAGACACAACCTGAGTCATGGCGGGCAAAATAACAATTGATTGATTTGAGGTTTAACGTCCCCGTCAACAATGTAAAGGTCATTTTGGAGACGTTGCTTCCAATTTTTTGGGACTTTTACCCGACATTGAGTTGAAATGACTTCTCAAGCCCTGGCGCCCAATGAAACCAATAGGGTTTTAAAGCATGGACGGTCCGACTCGCACCGATTTGCCTGGGCAGGCTTAGATCCTCTAAGCTGTTTACCAGAACTCGTGTGCAGGCCGGATTTAGCTCTGCGTGGAAGCATCATGCAGCCCATATATTACCTCAAGCCCCTATGGGCGGGGGCCGGCAAAAATAACTATGATAATGTACAGCGAAATTCCGCTATTAAGACCACCTAAAATTTAGACTTATTCTGCTTTAAAAAGCTTTTTTATAAGTCTTAATTTTTCACTGTAATTTCAGCCATCAGTGTCCTCTGGTCTTAAAGACCACTTTCAAACAGTCCCAAAGGTGGTCTTAAAATAGGAATTTTACTGTTTTCTCGTGTAAACGCCAGTTTTCCCTATATGAAGTTGGGCGTACCCGGGCAGGGGGGTGGGTTGGTGGGTGGGTGTGTGTGGGGGGATGGGGGCGTTCATGATAAGACGGACTTGTTAATGCGTAGATGTATATTTTCCTGGGTGCTTTTTCAGTCTTTTTATTAAGACGTAAATATCATGATCTTTTCTACACATAATTTATTGGTGAATGTAGTTATTTAAATATTTTTTGTTATCCATGAGTGAAGTTTATATTACCCATTGTGAGACCAGGGCGAAGGTCGAAGTCGATCAATTTTCTAAATGAAACTACAAGCCCACTTAGCCCAGACAATAGGGTGGAATGTCCTTTCAACCGTTTAGACGGCATTATGAAAACACGTCTATTCAAACATGACTAAATTGTAAATTTTATCGCATGAAGAAAAAGAAAAGAAAATTTTCAGGTGAAAAAATATGTTATTTTTCTTATTTCTGTTCAAAATATAGATTGTGGGTACACGTTAGAACCGCCTCGAGGCGGTTCTAACGAGTACCCACAATCTATATTAGAAACAATGAGGTTTGCCCCTGTTAACCCCAGTTTTCAAAGGGGTCACAATAATATATAGACGTATTTTCGTGATGGCACAGTTACCAACGCTGTATTGTTTGAATTGGGGTTTAACGTCCCCGTCTACGGCCCCCGCCCATAGGGGCTTGAAGAAATATATGGGCTGCATGATGCTTCCACGCAGAGCTGAATCCGGCCCTTACACTAGTACTGGTAAACAGCTTACCGTCCATGCTAATAAACTCTATTGGTTTCATTGGGCGACAGGGCTTGAGATGTCATTTCATCTCAATGTCGGGTAAAAGTCCCACAAAATTGGAAGCAACGTCTCCAAAATGACCTTTACAGTGTTGACGGAGACGTTAAACCTCAAATCAAACAAACAAACGTCCCCGTCTACACTATTTTGGTCATTTTTGAGACGTTGCTCCCAATTTTGTGAGACTTTTAACCGACTTACCAACGATGTAGACTCATAACAAGCAGTCTCATCAGGATCTACACGGTTTGCATTTCTTTCAATGATTTTGAGTAAAACGCTGTAATGACAATAAAACGGACGTGTCTTAATTGAGAAGCGGAAGAGTTCAATTGAAACTTACAGGAATGAAAGGGTTAAAACAAGATCGATTTTATTCAACCTATTGAAAGTCTCTTGAAATATGCATGGTACCCGATTGATCCATTTTTACCGAAACTACTCTAATGGTTGGTTCGAGAAATTCTGCTTCCACTGATTACTGTCTGCAGGTACTCGATCCCAACATTGCAAAAAAAAAAAAAAAAAAAAATGTTTCACAAAGATTTGGACAGCTTCAATTTTGTCATGTAACGGAATTTACGCCATAGAGTGTGCGGTGAATTTTCCTGTATAAGCATTGTTTGTTTGTAATGGAGTTCAACGGCCCAGTCAACACTATTTAGGCCATTTTTGAGCCGGTTAGTTTACCTATCCACACTTTCCCCGGACAGGCTTATACGTAAGTAATGCAATAGAGTGCACATTCTTTCGCTAGAAACTGACAACTGCCCTTCTTGAATCAGCGGAAGGTGTATAAAAGAACTTCCGTCCGGTAATTGTTGTCCTTAACCCATTGTATGCTAGTGGACCCTTCCATTGCCATATGTTGGTCAAGTCCATTTGTCATATAAAGGGGTGTCAGACCTTTTTTTTATTCTATTTTTGACAGAAAAGTCTGTTATCAAATAGTGCAGGCCCTGATCAGACGCCGCGTTCTGCGGCGCCTGATCTGGGCCTGCAAGGTTTGCGAAGGTACCCCTTTAGGGGTTTCCCGCATACGATGGGTTAATCACGTATAAATATAACAGCTCGTCTGTCATTACTTTAATCACACGCAAGAAATGCTAGTCCCAGCAGGCACATGACGTAATTGTGACGTCACATCAACGTCGGTGCGACGTGATGGCGTTCATGCAACGTCACATCAACGTGACGTTGCACCGACGTTGATATGACGTTGCCCTAGCGACGTGTGCCTGCTGGGGGTGTTTGTGTTTTCTGACCAATTCTAGCTCTGAACAGTAGGGCTGGCTAATCGGAGCTGAAAATATAATCGATTATCAGTCCTGTCTTTGCGATCGATAATCGATTAGTAATCGCTAAGATTTTTTGTCATTATTTTACCTGTCTGGCTTTCTGTCTGAGCATGACTCTTACCAAATGTTGCACTTTACCATATGTATATTTGAACAGACAGGCCTGAGCAAACAGTGAAGACCCAGATGAGACGCCGCATAATGCGGCGTCTCATCAGGGTCTACACTGTTTGCCACTTATCCAGCTATTTTATGCATGACTTTGGGTAGTAAATTGTACCTATCAAGTAATCGATTAAAAGCAAATCAGAAATGATAATCATTTTTGTGGAATTTATCGATCGATTAATCGATTATACGATTAATCGTGTCAGCCTTACTGACCAGTCTGTTGCAGATTGAGCAACAAAGGTTAGAGGAAGACAGCTCTGTTGGTGATGCACGTTTCTGCATGTTTGGCTTCGCTGATTCTTTTTGCCTCATATTCACTCGGGCCCCTTCTGATAAGGCTTAGCCACTGTGCTCGGTCCAGTGCAATTTGTTCCCAAGACTCTGTTGGTATATTGAAGTCGTTAACGGGGCTTTGAGGGTGTCCTTATAACGCTTCTTGCATGGGAGCGTTTGCCTGCTTCTAATTCTCCACAAAGGATTTTCTCTGGCAACCGTTTCAGAGGCATCCTGCTAACATTGGCCTGTACATCCTAACCATGCCAGTTACAGAAGAGTATGTACACTATGCATCCCTGCCCTTTTCAGGACTTCTGTGTCTGTAATCATGTCTTGCCGCGTTAGCTTTAGAGTTTTCTAAGACAGCTTGTGGTTCAGTCTTTCGGCATGCCGTTGGTAAACTGTCCATGTTTCACATGCATATAATAGTGCTGGCAGCACCACAGCTATGTAGACCTTTAGCCTTGTGTCAAGCCTGATTCCACTTCGATCCAAAACACTATCCTATAGTCGGCCAAATGCTGCACTTCGCGATTTACAGTAGAACTTCAATGGCTCGAACACCTATGGTACCTCGAAAATCTGTTCGAAACGGGGGTAGTTCGAGCCACTGAGGTTACTGCCAGGAGGTATAACGAGATACTTTTAGACATCTTTTCGGTGTTCTTTTATGAAAATGTATGCTGTGTATATTCATTAGAATCGCCTCATCGAGGCGATTCTAATGAATATACACAGCATACATTTGCAAGATAAAAGCCTAAAATCTCCTTAAATATCCCCACTATTTCTTATGTAGAGGATTTCCCTAGGGGCTCAAGAACGGGTTCGACTCAGCCATGGTAAACGAGTCATCGGTGTTCGAGCCATTGAAGTTCCACTGTATATGCACGGTTCTTGACAGTGTGCTTCCAAAGTAGGTGAACTTATCTACCGCTTGCACTCTTTGACCTTTCACTGTGATGGTAGGCTCCTTTTAAGGCTTGTCAGGTGCTGATTGATAGACCGCCACAGTCTGTGAGGCCATAGCTGTCCCAGGAGTCAGATACTCGATCTACATGCACCTTTTTTGCATCTTCTCTTCTGATGTGGCACCCTTTGCCATGCCATCAGCAAAGAGAAACTCGTCTAGCACCTCTGTCTGTACCTTGGACCTGGCATAAAACCCTCTAAGGTTGAAAAACCTCCCGTCAAAGCTATACCTAATTACACATATGTATAGTAATAGGTATACCATTGTCACCATCCTGGAAAGCATCTGTGAGCATGGTAGAGAACATCATGCTGAACAGTTTTGGGGCTAGTGCACATCCTTGCTTGACTCCCTTTGTCACAGGGAATGGATCATTTTGGATTCGTGTAAGCATACCATTGTGGACCTGCCTCACCATTGCTATGAATTTGGCTGGACAGCCAAATTTTGCCCTAATTTTCCAAAGACCCTCACGACTGACTGTGTCAAAAGATTTGGTGAGGTCAATAAGGTCATATAGAGGTCCATGTTCTGTTGCGGCCATTTCTCGTGAAGCTGCCTTGCTGTGAAGATCATGTCAATTGTTCCTCTGTCCTTTATGAACCCACACTGGCTTTCTGGTAGAAGCCCTGACTGTTCAAGTTGTTCATTCAGTCGGGTTAGCAGGAGTCTTGCAAGGGCCTCCCCAGCAGTTGACAATAAAGAGATGCTACGGTGATTGCCGCAGACCTGAGGATTCCCTTTCCGTTTGAATAGGTGGATAATTGACGCATCTTTGAATTTTTTAGGGATGGCTTCTTTTCTCCACATAATGCGAAATAACTCTGTCATTTTCTTTGCAACTGGGGTGCGTCATACTTTGTAGATCTCAGCGGGTATTGCATCTGATCCTGGAGCCTTGCCAGATGACAGAAGATTTATTGTTTTCATAGTTTCAGAAACAGCTGGGAACTCATCAAGCAGCAGATTACATTCCACCTGAGACCTGAGGTAGTCTGTTGACGGCGTCATCATTGACAGATAATGGCCAATTAAGAACACTATAAGGTGATCAGCCCATCTTTTCAAGATAGCCTCTTTGTCGGTAAGAAGACTAGTTCCATCTGCACTGAGAAGAGGGGCGGTTCCTGTGCTCTGAGAACCATAAACTGACTTTAGTGCATCAAAGAACTTCTTCATATCCTTTCTATCAGCAAAGGACTGGACTTCATCAGCCTTACTGCTCAGCCAGTAGTCTTGCATATCTCTGCGTCTAGTCCGAACTCTCTTGCATATATCTGAATACGCGGCCTTATTAGAAATTGAGCTGGACTCACTGTGGTATGTTTTTCTCTTCAAGGAGTCCCTGGATTTTTTCGTCATTCTCGTCAAACCAGTATTGGTTGTCCTAGGGAATCCATTGCTGAAGAGTAAACGGTGTCTCTAATGACTTCCAGGCCCCGAGGTTATAAAACATTTTCATGCTCAGCTTACTCGAGCATGAAATTTATCCTGCTCACAAATTTTAAAATGCCAACAATTGTTGGCATTTTAAGATTTGTGAGCAGGACAAATCACTTTCTCTGCTATCTGAGAAAGAAAAATCGCTCAAATTCTTAGTATTTTAATTTTTATGAGCACCACAAGTTTCATGCTCAGTTGAGTTGAGCATGAAAAAAGTTTTATAACCTCGGGCCTGTTCTCTTCTGGATCGTCTGAGCTTAGTTCCATTGCAGCTAATCTGCTACAGATGTCATGGATGAAGGCCTGCCTCTTGCTGTCTTGTTTCAGCTTAGAGACATCTAGTCTCGGCTTCTTTACGCTAACACACCCGTGCAACAGAATGCATTTAATCACATCTCCAAAATGGCTACTTATCTGATGAAAATCTGTGATATTTTTCTTATTTCGACTGCAAACATAGGTTGTGGGTGCTTGTTAGAACCGCCTCATTGAGGCGGTTCTAACGAGTACCCACAACCAATGTATTGGAGCAGAATTAAGAATAATAATGTACAGCTCATAAACCCCAGTATCTCTATTTAAAGCGGGGTTTAGAGGGGTGTTCATTGCACGGACTTAAATTGTTCACGTGATGTTGGCACTTTCTTGCCTTGTGGTATATAAACAGCACTAAAGGTACTGGTGGGTCGATTGCCTCTGAGTGTAGGCTGGGCAAATAGGCCTGTACAGAGACTTCAACTGCTTCGTTAACCTAAGCAAAGAGTGTAGACCCTGATCGAATGCCGCGTTCTACGGCGTCTGATCCGGGTCTATACTGTTTGCCAAGCCAAATCCATGATTCCAGTTCAGACTTCTATAGATAACACTCTTACGCAACAGTCTGATCTCACAGCAGCTATTTTCTATGAATAACCGTTATCTGGAGTGAAAGTCATGTATCAATATAGTACTATTATCTGTTGCAAAAATGGGACACAGATCTTCATAAGTCAGTAGACTTTCTTCTGAATCCCATTGTATAATTATACTTAATGATTCATCTTCATTTGTATTGTACCATATTATGTTATACAAAGAAATAAACGCTTAAACCAAAGTCACGTGAACTTAAGCACTGAAGAGCTTTGAGCTTTCTGCTTAGCAACTTTCGGTCGATTGACAAACAATCGACCCCCCCCCCCCCCCCTAAAACAACATAAAACATTGAACATGCACTTTTTTATTTGTTATAATTATAAGACTTGACATTTAGTCTGCAATAGACAGTCGATTCACATGAAATGGCAAGCTGAGAGAGAGAGAGAGAGAGAGAGAGAGAGAGAGAGAGAGAGAGAGAGAGAGAGAGAGAGAGAGAGAGAGAGAGAGTAGAATGCTGTCTGTTTTGCAATTCAGTGAGGCGCTTTCAGGGTCACACACAATGCGAGGTGAAATAGACTGGAAACATTTTTGACTGTGATAAATCTGCTCGCCGGAGCAAACTATTTCCATGATGTCCAATGGCCATAAAATTTTCACAGCCAATAAAGCGCGGCTCGGCGAACTCTGTATGCCCTCATCAAAACCGGAGTGCATGATACGAATGGGCTGAACCCATGTGTATCCTACCGGATCTACCAGATGTATGTGATTCCTAAATTGTTGTATGGTCTGGATGTACTGTCTCTGTCAGACACTCATATCTCCCAACTTCAACGTTTCCATGTTTCAACTCTCAGAAGATTGCAGTCTCTACAAGATCGTACAGCCTCATCTGTCGTACTGTTACTGCTCGGAGCTCTTCCAATACGAGGGGAACTTCATAAGAGGCAGCTGAGTTTGATTCATTCCATTGTCCGGTCAAGTAACCAGATAATAAGGGTCTGATGGAACGTCAGTTAACTCTTCGGTGTTCTAAGAGCTTTTTTTGTGTGGCTGAGAAGACTTTAGACATGTACTCGTATGATCTTTCCACGTTCAATGGAGCTGCAGAATCTCAGTAAATTGTCATGGAAAAGGTTGTCACGACAGGCAGTGAACAGTTACTGGACAGAGTCTCTGACCAGAGAAGCTCAAACCAAGTCAACCCTAGAAAACTGTGATGTGACCTCTATGGGTGTCGGTAAATCACATATTGTCTGGGAGGCTGCTGCAAATAATGTACATGATGTCAGGAGAAGCATCACCAAAGTGAGAATGATGATGGGTGTATACATGCTTCAGTCAACAAAGGCGAGGTTCAATCAGCATAAAGTGGAAGATACCTGTCCATTGTGTAGACTAGAACCCGAGGATCTCAATCGTATGCTTCTACGTTGCCCTGCTCTTGCTGATACAAGGGAAGCGCCACTGTCTGACATTCGTGGACTGGTTACAAAAGAGTGTGGAAATCAGATATGGTCGTCATGGTCAAGATCTACACTAGTCTCGGTACTGGTTGATAGTCAGAATCTGAAAGCCCTGCTACCAACGGATGTCTTGCTGCAGCTCGAGGCTCTGAGTCGTAGGCACTGTTATCGGTTGCACTCAAAAAGGCTGCAACTACACAGAAAACTTCTAAATTGAGAAATACCTGAAATACCTGAAATTTCCTCTATTGTGGCCGCCACCACGCACCTAACACGTATGTAAATAGTGTAAATATAGGAATATTCTGTGGATTCCTTGGATAATTATTATTGTCGACAACAACCTACCGGATATTGACCCGGGTGCTTTAATCAACTGGAGGGACCTACAGCAAAAGAAGAAGAAGAAGATTGCTCTCAATGCCACATTTCACAGGCCATAAATCGTCACTTATTATGTATGATATGGATGGATGGATGGATGGTGTGTGTGTGTGTGTGTGTGTGTGTGTGTGTGTGTGTGTGTGTGTGTGTGTGTGTGTGTGTGTGTGTGAATTCGGGTTTAACGTCGCATTCAACAATTTTTCAGTCATATCACGATTGTGTCTGGTTGCGACAGGGAGCTCAATGCTCACTTTTATAGTGCTGCCTCACTGAAGTATCATGTCCCAGACACATTACATGATTCCACGCCCAGTCACATTATCCTGACACTGGGTCGACCAGTCCAAGCTCTACCCCGTAAATCTGAGTGCCAAGCGAGGAGCAGCTAGTACCATTTTAACGACTTTGGTATGTCGCGGCCCGGGATCGAACCCGTGACCTCCCGTTCCCCGGAGCGGACACTCTACCAACTGAACTGTCAGGGCCGGTTGGATGGATGGATGGAGATTAGTATTGTTTCGCCCAATTCATACAATTGTTGATCAATCGATGCAGTTTTGAAAAGTGCAGGAGGTTTTAAATACTGAAGTCCACGTAACTATCAATCTATGTAACGGTTATTTATATAAAATAGCTGCGTAATTCTTATCGATGTGAGATCAGTGTATTACGTAAGATGTTTATCTATAGAATCTGGACTGGAATCATATGTTGGGTTTTGCAAACAGGGTTGACACGGATCATATGCCGCAAAAGCGGCATCTGATCAAGGTCTACACTGACTACTAACAGTACAGGAATTTTATCGGTTAACCCATTTCAGACTGGAAACCCCTAAACGGGTACGATGGCATACAGTGCAGGCCCAGGTCAGACGCCGCAGAGCGCGGCGTCTGATTAGGGCCTAAAAAAGTTCAGTCATTTTCCAAATAAATTTTGAAGAAAACACAATCTGACACCCCTAAATTTTGAAATCGACTCACGCTATATATAAGGAGGAAGATTCCATTTGGTACAAAAAGGGTTAAACGAAACAGTCTAAATCCTCTCAGAGACACTCAGAGACAACCGACCCACCTGTGCTGTCAGTGCTTCGATTGTCTTTCTATACGTGACGTTCCGCTTATAACATCACGTGAACAAGTCCGTGAAATGAATACCCACCTAAACCCCACTTTATATAGAGAAAACTGGTGTTTACGGGGGTATTCATTATTTTTCTTATTTCTGCTCCAAGACATAGGTTGTGGGTATTCGTTAGAACCGCCTCAATGAGGCGGTTCTAACGAGCACACACAACCTATGTTATGAGCATTTATACGAAATATATCAAGGATTTTCATCAGAAAAGTAGCCAATTTGGAGATGTGAAAAAGGCACTATGTCGTACGGGTGGTTTATCGTAATGAAGAGGGGCCATTTAACTTACAGGGCTACGACGGAATAACAATTTCATTGGTTGAATTGAATATTTTACTTAATTTTCACAAATTCGGTTTTACTAGAATCCATCAAAAATACTCCATATTGCTTATTGGTCTTGAGGTCACTCATGGAATTCAGGAGGAAAACAGCTTTTAGTGAAACCAATTTTCAACCTTCCTGAAAACTGATTTTCTCATTTTCAATGGTATTTTTGTTGAAGTTATTCATTCATTGACTTATTAATTGGCCAAATTATAAAAGATTTATGTTCCCTGGATAACAATGCATTAATTTATTAATATAGTGAATGAAAACCGTAACTGAAGCTTGCGCAGCGTAGCTAAAGTATAACATGCAATGGTTGCCGGTCCGTCTCATTTGATTCGTTGCATTCCAGAACATGTAATACCATTCGTCTGAAACTAGAGCGAGTTTGAACTCAGAACTGCGATCACTAAAAGTTCGTCTAAATATAGGTCGAACTGTCATCGGTTAGAGGAAAAGAATTCAGTTTAGTTTCTACAGTTCGTGTGTGTGTTTGAGTTTTGCGTCCCACCAACAATTAGGGACATACGGAGACGGGACCTCGGTTTAAAGACTCATCCGAAAGTCTGGAGAAGCCCGGGATCAACCCTACGACGCCTGGTTTTTGAGGCGAGTTTATACGGTTAGCCGCACGAGGATAGGATGGTATGATTATGGTTTACAGGCTCCAAGTTTTCCTTGAAGCCCAGCAAAATACTAATACCAGAAGTTTGTTTCGTCGACATTGATTTGTATTTTGTCTTTATACAAGGGCGTAAGGTGTCATAAAAGTAACAGCAGCCATAGTTCGACCTTAACTAGTTGATCGAAATGCCTTTATCAATAAAGATTCAGAAAGCAAAAATGAGTGTTATCAGATATGGGTATGGCGCCCATTTTGGTCATGTGTCCTGGACCTAAAACGGTTCCCCAAATAAATGCGCCTTATCGTAAGGAGCAAAAATATATCTTATACTTTAGTACTGTATTCTGGATAGTTTGCAGGATAAAATGCATTCTCACTTTTCCAATACAAAAACATATGTGTCAAAGTTTGACCTAGGCACAAAGAAGGTCATGGTCAACCCAGGGTCACCATTTTAGCAATTTATGATGGGCCTACGTCCCAGATGCTATTTATCAAGTTTCGTGAAAATCTGCCCAGTGGTTCTGGAGAAGACTATTTTTGAAGGGTTTTTACCATATATGGCTTGGCGGCCATTTTGGTCATGTGACCTGGACCCCATGAGCAAATTTTGGTTTCCCCCATCCCATAGAGGCTCCATGTGAAATTTGACTTCAATCGGCCCAACGGTTTCCGAGGAGAAGCAGTTCGAAAATTTTCACATTTTTCGCCTCGGCGAGGCTATACTAAATGGAATGTAATATTTCGCAAGTTCATTGGTTAGATCTCATTGATATCTATCAGTATGCCAAAAATTGTTTAAATATTCCAAGCGCTTAAGTCAGTATCACCAATTTTCACAAACGGGTTGCGGACGGACAGACAGACAGACCATATATGGCTTGGCGGCCATTTTGGTCAAGTGACCTGGACCACATGAGCAAATTTTGGTTTCCCCCATCCCATAGAGGCTCCATATGAAATTTGACTTCAATCGGCCCAACGGTTTCCGAGGAGAAGCAGTTCGAAAATTTTCACATTTTTCGCCTCGGTGAGGCTATACTAAATGAAATGTAATATTACGCATGTTCATTGGTTAGATCTCATTGATATCTATCAGTATGCCAAAAATTGTTTAAATATTCCAAGCGGTTAAATCACTATCACCAATTTTCGCAAACGGGTTACGGACGGACAGACAGACTGACAGAATGACAGGGTGATTTTAGGGCACTCTTAGAAAATCAACCGACTTCAGTCGGTCGCTTTTTCTGCGGGTCGTGCAATGTTCAGATCAGTCTACAACCTATCTTATCAGTGTCATACACTATAGTTTATCAACGACCTTTGAGAGTTCAACGTTCAAGCGTGGCAAGACTATTCCATGTTTTAGGGGAAGTAGGTTTCGGATTTTTTTTTCACAGGTGTATAAATAAGATTTTTGATAATACCATTATGTAGAAGTCGTTGCAAAGTGGTTAGTATGATGCAGTACGAATCTCAGTAAAACTATATCTCCCAATGTAAAATCCCAACTGAAGGCGACTTACCTAAAACACGGACTAGTGCAAAATTAAAAGTGCAGTCACGTCTCACTGCGTTTTGAAAGACTTTACTACATGTAGTAACATTTGTGCGAAGTTTGGAAACTAATTACAGTGAAATTCCGCTATTAAGACCACCAAACATTAACACAATTTCTTCTTTAAAAACCTTATTAAGTAGGTTGCAGTTATGCTTTCTCTGTGTTTTCTGCATACAGTGTTCCCTGATCAGTGACCACCTTTGGGACTGTTCAAAAATGGTCTTAAAGACCACGTTTGAATAATCCCAAAGGTGGTCTTCAGAATCTACAATTTTGGACAGTGATAACGGGTTAGACAGTTTATTGGTTGCTTGCCACTGTACGATTGCAGTTTCTCGCGTCATAGCGTAGTGATACCTTAATCCTTTCAGCCCTGTAGTCCGGTACATATACTTATGCAAACTGTAGATCCTGGCGAGATGGCTCATACTGAGTCGTCTCATCTGGGTCTACATGGCTTACCCGCCGGCTGACGAGTAGTGTCTATCCATATTATTTACATGCAGTAGAATGGACGTGTCCAAATTCGGTGATGGAAAACTATACTTCAGAAACTCTGAGCTTAACCTGCCTATCTTTTTTTTTGTTTACAGTAACAGATGTCATTTTCATTTTTTTCTTATATCTGTTAACAGAAACCTTCACATTTCATGTGATTCATCTTCATATACAATGCCGAATCTGATCTTCTCTGAAAAGCAAGGAAATATCTGAAAGTCGTCTGCTTTAAACCTTGTTTGACGCTTTATGGTTAAATAACACGATGTTCGTGGATATCCATCTTTCGTTTTTCATCCATCAAATGGTTTAGAAATTGAGTCCTTAAACCAATTTAACGTAAACGTGGACTTCGACGCCGATTCCAACACCGACGCTAACGCCAACACTGGGGGCAAAAAGCATGTGTCGTCTGATCATTCGAATCATGGAATTTTTCAACTTAAACCAAAACGTGTATAAAAAATGCGCGAGAAAATGTTCAAAGTATCATTTGAGTGAAACTGTTGGAGGCTTATGACCAACAAAGAGGGTTGGCGCGTTGTTAAACTCGAAAACATCATCATTGAGTGAAACTGCGTCTAAAATTGAATATAAGCTGGACTACATTTTGTGCGGAGTCAAATTTCGATGGGGCATTCTGAAAACGCGTAGGCTCGCATAGTATGACAGATAGAATCTGTCATTAAAATTTGGTTGTACTTTGCCGCGCTTTTGAATGATTGTTCTGTGCAAACATAAAACGGCGGTTGATATTCTGTACGAAGAATGAGCTATCGCTTTTTCAGTTTAGTGTGTTTGATTAATCTCTGTTTGTTCAAAGGAAACCGATTGTATTGGCGCTTTATTGATTTCAAAAAGCGTTTGATTTTATTAGTATACTTATGACAGAAGCAGCTCAACAACTATATTGATGGTATGTTTACAATAATCCATAGCATATAAGTCAATGCAAAATCTGTGAAAAAAATTAAGACATTTAAGACCTGCCATATTTTCAAGTTATGTCGGTGTCCGTCAAGGCGAGATTATTCCTTAAACTATGTTTCGGGCATTCTTGAATGACTTATTAAGAAACTGAATTCATTTCTCATGTTGATGATGGTTTCACTAATGTTAACGGCATGGCATACAGTAAAATTCCTATATTAAGACCACCTTTTGGACTGTTCAAAAGTGGTCTTAAAGACCACTTTTGAACAGTCCCAAAGGTGGTATCTGACAAGGGGACACTGCATGCAGAAATCACAAAGAAAGAATAACTGCAGCCTACTAAATAAGCTTTTTAAAGCAGAATTAGTCTTAATTTAAGATGGTCTTAATAGCGGAATTTTACTGTATATTGTTTTGAGTATTGATGAAACTGAAGTTTATTTTCAACGGTTTATCTTGCCGATGTACGCCGATGATACAATGATTTTTCGCGGAGTCTGCTTCAGAACTTCATGCTGCTCTAAATGCTTTGTATGCAACTTGTTTATCATGGGATCTTGAGGTTAACCAAACCAAGACTAAAACTTACTATTTTTCCTAGTCCAGAAGAACCCCGTTTTATATACAATTGCCAAACGTTCGGCATTAACAATAACTTTGGTCAGGAGGACGCGGGTTCGATACCTGCCGGGGTCGGCAACATTCTTTCATGGAGATTGATCATCAAATCGTTTCTACGGTCATTCTCTTCCTTCCGCTGATTCAAGAAGGGCAGTTGTCAGTTTCTGGCGAAAGAATGTGCACTGTACTGGTTAACTGCTTACGTATAAGCCTGTCGAGGAAAAGTGTGGATAGGTAAACTGACCGGGTCAAAATGACCTAAATAGTGTTGACTGGGTCGTTAAACTAAAAAACAAACAATTCACTTTGTAAAATTTGGTGCAGTTTTCTTACAATGGACTCTTTCAGAGAAGCATAAAAAAGGACTGGGGCCAGTTGTTCAAAACTAACGATGTCGTTAGTTAACGTATCGTTAAAACTTTGATCATTAAATATGGCAAATATGCTAAAAATTTGCTGAAACAAATGTGAGCTCACATTTCTTTCAGCAAAAATTCCAAAATTTTCGATATTTTTCTTGCTAGAACAGTTAACAATTTGACCACTAACGAGCTCGTTAAGCTAATGATGCTTTGACCAATTGGGGCCTGGTGGACAATGCTCATAAAGCTTTGTTTATTGTGATTAGGAAAACCAGAAAATTATTTTTAACTTTGAAATTACAGATTCAACTTTTTGATAATAAAGTGAGTCCTATTCATCTTTATGTCCTGAGATGTTTGGGTACGAGAACTGTGATATTCTAAAAAACTTTTGTGTTCAAATTAAAATATGTTTTTGGAAGCCAAAAAAGTCAACACCAAATGTTATACTTCATGTTTCGCTGGGCATCTAGCGTGATAGGATTCTGAAAACTAATCTTCTTATGTTAAAAATTAAAGTAAATAGATGTTAGGATAAGTAATGCTATACCGGACAACATATAAAATTTATCAGTTACCCCCTATATAAATTGCATTGCAACGCATTGACCTGATAAAGATATGCTATCTCAGGTCAAGTGAGCTTTATCACGTCAACGTGACATTGCACTTTATGAGTGAACCGAACTACGGGAGAAATGACGAAAATGTTATTGCTACCGAGAAAAATGGAAACATTACATGAAAAAAGATATATCATAGGTAAAATATGGTCAGCTGATACTAAACATATCGACCGCCAGAATGCTGCGACGTACTGAGGACCATCAATAACTGATTGTAAATTGCTAATTTAAGAGTGTACACGGGGATAAACTGATAAATAGAATACCAGATTCGTATCATTTGATATCAAGTTTATCAGGCTCGGCTTCGAGAACGCATGTAGAATCGCTCGGCAAGCCTCGCGATTCTACAAGCGTTCTCGAAGCCTTGCCTGATAAACTTGATATCAAAAGACACCCACCTGGTATTCTCTATTTACTTGTCATACATGATAACTTTTTTCCATGACGATAACATCCGTATGATGTAGTGCATTTTTTCGAACCTCAGAAAAGGTATTTTTTCTGAAGAGAATTTGTGATATTTTCCTTATTCTTGCTCCAAGCATAGGTTTTTGGTGCCTACAACCTATGCCTTGGGAGCAGAAATAAGGAAATAATGGTTACCCCCCGTAAGCCCCAACCCAGTAAGCATTCTACATAAATCTACAGCGGGCCGTTAGCGGCCCGTCAGGGTAGCTGACGGGCCGCTAACGGCCCGCTGTAAATTTATGTAGAAGGCTAGCAGGGAATTTTCTCTATATAAAGTGGGGTTTAGTGGGGGTCTTTATTTCACGGACTTGTTCACGTGATGCATTCTATGGATTTTTAGGTATAATGATTTTTTTTTTAATATGATAAGGCAGAAGTGTGTTTGCAACAAGATTCCCTTTTAAATATTGTAGAAGCCATTTAGCACAAACTAGTAGAGAATAACCTGGACGATATCTGTTTATGAAGCCCCTAAATATGAAAGCTATACGGTATTAAAGGAGTAACAGTATGAAAATTATTTTATTTTGCTTTTTCCGGGATTGTGATTAATTCTCTCAGTAATGGAAGCGACTCTTCGTCTTTACAACCATAGTGGAGACACAATCAGGGAAAAATAAATCGTGCTCTGACTGGGGTTTGGTTGGTTGATTGATTTGAGGTTTAACGTCCCCATCAACACTGTAAAGGTCATTTTGGAGACGTTGCTTCCAATTTTGTGGGACTTTTACCCGACACTGAGATGAAATTACATCTCAAGCCCTGTGGTAGGGTGACAATGGGCCAAAAAGTCCACTATTTCTGGTAGTAACCCATACCCCCCCGTATAACAAAACATGTCATATACCAAAATGTTCGTCAGCATCTGTAGTATCTGAAACTGCCGGCATAAATTGGCATAAATGATGGCGAGCTGAGAAATCCAAGATGGCGTCCAAGATGGCCGCCCATAGCTGTAAATTCCAGTTTTTCGTAAAATATGAATATAAATACCACAAATCATCTTACAAACTTATTTTAATTTATTTTTCTGGTGTAGAAAGAAGATTTGTGCTAGAATATAGATCAACTTTTTAGGTTTGACTTGAAAACTGGTGAAAAAAAATGATATTTTATTGTTTTTTATGTCTAGTTTCATAGGTGGTACATAAAAGAAATTCTGATGTTTCAAAATTTAAACAGTTTTTTCATATCTATTGTTTTATTTTAACTAAGACACTATTCTAAAATACATTTAACACTATTCTAAAATACATGTATGGTTGGTTATGACTTTTTTACCATCAATTTAGCCCCAGGATTACCCCACCCACTCATTTTACCAGTAAAATTCATTCACACAATATTGCCACAAATCATCTTACAAACTTATTTTAATTTATTTTTCCGGTATAGAAAGACGATTTGTGCTAGAATATTGATCAACATTTTAGGTTTGACTTGAAAACCGGTGAAATAAAAGACATTTCATCGTTTTTGTGTCAAGTTTCATAGGTGGTACATAAAGGCAATGCTGATGTTTCAAAATTTTAAACAACTTCTATTTATCTATTGTTTTATTTTAACTGAGACACTATTCTAAAATACATTTAACACTATTTCCAAGTACATTTATGATTTGTTATGACTGTTTTACCATTAATTTAGCCCGGGGATTACCCCACCCACTCAGTTTACCAGTACAATTCATTCACATAATACTCACACTCAAGGGATTTGCAGGCGAGGATTTCATTTTACACAACAAGTAGAAGAGGGCATTGAAACTAATGCTTAGTTCTGTTTTCTACTATATTAAATGATCAGCCATTAGGAAACACCACCTCTTTATAACACTGTTTTCGGGATCTGAGCATTGACCGTCTTAATTAAGCAGTGCTATATCCAAACAAAATAGCAAAATAGTGTTTATCAAATTGATCCAAAATGACTTTCATTGTCATTTTTGCTGTGTAACTGGCTAGATTTTTGGGATTATAAAGTGTTATATCCAAAACTGTGTTATAAAAACGTGTTATAAAGTGGATATGCTATGCAATTAGGTTATATTTTGTTTGATTTGAGGTACAACGTCCCCCGTCAACACTGTATCAGTCATTTTGCATTTTGGAGACATTGCTTCCAATTTTTTGTGGGACCTTCCCCGACATTGAGATGAAATGACATCTCAAGCCCCGCCACACATTTAAACCAAAAAGTTTTATATGCAAGGATGGTCCAACTCGCACCACATTTCCCGGGCATGCTTAGAATCTCTAAGCGGTTTACTCTGTATACCCTAGGTCTACTGGGCTAGGCAAATTAATCTTAGATTTTGAAGCTCCCCATCAAATCGGTAGCTGATATGCACACATGTGCACTAAAAAGAAATTGCTACTGCTTTAAGTAGCCCTGAGACGTTTGACTCAGTCCCAAGATCTGAAATCTTTTGAAGCCGGAAGTCTGGTTTAGGCAGAACATGAATTGCCTTCTTCTTGCCTGTATTATGTAAAGAAGAGCAGGTATCAAACCCATAAGGCAATACAGACAGCATAATTGCCCTCTTATTTGGCTCTAGCTTCCTGAAAACAGTGTGAACTGGAATATACCTGGTGCAGTCAGCATGAATACCTTTTCTGCCTGTCATCAGCATAAAGTAGGTTAAAGTGATGCACAAGTAGAAAGAAAACATCGGTATCAGAACTGACAACAAGAGAACCTGCAACGGCTAGTTGCAAATCATTCTACCATCAGCTTCTTCACGGTTGGAATAAAGTTCATGCTGAACAGGAACAACATGATAATAATAATAATAATCGACCTTATTTATAGAGGATAACACATTTAGTACTAGTACTAATCTTCCATGTGGCCCTCTTTTCCTGGACAGGAACCAGTACTAAGCAATGTGGATAAAGTTCCTTGCTCAAGGAAACAACACATGGCGCTTGCGGGGATCGAACCGGCTACCTCTCGATCTCAAATCCGATGCTTTACCACTGCACCACAGCGCTCCATCAGCGGAAACTTCAGAGCCTTGTTCTCAAGTCAACCTGCACCAACAACAGTAACATTCTTCTTAAGAAGCTCATGACAATTTTCAGTAAGGTATCTAGTGTAAAGTTCTTGCTTTTACTGTTTGAAAGTATCTATCAATCATCAGTTACTATATTTTTCCTCGTAGACACAGGCACGTGTGAAGAAACATTCTTTCCACACTTTTGTTGGGTCTGTGATTTGAGACTGTTTTCCTCATTCCTGTCAAAACCGACGTGAATGGTAGCTACCAATATAATGGTAAAAAGACTGTAAGACCAAACCATAGCAGCCATCTGTTGATATGTCAGTTTGAGACATGATGAATGCTGCAACATTTTAAGTACAGACATCCCGTCAAATACTATACAACCAGCAAGTCTTTCTAGTTTTTCAAGGAAATCCGACTTATTGGTAGACATCATACATTCTCCATCTGTAAACAAACTCGTGTGATCACGAGCATTTTTGAAAGACAAGACCTTGAATGAATGAATTGATGTATAGAGAGCATATATCTCTTCACCGGTGGCAGTCAGTTCCTCAGACTGGTTTCCCCAGACACCTGTGCCATTGACCTGATATCACTCATAGTCTGGAGTTTTGACCCAGGCAAAGGCTCTTAAGACTGTTCTTTGGACTGCCTAACTAGCTATGGGTATGAGCCTTTCCTGCATGAATGACTCAAATGGCTTTTGACCCATTTTATGGCAACTTATCAAACTTCTTATCATATCTCTTATCTCTTGAGGAACTTCATATCAAGTAGCTATATTGTCGAAATGTCTTTGCCCCCACCCCCTCCCCCCCACCCACCGCCCATCAGGTGCATGATGCTTCCACGCAGAGCTGAAACCGACCGCACATGGGTATTGGTAAACCCCTTAGAGGATCTAAGCCTGTCCAGGCAAAGCTGTGCGAGTCGGACCGTCCATGCTTATAAGCTGTATTGGTTTCAGTTTCAGGTATTCCAGTTCACACTGTTTTCAGGAAGCTAGAGCCAGATGAAAGGGCAATTATGCTGTCTGTATTGCCTTACAGGATGTGATACCTGCTCTTCTTTACATAGTATAGGCAAGAAGAATGCCTAAATCAGACTTCAAGCTTCAAGAGATTTCAGATCTTGGTATTGAGTCAAATGTCTCAGGGCCAGTTAAGGCAGCAGCATTTTTCTGTAGGTTTGCTGTTCAGCCAAGCACATTAGACAACAATGGTGCTCCAAAACTCCGGAGTTAGACCTAGTCATCTACCACCAACTAATAGTTTTTTGCTCCATTTGTACAGGTGTACATATCATCTACTGATTTGATGGGGAGCTATAAAATCTAAGATTAATTTGCCTAGCCCTATAGACCTAGGGCATATGGTTGATCCTGAAACTGGGTTATTCATTCCACAGCTCATAACACAGATGCAAGCAGCCTCTCTCTTTTAACTTATATGGTTGTAAATAGCCTGATCAGTATAGTGATGACTGCATTTGCTCATAGAAAGTACAACCATGTACTCAAGCTTGCAAGTAGTAAAGCATGTTTGAATAGGTCTTACATTTGTAAGCGCCTAAATGGTGATCAGGAGGACGCGGGTTCGATACCTGCTGGGGTCGGCAACATTCTTTCATGGAGATTAATCATGAAATCCTTTCAACGGTCATTCTCTCCTTTCCGCTGATTCAAGAAGGGCAGTTTCAGTTTCTGGCGAAAGAATGTGCACTGTTCTGGTAAATCACTTACGTATAAGCCTGCACAGGAAAAGTGTGGATAAGTAAACTGACCAGCTCAAAAATGACCTAAATAGTGTTGACTGGGCCGTTAAACCCCAATACAAACAAGCAAACTAAAATTTGTAAGTCGCCCCCGCCCATCGGGGCATGCAGAAATAGATTGGGCTGCATGGTGCTTCCACGAAGAGCTGAATCTGACCACACACGAGTACTGGTAAACCGCTTTTAAGAAGGACTAAGCCTGCCCAGGCAAAGCGGTGTGTGTCAGATCGTCCAATGCATATAAGCCTTCTGGTTTCATTGGGCGGTAGGGCTTGAGATGTCATTTCATCTCAATGTCGGATAAAAGTTCCACAAAATTGGAAGCAACGTCTCCAAAATGACTTTAATAATGTCGACGGGACGTTAAACCCCATTCAAACAAACAAACCAAAACTAACATTTGTAAGAAATTGTTTACAATACTAGCTCATGTTTATACCGAGGACTATGACAGTTTTAAATCATGTACTTGGAGTCTGATATGGCCTATTAGTACAGCACAATCGTTTTATAACACATTTTTATATAACACTGTTCAAAGCCAAAACCCCTAACTATTTGCATGGAAAAAAATGACAAAAAACATGTAAAGAACTTCTTTTACACTATTCTACCTTTTTCTTGGATATAACACTGTTTAACTAAGAGGTTTATGCTTGGATTCAGAAAACAGTATTATAAAGAGGTGGTGTTTCAAATGGCTAAATACATAACATTACGAAAACACGCATAATTCAAATCCATTGGAAGATTTTACTACCACCCCCTCACCCCCACCCCCCCCCCCCCCCCCCCCCAAAAAAAAAAAAAAAAATCTATAATAATGATATTTTTCTTATTTCTGTTCAAAGCATAGATAGGGGACTCTTTAGAACCCTCTCAATGTGGCGATGCTGTCAAACACCACAAGCTATGTCCTTAAGCATAAATTCGAAAAATAATGCTTACCCCTGAAAACCCTAGTTTTCTATAAAACAAAGTGAGGTTCAAGGGGGTCAAAAACATATGGGCATGTTTTTGAGACGATATGAAAACAGAACTAAGCATTATTGTGAATGTCCTCTACTACTTAATTGTCTAAAATGAAGCACACACCTACAAATCCCTTGTTTGTGAGCATTTATGTGAATGAATTTTACTGGTAAACTGAGTGGGTGGGGTAATCCTGGGGCTAAATTGATGGTAAAAAAGTCATAACAAACCATAAATGTATATTAGAATAGTGTTAAATGTATTTTAGAATAGTGTCTTAGTTAAAATAAAACAATAGATATGTAAAAACTGTTTAAATTTTGAAACATCAGAATTTCTTTTATGTACCACCTTTGAAACTAGACACAAAAACAATAAAATATCATTTTTTTTCACCGGTTTTCAAGTCAAACCTAAAAATTTGATCTATTTTCTAGCACAAATCTTCTTTCTACACCAGAAAAATAAATTAAAATAAGTTCGAAAGATGATTTGTGGTATTTATATTCATATTTTACGAAAAACTGGAATTTACAGCTATGGCGGCCATCTTGGACGCCATCTTGGATTTCTCAGCTCGCCATCATTTATGCCAATTTATGCCGGCAGTTTCAGATACTATGGATCCTGACGAACATTTTGGTATATGACTTGTCTTGTTATACGGGGGGGGGGGGGGGTATGGGTTCCCATTTTTTTGGTCCAGATTGTCACCCTACCACTGTCGCCCAATAAAACCAATATGGTTTATTAGCAAGGACGGTCCGCCTCGCACCGCATTTCCTGGACCGGCTTAGATCCTCAAAGCGGTTTACCAGTACTTGTGTGCGGGCCGGATTCAGCTCTGCGTGGAAGCATCATGCAGCCCATATATTTTTCAAGCCCCTATGGGCGGGGGCCTACCGACTGGGATTTAGTTGGGGTTGGTGGGGGTCTTTATTTCACGGACTTGTTCACGTGATGCATTCTATGGGGTTTTTAGGTATAACCTATATTTTATTTTTCATATCCGGATAGCCTTATATGCGCTATATGAGCATCCTTTTTGGGACTTGTTCACGTGATGCATTCTATGGGTTTTTTAGGTATAATCTAAATCGGGCTCTGTCTGTGATTCGAACCCACGCACAGATGCGGCGACGTCGCCGAGCACTGCAGTGGCCGACGTCCTTAACCACTGCGCCATAGAGGCATCCCCAAAAGCACACTGGTAAAGGCAAGCGCGCAGGGTAAGGAACAAACACACCGGATAAGGAAATTTTTCCGATCAGGATAAAAAAGAAAATGGCGGAATGGGTATCACATGTGCAGGTTTGTTGTTGTTCTAGATCTCGTGTTATGGTTACTAATCAATACGGCTGCTCACAACAGCTTCACGGAAGACACATATTATTCGCTGGTCCGAATTCGACAGTTACATCCAGTCAAACGGAGAACCGGACACAGTGGAGCTACTCCACCGCGAAATCTCATTATTTTACATGAAACGCTCTTCTGGGAAGATGGCATGCACATTTTTGTTGGTTGTAGACATACACATGATAAATCGGACTGTTGCAAATACGATTTAAGGAAAATTTGAACTTAGAAGGCACGCAGCGAGAAATCCTGGTTCAATTTTCAATACAACGCCCACGGGCAAGGAAATGGGTACAACGCATATGATAAGACACAAAATTTTCCTGGGAAAATGGTTGTTGTATGGTCGAAGCATTTGGAAATTTCCATCTCAGATTAGGTTTTCCGATATTAATAATTAGTCCTACATAGTTTAAAGCACCGATAGTGATCTTTAGGAAACGTTCAACGTTTTTGTGCGTTGCATTGCTCTGGATCTAGCAATGTACCCCTCTACACCCCCCCCCCCACACACACACACAAATACACATACACTATGAATCTAGGACGATTTGGCCCGGACGATTTGACCAAGGAGAATTCGGCCAAGGAGAATGTGGTCCTTTAAAATATATTGGGTAGGACAACTTGGCAAGGCTAATATAATGTCCTGTGCAAATTGACATTTAAATGTTTTGGGTTTGTTTTCAGTAATGCCTCTTGGTTTGTTTGTTTGTTTGTTTAAGAGTTTAACGGCACTGTCAACACTATTTTAGGTCATTTTAGAGCCGGTCAGTTTACCTATCCACACTTTTCCTGGGCAGGCTTATACGTAAGCAGTTAACCAGTATACACTGTACATTCTTTCGCAAGAAACTGACAACTGCCCTTCTTGAATCAGCGGAAGGGAGAGAATTACCGTAGAAAAGGTTTCATGATCAATCTCCACGAAAGAATGTTGCCGACCCCCGCAGGTTTCGAACCCCTGCCCTCCTGATCACCAGCAGACGCGAATCCGACTGAGCTACCGAGGCCGGCATAATCATTCAGTTACCAATTCATGTACATACTTTAATATTTGCCTTGCCCATCGGGGTCTAAGAAATAGATGGGCTGCATGATGCTTCCACGCAGAGCTGAAACCGACCCACACACGAGTACTGGTAAACTGCTTACAGGATCTAAGCCTGTCCAGGCAAAGCGGTGCGAGTCGACCCGCCCATGCTTATAAAGCCTATTGGTTTCATTGGGCGGCAGGGCTTGCGATGTCGTTTTATCTCAGTGTCGAGTAAAACTCCCATAAAATTGGAAGCAACGTCTCTAAAATGACCTTTACAGTGTTGACGGGGACGTTAAACCTCAAATCAAACAAACAATATTTGCCTTATATCCGACGACGAACTGCGTGCAAAGGGCCTGTTAAGATCTCCAATTATATCTGCACCCCCCCCCCCCCCCCCCCGAATATTTGTTTCATAAATGTTGTAGTTATATGAAAAGATACAACTTCAAAGAAAAACAAATCAATAAAATGTTTGGTCATTCAAAAATAAGGTATGTTTTTACCATGACTTTACCCCTACCCCCAGCTGATTGTGACCGAAATAGCAAAATTTGTCACCTTTATGGCTTTCAAAATATAATAGCCTAGCCTTGCCTGTACATATTTTATATTTTGTATACAGATACAGTTTTGATATGTGATGAAAATATATATAAAAAAATGAACTGTGAACTCTGTTTATTTTTTCATAAATTAATTTTTGGCCATTATCAGAAATGTCAACATAAAATTGCCATAACTCCGTTCATAGTAAAGCCAAATATATGTTGTTATTACTCATTTTCTTAGTTAGAAACCAAGGAATAATTTGATACCTGTTTCATTTTGATCCTGTACTTTTTCATTTTTCGTATATCTCCATGATAACGCAAGTGGGTGGGGTAACAAGATACGACTCGCTAAGTGTACAAACGATGAGCAGTGCTACCTGATATATTTTTTTTTTTTTGGTTTGGGTTTTACGGCCCTTTCAAGATTATTTCACTCATATCGAGCCGATCGTTAATCAGAGGTGGGCGAAAACCGGAGTACCCGGAGAAAAACCACCTGACCTTCCGTTGCAGAACTTGGCATCTCACACGTGGCCCGAGCGAGGCTCGAACCTACGGCGGTGAGAGACCTAATGACTAAGAGTCAGCGCTTTTATCCACTAGGCCACGGAGGCCCGTTACCTGATATATTAATGCGCCAACTGAAACCGGGTTTCTAATGGCACTTTCTATTGTCTTTTTCTTTCGAAGGGGTATACTTTTATCACACTTTTCCTACTATTTTCGTCACAATTTATTATCTCAATACAGACACATCAAACGACAAGTTATGCTGAAAATACTTGAAGACGAAACAACTCGTTTTTTGTGTATGTTTCCATTAACGACGCCTGTTAGCAAGTGAAACCTCGCACACTGAAGAGGATTTGAGTGAGGGTCAAAAAGAAGCCAAATCATATCAGGCCCTTTAATGACCATGTAATAGGTATGTCTCACGTATTTGGCGAAGTTATCTACCTTATTTTCAGCCAAAAGAACAAGCATACAATTTTCTACCAGAAATACTGCATGGACTAATACATCATTTCTCTAATTCATGATCGCGATGTACCCAATCCATCTATCCCCCATAGGGGATGATTATATTGCTAGAACCACAGCAATGCGCATGCTTTGGACGTTTCCTAAAGGTAACAGTTGGTGCTTTAAACTATGTAGGACTAATTATTAATATCGGAAAACCTAATCTGAGATAGAAATTTACTAGTGCTACGACCATACAACAACCATTTTCCCAGGAAAATTTTGTGTCTTATTATACGCGTTGTACCCATCTCCTTGCCCGTGGGTGTTGTATTGAAAATTGAACTAGGATTTCTCACTGTGGGCCTTCTAATTTCAAATTTTCCTTAAATCGTATTTGCAACAATCCGAGTTATCATGTGTATGTCTACAACCAACAAAAAAGTGCATGCCATCTTCCCAGAAGAGCGTTTCATGTAAAATAATGAGATTTCGCGGTGGAACTGTGTCCGGTTCTCCGTTTGACTGGATGTAACTGTCGAATTCGGACCATCGAATATAAATTTGTGAATAATATGTGTCTTCCGTGAAGCTGTTGTGAGCAGCCGTATTGATTAGTAACCATAACACGAGATCTAGAACAACAACAAACCTGCACATGTGATACCCATTCCGCCATTTTCTTTTTTATCCTGAGCGGAAAAATTTCCTTATCCGGTGTGTTTGTTCCTTACCCTGCGCGCTTGCCTTTACCAGTGTGAAAAAGAATGCTCATATAGCGCATATAAGGCTATCCGGAACTGCAGTACACTCTGTATATAGGGGTTTATTTGTTACTATTTTATTTTGCTTTTTCCGGGATTGTGATTAATTCTCTCAATAATGGAAGCGACTTTTCGTCTTTACAACCATATTCTTGCATAAATACCTATGCGCATGGCTGTTTGAAGCCATTGTCAAATGGACCGAAAGCTGTGCTCAAACAGAAAAAACCATGTTCAAATCATGAAATTCGCGTGCCGTTTGAACATGGATTTTGAGCTTTTGATATCACAAGACGGGCCTTGCTTTTTTGTTTACGTTACGTTAAGTTATGCAAGAACAACGATCATCCATGGTCATTTCATGCTTTAACACTTGCCGGATCCCTTGGAAGATATTTGAACATTCGGCCTGGCGGCCTCATGTTCAAACAGCTTCCTCGGGACCCGGCGAATGTTAATGCATGAAAAACCATGGTTGATCCTTATAGTGGAGACACAATCAGGAATAAATGAATCGTGCTCTGACTGTGATTCGAACCCACGCACAGATGCGGCGACGTCCCCAAAAATGATGCTCATATAGCGCATATAAGGCTATCCGGATATGAAAACTATTTCAATATTTTACCAACCATTCTTGCAATTCCTTTCTTCCACTTAAGATCTCTTAACCATAAAATGACTATCGAATGGGGAAGATTCCTTGGTACTCCGAGGGAAGACATAATCTGTGAGCTATGTTCAATTGACAGACTTGTAGATGAATACCACTATGTGTTGGAGTACACTTATTAAGAAGATTTTCGAAAAATATATTTGCCAAGCAATATGGTCACTTGTCCCAATACTATAACATTTGAGAATCCCTTGAGTTCAAATAATAGTGGCTTTCATTTACTTTTAAAGTTGCGAAATACTGCAAAGTGGTTGTGAAAACTTTTCTGGAAATTATTCTTGTTTATAGAAAATGCATTGTTGATGGCAAGGCTTTTTTTTTTAAATACCTATATATAAAATTTGAATTCAATCTACTAATCTTTTCAAAAGATATCGAACGGAAACCATTTCACATAAAATATAGAAATGAAGTTGAAAAGGGACCATAACTCACATAATAATAGGAGGATTTAGCCGAAAATCAAGCTTAACTAATATTATATGGTTATATACCCGGCAAAAAAGTTCAGCACAACTGGGTTTTTCCGACCTGCTTGCCTAAAACATAAATATACAGAAAAAATAATTACACCACAAGAAAATTTAATTCAATCCTGATAATAAACAGAAATCAAAACAAGAATATCACCACTGTGTCATGAACAATGCTTCTCCGAAGGCACTTGGGGTAGGTCGTCAAAAAAGACAAAATCACAGTTTCTGAACTGTACGTAACTCAATAATCAATAATTGGTATAGCCACCAAGATTCACACGGCACTCGTCAAGTATACTCCTCTCCTCATGGAATTCACCAGTCTCTGTATATGATGCTGAGGAATCGCAGCCCATTCTTGGAGTAGAAGTCTCTGCAAGTCTGGAAGTCGTGTCTGTTGATTGACCTGTTTGTTTACAGCCCGACCAAGAATATCCCACAAATGTTCAATGCACGCCAAGTCAGGGGACATCGGTGGCCACTCAAGTCTGCACACCATTCTGCAGCAGGAAAGCATCGACAATCCTGGCACGACGAGGTCTCGCATTGTCGTCCTGGCAGATGGAGTTCTGGCCCATCTGTCTGAGATACGGTACAACATGAGGTCTTAGAATTTCGTCAATGTGCCGACGACCATTCAAGTTTCCGGGCAATACGACAAGGGCAGTTCTGCCATTAGAACTGATACCTGCCAAACCATTACACTGCCGCCGTTGTAAGCTGTTGTTGGATGGACATTAGGCTCAAGGTGACTCTCCCCAGTGCGACGCCAAACTCTGATCCGTCCATCAATCTTCCGAGGACAAAATCTCGACTCGTCGGAAAAAAGAACTTCCAACCACTGCCGTCGGTTCCATCTGCCATGTCGTGCACAAAACTGGCGCCATAGAGCCCTGTTCCGTTGAGAAAGCTGAGGCTTCCTAGCCGGTTTTCTGGATGTGAACCCCGAGGCCCAAACTCTGTTCCTGACTGTCTGCACCGAGATTCGACGTGCGCCAGGCCCCCGTTGTTGTCTCAACATTCTCTTTTGACTGGGACCATCAACAAACGCCGCCTTGCTACAGTTACCGCAATGTATCGGTCTTCACGATGGGTGGTAACTCTCGGTCGTCCGGATCTGGGTCGGTCGGAAACAACCCCCGTTGCTTGATGACGCTGACGAATGCGGACAATAGTGCTGCGATGCACGTTGAACTGATTAGCAACATCTTGCGGATGAGCACCAGCCTCTAAACGCCCAAGCGCCCGGGCTCTCTGTTCATCAGTTAGCTTTCTCAAAGCGCGGAAAGGTCTAGCAAGAAAAGGACAAGAAAATATAATCTACACTATGATATAGGGCAGGGAGACGTTTTACCGCCGCCACATATCCCCACACACCAGCTGTAGTGAAGTAATATGTCCTATAAAAGGGTTATCCTTTGGAAGCAAGGAATACACCACAGAACAGAAAAATATGGAGTGTGCATGTTTTCTGGGCCAGACTAGCTAGTTCCGGCCAATTAGGCCTCATCAGTGACCCTCAGATATTTTCAAAATTCCACAATGGAATCAATTATCCCAAAGGACAAGAAAATATTATCTACACTATGATGTAGGGCAGGGAGACGTTTTACCGCCGCCACACATTCCCACACACCAGCTGTAGTGAAGTCAAATATGTCCTAAAAAAGGGTTATCCTTTGGAAGCATGGAATACACCACAGAACTGAAAAATATGGAGTCTACATGTTTTCTGCGCCAGACTAGCTAGTTTCGGCCAGTTAGGCCTCATCAGTGACCCTCAGATATTTTCAAAATTCTACAATGGAATCAATGATCCCAAAGGACAAGAAAATATATAATCTACTCGTACACTCTATCTCAAGCATTTCTTGTGCGATTTTGATTCTGTTTAAAGCAAACTGTTTTCAAAAGGGTAAGCTAAAAGCTGATATGAAATATGTAAACAGATACTACAAGTGAGTAAAATAAATTGGCAAAAACCCCAGTTGTGCAGAACTTTTTTTGCCGGGCATACAACTGTGTATAAAATTTGAATCCAGTACACTAATATTTTCAAAAGATAATGATAGGAAACCATTTTCATGTAACAATATTAAAGTTGAGATTAGCGGATTAACCCCGAAATCGAACTTCGTGTTTATTTTGTTTTTGTTTTTTTTGGAGGGGGTGGTGGTGTTTACGGCCTTTTCAAGATTATTTTACTCATATCGAGCCGATATCTTATGATTGCATGTCTGTGTATAAAATTGGAATCCATCCAATACACCAATCTTTTCTAAACAAATCAAAATGGAAACCCTTTTTCATGTAAAATGAAGCTGAAAGGGGGGGGGGGCATAACTATCGTAATAATTGGATGATTTTACTTGAAATCGAACGTGACCTTTATTTTATGATTATATACCTGTGTATATATTCACCTTATTTGCATTATCTGCTGGTTCCTGGTCTGAAGGTTATCAGTGTTGGAAAAACAGGTAACCAGACCCCCCTGACCTTATAAGGTCAGGGGGGGGGTCTGGTTACCTGTTTTTCCAATATTGACAATGTGCAAGCTGGGAGCCAGCAAATAATGCAGCTATGGTGAATACAGTCAATAATGAAATCTTTAAATCATTCACTGTTTGGCGAAAACAACATACATTAACTGTGTGAGGGAGATTTGCCATTGTGATAAGGGAGAGTCTTTACCCTTATCTTGCTGAATATTCATTTAAGCCACACCAATTTCTGCCTATCAACCAATCAAATTACTTGATGCAATTTATTCCTACAAATTCATAAACTGAATGTCCAACAGTGTAGATCCTGATCAGATGGCTTCTTTGGATCTACACTGTTTCCAAAGATAGGGGTTGTCGTGAACAGCATGATAAGAGTTAACAAAATTAATGTAAAATTCTCAGTTCATATGAGGGAGACTCAAATTATGGCATAGCTTGGGTAAAAATTAGCGTCAAAATGAGGGAGTCTCCCTCCTGATGAGGGCGGTATCACATGTATGTAACAATGACACGTATTTTATCAGCGACCCCAAATGGGAATCAGAATGTTTTTGGAGGCAGGCCCCAATCGGCGTCATGTGTAGCCCGATTAGAGACATGAAATTTTTTGATAGAAAAGAGTTAATCAATCAACTGTCTCTGGCCCCTAAGGAAACCAAGGCTGCCGCATACAAAGCACTAGTCCGGCCTCAGCTAGAGTATGCTGCACCTGTTTGGGATCCGCATCATCAAACTGACATTCGTAGAATAGAGAAGGTCCAGAGAACGACTGCGCGGTGGACCTGCAGGCGCTGGCGCAATCAAAGTCATGTTGGAGAGATGCTTGAAGATCTCCAATGGCCGGACCTGCAGGGCCGCCGACAGCAGGCTTCTCTGGCCCTTTTCTTTAAAATATATAATGAACAAGTGGTTATTGATAAGGATAAGTACTTGTCTGTGGCGGGTAGAGTAAGCAGGTGTACTAGGTCCCACCCTTTTCAGTACCGACGACCAAATGCCATTTCTAATGGTCTTAAGTACTCTTTCTTCCCAAGGACTATTGCAACTTGGAATGGCCTTACAACCGAAGCTGTCTCTGCTGGGACAGTTGATGGGTTTAAGGCCAGAATTTGAAAACTTAGTTGTGGGCAGGGACTGCCATGTTATGGCTGTCCCTGAGGACTGCTTGTAAATAGTTTTAACTGCGGTGGCTTTGTCAGAATATGTGTATATACTTCTTTATTTGTTTATTTTTGACAACTTATGTGCCAAAGACCAACCTGCCATCATGGTAAGATTGATGACCGAGTGCAGTAACGATAGATAGATAGAGATAGTTAGGGATAAAAGAAAAATACAAAAATCATTTAAAAATCTGAATGGTAAAAAGCTAGAACTTTATGTCTTTTAAAGATTAGTGTTTTAAGCTGTTTGATTGAATACTAACTTTTTGCGCAGACTGAATTCTGCGGAACATACATGTGCCCCAAAATGGCCTTTTTGTTCGCAGATCGGGGTACAATGTACAAGTTAATAAATATGGGAAGAAATTGTAAACAGGTAAAATGGGATTCCCCCTGTACCCATTCGTGGGACAGATAAATATTTCTCCATTATTTGAATGTCAAATGTTGAGAGGACAAAGACGCTAGATTTCGACGTCCTCCACTCATATGTGAGCAACAAATTATATAACAGAAGCAATATCAATAAGTATCGTTTAGGGTCAAAGAGAATGCAAAATATCGAAATATTTGCTTTGTATTGCAGTGCGTTGGTGTATACATACTTTAAGTGCGCAAGAGTGTCGGTATGGTAGTTTTTTATTTTATTTTTGTCGTTTCTTGGAATATGACCAATCCATACGTTTCGTAATTGATGTAAAACTTCGGATAGTCATGAGCAAACCGTGTAGATCCAGATCAGACTGAAAGTAGGCTGATGAGAGAGTATCGCTAAGCCCGTATTTGCAACAATGTTCCGACAGAATAGCGGCTACTAAACACAAACTGTTGTGTTTGGTGTCCGAACTTTTAGGGTAGCTTTTCAAGGAAAAAAGACGTTTTAGATAGTTAGTAATAAAATCCGATAAGGAAAAAAATGTGGACCTGTTAAGGATTGGTTACTATTTTAGACTGTATTTATGGTTTTATTTCATCATGACAGGTAATATATATTTGTCATTGTGTAAAACCTGGAGTGAACTGGAATAGGAATGAAAAAAAAAAAAATAAATAAATAAATTAATAAAAAATAATTTTGACCCCCTTGAACCCCACTTTTATATGGTAAAACTGGAGTGTACAGGGGTAAACTTTATTTTTCTTATTTCTGCTCTAAAATATAGATTGTGGGTAAACGTTATAACCGCCTCGATGAGGCGGTTCTAACGAGTACCCACAATCTATATTTTGAGCAGAAATAAGAAAAATATGACAATTTTTCAGCTTAACATTTTCCTTTTTTCGGCGGTAAAGTTTATAATGTATTTGTATAGTCGTGTTTTCGTAATGGTTTAGGCTGGGAAAATGATCCTGAACATGATTGACCCACATTCCTGTACTTTTGGCAGTGTAGACCCTGGTAAAACGCCACGTTCTGTGACGTCTGAAAGGGTTTTGTTTGATTTTGGTGTTTAACGTCCCAGTCAACACTATTCAGGTCATTTTGGAGACGTTGCTTCCTATTTTGTGGGGTATCCCTGTTTGCGGAGTTTAGGCGTATATGAGTTTACCACTATAAGTTCAGGATTAAAAACATACCAATATAAAACCTGTTTCCCGTGGAGCAGAAACCCAGCAGATGAGTCCAGGTTTTACACACTGACAGCTAACCTTTATAGGTCCCCGCCCATCGGGGCTTGAAGAAATAGATAGGCTGCATGATGCTTCCACGCAGGGCTGGAACCGACCTCACACGAGTACTGGTAAACCGCTTACAGGATCTAAGCCTGCCCAGGCAAAACGGTGCGAGTCGGACCGTCTATGATTATAAACCCTATTGGTTTAATTGGGCGACAGGGCTTGAGAAATCATTTCATCTCAATGTCGGGTAAAAGTCCGACAAAATTGGAAGCATCATCTCCAAAATGACCTATACAGCGTTGACGGGGACATTAAACCTCAAATCAAATAATATATAAAAAAAGCAATAACCTTCATGCCATTGTAGGCGGGAAACCCCTACCAAACAGCGCAGACCCAGATCAGACGCCGCAGGACGCGGTGTCTGATCAGGGTCTGCAGTGTTTGCTAACAGGACTGTCTGTCAAAAACGGAAGGAAAATGAAAAATAAAACAGGCCTGACATCCCTTAAATGACAAATGGACAAGTCCAACAAATAGCAATGGAAGAGTCCACCAGTACACAGTGGGTTTTTCCCTACACACGTCTTTTGTGTGGTTTAGCTATACCGGTCAGCGATAGTCTCTTGGACATTAGCAGTACACAGTCAAACACAAAAAACTCGAACACCTCTGGGACCATGTAAATATGTTCGAGATACTGGTAGTTCGAATAACTGAGGTTTACTCATAGTGCAAGGCCATAAGCCATAATGGGGGTCAGATTAGGATATCCTTACACATCACGAAAACACGCCCAAATATAGTGTTGACCCCCCTTGAACCCAACTTTTATACAGTAAACCTAGGGTATACAGTGGTAAACCTTATTTTTCTTATTTCTAATCTAAAATATAGATTGTGTGTACTCATTAGAATCGCTTCATCACGACATACCTTTTCAAGATAAAATGAGAAAAAACCCCATGTATAATCATAAATACATGTATATGGGTATATCTGGCGTTTTGGGACATTTTCTCAAGGGACTCTAGAACTAGTCCAAATTAGAGTAAACGAATTATACATTTTCGAATTATCGACGTTTCACTGCAATATAGGGATCAACCATGGGTTTTCATGCATTTACATTCGCCGGGTCCCGAGGAAGCTGTTTGAACATGAGGCCGCTAGGCCGAATGTTCAAATATCTTCCGAGGGATCCGGCGAATGTTAATGCAATGAAATAACCATGGGTGATCGTTGTTCTTGCATAACTTACGATTCCGACACCAAATTTTGACGAAAACACCCAAAAGCTCCATATAAATTCCATATAGACTCTTCAAATGCGACAGGCAAACCAAAATGGCGGCCAGTTCAGAGTGTTGTTTACAATGACGTTGTCATGCAGTAACCCTCTGACGTCATCATAGAACCCTAAAACGCTACGTTCAGGGCGATAATGTTACGTCGCTCAACGTAACGTAAACAAAGCAAGGCCCGTCTTGGGATATCAAAAGCTCAAAATCCATGTTCAAACAGCACGCGAATTTCATGATTTGAACATGGTTTTTACTGTTTGAGCACGGGTTTCGGTCCATTTGACAATGGCTTCAAACAGACATGCGCATAGGTATTTATGCAAGAACAGATATTCATAAGCAACGTACCAGAAGAACGGCCCAACGCCCATCGGGGCTTGAAGATATAGACGGGCTGCCTGGTGCTTCCACGCAGAGCTGAAACCGACCACACAAGAGTATTGGTAAACCCCTTAGAGGATCTAGCCTGCCCAGGCAAAGCGGTGCGAATCGGACCATCCATGCTTATAAACCCTATTGGTGACCATCCATGCTTATAAACCCTATTGGTTTCATTGGGCGACAGGACTTGAGATCCCTACTCCTAATCAATATCCTCAATGTCGGGTAAAAGTCCCCCACAAATCCCACTTTATACACAAAAAAACTGTGGTTTATTTTGCTTATTTCTGCTCCAAGACACAGGTTGTTCGGTCCCCGCCCATAGGGGCTTGAAGAAATATATTTGCTCTTAATTGCTATTTTGCTAAATGAAATAATGTAAATGTGATTTAATATGTGCATGTCTTTATTTTGTAAGTCGGTAAATAGCTATACATAGCTAATGTTGTACTGTTTATATACTTTCTCCGACTTTAAATAAAATTTGTCTTATGTCTTATGTCTTATGCTGCACGATGCTTCCACGCAGAGCTGAATCCGACCCGCACACGAGTATTGGTAAACCGTTTAGAGGATCTAAGCCTGCCCAGGTAAAGCGGTGCGAGTCGGACCCTCCATGCTTATAAACCCTATTGGTTTCATTGGGCGACAGGGCTTGAGAAGTCATTTCATCTCAATGTCGGGTAAAAGTCCCACAAAATTGGAAGCAACCTCTCCAAAATAACCTTTACAGTGTTGACGGGGACGTTAAACCTCAAATCAAACAAACAAAAGACGCAGGTTGTGGGTACGCGTTAGAACCGCCTCAATGAGGCTGTTCTAGCGAGCACCCATAACCTATGTTGGCGTGGAAATGAGAAAAATATCACAAATTTTCTTCAGAAAAGCAAACATTTTAGAGATATGAAAGAATGCACTATATCCCAGCAGGCAAACGTCGCTAGAGCAACGTCAAAACAACGTTGCAGAAACGTCATGACGTCGTACCGACGTTGATGTGACGTCACAATTATGTGTTCTGCCTGCTGGGATAACACGGATGTTATCCTAATGTATTGCAAGTATTTTTCAAAATGCACTTGCGTTAAATTCGGTAACGAGTACTATTCACCTTATTTGCATTATCTGCTGGTTCCTAGTCTGAAGGTTATCAGTGTTGGAAAAACATGTTACCAGACCCCCCTGACCTTAAAAGGTCAGGGGGTCTGGTTACATGTTTTTCCAATATTGACAATGTGCAAATAATGCAAATATGGTGAATAGGTTCAAGGCTTCCGTTTCAGTCCAGACTACGCCAGCTTTTCAACAACACTTGAATAATTTTACCTGTGAAAAAGAATTAGTCATAACCCATTACATAGTTGGTAAACTGTTCTACTTGATGACCTTGGACAAGTCCATTACTATTTTAGGGTTGGTTGATTAAATGAGCCCCGCCAAGCGAATTTGTGTCTTCGAGCATTCCGTCCTGACAAATTTTAACTGCGCATGCCCAGCCATTCAGAGGGGCCAGGGATATGGCTTTCTGTCTGAAGGTTCCTCTTGATTCACTGCTTGTATGAGCGAGCAGCGAAGGTTCTGGCGAGACTGCGCGGATGCGCAGGCTCGCCTGAACCTTCGCTGCTCGCATAGGCAATAAGTACCAAAATCGCTTGACGCGGCCCAAATAGTGGTTTAACGTCGCCGTCAGCACTATTTAGGTCATTTTGGAGACATTGCTTCCAATTTTGTGGTACTTTTACCAGACATTGAGATAAAATGACATCTGAAGCCCTGCAGGCTTATATGCATTGGACAGTCTGACTCACATCACTTTGCCTGGGCAGGCTTAGTCCTTCTAAGAGGTTTCAGTTCAGTGTTTGAGTTTTACGTCTCACCAACAGCTAATGTCACACGGAGACGGTACCTCGGTTTAAAGACTCATCTTAAAGTCTCTTCTAAGCGGTTTACAAGTACTCATGTGTGGTCAGTTTCAGCTCTGCGTTTAAGCATCATGCAGCCCAATCTATTTCTCCAAGCCCCGATATGCGGGGCGAACTATTTTAGGGACGTCTCATTACGAAAACATGCCTGTTCAACTATATTAAAAAAATTACCCTTAAATAAGAAACTGAAAATTTTTAGATAAAAAAAATCTGATATTTTCCATATTTCTGCTCAATATACAGGTAGATTGTCAGTACTCGTTAGAACCGCCTCGGTGAGGCGGTTCCAAACCGCCTCGGCGAAGCGGTTCTAACCAGTACCCACAAATCTATGTTTTAAGCAGAAATTAGAAAAAAAAACGTACAACCCTCTGAACCTACCTAAAAGTGGGGTTTTAGGGGGTCAAAATTATAAATAAAGAGTCGTATGTTGTAAGCATAAAAATCATTGTACTTTAGCAGTGTAAACTGATCAGTCACCATGTTCAAAGATTGCTGATCCCAGTCTACGTCCCTTTCATAGGACTATGGGCAACCATGGGTTCACCATATTTTTTCATGAATAGCTGTTTGTAGGGACAGAGGCAAGTGCAGTTGGAGCACGTTTTTTTTAACATAAAGCTTGCCACGGTCTATTTAAACAGTCGCCGTTTACAGTTGTCAAGACTTGTTGTCTTAAAACTGTCAACAAGACTGTCAACAAGTTGTTAAGAGTGTTATAAAACTTCAATGTTGATTTGTTTGTTTGATTTGAAGTCCCTGTCAACACTGTAAAGGTCATTTTGGAGACGTTGCTTCCAATTTTGTGGGACTTTTACCCGACATTGAGATGACATGACATCTCAAGCTCTGCCGCCCAATGAAACCAGTAGGGTTTATAAGCATGGACGGGCCGACTCGCCCCGCATTGCCTGGGCAGGCTTTGATCCTCTAAGCGGTTTACCAGTACTCCTGTACGGGTTAGTTTCAGCTCTGCGTGGAAGCATCATCATGATCATGCAGCCCATCTATTTCTTCAAGCCCCGATGGGCGGGGGCTACTTCAATGTTGAAGTTCTTTGGATTGAGTCTCACTCAGGCCAGCGTCGGAAATTTTGAATTTCGAAAACCTGATGTTTCGGCTGAAGTGCCAACCATTTGATTTGAGAAAAAATAAAAAGAAAAAAAAAAAGAAGAAAAACTGACATACTGAGTGGAAACCGATTTTGTATATCAACGATAAACGGGCAATTATGCAATCAAAATTTGAAATTATATTTACGAAAACACGCCTATACAAATACATTGTAAATTATACCGCCGAAAAAAAACGAAAATTTTAAGATGAAAAAAAAAAAAACCGTGATACTTTTCTTATTTCTGCTCAAGGTATTGATTGTAGGTACACGTTAGAACCGCCTCATCGAGGCGGTTCTAACGAGTACCCACGATCTATATTTCAGAGCAGAAATAAGAAAAATAAGGTTTACCCCTGTAAATCCCAGTCTATATAAATGTGGGATTCAATAGAATCAGAATTATACAGGCGTGTTTGCGTGATGTAAAATGATTTTTCATTCAGCATCACGAAAACACGCCTTTATAATTTTGACCCCCATTGAACCCCACTTTTATATAGTAAAACTGGGGTTTCCGGGGGTATTCCTTATTTTTCTTATTTCTGCTCTAAAATATATCTTGTTGGTACTCGTTAGAACCGCCTCGATGCGGCGGTCCTAACAAATGCCAACAAGATATATTTTGAGCAGAAATAAGAAAAATATCACAATTTTTCATCCTTAAATTTTCAATTTTTCGGCGACAAAGGTGGCAATGAGTTTGTATAGGCGTGTTTGGGTGATTGAATGAACTCAATGCATGCGTTCAAAAGTGATTCCGGGAAACACTATCTTTACTCTGTACTTTATCCAGAAGTAAAAAAACAAAAAAACCCATCGAAGGCTATGTCGCGCCTGTTGGGGCGCAAAGTCACTGAACCATGAAATTTAGGTCAAGGTCAAATATAGATGCTTGTATTATAGTTGTCATCCCTAAATACAAGTATGTACTAAGTATCATTACTAAAGCTCTTATAGTTCTTTTGAAATGAACTTGGCCATTAGGGTGAACGATAGGTTGGTCGCAATGTTTCACGAAGTCAGTGAACCATGAAATGTAGGTCAAGGTCAAATATGGATGCTTGCATTTTAGTTGCCATCCCCAGATACAAGTTTGTACCAAGTATCATTAATGATCAGGAGAAGGGTAACTAATGTTGGTAGAACTTGTGGCCCAACCCCATTGCTATATTTAGTGATGCAACAAAATATGTTTATACTGTTAATGAAGCTCTTATAGTTCTTGAGAAATGAACTTGACCATTCGGGGGTGAACGCTAAGGTGGTCGCAATATTTTACAAAGTCAGTGAACCATGAAATGTAGGTCAAGGTCAAATATGGATGCTTGCATTTAAGTTGCACCCCCGGATACAAGCTTTTACCAAGTATCATTAATGAAGCTCTTATAGTTTTTTAGAAATAAACTTGATCATTAGGGACAAACGGACGGACGGACGGAAAACCGGACGCCTTTATCGCACCATGCTAATAGCAGGCGCGACAACAAGAGGATCATAAGGTCCGGATCGCTTCCCTGAGCCCTGAGTATTATTTGGTCCTTTTTTCCCTTTCTGAGTGACCGTGATCTTTGGTACTGATATAAAGTTCAAGGTCGACCTGGGGTAATTATACATAAAATATTGTAGTCACCTGAAGCTGCATAGGAAGTTTCAAGAAATTGGCCCAGCAGTTCTGGAGAAGATTTTTGAAACTGTTATTATATATGGCCAGGGCAGCCATTTTGATTGACATGACCTTCCCCATTGAGTACTGGTAAACCGCTAAGAAGGACTAAGCCTGCCTGTCAGACCGCCCAAGGCCCAAGCCTTTTGGTTTCATTGGGCGGCAGGGCTTGAGATGTCATTTTATCTCACTGTCGGGTAAATGTCCCACAAAATTGGAAGCGACGTCTCCAAAATGACCTATACAAGGTTGACTGGGATGTTAAACCTCAATTCAAACAAAGTAAACAAACAAATGACCATCACCATTTGAACAAACTTTCATCCATTGCCAAGGCAGCAGTATATAAAATTTAAGTTTAAAAGTTGATGGAATTTATTTAAGCTGAACAGTTGATGGAAACCTTGGACCAAGGGTGTGCTGAATGACCTTGCCATATAACAGCATTCACAGACATTCATACAGTACCTACTCTCATTTCATAATCACAACAGTTTTCAAATTATAAGCATGCCAAAGTCACACAGGTTCCCCCATCCGGGAGCCCATTTCACCAAAACTGAAAACAAAGCATCATGCTGCAACAACAGCTGTCATATAATAGCATACCTCACCTGGAAAATGTCCTTGAGGTCACAGGCATAGGTGGGGGTATTGTCGATTAAAGCTTTGAGTAAATATGAACCAAATCCAACAAATGGTTTGGACAATATGAGCTCTTTAAAACCTTTAGCATTTAAAAAATTCTCCAAGTTTTTTACCGTGACCTTGGTGCCATAGACAGGGGCGGGGTATGTCTGAGTGAAACTTTGGACCTGTATCTATCATCATTCCACATATGAAGCAAATCCATAATATGATTTTAAAATATGAGATTTAGAAACAAGAGGCCCAGGGGCCACTACGCTCGCCAGAGGTCATGTGGTTTATACCATATACAGGAAAGGTGCCCATCTTGGTCATGTGACAACAATACCACAAATAATGTTTAATTGCCTCACTCCCATAGGGGCTTTTCATGTAATTTGGTTTCAATCAGCAAAGCTCTTTTACTGGAGAAGAAGATAAAAAATACTGAATCTGAGTCATCCTGGACAAAGGTCAGTAATGACCTTGACCTTTGGAATTGATTAACTTCCATTCATCTGATTGTAAATGATATTTCTGATGCGACCTGCTACCATGCAATCAGTAAATCCACTATCTTGCCCTTTTTCGATACAAATGTCTAAGTGATCAAATTTGACCTTGAAGTAAAACAGGTCAAGGTCAACTAAAGGTCATCATTTGAACAAATTTGGTAGGGCCTGAGTCCCCAATGCTAGATACCAAATTTCAAGGTCATTGGCTATTTGGTTCCTGAGAAGAAAATTATTAAAATTTTTACCATATATGAGCATGGCGGCCATATTGGGCATGTGACCCAATCCTTATGAACAAATTTGATTCCCCCTACCCATAGAGGCTCCACATGTAATTTGGTTTCAATCAACCCACCAGTTTAAGTGGCGAAGAAGATAAAAGAATAACTGAATCTGAGGCATCCAGGATAAAGACCAGTAAATGACCTTGACCTTTGGAATTGATAAACTACCATTCAACTAACTGCAAATATCATTTTTGATGTCACAGCCTACCAGGCAATCAGAAATATTCACTATTTTGCCTTTTTCCATACAAATGACTAAGTGATCAAATTTGACCTTGACATAAAACAGACCAAGGTCAAACAAGTCATCATTTGAACATATTTGGTAGGGCCAGGGTTCCCGATGCTGCATACCAAGTTTCAAGACCATCTGCCATTTGGTTCTTGAGAAGAAGATATTTGGGCATGGCGGCCATATTGGTCATGTGACACAGTCCTCACGAACAAACTTTCATTCCCCGATTCCATAGAGGCTCCACATGTAATTTGGTTTCAATTGGCCAAGTAGTTTAAGTGAAGAAGAAGATAAAAATACTGAATCTGAGCCGTCCTGGACAAAGGTCGGTAAATGACCTTTGGAACTGATAAACTTCCATTCAGCTGATTGCAAATACATTTCTGATGCCACTAGCTACCATGCAATCAGAAAAATCCACTGTTTTGCCGTTTTTTCCATACAAATGTCTAAGTGACCAAATTTGACCTTGACATAAAACAGGTCAAGGTCAACCAAAGGTCATCATTTGAACAAACTTGGTAGGGCCCGAGTCCCCGATGCTGCATACCAAGTTTCAAGATCATCGGCTGTTCGGTTCTTGAGAAGAAGATTTTTAAAGGTTTTTACCATATATGGGCATAGCGGCCATATTGGCCATGTGATCCAGTCCTTACGAACAAATTTTCGTTCCCCCTTCCCATACAGGCCCCACATGTAATTTGGCTTCAATTGGCCAAGTAGTTTAAGTGAAGAAGAAGATAAAAATATTAAATCTGAGCCGTCCCGGACAAAGGTCAGTAAATGACATTGACCTTTGGAACTGATAAACTTCCATTCAGCTGATTGCAAATAGCATTTCTGATGCCACTAGCTACCATGCAATCAGAAAAATCCACTGTTTTGCCTTTTTTCAATACAAATGCGTAAGTGACCAAATTTGAGCTCGACGTAAAACAGGTCAAGGTCAACCAAAGGTCATCATTTAAACAACTTGGTAGGGCTTGAGTACCCGATGCTGCATACCAAGTTTCAAGATCATCGGCTGTTCGATTCTTGAGAAGAAGATTTTTAAAGGTTTTAACCATATATGGGCATAGCGGCCATATTGGTCATGTGATCCAGTCCTTACGAACAAATTTTCGTTCCCCCTTCCAATAGAGGCTCCACATATAATTTGGTTTCAATTGGCCAAGTAGTTTCAGAGGAGATGTTGTTTGAAAATGTTGACGACGCAGACGGACAATGCCTATACTATAAGCTCCCCCGGAGCCTTCGGCTCTGGGGAGCTAAAAAACTTAAACATTAAACATATCAAATTCTGTGACCTTAACATTAAAGTCAGGGCCCGCATATGGCTGAATGAAACTTTGGGCCTGTAACGATCATTATACCAAATATGAAGCAAATCCATTAGATGGTTTGGAAAGTATGACCTTTTAAAGTACTTAAATTTCTAAGTCTGTGAAATTGACCTTCAGGTCACTTGTATAGGACAATCTCACTCTGGACCTGTATCCTAAATATGAACCCATTCCGTCATATGGTTTGGAAAATATGAGCTCTTAAAACATTTAGCATTAAAAAATTCTAAGTCTGTCACCTTGACTTTGAGGTGACTTTGCGGTCATAGGCATGGGCGGGGGTAATGTTGAATAAAACTTTTGACCTATATCTATCATCAGACCCAGTATGAACCAAATACATCATAAAGGTTCAGGTTCGTGTGACCTGAACCATTCATATAAACTTTCATTCTGCCATTGTCAGGAAGCTGCATATAAAACTGAAATTGACTCTACTGTTTTAGAGAAAATGCCACTCGAGCAAAGTCATCTAATGACCTTGACCTTTGTTATTCATAGATATTCATTTTGTCTTTATTCTCATGTCATAAAGCACAATACATGTAGTGTTTTTTTTAATACATGTTTTACCATTTTTCCATTCAAAAGCATGAGACCAAATTTGACCTTGCTGTAAAACTGGTCAAGGTCAACTAGTGTCATTATCAAGTCCTGTAGTACTCAATCATACTTATACTACATATTTTTTTCGAGAGAGAATTGGCCAATCACTTCTGGAGAAGAGGATCTTTACAGGTTTTTACCATACTTGAGCATGAAGACCATCTTGGTCATGTGACCTGGACCATTCAACCAAAACTTTATTCCCCTACTGTCAGAAGGCTGCATATAAAATCTAAATAGAATTGGCCCAGTGGTTTCAGAGAAAATGTATTCTGAAACGTCAAAGGTACAGAGCGGATGCGAAAATGTGGTGCGCAGATAGACGGATCGACAGACTGGGGGCAAAACAATGTCTTATGAACCCATTGGTGTCATAGGTAAACGTCCCACAAAATTGGAAGCAACGTCTCCAAAATGACCCAATTAGTGTTGATGGGGACGTTAAATCTAAAACAAAACCAAAGGAGGACCATGGTCATCAAAACCTTATCAGATCACTGTATTAATATACACCACCTCATTTTAACACCGTTCGTTATAACACGATGTAACTTGGTTATAAGATGGATCCGTAAAATGTATAGATCTCACAGAAAAATTGCCATACATTTTGTTTGGATATAAGTTGTTTGACTAACATGGTTTCTGCTTTGGTATAGTATTATAAACCGGTTCTAGTGTAATTTAACCCTTGTCCTGCTGAGCCCGGATATGCCTTATTTTCCAAACAATGAAGATCCAGATCAGATGGCTTCTGACGAAGCCATCTGATCAGGATCTACATTGTTTGCCATTCAGATTGTGAATTTGTTGCAATAATTTGCATCAAGTAATCTGATTGGTTGATAATCGGTAGTGGGTGTGGCATATATGAGTATTCAGCAGGACAAGTGTTAATAGTATTATAAACCAGTTCTAGTGTAATTTAACCATTCAAGTTGTGTTTTTGTTTGTTTTGTAGTTTTACAGCACTTTCAAGATTATTTCACTAATATTGCACCTATCACTAAGCAGAGGTGGGCGAAAACTGGAGTGCCCGGAGAATGAAGAGGGGAAATATGGCCCGGAATCGCTCACCTGATATCAAGTTGTCACATCATATGGATGACAGCCATTCCATAAGGCATACGAGGGTAGACTGAAAAGTTCTGAGCCTGACCAAGATCCAATGGTTTGTCCATGCTGAAATTGCCTTATTTTTCAACATAGTCTCCCTTCCTGTCCACACACTTCCTCCAGCGATGCTGGAGTCCTTGGATCCTAGTGGTATAGAAGGTCTCATCTTGGTCCCTGGAAAAATCCTCCACAGCAGCTATCACCTCGTCTGACCGATATTGCTGCCCAGCCATGAGCTTTTTCATGTTTTGAAACAGGAAATAATCTGATGGAGCTAGATCAGGTGAATACTGAGGGTGATCGACAAGTGTGAAGCCACAGTCATGCATAGCAGCCATTGCGACAACCGATTTATGAGCAGGGGCATTGTCCTGATGGAACAAGACCCCTTTTGTCAATTTTCCGAGTCGTTTAGCCTTAATTGCTTTTCGCAATTGTTTTGGCAGATCTGCATAATACTCCCCATTAATTGTTCTGCCCTTTTGAAGATAATCTATGAATATTATACCCTTGGCATCCCAAAACACAGATGCCATCACCTTCCCTGCAAAGGAGACGACCTTTGCCTTCTTTAGAGGGGGTGAGTCAGGGTGCTTCCATTGCATGGATTGTCTTTTGGTCTCTGGCTCAAAGTGATGAACCCAATACTCATCCTGAGTGACAAAACGGTCAAGCAATCCATCTTGGTCTGCTTCAAAAATAGCCAAGTTGGCTTGTGACAGGTTCAGTCTGGTCAACTTTTGGTCAGGCGTCAAAAGCCGTGGCACCCATCTGGCAAAAAACTTTGACATTCCTAATTCACTGTGTAGAATGTTCTCTACTCGTTCACGGGAGATGCCAAGTGTTAGCTAACTGATTCACAGTTAAACGCCTGTCATCCATCACGGCCCTGTGCACTTGGCTGATGGTTTCCTCAGTTGTTGCCATTGTGGGTCGTCCACACCGGTCATCATCTTCAAGGCAGTCCTTGCCCATCTTAAAATTTGCTGCCCACCTTTTCACGGTTGCATACGAAGGAGCATCATCCCCTAATGTAGCAACCATATCGGCATGAATGTCCTTAGGAGCTAACCCCTTTTTATGGAGGTACTTGATGACACCACGATGCCAGATTTTGTCCATTTTTTCAAAAACGTGCTAGTATCAATTTTAAAAGTCTAGAATTTCTACATTATTGCAGGTAAACTTGAACTCATTTGAGTCAAATCAAGTAATAAAGGTTTGGATTTAATGAATACAAGAATTCATGGCTGTTCAATGCCTGCTTCTTGGTCAGGCTCAGAACTTTTCAGCCTACCCTCGTAACTGTTACACTTACGTTCCTATGAAACTGGCCCAAGGGTTCAGGAGAAGTTTGTGTTTGAAACAAATTGACGACATTCTTCTATTTTTAGCTCTGGCAGCCGTCTTGTTCGTCAGAGCAGAATGATTTTAGCTATTTTGGTAGGGAGCCATCTGAGCAACACTCCTGTGAAGTTTGAATCAAAATTGGCTCAAGTGTTTAAGGAGGAGTTTGCGTTTGTAGCAAATTTACATTTTTTCTATGTTTAGCTCTGGCGGCCATTTTGCTCATCTGGGCAGAACCATTTTTGCTATTTTGGTAGAGGGCCACTTAAGCAACATTCCTTAGAAGTTTGAATAAAATTGACCCGAGACTACAGGAGGAATTTTCGTTTAAAGATTTTTTTCTATTTTAAGCTCTGGTGGCCAACTTGTTCCTCAGAACGGAACTATTTTACCTTTTTTGGTAGGGAGTGATCTGGGCAACATTCCTGTGAAATTGAATCAAATTGGCCCAAGGGTATAGGAGGAGTTCACGTTTGAAGCAAATTTACAATGTTTTTCATTTTTTAGCTCTGGTGGCCATTTTGTTCATCAGAGCTGAACCGGTTTAGCTATTTTTAAGCAACATTCCTTTGAAGTATGAATGAAATTTGCCAAAGTGTACAGGAGTGGTCGTTTTAAGATATTTTTTTCCATTTTTAGCTCTGGCGGCCATCTTGTTCATCAGAGCAGAACAAGTTTAGCTATTTTGGTAGGGAGTCACCCAGGCAACATTCCTGTGAAGTTTGAATCAAATTGGTCCAATGGTTTAAGAGATGATTGTGTTTGAAGCAAATTTACGGTGTTTGTCTATTTTTAGACCTGGTGGCCATTTTGTTCATCAGAGCACGATTATTTTAGCTATTTTGATAGATTTGTTTTTGTTTGTTTGATTTAACTTCCCCGTCAACACTGTATAGGTCATTTTTAGCCCTGGTGGCCATTTTGTTCAATTGAGCGGGATCTTTTTAGCCATTTTAGGATCATCCAAGCAACAGTCCTATGAAGTTTGAATGAAATTGGTCCAAGTGTACGGGAGGAGTTGTTGTTTGAAGATTTTTTTCTATTTTTAGCTCTGGTGGCCATCTTGTCCATCAGAGCGGAATGATTTTAGCTATTTTGGTAGGGAGTCAGCTAGGCAACATTCCTGTGAAGTTTTAATCCAATTGGCCCAAGGGTTTAGGAGAAGTTCACGTTTGACAAATTTACGATGTTTTTCTATTTTTAGCTCTAGCAGCCATTTTGCTCATCAGAGAGGAACCGTTTTAGCTATTTTTACAGAGAGTCACTGAAGCAATATTCCAATGAAATTGGCCAAAGGGTACAGGAGGATTTTGTTGTTTGAAGATTTTTTCTATTTTTAGCTCTGGCGACCATCTTGTTCGTCAGTGAAACAATTTTAGCTATTTTGGTAGGGAGTCACCTAGGCAACGCTCTTGTTAAGTATGAATTAAATTGGCCCAAGGGTTTAGGATGAGTTCACGTTTGGAAGCAAATTTACAATGTTTTTCTATTTTAAGGTCTGGCTCCCATGTTGTTCATCAGAACAGGATTATTTTAGCTATTTTGGTAGATTTGTTTTTGTTTGTTTGAGGTTTAACGTCCCTGTCAACACTGTATAGGTCATTTTGGAGATGTTGCTTCCAAATATTGTGTCTTTTACCCGACATTGACATGAAATGCCATTTCAAGCCCTGTCGCCCAATGAAACCAACGGTTTATAGGCATTGACGGTCTGACTCACACCTCTTTGCCTGGGCAAGTTTAGATCCTCTAAGCTGTTTACCAGTACTCTTGTGCGATCATCATGCAGCTCATCTATTTCTTCAAGCCCTGATGGGCGGGGACCGTTATTTAGGTAGTGTCATCTAAGCAACATTCCTATGAAGTTTGAATAAAATTGGCCGAAGGGTACAGGAGAAGTTGATGTTTGAAGATTCTTTCTATTTTTAGCTCTGGCCGCCCTCTTATTCGTCAGAGCGGAACGATTTTAGCTATTTTGGTAGGGAATCACCTAGGCAACATTCCTGTGAAGCTTGAATCAAAGGGTTTGGGGAGAGTTCGAATTTGAAGCAAATTTACTATGTTTGTCTATATCTATCCCTGGTGACCATTTTGTTCATCGGAGCGTGATCGTTTTAGCTATTTTGGTGGAGGATCACCAAAGCAACATTCCTATGAAGTTTGAATGAAATTGGCCCAAGGGTACAGGAGGAGTTGTCGTTTGAAGATTTTTTCTATTTTTAGCTTTGGTGACCATCTTGTTCGTCAGAGCGGAACGATTTTAGCTATTTTGGTAGGGAGTCAGCTAGGCAACATTCCTGTGAAGTTTTAATCCAATTGGCCCAAGGGATTAGGAGAAGTTTTCATTTGAAGCAAATTTACGATGTTTTTCTATTTTTAGCTCTGGTGGCCATTTTGCTAATCAGAGCAGAACTGTTTTAACTATTTTGTTATATAGTCACCTAAGCAATATTCCAATGAAGTGTGAATGAAATTGGCCAAAGGGTAGAGGAGGAGTTGTCGTCTGAAGATTTATTTCTATTTTTAGCTCTGGCAGCCATCTTGTTCGTGAGAGCGGAACGATTTTAACTATTTTGGTAAGGAGTCACCTATTCCTAGGCAACACTCCTGTGAAGTTTGGATTGAATTGGCCCAAGGGTTTAGGATGAGTTCGCGTTTGAAGCAAATTTACTATGTTTTTTCTTTATTTAGCTCTGGAGGCCATTTTGTTCATCAGAGCGAATGGTTTTAGCTATTTTGGTAGAAGGTTATCTAAGCAACATTCCTATTTGAATGAAATTGGCCCAAGGGTACAGGAGAAGTTGACGTTTGAAGATTTTTCTATTTTTAGCTCTGGCCGCCATCTTGTTCATCAGAGGGGAACAATTTTAGCTATTTTGGTAGGGAATCGCCTAGGCAACATTCCTGTGAAGTTTGAATCAAATCTGCCCAAGGGTTTAGGAGGAGTTCGCATTTGAAGCAAATTTATGTTTTTCTATTTTTAGTTCTGGTGGCCATTTTGCTCAACGGTGCGAAACTGTTTTCGCTATTTTGGTAGGGAGCCGCATATGCATCATTCCTGTGAAGTCTGAATCAAATTGGCCCAATGGTTTAGGTTTAGGAGTTTTCACATTTAAATCAAATTGTTGACAACGCACGACGGAAGTTCACTGATCTCAATAGCTCAGGTGAGCTAAAAACACCTGACCTTCCGTGGCAGAACTTGCCGTCTCACGTGACCTGAGGACCTCAGCCAGGCTCGATCCACAGCCGTGAGAGACCTTTTGATTAAGAGTCAGTGCTCTTATCGACTAGGCCACGCAGTCCCGTCATTCAAATCTGGTTTGGATAAACTGTCGAACTGCAATGGCTTGAAAACATTTGGGACCACGAAAATCTATTTGAGACAGGGGTAGTTCAAGCCAATGAGGGCTACCTCCAGCAGGCATAAAGGGGATAATTTTGGAAATTCTTTTTCCCCATTCAGTGTTCCATAATATAAATGTATGCTGTGTGTACTCATTAGAATGAGTACACACAGCATACATTTGCAAAATAGAAGATGAAAATATCCTTAATTTTCCCGAACTATTTCTTATGTAGAGAAATTTCCTAGAAATTTACCCATTTGGTCCTCTTGCAAAAAGCATGCGAAAGGTAGCCTAACGAAAGGCAGCCTAACGAATCTTCTCAGTGATGCAACTATGCAAGTTTGGTCAAAATACATCCATAGGTTCAGGAGATATAGTGCTTCAAACAGGCTACTCCGACGCGGATGCAAAGAGGATCCACACCAAACAAGAGGGCCATGATGGCCCTGGATCGCTCACCTGAGCCATAGAGTAACAAGTGGGCCCCAGGGAGGGCCATTTTTGACCCAAAGGTTATAATGTGCATAATGTTGAGGAGCTCTAAAAAGGTGAAGCTTCATACCAAATATCAACAAAAGCTAAAATTGTCCACTAGATGAAGCTCCATACCAAATATCAAAGACATGGGCCTTGCAGTTTCAGAGAAGAAGATTTTTAAAGATTTTCCTATATAAGTCTATGTAAAACCAAAGGGTCTCGGGGCAGGGGCATTTTTGGCCTCAGGGCTATAATTTGAACAATCTTGATAGAGGTCCACTAGATAAAATTTCACACCAAATATCAAAGACCTAGGCCTTGTGGTTTCACAGAAGAAGATTTTTAAAGATTTTCCCTATATTAGTCTATGTAAAACCAAAGGGCCCTGAGGCGGGGGCATTTTTGGCCCCAGGGCCATAATTTGAACAATCTTGGTAGAGGGCCACAAGATGAAGCTTCATACCAAATATCAGAGACCTGGGCCTTAAAGTTTCAGAGAAGATTTTTAAAGATTTTCCCTACATAAGCCTATGTAAAACCAATGGGCCCCGGGGCGGGGGCATTTTTGGCCCCGGCACTATAATTAGAACAATCTTGGTAGGGGTTCACTAGATGAAGCTTCATACCAAATAGCAAAGACCTGGGCGTTGCAGTTTCAGAGAAGAAAATTTTTAAAGATTTTCTCTATTTAAGCCCATGTAAAATCAAAGGGCCCCGGGGCGGGGGCATTTTTGGCCCCAGGACTCTTATTTGAACAATCTTGAGAGGGGTCCACTAGATGAAGCTTCATATCAAATATCAAAGACATGGGCCATGTGGTTTCAGAGAAGAAGATTTTTACAGATTTTCCCTATATAAGCCCATGTAAAACCAAAGGGCCCCAGGGCGGGGGCATTTTTGGCCCCAGCACTATAATTTGAACAATGTTGGTAGGGGTCCACTAGATGAAGCAAGCTTCATACCAAAAATCTAAGACCTGGGCCTTGTGGTTTCAGAGAAGAAGATTTTTGAAGATTTTCCTATGTAAGCCCATGTAAAACCAAAGGGCCCCGGGGTGGGGGCATTTTTGGCCCCAGCACTATAATTTGAACAATCTTGGTAGGGGACCACTAGATGAAGCTTCATACCAAATATCAAAGACCTGGGCCTTGCGGTTTCAGAGAAGAAGACTTTTTAAGTTTTCAGTAAAAAAATATATTTTTGGCTCCTGTGACCTATATGTGCAACGGACCGGAACCATTTGAACAACTTTGAAAGGGGACCACCTAATGATCATTCCTGTGAAGTTTGGTCAAAATCCGATCAGTTGTTTAGGAGGAGATGTCGTTTGAAGAAATTGTTTACGCACAGATGACAGACAAAAAGTGATCCTAATATAAAACACAAGAGGGCCATGATGGCCCTGGATCGCTCACCTAATCCATAGAGTAACAAGTGGGCCCCAGGAAGGGCCATTATTGACCCCAGGCTATAATGTGCATAATGTTATGGGAGGTATAAAAAGGTGAAGCTTCATACCAAATATCAACAAAGGCTATAGTTTGAACAATCTTGGCAAAGGTCCACTAGACGGAGTTACACACCAAATTTTGAAGACCTGGGCCATGCGGTTTCAGAGAAGAAGATTTTTTAAAGATATTTCCTACATAAGCCTATGTAAAACCAAATGACCCTGGGGCGTGGGAATTTTTGGCCTCCGGGCTAAAATTTAAACAATCTTGATAGAGGTCCACTAGATGAAGCTTCACACCAAATATCAAAGACATGGGCCTTGCTGTTCCAGAGAAGAAGATTTTCAAAGATTATCTCTATATAAGTCTATGTAAAACCAAAGGGCCCCGGGTGGGGGCATTCGTGGCCCGGGGGCTATAATGTGAACAATCTTGGTAGAGGTCCACTAAATGAAGCTCCATTCCAAATATCAAAGACATGGACCTTGCAGTTTCGGAGAAGAGGATGTTTAAAGATTTCCCTATATAAGACTTTGTAAAACCAAAGGGTCTCGGGGTGGAGGCATTTTTGGCCCAAGAGCTATAATTTGAACAATCTTGATAGAGGTCCACTAGATGATATTTCACGCCAAATATCAAAGACCTAGGCCTTGTGGTTTCACTGAAGAAGATTTTTAAAGATTTTCCCTATATAAGTCTATGTTAAACCAAAGGGCCCCAAGACTGGGGCATTTTTGGTCTCAGGGCTATAATGTGAACAATCTTGGTAGAGGTCCACTAGATGAAGCTTCATACCAAATATCGAAGACCTATACCTTGTGCTTTCAGAAGAAGATTTTTCAAGATTTTCCCGATATAAGTCTATGTAAAATCAAAGGGCCCGGAGCGGGGGCATTTTCGGCAACAGCGCTATAATTTGAACAATCTTGGTAGAGGTTTACAAGATGAAGCTTCATATCAAATATCAATGACCTGGGCCTTGCGGTTTCAGAGAAGATTTTTAAAGGTTTTTCCTATATAAGCCCATGTAAAACCAAAGGGCCCCAGGGCGGGGGCATTTTTTGCCCGAGCACTATAATTTGAACAATCTTGGTAGGGGTCCACTAGATGAAGCTTCATACCAAATAGCAAAGACCTGGGCCTTGCAGTTTCAGAGAAGAAGATTTTTAAAGATTTTCCCTATATAAGCCCATGTAAAACCAAAGGGCCCAGAGGCGGGGGCATTTGTGGCCCAAGCACTATAATTTGAACAATCTTGGTAGGGGTCCACAAGATGAAGCTTCATACCAAATATCAAAGTCCTGGGCCTTGTGGTTTCAGAGAAGAAGATTTTTAAAGATTTTCCCTATATAAGCCTATGTAAAACCAAAGGGCCCTGTGGCGGGGGCATTTTTTGTCCCAGCACTATAATTTGAACATTCTTGGTAGGGGTCCACTAGATGAAGCCTCATACCAAATATCAAAGTCCTGGGCCTTGTGGTTTCTGAGAAGAAGATTTTTAAAGATTTTCCCTATATAAGCCTATGTAAAAGCAAAGGGCCCCGGGGCGGGGGCATTTTTTGTCCCAGCACTATAATTTGAACAATCTTGGTAGGGGTCCACTAGATGAAGCTTCATACCAAATATCAAAGTCCTGGGCCTTGTGGTTTCTGAGAAGAAGATTTTTAAAGATTTTCCCTATATAAGCCTATGTAAAACCAAAGGGCCACGGGGCGGGGGCATTTTTGGCCCCAGCACTATAATTTGAACAATCTTGGTAGGGGTCCACTAGATGAAGCTTCATACCAAATATCAAAGACCTGGGCCTTGTGGTTTCAGAGAAGAAGATTTTTAAAAATTTTCCCTATATAAGCCAATGTAAAACCAAAGGGCCCCGTGGCGGGGGCATTTTTTGTCCCAGCACTAAAATTGGAACAATCTTGGTAGGGGTCCACTAGATGAAGCTTCATACCAAATATCGAAGTCCTGGGCCTTGTGGTTTCAGAGAAGAAGATTTTTAAAGATTTTCCCTATATAAGCCTATGTAAAACCAAAGGGCCCCGTGACGGGGGCATTTTTGGCCCCAGCACTATAATTTGAACAATCTTGGCAGGGGTCCACTAGATGAAGCTTCATACCAAATATCAAAGACCTGGGCCTTGTGGTTTCAGAGAAGAAGATTTTTAAAGATTTTCCCTATATAAGCCAATGTAAAACCAAAGGGCCCTGTGGCGGGGGCATTTTTTGTCCCAGCACTAAAATTTGAACAATCTTGGTAGGGGTCCACTAGATGAAGCTTCATACCAAATATCAAAGTCCTGGGCCTTGTGGTTTCAGAGAAGAAGATTTTTAAAGATTTTCCCTATATAAGCCTATGTAAAACCAAAGGGCCCCGTGGCGGGGGCATTTTTGGCCCCAGCACTATAATTTGAACAATCTTGGTAGGGGTCCACTAGATGAAGCTTCATACCAAATATCAAAGACCTGGGCCTTGCGGTTTCAGAGAAGAAGATTTTTTAAGTTTTTGGTGAAAAAAATCTATTTTTTGCTCCTGTGACCTAGATGTGCAACGGACCGGAACCATTTGAACAACTTTGAAAGGGGACCACCTAAGGGTCATTCCTGTGAAGTTTGGTCAAAATCCGATCAGTGGTTTAGGAGATGTCGTTTAAAGAAATTGTTTACGCTCGCACGGACGCACGACGGACAAAAAGTGATCCCAATTGTTTGATTTGTTTGATTTAAGGTTTAACGTCCCCGTCAACACTGTAAAGGTCATTTTGGAGACGTTGCTTCCAATTTTGTGGGACTTTTACCCGACATTGAGATGAAATGACATCTCAAGCCATGTCGCCCAATGAAACCAATAGGGTTTATTAGCATGGATGGTCCGCCTCGCACCGCGGTTCCTGGACAGGCTTAGATCCTCTAAGCGGTTTACCAGTACTAGTGTGCATGCTGGATTCAGCTCTGCGTGGAAGCATCATGCAGCCCATATATTTCTTCAAGCCCCTATGGGCGGGGGCTTAAAAGTGATCCCAAAAGCTCACCTCGTCACTACGTGACGGTGAGCTAACAAGAGGACCATGATGGCCCTGGATCGCTCACCTGATCCATAGAGTAACAAGTGGGCCCTGGGGAGGGCCATTATTGACCCCAGGGTTATAATGTGCATAATGTTGAGGGAGGTCTAAAAAGGTGAAGCTTCATACCAAATATCAACAAAAGGCTATAATTTGAACAATCTTGGCAAAGGTCCACTGGATGAAGCTACACAACAAATATAAAAGACCTGGGCCTTGTGGTTTCAGAGAAGAAGATTTTTTTAAAGATATTCCTTACATAAGCCTATGTAAAACCAAATGGCCCCGGGGCAGGGGCATTTTTGGCTTCAGGGCTATAATTTAAACAATCTTGATAGAGGTCCACTAGATGAAGCTTCACACCAAATATCAAAGACCTGGGCCTTGTTGTTTCAGAGAAGTAGATTTTCAAAGATTATCTCTATTATAAGTCTATGTAAAACCAAAGGGCCCTGGGGCGGGGGCATTGTGGCCCCAGGGCTATAATTTGAACAATCTTGGTAGAGGTCCACTAGCTGAAGCTTCATACCAAATGTCGAAGACCTAGGCCTTGTGGTTTCAGAGTAGAAGATTTTTCAAGATTTTCCCTATATAAGTCTATGAAAAACCAAAGGGCCCAGGAGCGGGGGCAATTTTGGCCTCAGGGCTATAATTTGAACAATCTTGATAGAGGTCCACAAGATGAAGCTTCATACCAAATATCAAAGACCTGGGCCTTGCAGTTTCAGAATAGGAGATTTTAAAAGATTTTCCCTATATAAGCCTATGTAAAACTAAAGGGCCCGGGGCGGGGGCATTTTTGGCCCCAGCACTATAATCTGAACAGTCTTGGTAGGGGTCCACTAGATGAAGCTTCATACCAAATAGCAAAGACCTGGGCCCTGCAGTTTCAGAGAAGAAAATTTTTTTAAAGATTTTCCCAATATAAGCCCATGTAAAACCAAAGGGCCCTGGGGCGGGGGCATTTTTGGCCCCAGCACTATAATTTGAACAATCTTGGTAGGGGTTCACAAGATGAAGCTTCATACCAAATATCAAAGTCCTGGGCCTTGTGGTTTCAGAGAAGAAGATTTTTAAAGGTTTTCCCTATATAAGCCTATGTAAAACCAAAGGGCCCCGGGGCGGGGGCATTTTTGGCCCCAGCACTATAATTTGAACAATCTTGGTAGGGGTCCATAAGATGAAGATTCATACCAAATATCAAAGACCTGGGCCTTGCAGTTTCAGAGAAGAAGATTTTTAAAGATTTCCCCTATATAAGCCCATGTAAAACCAAAGGGCCCCGGGGCGGGGGCATTTTTGGCCCCAGCACTATAATTTGAACAATCTTGGTAGGGGTCCACTAGATGAAGCTTCATACCAAATATCAAAGACCTGGGCCTTGCAGTTTCAGAGAAGAAGATTTTTTAAGTTTTCGGTGAAAAAAATCTATTTTTGGCTCCTGTGACCTATATGTGCAACGGACCGGAACCATTTGAACAACTTTGAAAGGGGACCACCTAAGGATCATTCCTGTGAAGTTTGGTCAAAATCGGCTCAGTGGTTTAGGAGATGTCGTTTGAAGAAATTGTTTACGCACGCACGGACGGACGGACGCACGACAGACAAAAAGTGATCCCAAAAGCTCACCTCGTCACTACGTGACGGTGAGCTAAAAATATATGTCCCTCTCCCCTCTGTGGGGGGACATACATGTAACAACGGGAGATGGGAGACATAATGAAAAGAGAGTCTATTTCCTAGTATAGTTTATTTTTGTACAAATTATTCAGTGAAGCACTTTATATGACAACTTAGGGCTGGGAAATTCCACCTGTCCGCTTGCCATGACGAGTAAAAATTTTGGAGGACGAGTAAAAATGTTTGTGTAGTCCAGGCCTCATACTGACAACGCTTTTCCATGCCTGTAAGGCCCAATTTTGCAGCTTCAACCCTTATCCTTCTGAACAAGACACAACTACATTACCTTTGCAAACAGTGTAGATCCTGATCAGATGGCTTCTTCAGAAGCCATCTGATCAGGATCTACACTGTTTGTAATGGATTTTGTGAAAAGATAAAGTAATTTGGTTGACTTATGGTCTGAAATAAGGGTTAAATAGTTTTTTAAACAGACTATATACGCAAAAATCAGAATCTAAAAGCCTGAAATCAAGAAAAAAATCAAGCTTTAAAAGCCTGAAATCCTGCAAATGGCTGAAAAATATGAGGCCTGAATTTACCCCAAATCTACATGGCCTTGATCATGCAGGACAAGCGAAGAATTCTCCAGCCCTGTGATAACAATAATGGCAGTGAACTTAGCTGTTGTTGTTTAGTTTGCTACTATACATGATAACCCATTGTATACTGGTGGACTCTTCCATTGCTATCTGTTGGACAAGTCCATTTTCCATATACAGGGTTTCAGGCTGATTTTTTTGTTTTTATTCTATTTTTGAAGGAAAATTCTGTTAGCAAATAGTGTAGGTCCTGATCAGACGCCACATTCTGCGGCATCTGATCTGGGCCTGCACTGTTTGCCAAGGTACCCCTTTAGGGGTTTCCCGCATGCAATGGGTTAAGTGAAAAAATAGTTTGTGTTGTCAAGGTTCAGCACTTCTTCAAAACTACTCCCTGTCTAACTTACACCAAGTTCCACGACTTCAAACATTTTTATGCTCAACTCACTTTGAGCATGAAATTTGTTCTGCTCATAATGCATTTGTTGGCATTCTGAAATTTATGAGATGGACAAATAACATTCTCTGTTGATCTGCGGTAGAAAACTGCCTCATTTACTTTTTTTATTTTTTTCCCAGATTATAGGATTAGAATTTATACTCATCTTAGTTGGGCATGATTTTTTTTTTAAATCATCCTGGATCAGAATTGTGATGGAATCAGTCTTCAGTTGTTTAACATATCCAACCCAGCAGCCTCACCACCCCCTCCCCCAACACACGCATATTAACCAATTGTATACTGGTGGACTCTTCCATTGCTATAATTTGGAAAAGTCTTTTTGTCATCAAAGGGGTGTCAGGCCTATTTTTCACTTTTTTATTCCATTTTTGATAAAAAAAAAACAAGAGGGCCATGATGGCCCTGGATCGCTCACCTGATCCATAGAGTAACAATTGGCCCCGGGGAGGGCCATTATTGACCCCAGGGCTACAATGTGCATAATGTTGAGGGCGGTCTAAATAGGTGAAGCTTCATACCAAATATCAACAAAGGCTATAATTTGAACAATCCTGGCAAAGGTCCACTAGATGAAGCTACACAACAAATATCAAAGACCTGGGCCTTGATGTTTCAGAGAAGAAGATTTTTTTAAAGATGTTCCCTACATAAGCCTATGTAAAAACCAAATGGCCCCATGGTGGGGGCATTTTTGGCCTCAGGGCTATAATTTAAACAATATTGATAGAGGTCCACTAGATGAAACTTCACACCAAATATCAAAGACCTGGGCCTTGCAGTTTCAGAGAAGAAGATTTTTAAAGATTCCCCTATATAAGTCCATGTAAAACCAAAGGGTCTCGGGGTGGGGGCTTTTTTGGCCCCAGGTCTATAATTTGAACAATCTTGACAGAGGTCCACTAGATGAAATTTCACAACAAATATCAAAGACCTATGCCTTATGGTTTCACAGAAGAAGAATTTTAAAGATTTTCCCTATACAAGTCTATGTAAAACCAAAGGGTGTCCCAAGGTGGGGGCACTTTTGGTCTCAGGGCTATAATTTGAACAATCTTGGTAGAGGTCCACTAGATGAAGCTTCATACCAAATATCAAAGACCTAGGCCTTGTTGTTTCAGAGAAGAAGATTTTTCGAGATTTAAGTCTATGTAAAACCAAAGAGCCCCGGAGTGGGGGCATTTTTGGCACCAGGGCTATAATTTGAACATTCTTGGTAGAGGTCCACAAGATGAAGCTTCATACCAAATATCAAAGACCTGGGCCTTGCAGTTTCAGAGAAAATTTTTTTTAAAGATTTTCCCTATATAAGCCTAAGTAAAACCAAAGGGCCCCGGGGCGGGGGCGTTTTGGCCCCAGCACTATAATTTGAACAATCTTGGTAGGGGTCCACTGGATGAAGCTTCATACCAAATATCAAAGACCTGGGCCTTGCGGTTTTAGAGAAGAAGATTTTTAAAGATTTTTCCTATATAAGCCTATGTAAAACCAAAGGGCCCCAGGGCGGGGGCATTTTTGGCCCCAGCACTATAATTTGAACAATCTTGTGAGGGGTCCACTAGATGAAGCTTCATACCAAATATCAAAGACCTAGGCCTTGCGTTTTCAGAGAAGAAGATTTTTAAAGATTTTCCCTATATAAGCCCATGCAAAACCAAAGGGCCCCAGGGCGGGGGCATTTTTGGGCCCAGTACTATAATTTGAACAATCTTGGTAGGGGTCCACTAGATGAAGCTTTATACCAAATATCAAAGACCTGGGCCTTGTGGTTTCAGAGAAGAAGATTTTTTAAGTTTCCGGTGAAAAAAATCTATTTTGGCTTCTGTGACCTAGATGTGCAACAGACCGGAACCATGTGAACAACTCTGAAAGAGGACTACCTAAGGATCATTCCTGTGAAGTTCGGTCAAAATCCGATCAGTGGTTTAGGAGGAGATGTCGTTTGAAGAAATTGTTTACGCACAGATGACAGACAAAAAGTGATCCTAATATAAAACACAAGAGGGCCATGATGGCCCTGGATCGCTCACCTTATCCATAGTGTAACAAGTGGGCCCCAGAGAGGGCCATTATTGGCCCCAGGGCTTTAATTGCATAATGTTGAGGGAGGTCTTAAAGGTGAAGCTTCATACCAAACATCAACAAAGGCTATAATTTGAACAATCTTGGCAAAGGTCCACTAGATGAAGCTACACATCAAATATCAAAGACCTGGGCCTAGCAGTTTCAGAGAAGAAGATTCTTAAAAATTTTGCCTAAAAAGCTTACGTAAAACCAAAGGGCCCCGGGACGGGGGCATTTTTTGCCCCAGCACTATAATTTGAACAATCTTGGTAGGGGTCCACTAGATGAAGCTTCATACCAAATATCAAAGTCCTAGGCCTTGTGGTTTCAGAGAAGAAGATTTTTAAAGATTTTCCCTATATAAGCCTATGTAAAACCAAAGGGCCCCGGGGCGGGGGCATTTTTGGCCCCAGCACTATAATTTGAACAATCTTGGTAGGGGTCCATTAGATGAAGCGTCATACCAAATATCAAAGACCTGGGCCTTGTGGTTTCAGAGAAGAAGATTTTTAAAGATTTTCCCTATATAAGCCAATGTAAAACAAAAGGGCCCCGTGGCGGGGGCATTTTTTGTCCCAGCACTTTAATTTGAACAATCTTGGTAGGGGTCCACTAGATGAAGCTTAATACCAAATATCAAAGTCCTGGGCCTTGTGGTTTCAGAGAAGAAGATTTTTAAAGAATTTCCCTATATAAGCCTATGTAAATCCAATGGGCCCCGAGGCGGGGGCATTTTTGGCCCCAGCACTTTAATTTGAACAATCTTGGTATGGGTCCACTAGATGAAGCTTCATACCAAATATCAAAGACCTGGGCCTTGTGGTTTCAGAGAAGAAGGTTTTTAAAGATTTTCCCTATATAAGCCAATGTAAAACCAAAGGGCCCTGTGGCGGGGGCATTTTTTGTCCCAGCACTATAATTTGAACAATCTTGCTAGGGGTCCACTAGATGAAGCTTCATACCAAATATCAAAGTCCTGGGCCTTGTGGTTTCAGAGAAGAAGATTTTTAAAGATTTTCCCTATATAAGCCTATGTAAAACCAAAGGGCCCCGGGGCGGGGGCATTTTTTGTCCCAGCACTAAAATTTGAACAATCTTGGTAGGGGTCCACTAGATGAAGCTTCATACCAAATATCAAAGACCTGGGCCTTGTGGTTTCAGAGAAGAAGATTTTTAAAGATTTTCCCTATATAAGCCAATGTAAAACCAAAGGGCCCTAAGGCGCGGGCATTTTTTGTCCCAGCACTTTAATTTGAACAATCTTGGTAGGGGTCCACTAGATGAAGCTTCATACCAAAATATCAAAGACCTGGGCCTTGTGGTTTCAGAGAAGAAGATTTTTAAAGATTTTCCCTATATAAGCCAATGTAAAACCAAAGGGCCCCGTGGCAGGGGCATTTTTTGTCCCAGCACTAAAATTTGAACAATCTTGGTAGGGGTCCACTAGATGAAGCTTCATACCAAATATCAAAGTCCTGGGCCCTGTGGTTTTAGAGAAGAAAATTTTTAAAGATTTTCCCTATATAAGCCTATGTAAAATCAAAGGGCCCCGGGACGGGGCATTTTTTGTCCCAGCACTAAAATTTGAACAATCTTGGTAGGGGTCCACTAGATGAAGCTTCATACCAAATATCAAAGACCTGGGCCTTGTGGTTTCAGAGAAGAAGATTTTTAAAGATTTTCCCTATATAAGTCTATGTAAAACCAAAGGGCCCCATGGGGGGGGGGGGGGGGGCATTTTTTGTCCCAGCACTATAATTTGAACAATCTTGGTAGGGGTCCACTAGATGAAGCTTCATACCAAATATCAAAGTCCTGGGCCTTGCGGTTTCAGAAAAGAAGATTTTTAAAGCTTTTCCCTATATAAGCCGATGTAAAACCAAAAGGCCCGGGGACGGGGGCATTTTTTGCCCCACCACTATAAATTGAAAATCTTGGTAGGGGTCCACTAGATGAAGCTTCATACCAAATATCAAAGTCCTGGGCCTTGCGGTTTCAGAGAAGAAGATTTTTAAAGATTTTCCCTTTATAAGCCTATGTAAAACCAAAGGGCCCCAGGGCAGGGACATTTTTGGCCTCAGCACTATAATTTGAATAATCTTGTTAGGGGTCCTTTAGATGAAGCTTCATACCAAATATAAAAGACCTAGGCCTTGTGGTTTCAGAGAAGAAGATTTTTAAAGATTTTCCCTATATAAGTCTATGTAAAACCAAAGGGCCCGGGGCGGGGGCATTTTTGGCCCAAGGGCTATAATTTGAACAATCTTGGTAGAGGTCCATTAGATGAAGCTTCATTCTAAATATCAAAGTCCTGGGCCTTGCAGTTTCAGAGAAGAATATTTTTAAAGATTTTCCCTATATAAGCCTATGTAATATCAAAGGGCCCCAGGACTGGGGCATTTTTTGCCCAAGTACTATAATTTGAACAATCTTGGTAGGGGTCCACTAGATGAAGCTTCATACGAAATATCAAAGTCCTGGGCCTTGTGGTTTCAGAGAAGAAGATTTTTAAAGATTTTCCCTATATAAGTCTATGTAAAACCAAAGGGCCCCGGGGCAGGGGCATTTTTGGCCCCAGCACTATAATTTGAACAATCTTGGTAGGGGTCCAGTAGATGAAGCTTCATACCAAATATCAAAGACCTGGGCCTTGTGGTTTCAGAGAAGAAGATTTTTAAAGATTTTCCCTATATAAGCCCATGTAAAATCAAAGGGCCCCGTGGCGGGGGCATTTTTTGTCCCAGCACTATAATTTGAACAATCTTGGTAGGGGTCCACTAGTTGAAGCTTCATACCAAATATCAAAGACCTGGGCCTTGCAGTTTCAGAGAAGATTTTTAAAGATTTTCCCTATATTAGCCCATGTAAAACCAAAGGGGCCCGGGGCGGGGGCATTTTTGGCCCCAGCACTATAATTTGAACAATCTTGGTAGGGGTCCACTAGATGTAGCTTCAGACCAAATATCAAAGACCTGGGCCTTACGGTTTCAGAGAAGAAGATTTTTAAAGACTTTCCCTATATAAGCCCATGTAAAACCAAAGGGCCCGGAGCGGGGGCATTTTTGGCCCCAGCACTATTATTTGAACAATCTTGGTAGGGGTCCACTAGATGAAGCTTCAGACCAAATATCAAAGACCTGGGCCTTACGGTTTCAGAGAAGAAGATTTTTAAAGATTTTCCCTATATAAGCCCATGTAAAACCAAAGGGCCCCGAAGCGGGGGCATTTTTGGCCCCAGCACTATAATTTGAACAATCTTGGTAGGGGTCCACTAGATGAAGCTTCAGACCAAATATCAAAGACCTGGGCCTTGTGGTTTCAGAGAAGATGATTTTTTAAGTTTTTGGTGAAAAAAATCTATTTTTGGCCCCAAAAACCTATATGTGCAACGGACCGGAACCATTTGAACAACTTTGAAAGGGGTCCACCTAAGGATCATTCCTGTGAAGTTTGGTCAAAATCCGATCAGTGGTTTAGGAGGAGATGTCGTTTAAAGAAATTGTTTACGCACGGACGCACGCACGACGGACAAAAATTGATCCCAAAAGCTCACCTCGTCACTACGTGACGGTGAGCTAAAAAGGGTGGCAAACAGTGCAGACCCTGATCAGATGCCAGGCTACCCTTTTAGGATCCCCCCCCCACCAAAGTTGCTACTTTAATGCCAATTATGAACCGAGTCGCAAAGACACACCTGAACACATAAACTGTGAGTTTTCAAAAGGGAAACAATAGTTAAGAAGCTTTTCTAGCACTGTGTCACAGTTAGCATGCAACATCAATGCAACAAACCATATTTGTCTACCATCTCAACGATTGCAGCATTGCCATACTTGTTCTTAAACTTAACCCAATATATGCGGGGAAAACCCTAAAGGGGTGCCTTGGCAAATAGTGCAGGCCCAGATCAGACGCCGCAGAAAACAGCGTCTGAAAAGGGCCTGCACTGTTTGCTACAAAATTTTCTGTCAAAAATAGAATAAAAAGGTAAAAATAGGCCGGACATCCCTTATATGACAAATGGACTTGTCCAACATATAGCAATGGAAGAGTTCACTAGCATACAATGGGCTAAACAAGTAAAATTTATTATTCAATGCTGTGGTAAAAACTTGCTGGACAAGTGGCAAACTGCAGGCTCTGATGAAATGCGCATCTATCCCAATACATATGGTAACTTTGTTGTGTGCTACCTGGGTTTGTCAACAAGGGCTTCTCTAAAAGGGAAAAAAAAAAAAAAAAAAGAATTTGGTTCCTCTGTTAGCAAAATTCTTTCCTCCAAGAGGTGAGAGAAGCCTACGTGGTGTAGTGGTTATGCTACTCGCCTTGCAAATCAGATGTTGCAGGATCAATCCCGGGCTTCTCCAGACTTTCGGATGAGTCTTTAAATCGAGGTCCCGTCTCCTTATGACCTTAGCTGTTGGTGGGATGTAAAACTGAAACACTCACTCCAAGAGGTGAGACAGCATGATGATATCAGAGGCATGACTGACTTGCTCCTCCAGAGGAGGAAAATCTGTAGAAAACAGAGGAAACATGGCGACCATTTTGGTCCTGTGACCAAGATCACATGAACAATTTTTTAATCCCCCAACATTTTCAGATGCAGTTTTTCTTGGCATCTTAACCCTTGTCCTGCTAATCCCGGATATGCCTTATCTTTGAAACAATGTAGATCAAGATCAGATGGCTTCGTCAGAAGCCATCTGATCAGGATCTACATTGTTTGCCATTCAGATTGTGAATTTGTTGCAATAATTTGCATCAAGTAATCTGATTGGTTGATAATCAGTAGTGGGTGTGGCATATATGAAAATTCAGCAGGACAAGGGTTAAGACTTGACCTTTATGAGCTGGACAAATAACAGTCTGCCGATCAGATCTGAGGAGGAAAACTGCCTTAGTTATTTGATAAGTTTGAGGCACAATCTCTGCCTTTCAATGAAAAAAAAAAAAAATACCATAACTTCCTCAGGTGTAAATTCTTTCCTTTATAACTAGCTAGAACCTCTTGGTAAGGAAAATGGAAATACTTTTCCTTCACATGAAGAGCTGCCTCGCATGAAGGTGTATTAACCCTTTTTGTACCAAATGGAAACTTCCTCTATAGCAGGAGTTCATTTCAAAATTTAGGGGTGTCAGGTTGTGTTTTCATCAAAATTTATTCGGAAAATGGCTAAACTTTTACTTTAGCAAACAGTGGAGGCCCTGATCAGACGCCGCGTTCTGCGGCGTCTGATCTGGGCCTGCACTGTTTGCCAGGGTACCTGTTTTGGGGTTTCTGGTACTAAATGGGTTACAATTTTACCTCAAACACCTCCATGAACATTTTTTCACATCTCCAATATCATGGCTACTTTTCTGATGAAAATCTGTGTTATTTTTCTTATTTATGCTGCAAACATAGATTGTGGGTGCTCGTTAGAACCACATTATTGAGGCAGTTCTAACGAGTACCCACAACTTATGTCTTGGAGCAGAAATAAGAAAAATAATATATACCCCGTAAACCCCGGTTTTCTCCATATAAAGTGGGGTTTAGGGGGGTGTTATTTCACAGACTTGTTAATGTGATAATATCATAAATAACATGAATCAAATGAAATTAAGTACATAAAAAGAAGGTAAAAATGTCTTGGTCCTCTAAGAATCAAAATATTCTTTATGAATTCAAAAAATAATACATGTATGCTACAAATTCGCACAGGAAAATGACAGTCACACAGAAAAACTTTGGACAATGTAATTTAATGTAAGACTCTTCTCATCTCAATAAATCAAAGCTATTCAATTCTTGTCTAAAACGATACGAAATGTTTATCATGCTTCCGTATCTTACCGTACTGATCCTAAGTATTGGGACAGAGAGGCCTAAGCAAACAGTGCAGACCCAGATCAGACGGCTCCTGAAGGAGCAGTCTGATCAGGGTCTACACTGTTTGCCATTCCACCTGCACCTTTTGAACTCCTTGCTGGGTCATGAAACAAATTTATTAACATTTTTGGAGAATTACGGCAAGTCTTCACAGTGTCTGAATTTTTAGGACTTTTAAGGTACTTTTTACACTTGTCCTGCTGAAACAAAATATGCACTTTAAATTTCAAACTGTGTAGATACAGATCAGATGGATTCTAATCTGAATCTACAATGTTTGACAATCACTTTATCATTTTGCCAGGACGAATGAAATCAAGTAATCTGATTGGCTGAAAGTCAGAAATGGGTGTGGCTAAATTATTTCATTCCGCAGGATAAGAATTAATTTCTTTAAAAGCCTCTGTGGTGTAGTGGTTATGCTACTCTCCTTGTAAACCAGGGTTTGCAGGATCGATCCTGGGCTTCTCCAGACTTTCGGATGAGTCTTTAAACCGAGGTCTCGTCTTAGCTGTTGGTAAGACGTAAAACTCAAACACTCATTCACTCTGAATGAGTCTTAAGTTGCCTTATCGAAAGCCCATAGCTCCAGATAAGGTGCTTTTTTTCACTTGAAAAGTACTGATATTTTTCTTACTTCTGCATGAAACATGATGTGGGTACTCATTAGAAGCCCTCAGTACCCCCATTTTCGTGCAGAATGAGGCTCTTCTGATGAGCACCCGCAACATGTTTTCATGAAGAAATAAGAAAAATAATACACCGCAACTGCATTATAACACTATTCGTTGAAACAAGCTCCGAAAAAAACTCAAAAACACACCATAACATTAATAGTCCAAACAGCTCTAAATAAGTTGTAATGTATAATCAATGGAAAAATTTCCTTATTTCTAAGAAACCGATGTTGTGAGTACTTGCTAGAATCGCCTCAACGAGGCGATGCTAGCAAGTACTCACAACATATGTTTTTATGCAGAAATAAGAAAAACTAGAGCTGTCAGTGAAACTGACTAGGGCCCCGGCAGCGCTATCAGAAATTTGTGGACGGACAGACGGACGGACAGACAGACAGACGGACAGAGTGATTACTATAGGGCACCCACACTTTCAGTGCGGGGCCCTAATTATCTAAAAATTATCCTTGCTCTTTTTCATATCTAGAGTTATGATTACCGCAATTATCCTAAGTATTTGGACAGACAGGCCTTAGCAAACAGTGAAGACCCAGATCTGAAGGAGCAGTCATATCAGGGTCTACACTGTTTGCCATTCCATCTGCACTTTTTGGACTCCTTGCTGGATCATGAAACAATTTTTGTTTGGAAGGTGTCCGAATTTTGGGGAATTTTTTATAGTATCCACCAAAGCTTTTCATGTAGCATTATTTGAGAGTATTAAGTCCTTCAAATAATTTGTTCAAGTTCACTTCAGAGTAAGCATTTTTCCTCAACCACCTGGCGGCCACTCTCTTCAACTGGCTGTATGACTTTCTGATGTCAGGGCTATCCTTCAATATGCTGTAGGCTTTTTCTGAAGAATACAAGAAGATTTAATTGTGAACTGTAGGCATTCAACAACCCTTTCACACATATTTCACATACAGTTGAACTTCGATGGCTCTAACCCCTTTGGGACCATGAAAATTTATTCGAGACAGCGGTAAGTCGAGCCACTGAGGGTTACTGCCAAGAGGCATAACGAGATACTTTTGAACATCTTTTCGATGTTATATAATGAAAATGTATGCTGTGTGTACTCATTAGAATCGCCTCACAGCATACATTTGCAAGATAAAAGACTAAAATCTCCTTAATCATCCCCCACCGTTTCTTATCTTGAGGAGATCCCTAGGGGCTCAAGTACGAGTTCGACCCAGCCATGGTCAACGAGCCATCGGTGTTTGAGCCAACGATGTTCTACTGTATATAAAGCTGATGGTTAATTGGATGTGGACAAAAACTGGTGCATCCAGAAAAAAGAAACACACACCATTCCATTGCAGAACTTGGCATCTTGCAAGTGATCTAAGAAAGGTTCCAACTCATAGTAAAGAGAAACCTAATGTTTAAGAGACATTGTCTTATACACTAGGCAACGGAGGCCCTTACAACACAACAAGAGGGCCCAATGGCCCTATATTGCTCACCTTTGTACCAGAAAATCATAATTGTAGGAGACCACTTGACATTGCTACATACTAAATATCTGAGCTCTGGCCCTTATGGCTTTGGAGAAGAAGATTTTTGATTTTTTTTCCAGTATAAGTCCATAGGTCAATTTTGACCCAAAGGGCATGGTTGGCAGGATTGATGTAGGTGACCTTTTTATGTTGCTATATACTTGTTTGTTTGTTTGATTTGAGGTTTAACGTCCCCGTCACACTGTAAAGGTCATTTTGGAGACGTTGCTACCAATTTTGTGGGACTTTTACCCGACATTGAGATGAAATGACATCTCAAGCCCTGTCGCCCAATGAAACTAATAGGGTTTATTAGCATGGACGGTCTGCCTCCCACCGTGGTTCCTGGACAGGCTTAGATCCTCTAAGCGGTTTACCAGTACTAGTGTGCGGGCTGGATTCAGCTCTGCGTGGAAGCATCATGCAGCCCATATATTTCTTCAAGCCCCTATGGGCATTGCTATATACTAAATATCTAAGGTCCGTACTTCATGGTTTCAGAGAAGAAGATTTTTAAAGCATTTTTTTCCAATTATAAGTTTATTGGAGTTAAGAAGCCACAGGATTTGGCAAATTTGAACCAGGGGCAAGACTCAGGCAGGATTCATGTAGGCAACAACTCCATGTTGCTACATGCTAAATACCTAACCTCTGGGCATAATGGTTTCACAGAAGAATATTTTTCAAGTTTTTTTTTCCATTTTAAGTTTTTTTCCATTTTAAGTCCATCCATGGTAGCTAATGGGCCATGGGTGTGGCCAATTCTGGCCCAAGGGGCATGATTGGCAGGATTTATGTAGGTGACCTGGGCCCTGTGGTTTCAGAGAAGAAGATTTTTGAAGCTTTTTTCCATTAGGAGTCTATGGGAGCTAAGGGGCCCAGGGGGGTGGCCCATTTGGACCCCAGGGGTATGATTGGCAGGATTGAAGTAGGTGACCTCCTACCGTTGCTACATGCTAAATATCTAAGCTCTGGGCCCTGGGGTTTCCGATAAGAAGATTTTGGAAGCTTTTTTTCCATTTTGAGTCTATGGGAGCTAAGGGGTCCCAGGGCGTGGCCCATTTGGACCCCAGGGGCATGATTGGCAGGTATTATGTAGGTGACCACTGGCCATTGCTACATGCTAAATATCTAAGCTCTTGACCCTGTGGATTCAGAGAAGAAGATTTTTGAAGCTTTTTTTTTTCCATTATGATGCTATGGGAGCTAAGGGGCCCCGGGGTGTGGCCAATTTGGACCCCAGGGGCATGATTGGCAGGAATTATGTAGGTGACCACTTGCCGTTGCTACATGCTAAATACCTAAGCTCTGGGTCCTGTGGTTTCAGAGAAGAAGATTTTTGAAGCTTTATTTCCATTATGAGTTTATGGGAGCTACGGGGCCCCGGGGCGTGGCCCATTTGGAACCCAGGGGCATGAATGGCAGGAATTATGTAGGTGACCACTTGCCGTTGCTACATGCCAAATATCTTAGCTCTGGGCCCTGTGGTTTCAGAGAAGAAGATTTTTGAAACTTTTTTTTCCATTATGAGTCTATAGCCGGGGTGTGGCCAATTTGAACTCCAGGGGTATGATTAGCAGGATTTACAAAGCTGACCACTTAACATTGTTACAGGCTAAATATCTAAGCTCTGGGCCCTGTGGTTTCAGAGAAGATTTTTTTTAATTTTTCCCATTAAAAGTCTATTGGAGCTATATGTTGCCATGGCAACCAGAATTCCAATCTGATCAGCCCAAAAACCTTATGCAGCCTTTCCCCCTACCTGATGATGCTTCACATGAAATTTGATCAAGATTGCCCATGTGGTATTAGATACACTTATTTGAAATTGTTTACGGACGAACGGACGCATGCACGCACAGATGGACGGACGCACATACGACGGACAAAAAGTGATCACAAAAGCTCACATTGTCACTACGCGACAGGTGAGCTACAAATAGCCAGGATGAATTAAACGATGTTCTTAACCGCTGGGCTCTTACTGATAACATAAAAGCCCCAAGAGGATAAATCACCCGTTTTATAGCTGATTTATCATGTCCCATCACAAGATGCATTTAAGTATGTAAAAATTTAAATGCATAAATCACATGTTTTTCCCATTGAAGCTTCCAATACAGGAATGGATCCACCCTCTTGGGAGACAAATCTTTAAAACAAGAGGGCCCAATGGCCCTATATCGCTCACCTGTGTACCAAAAAAAATTAGTGTAGGAGACCACTTGACATTGCTACATATATACTAAATATCTAAGCTCTGAGCCTTATGGTTTCGGAGAAAATTTGTTATGTTTTTTTCAGTATAAGTCTATAGGAGCTAATGACCCCTGGGGCATGGCCAATTTTTACCCAAAGTGCATGGTTGGCAGGATTTATGTAGGCTACCATATTATGTTGCTTTATACTAAATATCTAAGGTCTGTACTTCATGGTTTCAGAGAAGAAGATTTTTGAAGCTTTTTTTACATTATAAGTTATTGGCATTAAGGGGCCACAGGATTAGGCCAATTTGGACCCCAAGGGCATGATTGGCAGGATTTATGTAGGTGACCACTTGCCATTGCTACATGCTAAATATCTTAGCTCTGGGCCCTGTGGTTTCAGAGAAGAAGATTTTTGAAGATTTTCCCATTATGAGTCTATGGAAGCTAAGGGACCCCAAGGGTGTTACCCATTTGGACCCTAGGGACATGGTTGGCAGGATTTATGTAGGTGACCACTTACCATTGCTACATGCTAAATATCTAAGCTCTGGGCCCTGTGGTTTCAGAGATGAAGATTTTTTAAGCTTTTTTGTTGCCCATTTGGACCCCAGGGGCATGATTGGCAGGATTTATGTAGGTGACCACTTGCCGTTGCTGTGTGCTTAGGTCTGGGCCCTGTGGTTTCAGAGAAGAAGATTTTTGAAGCTTTTTTTCCATTATGAGTCTATGGGAGCTAAGGGGCCCCGGGGGCCTTGCCCATTTGGATCCCACTGGCATGATTGGCAGGATTTATGTAGGTGACCACTTGACATTGATACATACTAAATATCTATGCTCTGGGCCTTATGGTTTCAGAGAAGAAGATTTTTTAAGTTTTTTTTTTCATTATAAGTCTACAGGAGCTAAGGGGCCCCAGGGTGTGGCCCATTTGGACCCCAGGGCAGAGTTAGCAGGATTTATGTAGGTGACTATTTAATGTTGCTAGATACTTAATATCTAAGCTCTGTGTTTTACAATATCAGAGAAAAGAAGATTTTTTACACTTTTCTCCATTATGAGTCTCTGGGAGGTAAGGGGCCCGAGGATGTGGCCCATTTGAACCCCAGGGGCATGATTGGCATGATTTGTGTAGGTGACCACTTGCCGTTGCTGCATGCTAAATATCTAAGCTCTGGGCCCTGTGGTTTAAGGGAAGATTTTTGAAAAAATTTTCCATTATGAGTCTATGGGAGTTAAGGGGCCCCAGGGCGTGGCCCATCTGGACCCCAAGGGCATGATTGGCAGGATTTATGTAGGTGACCATTTGCCTTTGCTACATGCTAAATATCTAAGCTCTGGGCCCTGTGGTTTCAGAGAAGAAGATTTTTGAAGCTTTTTTTCCAATATGAGTCTATGGGAGCTAAGGGGCAATGGGGCGTGGTCCATTTGGACCCCAGCAGCATGATTGGCAGGATTTATGTAGAAGACCACTTGCTGTTGCTACATACTAACTATCTAAGCTCTGGGCCCTGTGGTTTCAGAGAAGAAGATTTTTGAAGCTTGTTTTCCATTAGGAGTCTATGGGAGCTAAGGGGCCCCGGGGTTTGGCCCATTTGGATCCCACTGGCATGATTGGCAGGATTTATGTAGGTGACCACTTGACGTTGATACATACTAAATATCTAAGCTCTGGGCCTTATGGTTTCAGAGAAGAAGATTTCTGAAGCTTTTTTCCATTACGAGTCTATGGGCGCTAAGGGGCCCCCAGGGCATGGCCAATTTGGACCCTAGGGGCATGATTGGCAGGAATTATGTAGGTGACCACTTGCCGTTGCTACATGCTAAATATCTCAGCTCTGGGCCCTGTGGTTTCAGAGAAGAAGATTTTTGAAGCTTTTTTTTCCATTATGAGTCTATGGGAGCTATGGTGCCCCGGGATGTGGTCCATTTGGACCCCAGGGGCATGATTGGCAGGATTTATGTAGGTGACCACTTGCCATTGCTACATGATAAATATCTAAGCTCTGGGCCCTGTGGTTTTCGGAGAAGAAGATTTTTGAAGTTTTTTTTTCCATTATGAGTCTATGGGAGCTAAGGGGCCCCGGGGCGTGGTCCATTTGGACCCCAGGGGCATGATTGGCAGGATTTATGTAGGTGACCACTTTCCGTTGCTACATGCTCAATATCTAAGCTCTGGGCATGTGGTTTCAGAGGAGATTTTTGAAGCTTTTTTTTTTTTTTTTTAAGATTTTTGAGCTATATGTTGCCATGGCAATCAGAATTCCAATCTGATCAGCACAAAAACCTTATGCAGCCTTTCCTCTTACCTGATGATGCTTCTCATGAAATTTGATCAAGATTGGCCGTGGGCTACTAGAGATGTACTTATTTGAAACTGTTTGCAGACACACAGACGCGAACATGCACAACGGACAAAATGTGATCACAAAAGATCACCTTGTCACTATGTGACAAGTGAGCTAAAAAAAATACAATTTTCTTCTTGGTATTCATAAATTGTTATATCACACTAGGGTGTTTTGGAGATGGGAGCTTTTAAAGACTAATCTGTCTGAACCTTTGACTGCTTGTATATAAGGCGTGTAATTTTAGCACTATGTCAGAGCCTTCTCACCTATTTTTAAGGCCAATTCTTTCACTTAAATGAACATCCTATTAGGAGGGATCAGGATAAAGAAAACTTCTTTCTACTTTGGACCCATCATAGGTGTTATAAAGAGGTTGTGGTATAATAATAATATTATAACCTTATTAACCAAGTAATTTCATATTCACCCAGTTACAGGTCCAAGGTCTGCTGTATTGGCCCCCGTGGCCGAAGGACAATACAGCAAACCAAGAACCTGTTCAGACTAGGGGCCCAAAACAGCAGACCTGTAACAGGGATAATATGAATTTAATTCATATTGACCCAGGCCAATACAGCAGACCAAGGACATGTAACAGGGCCAATACGAAATTACTTCGGCCTTGGGACCAATACAGCAGACCTCGGACCAATAACTGGGCCAATAAGGAATTACTTGATTGGTGATAATTTTATTTAAGTACAATGGGGTCATATTGGCCCTGTTTTTTCTGTGTTGACCTTTTCTCATACTGGCCGTGTTTTTTCCTGTATTTGCCCTCTTTTTCCATATTTGCCCTGTTTGTCATCTGTATAGTGCAGGCAGTTTGGCTATATAAATGCTATTACTATGGCTGATTAATAATAGCAAATACACAAATTATCTTAACATGTATGTTATACACGTCTGTTATGTATATTGTTTGTTTGAGGTTTAACATCCCCGTCAACACTGCAAAGGTTATTTTGGCAACGTTGATTCTAATTTTGTGGGACTTTTACCTGACATTGAGATGAAATGAAACTCAAGCCCTGTTGCCCAATGAAACCAATAGGGTTTATAAGCATGGACGTTCCGACTAAAACCATTTTGCCTGGGCAGGCTTAGGTCCTCCATTGAAGAGGTTTACCAGTACTTGTGTGCAGTCAGTTTCAGCTCTGCATGGAAGCATCATGCAGCCCATCTATTTCTTCAAGCCCCAATAGGTAGGGGCTGTTGTTATGTATATAGCGACAAAGTTTACACATGTTTTAAATGGAGAAAAAGTGAAAAAAGATGTGTTTGTGAAACACTGATGCCCCCGGACAGCGCCAATGTTAATGTTTTTAAAAATTTTGAAAAAAATAGGTCAAAGGTCAAGTTCAAGGTCACAAGATCAAAAATTATGGTACCACTGGAAAGGTCTTGTGATAAGGTATACACATGTGAAATATGAAAGCTCTATCTATTACCATTCAAAAGTTATGCCCAATGTTAAAGTTTTTGCAGACGGACAAACAGACAAACGGACAAACAGACGGACAGACCAAAAACTATATGCCCCCGAATCTCTTAGATTCCGGGGGCATAAAAAGAAATATATCACCAAATTTTTCTCATTTCTCCTCCTTATCAGGAGCTATGATTCTGTTACCTTTTTCTTTGCCTTGCATCTGCTTCATAGCTGCTTCCACATCAAACAAGTATTCATAAAAACACATCTGTGTATATAGCATATTGTCTGTGTACTGAAATAATGAGGACCAACACCATAAATACACCATTAGGTCATCATGTTGGGGTCCAAAATCTGTGACAACTAAAGAACTTTTTGTATGAAAAATGTAAAAATTAGAGAAAATGAACATGTTTTCTTTTGGCCAAATACAAAATTATGTGTTTAGGGTTTCCTAACTCTATCTACATGTATTATTATTATTATTTTTTTTATTTTTTTTTGGTAATGCCTAGAATTTCTTTTCATGTTTTACAAAAAAAATAAATAAAATATAATATGCTTTTATAAATTAATTTTTCAATGAACATGTACATGTATATTCATCCTTTAATCCACTTAAGGGGAATTGGAACACCTGGCAGATTTTTCTGCCATTTTTCAAAGGGAGATAACTTTCGGGACTTCCTGTTTGCTTTTCTATAAGCCCTGTCCCACTGAAAAAGGGGGCTACTCTTAAAGGAAAGAATTTGCTCCTCAGGAGCAAATTCTTTCCTTTAAGAGTAGACCCCTATTGACATGAAAGGTAAATATACTTTTCCAGGAGTTGCCTCCCCTGAAGGTGTATCCATTCCCTTTAAGGAGGAGTACTGAGGATAGTTTGGGTTATTTTTTCTTATTTCTCCAGTAAAACATATGGGTACTTTTTAGAATTGCCTGATCAAGGCAATTTTAACAAGTTCCCACAACATTTTCTAAGAAATAAGGAAAATTCCTCAATATTCCTTCTTATTTAGAGCATTTGTTTCTTTCTGTATTATCCTTGTTGCCTCTCTTTATCTGTAGCTTTGAGCAAAGACTGATCTGAGTATGTGAATGCCCAGGTTGATCAGATCTGCACTAGCTGTACACAACCCCCATCCCACCATCGGGGCTGGAAGAAATATATGGGCCGCATGATGCTTCCACGCAGAGCTGAAACCGACCTGCACACGAGTACTGGTAAACTGCTTAGAGTATCTAAGTCTGCCCAGGCACAGGGGTGCGGGTCGGTCCTTCCATGCTTATAAACACTATTGGTTTCATTGGGCCGCAGGGCTTGAGATGTCATTTCATCTCAATTGGAAGCAACGTCTCCAAAATGACCTTTACAGTGTTGACAGGGACGTAAAATCTCATGTGTGATGAGCTCAATCTTTCCTTTAAGTTTAGTCCATATTTGGAAGGTATTGAATCAAACAAACAAACAAAAGCTGTACACAGCTTGTAGGTAGGTAGCTTATGTCATGTCTCGGCTTACGTCACAGATCAAATCGTAGGAGCAAAACTTTCACCAGTATATATTTTACCTCTTGATGTAGAATCCCCTTCTGACAACTTGGACACACAGGATGGCCCCTTTGAAATATAAGGGGCAGCTTCTGAACCCTGGCTCCACAAGCTGTGTCTTCACATTTCAACCATCCCTGTCAGACAGAACAGAAAACATATCATATTATACAATAATAACTAAGCTACACTGGCCCCCGCACCATCGGGGCTTGAAGAAATAGATGGGCTGCATGATGCTTCCACGCAGAGCTGAAACCGACATGCACCCAAGTACTGGTAAACCGCTTAGAGGACCTAAGCCTGCACAGGCAAAGTGGTGTGTGAGTCCATGCTCACAAACCCTATTGGTTTCATTGGGCGACAGGGCTTGAGATGTCATTTCATCTCAATGTCGGGTAAAAGTCCCACAAAATTAGAAGCAACATCTCCAAAATGACCTTTACAGTGTTGACAAGGACCTTAAACCTCAAATCAAACAAACAAAAAACTAAGCTACATACTACATGAAAGAACATGTACATTAATTCTCAATCATCTTCACCTATTTTGTACAGCAAAGCGAGATACACAGTGCAGGCCAAGATCAGAGGCCGCATTCTGCGGTCTCTGATCGGGGCCTTCACTGTTTGCAGAAAGGTCAACTATTTTTGAAAAAATTTCTAAGAAAACGCACTCTGACACACCTAAATATCGAAATGGACTCCTGCTATATATAAGAGGGGAGATTTCATTCAGTGCAAAAAGGGTTAACCCATAAAATGCCAATCACGACAACTGTCGTCTGCTTTGCCATCTTCTGGTTACCTTAAAAGTAGATTTTTGCTAACAGTGTGGACCCAGAGGTAGGAGCAGTCTAATCTGGGTTCACACTGTTTGCCCGTATGCAAAAATAGTTTTAAAAAGTTTGTAAAAAATATTCTGCAGAAGACAAAAGCAGATAGTTATTTCAGATGTAGGTTTTCTTGGCATCATAAGGGTTAAATCTAGTTGTCTTAAAACAAGTGTCACTGTATGTTTGTAATGTCTGTAAATGTGTTGTTTTTTTTTCTTTCCCAGTTTTTCATTTCTTTCTGTCTTTTTTTAAATTCTATATAGGCTTCTGTCATTTAATAAGTAACAGCATAGCAGAGAAAGTGCATGTACAAATACGGAAAGGCTTTCATCATAGATCTTGACCATAGGTATTTTAATACTATTCCTTACGATCGTAAAAGTGGGCATAACTCCAGATAAAAAGGAGTTCCGCAGAAATTTAATGACCATTTTCCTTATTTCTTGTAAGATATGTTGTGGATGAGGCAATTCTGACAAGTTCCCAGAATATATATTTTAGCACTTCCACCATCAGATCAAATTGAAATTCTCCGACTTAATTCTCATTTTGTACCGGAAACCCCAAAATGGGTAATTGGCAAACAGTGTAGGCCCAGATCAAGGCAGTGTCTGATCAAACCTTAATATTTGCAAAACTTTCTGCCATTTTCCAAATAAGTTTTGAAGAAAACACAACTTGACGCCCCTAAATACTGAAATGGACTCCTGCTTTATATAAGCAGGAAGATTCCCTTTGGTACAAAAAGGGTTAATTTTCATTATCACTGACCAAAATGCCCCCAATCTGATGGCCTTCATGTCATTCTCTGGGCTTCTTTGATGGTTAAAAAGGATGATTTTACTGACTTTAGCACAAAAGTGCAACCCTAATTACCCTATGACTATGTCTTTAATGCTGTGCATGCTGGGTTTTTTTTTTTTTTTTTTTTTGCAGTAGACAACATTTTGGAATATTTTCCTATTTTTCCCAGAAAACAGGATTTGTAAGTAAACATCTCCAAAAACAGGATTTGACATCTCATTCAAATTGTCTCCTATGGAGACAATTTGCAGGAGATGTCAAGTCTTGTTTCCTGGGAAAAATATCAACTATTTGTCGTCTACTTAATTAGCCCAGAGTATGCTAAACGTTAAATTTACAGAACAATGATAAAATCACAAGTCTCTTCATTTCTGAAGCAAGCTAAAGTTATGACCATGAAAATAACCTTAAAATTGATTGTCATATTAATACAGCTAAAGTTACAAATATTTGCTTTACATTTCCCTGACTTATTTTTTTAATTTTCAACTTTTATTAACATATTTTTAAAAGTACCCGACCTCCTGACCTTGAAATCTTTTAAAAATTTGCCTGGTTTTTCCCTGACAGAGGCATCTCAATATTCTTCTGGAGAAATATGAAAAATTATCCAATAATTATCCTCTATATGCCTCTTAATCCGGAGCTAGGAATGGGGCATAATCATTACAAAAACATGCCTATACAAATGCATTGTAAACTTAACCACCGAAAAAACGAAAATTTTAAGAAGAGAAATTGTGATATATTTCTTATTTCTGCTCAAAATATAGATTGTGGGTACTCAAGTATCCACAATCTATATTTTAGAGCAGGAATAAGAAAAAAAAAAAAGGTTTACCCCTATAAACCCCAGTTTTACTATATAAAAGTTGGGTTCAAAGGAGTCAAAAAATTATATAGGCGTGTTTTCGTGATGAAACTAGCAATAACATATCATCTCACCTGGTAATATTGCTTTATATGTCGTCTAATTGCTGCCGTCAGCTGGTTTGCTATCTGGTTAACAGACTCCGCTGGTACTGTAGTACACTCAGAGTTCGGACATTTTCCGAGGGTACACTCAGTATAGATATCCTGAAATAAAGTTTTAGGGGGATGAATTCACCTGACACATTTTCTGCCATCTTTTAGATAGAATAAACATCTTTTGTGACTTCCTGGCAGCCTTCATGTAATACGAGCCCCTCTGAAAAAGGGGCCAATATTACGCTTACACATCCATGTGCTAAAATGCCGTCTTTCTAACCTATCAAGACAGTTTTCAATAATTTTTTTTTTTTGTTTTTTCTTATTTCCAGTTCAAATACAGATTGTGGATACTCGTTAGATCCGCCACAATGAGGTGGTTCTAACGAGTTCCCACAATCTATGTTCTTGATCAAAAATAAAGACAAGAGGCTCAATGAGCCTAAACCGCTCACCTGAGGAACTAAAGTTTTAACAATTCACAGACTTGACTACTAAATCTGCTAATAGAATCCAGCCCATTGACCCTTACAGGATATAAGTCATCATTATTGCATTGCATTCCAAGTTTGAGACTTCTAGCTTCTATAGTTCCTGAGAAATCTTTGACGAAAATTTAACATTGGTCAAAATGGAGAGAAAGAAAATGAAAGAACAGATGAACAAATAAGCTGAGAAAGCCCAATGTCTCTTACACAAAATAAGTCATCATTATTCTATTGAATACCAAATTTAATGCTTCTAGCTTTTATAGTTCCTGAGAAATCTTTGATTAAAAATTTAACATTGGTCTATTATCTCTATATGGAGAGAAAGAAGAATGAAGGAACAAATGAACCAGACTAGCTCCAAAACCTAATGCAGCCTTTCCCCTTGCCCAATGGTGCTACACATAAAATTTAAACAAGATTGGTCGACTGCCTTCTGAGATATGCTTCATTGAAAGTGTGGACGACGGATGGACGGACGACAGACGACGGACTCCGGAGCCTTGGTATACTATCAGCTCACTGGAGCCTTTGGCTCAGGTGAGCTAAAAATTCAAGTCGCTATTTCTGTCACAACATTTTCCCTACGTTAAGTCTATGGGCAAATTTTTTTGTCTCTCAAGGTCACGTAGCTCCGAGGTCAATATTCCGATTCGGCCCAAAATCGAACTTAACCGAGATTTTATGCCTGTCCTCGTTACCTGCAAGTTTGAAGCTGATATGAATAAAAATAAAGTTGCTATCGTGGTCACAACGTATTTTTTTATGCTCAAGGGCAGGTAACTCCAAGGCAAATAATCCGATTCGGCCCAAAATCGAACTTAACCGAGATTTTATGTCTGTCCTCGTTACCTGCAAGTTTGAAGCTGATCTGAAAAAAATTAAAGTCGCTATCGTAGTCGCAACATTTTCCCTAATTAAGTCTATGGGCAAATTTTTTGTCGCTCAAGGTCACGTAACTCCGAGGTCAATATTCCGATTCGGCCCAAAATTGAACTTAACCGAGATTTTATGCCTGTCCTCGTAACCTGCAAGTTTGAAGCTGATATGAATAAAAATAAAGTTGCTATCGTGGTCACAACGTATTTTTTTATGCTCAAGGGCAGGTAACTCCAAGGCAAATAATCCGATTCAGCCCAAAATCGAACTTAACCGAGATTTTATGTCTGTCCTCGTTACCTGCAAGTTTGAAGCTGATCTGAAAAAAATTCAAGTCGCTATCGTAGTCACAACATTTTCCCAATGTAAACTCTATGGGCAAATTTTTTGTTGCTCAAGGTCATGTAACTCCGAGGTCAATATTCCAATTGAACTTAACTGAGATTTTATGCCTGTCCACGTTACCTACAAGTTTGAAGCTGATCTGAATAAAAAATAAAGTTGCTATCGTGGTCAGAACGTATTTTTTTATGCTCAAGGGCAGGTAACTCCAAGGCAAATAATCCGATTCGGCCCAAAATCGAACTTAACCGAGATTTTATGTCTGTCCTCGTTACCTGCAAGTTTGAAGCTGATCTGAAAAAAATTCAAGTCGCTATCGTAGTCACAACATTTTCCCTATGTTAAGTCTATGGGCAAATTTTTTGTCGCTCAAGGTCACGTAACTCCGAGGTCAATATTCCGATTCGGCCCAAAATCGAACTTAACCGGATTTTATGCCTGTCCTCGTTACCTGCAAGTTTGAAGCTGATCTGAATAAAAATAAAGTTGCTATCGTGGTCACAACGTATTTTTTCATGCTCAAGGGCAGGTAACTCCAAGGCAAATAATCTGATTCGGCCCAAAATCGAACATAACCGTGATTTTATGTCTGTCCTCGTTACCTGCAAGTTTGAAGCTGATCTGAAAAAAATTCAAGTCGCTATCGTAGTCACAACAGTTTCCCTATGTTAAGTCTATGGGCAAATTTTTTGTCGCTCAAGGTCACGTAACTCCGAGGTCAATATTCCGATTCTGCCCAAAATCGAACTTAACCGAGATTTTATGCCTGTCCTTATTATCTGCAAGAATGAAGTCGATCAGAAAAAAATTGACGGAGCTAGAGTGATGACAAGCTTTTTCCTATGTTAAGTCTATGGGAGCTATATGTTGCCATGGTAACCAGAGTTCCATTCAGATCTGCATGAAAACCTTATGCAGTCTTTCCACTTGCCCAATAATGTTACACATGAAATTTGATCAAAGTCGGCCAAGTAGTCTTCAAGATATACATTTTTGAAATTCACATTAACCCTTATGCAAAAATGCACAAGGGCAGGTAACTCCTAAGTGTATGATCCGATTCTGCCAATTATCCAACTTGACCGAGATTTCATAGCTGTGCTGGTTATCTGTAAGAATGAAGCCAATCTGAACAAAATTGAAGCAGCTACAGTGATGACAACATTTTCCCCATGTTAAGTCGATAGGCAATTTTTCGGGCGCTCAAGGGGACGTAACTCTTGAGTGAATTATCTGATTCCGCCCAAAATCGAACTTGACCGAGATTTTATGCCTGTACTGGTTATCTGCAAGAATGAAGTCGATCAGAAAAAAATTGACGGAGCTAGAGTGATGACAAGCTTTTTCCTATGTGAAGTCTATGGGAGCTAGATGTTGCCATGGCAACCAGAGTTCCACTCAGATCTCCCTGAAAACCTAATGAAGCCTTTCCACTTGCCCAATAATGCGACACATGAAATTTGATCAAAGTTGGCCAAGTAGTCTTTAAGATATACATTTTTGAAATTCCCATTAACCCTAATGCAAAAACACACAAGGGCAGGTAACTCCTAAGTGAATGATCCGATTCTGCCAGTTATCGAACTTGACCGAGATTTCATGGCTGTGCTGGTTATCTGCAAGAATAAAGCCAATCTGAAAATAATTGAAGCAGCTACGGTGATGAAAACATTCTCCCCATGTTAAGTCAATAGGCAATTTTTTCAACGCTCAAGGGCACGTAACTCCTGAGTGAATAAGCCGATTCAGCCCAAAATCGAACTTGATCGAGATTTAATGCCTGTCTTCGTTATCTGCAAGAATGAAGTCGATCAGAAAAAAATTGACGGAGCTAGAGTGATGACAAGCTTTTTCCTATGTTTTTTCAACGCTCAAGGGAACGTAACTCCTGAGTGAATAATCCGATTCAGCCCAAAATCGAACTTGATCGAGATTTCATGCCTGTCCTCGTTATCTGCAAGAATGAAGACGATCAGAAAAAAATTGAAGGAGCTAGAGTGATGACAAACTTTTTCCTATGTTAAGTCTATGGGAGCTATTTGTTGCCATGGCAACCAGAGTTCCAATCCGATCTGCCCGAAAACAGTATGCAGCCTTTCCCCCTACCTGATAATGCTTCACATGAAATTTGATCAAGATTGGCCCACTGGTTCTGGAGATATACTTCTTTGAAAGTGTGGACGACAACGACGGACGACGGACGCCGGCTCGTGGTATACTAATACCTCACATGAGCCTTCGGCTCAGGTGAGCTAAAAACCAGAGGACCATTGGTCCTGAAGACGCTCACCTGACAGCCTTAGGTCTAAAGGGCTAAGGGACATGCACCCAAGGTCTCTCTAGACCTCTTATGGATCTAAGATCCATGTCACCGAACGTGTTTTAATGTTCTGTTTTTGTCCTCTGATAATGATATTTCGGAGATTCGTTATAGTAAACAAAGACAAGGATTGATGATTTCTTTAGCAAAAGTTGCTTATAGATTTCTTGAAACATGTGCCACAAAAATTATGAAAATCGGTTCACTATTAAAAAAATTATGACCAAAATAAGATTTGAATAGAGATTTTACATTGAAAGGGGAGATAATCCATGATCATAATGTTTTGATTCTGGAATCTTTTTGGCCTCGATTTAAATGTTTTGAACTTCATGATGTGTTTTGCATCATTTATGATTATTTCAGTTATTTAGTAACAGTGTATGAAGAAATTGAAAGTTTGCGGGGAAATATTTACCTCCCTTGCTAGCAATTTAACAATGGAAATTTCCCTATTCAAATGTGTTTTTGGTTATAAAATCCTTATTTGTCAACAGATTTTCTAAATTATTGCAACGCTAGTTGTTTTAAACCTTGTTCTTTATCCTGATGTAATTTTATTGAGTTTTTTTCTGAAAACCCATTATCAAAAGAGAAAATGTCCACATTAGTATATAGAGAAAGAATATATATGGTTAATGGGTGGGGAAATATTACGCATTTTATTAAATGATGTGGGTAGGGCATGCCCCCAGGGGCCCAAATTAAGGTCCATGTCACTAAATGCATCTGGCTGTTTGACCAAGTGGTCCTTAATCACATTCCTGACTCTTGAAGATCAGTTGGAAAACTTTTGAGTTTGAATTTTCAGTTATATTTAGCCAAGATAAAGCCTTAGATGAGCTAAAAGGTCAGGAACAAGAAAATATATGGTTAATGGGTGGAGAGCTTAACCATTTCTAAAGGGGGTGTCGGCCCCCAATTTAACCTATGGTGTTCAAAGATCCATGTAACTAAATGCCCCTTATCACAAGAAACAAGAAAATATATGATTTATGGGAGGGGATCTGAACAGTTTCTGAGATTTGATGCATTTTATGTAATGCAGGGGTCGGGCATGCCCCCAGGGTCTCAAGATGCATGTCACTTAAAGCCCCTTAGAATATATATTGTTTATGGGTGGGGATCTGAACAGTTTCCAAGACATTGGGCACTTTTTGAAATGAAGGGGGTGGGGCATGTCCCCAGGGGACCCCCTAGACTCCCAAGGTCCATGTCATTAAACATGCTTAATCACAAGGAACAAGAATATACATATGGTTTAGGGGTGGTATTCTCAACCATTTGCAAGATATCAGCCATTTAGACTTTTACCCATACAAATGCCAATGTGACCAAATTTGACCTTGGCATAAAATAGGTCAAGGTCATCCCAGGGCAATTCTTTGAACAAACTATGATGGGCCCCCGAGTCCCGAGGCTACATACCAAGTTTGGTGGAAATCGGCCCAGCGGTTCCGGAGAAGAAGATTTTTGAAGGTTTTTTTTTTAAGGGACCTGGTGGACCCCATGTCAGTAAATGCGCCCTATCTTAAGGAACAAGAATATATATGATTTAGTGGTGGAATATTGAACGGTTTGTTAGATATAATGCATTTTCACTTTTTCCCCATACAAATGCATATGTGACTAAATTTTACCCTGGCATAAAATAGGTTAAGGTCATCCGAGGGTCACCATTTTAAGAATTTATGATGGGCCCACGTCCCAGATGCTACATACCAAGTTTCATGAAAATCCGTCCAGTAGTTTCAGAGAAGAAGATTTTTGAAGGGTTCTAACCATATATGGGCATGGCGGCCATCTTGGTTATGTGACCCAACATCATCAACTTAATTTACATGTCTTTCTCCCATAAAGCTTGCATATGAAATTTGGTCAAAATTGACCAAGTAGTTTCCCTGAAAAATAAGTTTAAAGTTTGACATATTAAAAAACTTGACCCAAGGTCACGGAATGACCTTGACCTATAAATCTCATATATACTTATTAACTCATTTAGCTGATGTCATCTACCAACTTTCAGGCCAAAGGCTGCAACAGTTTTCGAAAAATCCACCGTTTTCACTTTTTGCCATTCAAAAGCCTATATTACCAAATTTGACCTTGGCATAAAATAGGTCAAGGTCATCCAAGGGCCATTATTTGAACAAACTATGATAGGCCCGAGTACCCAAGGCCACATACCAAGTTTGGTGAAAATCGGACCAGCGGTTCCGGAGAAGATGATTTTTGAAGGGTTTTTACCATATATGGGCATGGCGGCCATCTTGGTCAAGTGACCTGGACCCCGCGAACAAACTTTCGTTCCCCCATCCCACTGAGGCCCCACATGAAATTTGGCTTCAGTCCGCCCAGCGGTTCCAGAGGAGAAGATGTTTGAAAATGTTGACATACATACATACAGACAGACAGCATGACCACCCTATAAGCTCACCAATGAGCCTACGGCTCAGGTGAGCTAAAAAGAAGAAAAGGAAAAAAAAAAAAAGGCAAAAAAAAAAAGGAATGAAAAACAAATAACAAGATGAAGTTATAAAATCTCATTGACAATAGGCAATACCTTGTCTTATTATTAGGAACAAGAATATATTATGAGATTTATTGGTAGAGATTTGAACCGCTTTTGCGATATTTTGGACCTTTAACAAGTAAAGAGGGTAGGGCTTACCCCCTGGGGACCCTAAGCATCGAAGACCCATGTAGCTACATATATGGTTCATGGATGGGGATCTAAAAAGTTGCCAAGATATTAAGAATTTTAAACAATAAAGGGGGAGGGGCATGCCCCCCCCCCCCCCCCCCCCGCCCCAGGGTTCACAGGCCTATGTCACTGAATGCCCCTTATCATAAGGAACAAGAATATATATAGTTTATGGGTGGGAATCTTAATGATTTCAGAAAAATTAAGCATTTTATGCAATAAAGGGGTCGGGGCATCCACCCTACCCGTAACCCCCACTACCCAAGGGTCCAAAGGTCTATATGTCACTGAATGCGCCTTATCATAAGGAACAAGCATAAGGTACATGAGTGGGGATCTTAACAGTTTCCGAGAAATAAAGCATTTTGTGCTAAAAAAGGGTTGGGGCATCCCCCAGGTCCCCAGGGTCCCAAAATCCAACTCACTTAATGGGCCTCATCATAAGGAACAATAATATATATGGTTTAGTGATGTTATTTTGAAGGGTTTGCAAAAGATGAGACATTTTGACTTTTTCCCATACAAAAGCCCATGTGACCAAACTTGACCTTGCAGTAAAGTAGGTCGAGGTCATCCTAGGGTCACCATTTTTTGCAATTTATGATGGGCCCACATCCCTGATGCCACATACCAAGTTTCATGAAATTCGGCCAAGTGGTTCTGAAGAAGAAACTTTTGAAGAGGTTTAGACTTCTTCAACGGGGGGGTCATGCCCCTCCTCCCCCGGGGCCCCGGGGTTCCACAGGTCCATGTCACTGAATGCGCTTTATCATAAGGAACAATAATATATATGGTTTATGGGGGTGGGGATCTTAACCGTTTCCAAGATATTAAGCATTTTTTGCAATAAAGGGGGTGGGGCATGCCACCCCGGGGACCCTCCGATACCCTGATGTCCAAAGGTCTGTGTCACTGAATGCGCCTTATCATAAGGAACAAGAATATATATGGTTTATGGGTGGGGATCTTAACCGTTTCCGAGATATTAAGCATTTTGTGCAAAGAAGGGGGTGGGGCATGCCCCCCGGGGGGCCCCAGGGTCCCAAAATCCATGTCACTTAATGCGCCTCATCATAAGGAATAAGAATATATATGGTTTAGTGGCATTATTTGTAACAGTTTGCAAGATATCAGACATTTCTACTTTTTCCCATACAATTGCCCATGTTACCAAATTTAACCTTGGCGTAAAATAGGTCAAGGTCATCCCAGGGACACCATTTATGCAATTTATGATGGGCCCATGTCCCAGGTGCTACATGCCAAGTTTCATGCAAATCGGCCCAGTGGTTCCGGAGGAGAAGATTTTCGAAGGGTTTTTACCATATATGGGCATGGCGGCCATCTTGGTCACGTGACCTAGACCAAAAATGCAAACTTTCGTTCCCCCACCCCATGGAGCCTCCACATGAAATTTGACTACAATCGGCCCAGCGGTTCCGGAGGAGAAGACGTTTGAAAATGTGAACACACACACACAGAATTTTTGCCTGGCCATACTATCAGCTCACCAATGAGCCTTCGGCTCAGGTGAGCTAACTAGAGCTGTCAGTGAAACTGACTTGGGCCCCGGCAGCGCTATCAGAAATTTGTGGATGGACAGACGGACAGACAGACGGACGGACAGAGTGATTACTATAGGGCACCCACACTTTCAATGCGGGGCCCTAATGATGTATACCAATTAAACCCCACTATTCTCTATATAATTTGGGGGTTTAGGGGGTGTTCATTTCACAGACTTGTTAACCTGAGGACTCTTAACCCATTGTATACTAGTGGACTCTTCCATTGCTAAATGCTGGACAAGTCCACTTGTCATATTTGGGGTGTCAGGCCTATTTTTTCGTTTTTATTCTATTTTTGATGGAAAATTCTGATTGCAAACAGTGCAGGCCCCAATCAGACGATGCATTCTGCGGCGTCTGATCTGGGCCTGCACTGTTTGCCAAGGTACTCCTTTAGGGGTTTCCAGCATACAATGGGTCGCCATTAAGCACACAGGGAAGACTGATCAACCTGCACAGACCTGAGTTGGTACATATGTCTAGACATATTTTAGGCTTCATGCTGAGCACAGACATAGATGATCTTGGACTAGCGGTCATTTCATATGATATTTATGAAATGAGCTTGGGGACTTGTTTCATATATTTCAATTGAAATAATCCCAAGTGTAAGATCCTGTATACAGTAAAACCTGTCTTAGTGGCCACCTCTATTAAGCAAGCAACCTGTCTTAAGTAGGGATGTAACGATAGTCAGAAAATGACTATTGCGATAGTATTGACATTGCAAGAAGAACCATTGCGATACTATTACTATTGCTGACTACTATTGCAATACTATTGCCGGATACATATTTTCTTGTTTAAGATGGAAATAAAAACTATTCAAACCTCCAAACTGTTTTGCTGTATGTTTTATCTACATAAAAGATATAAACAAGATAATTTGCACAGAGGGATAACTATTGTAAACTCCTGTTTGCTTTTCTGTCTGCCCTACAGGAAGAAAAAACTCCCCAGGAGCAACTTTTTTTCTTTTAGTTTAAATTCTCCTGGAAGAGCCGGGAAACTCATTTTATTAGAAGTAGCCAAGAAGATTCCAGCCAAGTACATTTATCATTTCACAATGAGAATGTACATGTAACATCAGTTTCTTAATCAAAATAAATGTAAGCTCTTCACGAAGGCAATGAAATCTTTGCTTTTCTTCAAAAACAACTTCAGACATGATAAAGTGACTAAATACACCTCAAGCTCGTTATAACACAGAACTTCGGGTCCAACCAACCGTGTTAGTTAACCGAATCGTGTTATAAACGCCGACCGAATTTGTCACGGATCAGTCTGTTCTACTATAACACTGAAAACACAAGCCTCCGGCGCTATCGTTAAGCCTACAACGTTTCGCATGACAAGGTGTGAAAATAAGATCAGGTTATGTCTCTATCATAAAATTTAATCCACAATCAAATCGCTCCGGGCCTAAGAGGATTAGCTACATCTAACAGTAGATGTATGCATGTAAATATGAAACAGACTATTCTACTGTCTCGTGCATGGTTATGTTTTGGCGCCAAAATAGAAGACGCTTGGTGGGAAAAGTCGTACACTTAAATAATACATCCGAGGATAATCCAGGAATTGTGCAAAGTTCCGTTCTCTATCCACAACAGTTTAGCTATCACATTTTATGAAAGAAATACGCCCCATTAAAAATGGTAGAAGATATCTGAGAAACTAGGTCGACAATGCACACGATTCAGAATCAGAATTGTTTCCGGTGACACGTCAAATTACATTCATGCACCAGGACCTGTGATACAGGAAGTTAGATTTGAATCTTCTGGCAGAAAATCTGATGAAATTTTAATATAAGTCTCAGTGTTTCGGTACACAATCGATCGCATGCGTTTGTTAAACGGAACACCATTGAAATCGGGGCCAACAAATTTTTAAATCCAAATCGGCCCCGGTCGACCGATGACGTCATCAGTAACGTGCCGAACATGCCTTATAATGTCATCCCCGACATTATTGCATCTGCCAACTTATACTGACTGACAGTTGTTTTTAAGGTAACCGGGCGCCATGGGCACATAGGGGCTACCCCCAGTTCGCCATCTGGGATTAGTTGTAGGTACTGCTCTTTTCCCTAGGCTGCCAATATGCTGACTCCTGTCTGCTTGACAGTTATCAGCTAGCCGATTGGGAGTTGGGTGACTTCTTTCGCGGAGGATGTGAGAAGTAGGTCAATCCCACCTCCCACATCCCCCGCTCAAGATGTCATGTAGGCACAGAACGCACCCATTGTTAAGCGTTTGTCCTGTAAAATGGGCAGTCCTCTGGCGGGGTTCGAATTTTGAATGCAGATGCAGACCAATGGTCGGGCTCTAGAATGTGGTGACACGTTGCCAATTCCGGCTACAAAATGTGTCAGTACACAGCCCTTGTCTGACCGAGGAAAAAAGCTTCTCATGCATTATCGGTTTTGGCTTCCATTAGACTCTACCCCCACCCCTGCCGTGGTAGAGAAAACGCCTTGGACACGGTGCTTGTTAAAGGGTGATAATGCATGTAATTTTGAATTTTGAACGGCGGCCAAAAGTGAGCCAGGAAGGGTTACTATTAGACCAGCCAACTTATCTAATTGCCCATCATTTTTATTGTGAATTGATTTTCCAAAAATCATTTGTATATTTTTTTTGTTGTTTGGTCAAATCTTTTAGCAATACAAATAAACAGAAAATCGAACCACGTTTTTATTTTCTTTAATTGTTTTCTAGTGCTGTATTTTCCTGTGCATATTTTGAATGCACGATATCCAAGATTTAAAATTAATTCCTCGGCTGTACAGACATTGTCTGGATGCCCAAATTATAAACGTTCTTTGCACGACGACACGTATTTCATTTCCTTTGATGTCTGCTATTGACAAAAATAAGAATCCTCTAAAACATCAACCAGAACAATTTTTTGCACCTTTTGAAGCGGTAATGACACATGCGGACTTTCCATGCTTCACGTGCTAATGCGGGCGGCACCCTTTGATAATAAATACCACTGTGTAAACACGCATTAATTATCGCTTTTCATATCACTAGCTTACAGACAGCTTGCAGATTAGCGAATCAAAATATGTGGTCAATTATTTCGAACTCAATTAACATTAAAGTGTTTACTGTTGAAATGCGCTTCAGAAAGCTGAAAATTTACCAGTTCAATGAAGGAATATTCAGGGTACTGACTCTATACCGACATTTGGTGTTAAGTGAATAATCCATAACAAATAGGATGCATAAACACCGTGTACCTGTAGGCTACCGCCAAATCATGATTTGGCAGTAATTTTATTACCCTTATCTCGCGACAAGCAGCTGTTGCAAGCATACGTTGACTCCCACTGGCACAGGAGATTATTGGATTACAATTAAGACAATATACAGTTTGATGCTTGACCGGGTAGAAGACGCAGGTCGTAATAAAGAATATATTTAAGAATGAAAACAACTTGGAGAATTATCTAAAAAACTTGTGATATAGAAAACTATCGAAACTATCGATAGTTCAAAACACTATCGGCAATAGTCATCAATGTTTGACTTTACCATCGATGCAGTACTATCGGCCCAGTGCCTATCGCAATGCATCGATGGTCCGATGCATCGTTACACTCCTAGTCTTAAGCAAGTAAGCATTTGGTTCCCAAAAAATGTAAATGTGTAAAATTTCACCTGTATTAAGCAAGCACCTGTCTTAAGCAAGCACATTTTGGTTATCCCTTAGGTGCTTGCTTAATACAGTCAAACTTCAATGGCTTGAACACCTTTGGGACCTCAAAAATCTGTTCGAGACAGGGGTAGTTCGAGCCACTGAGGTTACTGTCAGGAGGCATAACGAGATACTTTTAGACATCTTTTTGGTGTTCTATAATGAATATGAATGCTGTGTGTACTCATTAGAATCGCCTCATCGAGGCGATTCTAATGAGTACACACAGCATACATTTGCAGGATAAAAGACTAAAATTTCCTTAATTATACCCCACTATTTCTTATGTAAAGGATTTCGCCAGGGGCTCAAGAATGTGTTCGACTCATCCATGGTAAACGAGCCATCGGTGTTCGAGCCATCGAAGTTCTACTGTACAGGTTGGACTGCATCATATAGTAATTTCAAATGGGATTTTATTGCCAAAGAAATTCAGTGGAGCACAGAAGCAGTGGTAAAGCATCGGATTTGAGATTGAGAGGTAGCCGGTTCGATCCCCGCAAGTGCCAAGTGCTGTTTCCTTGAGCAAGAGACTTTATCCACATTGCATAGTACTGGTTCCTACCCAGGAAAAGAGGGCACATGGAAGATTAGTACTAGTACTAAATGTGTTACCCTCTATAAATAAGATCGATTATTATTATTATTATTAGAAGAATTTCAACAGAAAACATATGGAGCTACAGATGGCCAGATGCCAGTAGCCATGTGTTAAATTACACCCGAGGTCACATGATTTTATAACATTATATTACCCAATCAAATAACAGCGATGTCCTTTGAAAATAAGTATATTGCATATTAGGAAGTAAATAACTTACAGTTCCAGTGAAAGGACTATCTAAAACTATTTTCCTGCCACATGTCACAGAGGTGCAATGAATCTCTAGACGTTCGCAATCTTTGTATTTCTCCTCATCAGAAATCTGAACACCTCCCAGCAAAGCCTCCTCATCTTCATTGTCCTTCTGTTGTATAGCATGTCTGTAGCCAGAGGCATCTAGGCCTGAAATATCATAAAACTTCGATGGCTCGACCACTGACGGCCAGTTAAACATGACTTATTTGCCGGCCTCACATTAAGAAAACACGCCTATACAAATACATTGTAAACTTTACAGCTGAAAAAAACACAAAAAAAAACCAATAATTTTCAGATGAAAAATTCTGATATTTTTCTTATTTCTGCTCAAAATATAGATGGTGTTTGTTTGTTTGATTTGAGGTTTAACGTCCCCGTCAACACTGTAAAGGTCATTTTGGAGACGTTGCTTCCAATTTTGCGGGACTTTTACCGGACAATGAGATGAAATGACATCTCAAGCCCTGCCGCCCAATGAATCCAATAAGGTTTTAAAGCATGGATGGTCAGACTCGCACTGCATTGCATGCGCAGGCTTAGATCCTCTAAGCGGTTTACCAGTACTTGTGTGCGGGTCGGTTTCAGCTCTGCGTGGAAGAATCATGCAGCCCATCTATTTCTTCAAGCCCTGATGGGCGGGGGCTAAAAATATAGATTGTGGGTACACGTTAGAACCACTTCATTGAGGTGGTTCTAACGAGTACCCACAATCTATACTTTAGAGCAGAAATAAAAACAAGAGGCTCAATGAGCCTAAACCGCTCACCTGAGGAACTTAAGTTTTAACAATTCACAGACTTGACTACTAAATCTGCTAATAGAATCCAGCCCATTGACCCATACAGGATATAAGTCATCATTATTGCATTGCATTCCAAGTTTGAGACTTCTAGCTTCTATAGTTCCTGAGAAATCTTTGACGAAAATTTAACATTGGTCAAAATGGAGAGAAAGAAGAATGAAAGAACAGATGAACAAATAAGCTGAGAAAGCCCAATGTCTCTTACACAAAATAAGTCATCATTATTCTATTGAATACCAAATTTGATGCTTCTAGCTTTTATAGTTCCTAAGAAATCTTTGATTAAAAATTTAACATTGGTCTATTATCTCTATATGAAGAGAAAAAAGAATGAAGGAACAAATGAACCAGACTAGCTCCAAAACCTAATGCAGCCTTTCCCCTTGCCCAATGGTGCTACACATAAAATTTAAACAAGATTGGTTGACTGCCTTCTGAGATATGCTTCATTGAAAGTGTGGACGACGGATGGACGGACGACAGACGACGGACTCCGGAGCCTTGGTATACTATCAGCTCACTGGAGCCTTTGGCTCAGGTGAGCTAAAAATTCAAGTCGCTATTTCTGTCACAACATTTTCCCTACGTTAAGTCTATGGGCAAATTTTTTTGTCTCTCAAGGTCACGTAGCTCCGAGGTCAATATTCCGATTCGGCCCAAAATCGAACTTAACCGAGATGTTATGCCTGTCCTCGTTACCTGCAAGTTTGAAGCTGATATGAATAAAAATTAAGTTGCTATCGTGGTCACAACGTATTTTTTTATGCTCAAGGGCAGGTAACTCCAAGGCAAATATTCCGATTCGGCCCAAAATCGAACTTAACCGAGATTTTATGTCTGTCCTCGATACCTGCAAGTTTGAAGCTGATCTGAAAAAAATTCAAGTCGCTATCGTAGTCGCAACATTTTCCCTAATTAAGTCTATGGGCAAATGTTTTGTCGCTCAAGGTCACGTAACTCCGAGGTCAATATTCCGATTCGGCCCAAAATTGAACTTAACCGAGATTTTATGCCAGTCCTCGTTACCTTCAAGTTTGAAGCTGATATGAATAAAAATAAAGTTGCTATCGTGGTCACAACGTATTTTTTTATGCTCAAGGGCAGGTAACTCCAAGGCAAATAATCCGATTCGGCCCAAAATCGAACTTAGCCGAGATTTTATGTCTGTCCTCGTTACCTGCAAGTTTGAAGCTGATCTGAAAAAAATTAAAGTCGCTATCGTAGTCACAACATTTTCCCTATGTAAAGTCTATGGGCAAATTTTTTGTCGCTCAAGGTCATGTAACTCCGAGGTCAATATTCCGATTCAAACTTAACTGAGATTTTATGCCTGTCCACATTACCTGCAAGTTTGAAGCTGATCTGAATAAAAATAAAGTTGCTATCGTGGTCACAACGTATTTTTTTATGCTCAAGGGCAGGTAACTCCAAGGCAAATAATCCGATTCAGCCCAAAATCGAACTTGACCGAGATTTTATGCCTGTACTGGTTATCTGCAAGAATGAAGTCGATCAGAAAAAAATTGACGGAGCTAGAGTGATGACAAGCTTTTTCCTATGTGAAGTCTATGGGAGCTAGATGTTGCCATGGCAACCAGAGTTCCACTCAGATATGCCTGAAAACCTAATGAAGCCTTTCCACTTGCCCAATAATGCGACACATGAAATTTGATCAAAGTTGGCCAAGTAGTCTTTAAGATATACATTTTTGAAATTCCCATTAACCCTAATGCAAAAACACACAAGGGCAGGTAACTCCTAAGTGAATGATCCGATTCTGCCAGTTATCGAACTTGACCGAGAATTCATGGCTGTGCTGGTTATCTGCAAGAATAAAGCCAATCTGAAAATAATTGAAGCAGCTACGGTGATGACAACATTCTCCCCATGTTAAGTCAATAGGCAATTTTTTCAATGCTCAAGGGCACGTAACTCCTGAGTGAATAATCCGATTCGGCCCAAAATCGAACTTGATCGAGATTTCATGCCTGTCCTCGTTATCTGCAAGAATGAAGTCGATCAGAAAAAAATTGACGGAGCTAGAGTGATGACAAGCTTTTTCCTATGTTAAGAACGCTCAAGGGCACGTAACTCCTGAGTGAATAATCCGATTCAGCCCAAAATCGAACTTGATCGAGATTTCATGCCTGTCCTCGTTATCTGCAAGAATGAAGTCGATCAGAAAAAAATTGACGGAGCTAGAGTGATGACAAGCTTTTTCCTATGTTAAGTCTATGGGAGCTATTTGTTGCCATGGCAACCAGAGTTCCAATCCGATCTGCCCGAAAACAGTATGCAGCCTTTCCCCCTACCTGATAATGCTTCACATGAAATTTGATCAAGATTGGCCCACTGGTTCCGGAGATATACTTCTTTGAAAGTGTGGACGACGGACGCCGGCTCGTGGTATACTAATACCTCACATGAGCCTTCGGCTCAGGTGAGCTAAAAATAAGGTTTACCCCTGTAAACCCAAGGTTTACAATATAAAAGTGGGGTTCAAGGGGGTCAGAATTATAAAGGCCGGTTTTCGTGAAGAGTAGCTCAGTCAGATGCGTGTCTGACTGTTTATCACGACTCAGATTCGGTACCTGCCTGGTTCGCCAACATTCTTTGTGGAGATTGAACGTGAAATCTTTTCTACGGTCATTCTCTTCCTTCTGCTGATTCAAGAAGGACAGTTGTCAAGTTCTGGCAAAAGAATATGCTCTGTACTGTTTAACCGCATAGGAAAAAGCCTGCCCAGGAGAACTGACTTGCTCAATATGACCTAAATAGGGTTGAATGGATCGTTAAACTCCAAATCAAACAAACTATGGCTCTAGATAAAGCACATTTTTCATCTAAGAACGTATGTTGTTGATACTCACTTGAAGCGTCACAGCAAGGCCCTTCTAATGAGTACCAACAACGTATGTTTATATGCAGAAATAAGAAAAATAATTTGTGGATACCCCCTCTTATCTGGAGCTATGTTGACTAGTCCCTAGGAAGTTCCTCACACAGCCCCAGATAACAAATATCTAGGAATAATTAACAGCAACTCTGATGGCTCAGACCCCAATCGCCAGTTAAGCATGGATAATTTGACCTCATTCTTCTGTCCCTTCGAAATTCTTGAATCTTCCAATAATTCTCAGATGACATCACGAAAACACACCTATATAGTTTTGACCCTCTTGAACCCCATTATTATATAGTAAAACTGGGGTTTCCGGGGGTATACCTTATTTTTCTTATTTCTGCTCTAAAATATAGATTGTGGGTACTTTGAGCAGAAATAAGAAAATATCACAATTTTTAATCATAAAATTTTCATTTTTTCGGCGATAAAGGTGGCAATGTATTTGTATAGGCGTGTTTGCGTAATGACCAATACATGCACTTAGAAATGATTTACAGAAAATCTGGTGGCTCAGACACAAACAGCCTGTTTAGCATGGTTGATTTGACCTCATTCTTGAGTCCCTTGGAAGTTCTTCCCAGATCATCACGTGAACAAGTCCGTGAAATGAAGACCCCCCTAAATCCCACTTTATATAGTTAAACTGGGGTTTCCGGGGGTATACCTTATTTTTCTTATTTCTGCTCTAAAATATAGATTGTGGGTACTCGTTAGAACCGCCTCGAGGTGGCGGTTCTAACGAGTGCCCACAATCTATATTTTGAGCAGAAATAAGAAAAATATCACAATTTTTCATCTTAAAATTTTCATTTTTTCTGCGATAAAGGTGGCAATGTTTTTGTATAGGCGTGTTTGCGTAATGACAAATACAGGCACTTAGAAATGATTTACAGACAAGAATTCCACAGAAGGCTGCGTCGCACCTGCTGGGGGCAAAAGTCATAGAAGCCACAATCAGAATGTTGTTATTAATTAAGTAAATTTCTTAGCAGTTGATAGTTGATGTAAAATGTGTCAAAGTCACTGGACCAAAAATATAGGCCATGATCACCAGGTCAAGATATGTGTCAAATCAGTACAATGAGGAGAAGTACTATGCAAAGTTTGGTGGCTGTAGGCCATTTATTTTAGGACATATTGAACATTGACGTAAAAGTCGCTGGAGTGCTTAATATAGGTTAATGTCACCAGGTCAAGGTACCCACAGAGTAAGTAAATGTAGGAGAAGCACTATGCAAGGTTTGGTGGTTGTAGGCCTTATAGTTAAGAAGATATGGAATGTCGACCTAAAATGTGTTAAAGTCAATGGAGTGCAAAAAATAGGTCAAGGTCACCAAGTCAAGGTACCTGCATAGTCAGTACATCTAGGAGAACCACTATGCAAGATTTGGTGGTTGCAGGCCTTTTATTTGAGAAGATCTGGAGCATTGACGCAAATTGTGTCAAAGTCAATGGAGCGTAAAATATAGGTCAAGGTTACCAGGTCAAGGTACCTGCAGAATCAGTACATCCAGGAGCAGCATTATGCAAGCTTTGATGGTTGTAGGCCTTTTATTTGCAGAGATCTGGAACTTCGACATAAAAATTTGTCAAAGTCGCTGGAGCGTAAAATATAGGTCAAGGTCACCAGGTCAAGGTACCTGCAGAATCAGTACATCCAGGAGCAGCATTATGCAAGCTTTGATGGTTGTAGGCCTTTTATTTGCAGAGATCTGGAACTTCCACATAAAAATTTGTCAGAGTCGCTGGAGCCTAAAATATAGGTCAAGGTCACCATGTCAAGGTACCTGCAGAGTCAATACATCTAGGAGAAACACTATTCAAGATTTTATTGGTGTAGGCCTTTTATTTAAGAAGATCTGGAACATTGACGTAATTTGTGTCAAACTCACTGAAGCATAAAATATAGGTCAAGGTCACTGGGTCAAGGTGCTTGCCTAGTCAGGAGCTCAGGGTGATGTTTCATGAAAGGTTTGATGGTTGTTTAGTCTTATAGTTGATTACAATACAAACTTCGACGTAAATGTCAAACTTCGACGTAATGGTAAAAGTCACTGGAGCGCAAAAAATAGGTCAAATTCACCAGGTCAAGGTGCTTACAAAGTGAGAAGGTCTATGAGATGTTTCATGTAAGGTGTGATGGTAGCTGAGGTTTGTAAAATAAAAACTTTGACGTAAATGTCAAACTTTGACGTAATGGTCAAAGTCACTGGAGCGCAAAATATAGGTCAAAGTCACCAGGTCAAGGTGTTTATGAAGTGAGAAGGTCTATGAGATGTTTCATTTAAGGTTTGATGTTAGCTGAGGTCTGTAAATAAAAAGTTTGACATAAATGTCGAACTTCGACGTAAACGTTGAACTTTGACGTAATGGTCAAAGTCACTGGAGCGCAAAATATAGGTCAAAATCAGCAGGTCAAGGTGCTTACAAAGTGAGAAGGTCTATGACATGATTCATGTAAGGTTTGATGGTAGCTGAGGTTTGTAAAATACAAACTTTGACGTAAATGTCGAACTTCGACGTAATTGTTAACAGATGGACGCACGGACGGAAAATCGGACACCTATGTCGCACCCTGCTATAAGCAGGTGCGACAAAAATCTGGTGGCTCAGACACGAACGGCCAGTTTAGCATGGTTGATATGACCTCATTCTTGAGTCTTGAGTCCCTTGGAAGTTCTTCCCAGATAAAATAAAGAAACATTTTGCCCGATAAAACATTGATGGTCAGTCCAGCATTGCTGATTTGACCTCATTTTTCAAACCCTTTGAAGTTCTTCCCAGATAAAACATCTGAGGATAATTCATAGAAAAATTTTGATGGCTCTAACATTGTTGGTCATTTTACCCTGGCTGATTTGAACACATTCTTGAGTCCCTATGATATTCTTCCCTTAGCCCCAGGTAAGAAATATTTTGGGACAATTTTCAGCAATTTTGATGGCTCAAACAGAGCGTGCCGGTTTACAATGGCTGATATGAACTTAAAAGCTTTTCCAATAGGCGCAGATAAAAATATTTATCGATATTTTTTCTTATTTTGGGGTATTTTTTCTCATTTTATCTTGAAAATTATGTGTTGTATGAGTACTCATTAGCTCTTATCTTGCTGAATATTCATATAAGCCACTCCCATTTCTGTCCATCAACCAATCAAATTACTTGATGTAATATATTGCTACACATTCATAAACTGAATGCCAAACAGTGTAGATACTGATCAGATGGCTTCTTCAGAAGCCATCTGATCTGGATCTACACTGTTTGCAAAGATAGAGGTTGTCATGAACACCAAGATAAGGGCTAGAATCGCCTTGCTGAGGTCATTCTAATGAGCACACACATCATACCTTTTTTTTTAACCTTTACCACTCTCTAGGCTAATTCAGCAGATAACAAATTGTTCTTATTTTTCTCATTTTTTTTCCACAGAAAACAGGACTTGACATCTCATGCAAATTGCATGAAATGTCAAATCCTGTTTTCTAGAAAAAATAAGAAAATAATTTCAAAATGCCATCATTCTGTGGAAAAAAAAAAAAACAGCATGCAGAGCATTAAAGAAAACAGAAAAAATATCAGTAAGTCATCCTGATCTATTGCAATGTTTGTTTGTTTGTTTGATTTGAGGTTTAATGTCCCCGTCAACACTGAACAGGTCATTTTGGAGACGTTGCTTCCAATTTTGTGGGACTTTTACCCGACACTGAGATGAAATGACATCTCAAGCCCTGTCACCCAATGAAACCAATAGGGTTTATTAGCATGGACGGTTCGCCTCGCACCGCGGTTCCTGGACAGGCTTAGATCCTCTAAGCGGTTTACCAGTACTAGTGTGCGGGCGGATTCAGCTCTGCGTGGAAGCATCATGCAGCCCATATATTTCTTCAAGCCCCTATGGGCGGGGGTCGACATCTCATGCAAATTGCATTAAATGTCAAATCCTGTTTTCTAGGAAAATTAAGAAAAAATATTTCAAAATGCTGTCTGTGGAAAAAAAAATACCCAGCATGCATAGCATTAAAGAAAACAGAAAAAATATCAGTTACCGTAGTCATCCGGATCTATTGCAATGACATTCAATGACCAGGACAATGACACAGGAACATTCGTACACACACCTTTTGTTTGTGTTTTTTTATGAGAGAGAGAGAGAGAGAGAGAGAGAAAGAGACAGAGACTTTCTCACCTAGACATTCAGCAATATGAGCAGCATCTGTGCCTTCTATTGGGTCACATAACCTTGATACAACAGGGTGGACCTGGTGTGCTAAGTAGTATTTAGAATCTGAAACAAATGCACAAAAAGTGTCAATCCTCTTTATATTTATGTTCGATACAATGACAAAAATTCTTTTCATTACAAAAAGACGCCTATACAAATGCACTGTAAACTGTACCGCCGAAAGAAATGAGCTTTTTAAGATGCAACATTGTGATATTTTTCTTACTTCTGCTCTAAAATATAGATTGTGGGTACTCATTATAACCGCCTCATCGAGGCGGTCTAACGAGTACCCACAATCTATATTTTAGAGCAGAAATAAGAAAAATAAGGTTTACCCCTGTAAACCACAGTTTTACTATATAAAAGTGGGGTTCAAGGGGGTCAAAATGATATTTTTAATGTAAAATTAATTTTAATTAATAATATACCTACCCATCACTACAATTATAGCCTTTTCACCAGACGCAGGTCTGGGACAGTCTGACACAAAAAAAATTTAGCCAGAAATGCCACTGGCATGTCCCTTTTCCCGTGACCTCCCCATCGTTGAGTCCTGATTGGTCGCTGATGTCACATGACCTATCAGACCAATAGGCAGACGATACAGGTCACGTGACCGCGATTTTCGCGCCGAGAAGGTCATTATTTCTTTCAGGAAAACAAATATTTCAGGCGGGGCTGGGAGGCGGGACATACCATTGTAGTGATGGGTAGGTATATTATTAATTAAAATTAATTTTACATTAAAAATATCATTTTAATATCAAATATAACTACCCATCACTACAATTATAGCCTGAATTCAAAGCAAGTGGAGGGTTGGATGAAAAATAAAGTTACACATACCTAACTCCTCCAACCTTGGTTGTTTATACCCCTTTTAAAACCATCCAATGATGGTAACGTAAGAGAGTATCCACCATGACTGCAAGGGATCCAAATCCAAGTTCACAAGTGGAGAAGATAAATGGACAGGAACCGGAGTCAAAATAGAAGGTTCATACCTATTCAAACAGGCTAACAAACAACCAAGGAAAATAAAATCCCAAAATAAGTGCTGCTCATAATAGATTGAGAAGCTACTAAACTACCCAAGGAATGAGTACCACTACGAATGGGAACTAAGCTCCTTAGGTGAAGGGATGAAAAGTAGCGTTGGAACATCCATTACGCAGTAAGAAAAAAACATTCTGAAGAAAAAACGGAGTTCCAATATGCCCAAAATGTAGAAGGTTCTAACCTCATACTGTATTCTGAATGATAATAGGGCAGAAGTGAAATTAGCATATACTGGTAGAAGCTTTATCACTTTACAAATCCACTTTGCAATCAAGGATGGTTAGAAATATATCCAAAACCCCTTGATTGAAAAGAAAAAATTCTCATGATAATCTCGAAACGTTTTAAACGTTCTAATGTATACAAAAAATTCACATTAGCCTACGATCCACGAATCCTGGAAATGACAGGACAAATAATAGTTTCAGACAAGGTTATTTATAGCCTGAAACAAAAATAGGTTGAATGAGAAGAGAAGAAGAAGTCATTGTTCTTCTCATACCTGAAAACAACCCTCTGTAATTGGCAAAGCATGACTATAACTTCTACGAACTGAAGCAAATGTCAAATGAAATACAGCTTGACTATCAAATGAACAAAAGAAGCTGAATTCACCGGATCGTAAGGTGGTTTAGAAAAGACCACAACACTCATGCAAGATTCCATTTGGATTCAAAGTCCTGGAAACCTGTCGGCATAGTGAAAAAACCCCTTTAATAAGCTGGTGATGGTAGGGTTTAATGAAAAAGTGTGAAGCCGACTAAAATTTTTAACATGTTCGAGATTACTGATCTGTACCCTTCTCTTAGATGAAATAGAAATTGAAGGGTAGAGAACAGACAGAAAAAGAAATCCAGTAAAAAACCTCCCTAGAGGAATTGTCTGGATTTATTTCCCTTTTTCTACACCAACTAGAAAATATCTTCCATCTTCCAGAGTAAAACTTGAGAGTGGAGATCTTTCTATATTTGAAGATACACTCGGCAGAGAAACCAGAAAAGTGTCTACCTCTGGTTTGATTCCTGACAACATCTGGATGTGTAAGTAAAGCATTTCTGGATTGAAATGGAATGCTTGACCCACACCTTTTAGATATTTGATATGGAACTACTGGAAGACTGGTTGCAAGTCTTGAGACTAGGCTCAGAATGACTAAAAAACCAAGATCTCTGAGGCCATAGGAGGCGTAATCAGAATGGCTCGGCTTTTGGACGCTTGAATTTTTACCTAGAACTAGAGGAATTCAGTTGAATGGTGTAAACGCATATGTAAAAGATTCCCCCAATCTAGAGATTTTAAATCAACTGCACGTTCCAGGTGATCTGAAACTTGAAACACAAAGGAAGTTGATTGGAGAACCGAGTTGTTTGGACATTTGATTAAAAAGGCCCAATAAAGGTTCTCTCCATTTGAGAAAACGCCCTGTAGAGAACGGATGGTGAACTGGTCTATAGGGGCGATCCCAATGACATAATCTGCCCTGGAGGTGTCCGACAAGGATAGACATACCTTCCTGAAGACACCAAGTTATAATCTTCCATGTAAAAGCCAACAGGGAAGAGTAATGAGTCACTCCCTGATAAGTAGAAAAAACTACACTATTCATTTGTCTGGAGTAACAATAATGAAGCTGTTCCTCAGTTTGGAGCTATGAAGAACTGATAAACCAAGGAAATTTTTCTGAAGTTTCAGAATGTTTATACACATATACATATATACATACATATACGCATACACACACATATATATATATATATATATATAGCCCCGCCTAATATAGGCCCCACGTTCCCTGAACAACTAATCCCTGAGGTTCGAAGTGGGAAACCAACCTGAAAGGCTGGCATGCGAAAAAACAAATAGGGAATAGTCTCTAAAAGAGGAGACCCCATTTGATACTGAGGGATTCATAAATCGTAGAGAGCAATCTTGATAATGGAATTTATTGCTCCTTTAGACCGTATGGTATTTCCAGAGATAATATTAGCAAAAATAAACTGGAAAGGTCTAAGATGAGATTGTCCAGGGAAACTGGATCCAATTACTAAGTTCTAAAAAGGAGAAACAAACCCCTGACATAAATGGAAAGTTTTTCGGGGCGTGAAAAAAAATTTGGAGAAGTATCTTTGAGGTAGAGTCAATTTCAACTTCTCGATAAAGTGTATGAAATCTAAATTCACAATAACCTGTACACGTTAGGACAAGGTATGATAAACAGTATCTGTAAAAATGATGACAAAACCCATCATCGGAACACTACACGAGATTGGGGCCTAATTCTATGATGAGAGTTGCTTAATTAATTTCCATTAAGTTGGTGAACAGGGAAAACATTGATCCGTTGACAAATCCAACAAAGGAAAGGCAACGGACTGATACACAAAAATTCCATCCAAGGTTAAACAAAGGTATTTGCGTAATGACCTATGGATGGAGATGTGAAGGCTAGCGACCTTTAAAAATACGGAAATCGTCCCCGAATTTGGGAAATTTGACCTGACTAATCGAGGACGAAGTTTCCATTTTGAGACGATCGACTCGCATCATCTTGTTAAGTGTGAGAAGTCGATGATGAGTCGATTTTCCCATTTTCTTCTTTTCTTTTCATTGATCCGTTGACAAATCCAACCAAGGAAAGGCAACGGACTGATACACAAAATTCCATCCAAGGTGAAAAGAAAGAATTTGCGTAATGACCTATGGATGGAGATGTGAAGGTAAGCGTCCTTTAAAACTACGGAAATCGTCCCCGAATTTGGGAGAATTGACCTGACTAATCGAGGACGAAGTTTCCATTTTGAAATGATCGACTTGCATCATCTGTGTTAAGTGTGAGAACTCGATGATGAGTCGATTTTCCCATTTTCTTCTCGAACAGAAAGATCCGCCTGTAGAAGCCTGGGGAAAGGAGAAATTTTTCTACTTACACGGCTTTCTTTTGGAGAAGAACCCTTCCTCTTCCAATAAAAAGATTTCTTTTCTTAATACTATTTACCAGAAATAGTATTTGCATGTGAGAAAGAGAAAGGATTCCTAACGAACGCAATCCAGTAACCCTTTCTCACAACTCATAAAACTCAAAAAATATTTAATAAAAGAAGCCAAGGCTTGATAGAACTGAAATAGCTCGGCTCCTACTGGGAGAAGATGAAGAGGAGGGGAAGGAAGAAAGTCATTTGTTAGACTTGTGTCTTCCTCTATTGGGAGATTTCGTTCCAGTCCGACCTCTGGAACGAAAGGACCGTGTACCCTGATCCGAGAATGATCTATTAGTAGACAAGGACTGATTGAGATCTTCTAGTCGAGGGTGATAAGCACTTAAAAGTCATCGGAAGTAGTCGAAGAGCGTCTCTTGGTTGCGGTACCTGTACTTGATACGCTCTCCGAAGACTTCAAAAAAGACGAGTGCCCACGGTCTTGAAGCTTGATTCTGAAAACGTTGGGAAGACATGGTCCGCTTATAGTTTTAGAATCAAGAGGCGCTGAGGCTCTAAGTTTTCATTTACTATGCTCAGTAAAAACTGAACCAGTTATCAAGAGCAGAGTTGCGCCAAACATGCAACATGGTGGTAGACAGCCATGGCATGTGAAAAAATGACCGGGAAATAAACAAAAGCATTAGAATAGCAGCTATATGGTCGGAATGCTCTTGTTTGAAGGCAAAGTGGGTAGAATTAGAATACCAGTCATAATGAGAACCCACTTAATAATAGTCCTGGTAAGAAGCTCCAATGTTAGAGCGTCGAAACAGGAAGTAATGCCAATTTCCCTGACGTCATATATACAGAGTCTGAATCTGGGTAGAATTTTGGAATTTCATAAGAACAAAAAATTGATGTTTTTTGTTGTTGGAACCAATGTTCCAAGTTCTTTACGCACGAGTGCCCCCGGTCTTGAAGCTTGATTCTGAAAACGTTGGGAAGACATGGTCCGCTTATAGTTTTAGAATCAATAGGTGATGAGGCTCTAAATATGTCCTTCTCATAATCGCTAATTAGTAAAGACGAAAAAAGACTAACCTCTGAGTATTGATATATCCCCAGAGGATAATTCACTAGGCCCAGATTCAGCTCTAGGGGCAAAACACTCGAGGCTCAATTAAACTTCCCCAGTGTTAGGCCCTTTATTGTGTATCGTGCACTGAACATGCGAAATTGCCGAATCAAAATTGAGCATTCAAGGAGCCGTGCCTAAAACGATCAAGGCCGAATCGACCCAAGGCCGAATCGACCCAAGGCCGAAACGACCCACCGAAATAGGCCGAATCGATCCAGGTGCAAATTCGGGTCGAAAACGACCCAGGCCGAAACGACTCCGTACCGAAACGTGTCGGACTCACTTGCAATAGTCACGGTATTCCAATAAACGACGCCCAAGTCTGTATGTTTTACAAGGGAAAACAATCCAATTTAATGATTATGATAACAAAAATTTATCATAATAAGAGGAAAGAAGCATATGACCAAGGTAAACTAAGTACCGAAGGTCCGGAAAGGTTACCCGATAAAAACCGGGATCGGAACCGTACCAAAATTCGTATGTAACATGGATTCGGAAAAAATTTTTGGGCATAGGTTCCCCGCACCCCGGAGTCCCCGCAATTATGAGCAGGGTCTCTACGGGGCGGTCGACGAACCTATCCTAGTCAACCCAGGCCCAAATGGGAGGAGGGGACATAGACTGGCTCATCTTGATTCGGCAAAGGTGACCCACACGAATTGGATGGATTCTGTTTAGAAGATACTATAGAAAGGCCACAAAGGGACCTGAATATTATCCATCTGCATCGTGGGATTTATAAGTGCTAAACGAAGACGGGTCTTGCACATGTTCAAAACTAAATTAATGCTGAGAATTTTTATTCAGCGATACAACGTCTTCCGATACCGGAAGTGGAAGGAACACGCACAAAAACCGTCCTCTTTTCTGGCAATTTAAGTTTCCACAACGCCGACTTCTATTAAAACATTACCAGGAATAATACGAGCGTATACCCTGGCACATAACATGAAAAGAAGTGTGGTGCTTATCAAAAACCAAAAACGGTTGATCACATGATAAACAAAACTTCCAAGTGAAAATTCAAAATGGCGGACAACCACTACACATGTAATGTCGGAAGAAACACGCGAAATAAAGTCTCTAAGAATTTCGGAATAAACAGTAAGCTTAAAAAACCTAAGTACGTTGTGGAAACTCAAGGTAAGTGCAAAATCAAAAAAGAATAAAACACTTATCCGTTTATTCATTCTTCCATGGAATGTAGTTTGACGACCTATCCCAAGCAAGTCTGAAAAAATAATGACCTTCTCGGCGCGAAAATCGCGGTCACGTGACCTGTATCGTCTGCCTATTGGTCTGATAGGTCATGTGACATCAGCGACCAATCAGGACTCAACGATGGGGAGGTCACGGGAAAAGGGACATGCCAGTGGCATTTCTGGCTAAATTTTTTTTGTGTCAGACTGTCCCAGACCTGCGTCTGGTGAAAAGGCTATAATTGTAGTGATGGGTAGTTATATTTGATATTAAAATTATATAAGCGTGTTTTCGTGATGAATGACTGTTTCAACGGAACATCTCCTTAGCTCAATATGAGATGGTCTAATGAAGATATTAAAGACATCAAGAAAACACGCCTATATAATTCTGCCCCCTCTTAAACCCCACTTGTATACAGTAAAACTGGGGTTTACAGGGGCAAACCCTAATTTTCTTATTTCTGCTCTAAAATATAGATTGTAGGTACTCGTTAGAACTGCCTCAATGAGGCAGTTCTAACCTGTACCCTCAATCTATATTTTGAGCAGAAATAAGAAAAACATCACACTTTTTCATCTTATTTTTTTTTTTTTTTTTTTTTTTTGAAGATAAGGTGTACAATGTATTTGTATAGGCATGTTTTCGTAATGATTTTGCATTTTAATACTCCAATATACTATATTCTGGATAGTTGTTAGAATTGCCTCACAACATTTGTTCCGTGGATAAATATGGAGAAAATGGCTCTTTATTGGCTAATGTAACACTACATATCCAGGAAAAGAGGGCCACATGGAAGATTAGTACTAGTACTAAATGTGTTACCCTCTATAAATAAGGTTGATTATTATCATTATTATTATTTATAGAGGCAAATGCTGGGCAACATGAAGTTGTAATAACAAGGGTTATTTGTTTGATTTTTTGGTTTGATTTGAGGTTTAACGTCCCCGTCAACACTGTATATGTCATTTTGAAGACGTTGCTTCCAATTTTGTGGGATTTCAAACTGACCCTGAGATGAAATGACATCTCAAGCCCTGTAGCCCAATGAAACCAATGGGATTTATAAGACTCGCACCGCTATACCTGGGTAGGCCTAGATTCTCTGAGCAGATTTCCAGTACACGTGTGCTGTCGGTTTCAGCTCTGCCTGGAAGCATCATGCAGTCCATTTATTTCTTCAAGCCCTAACCGGCGGCCAAAGGGTTATCTGTATGTCAGTTTAATAAATAAAACTAAACTTTCTTATTTTAACCTTATATGCACTGATCTCCTTGATGTGATGTTTTTAGAACAAGTTAACTCGTGATCCTCTTAAGGGGAAAGGGAACACCTGGCAGATTTTTCCGCGATTTTTCAAATGGAGACAACTTTCTGGACTTCCTATTCGCTTTTCTATAAGCCCTGTCCCACTGAAAAGGGGTCTACTCTTAAAGGAAAGAATTTGCTCCTCAGGAGCAAATTCTTTCCTTAAAGAGTTGACCACTATTGATATGGGAGACAAAAATACTTTTTCAGGAGTTGCCTCCCATTAAGGTGTTCCCATTACCCAGATGTGCCTTTTATATAAGCCTTAAACAACCAATCCATAAAAGAAATCTGCAAAAGGCTATGTCATGGCTGCGATTGTAGTTATTGAGACACAAAAAGGTACAGAATGTGTAGAACAAACAAGAGGGCCATGATGACCCTATATCGCTCACCTGTGTACCAGATAATCATTAGTGATATTTAGAAAAAAAGAACTGTACAGAAAGGCAAGACATGTTTGTTTACCTGATAGATATAAATGTCTTCATAGATCCAGGGTGGTCAATATACTTGTACATCAGTTGAACCAGTTGAACTCTTCAGGATGAAATCTTGAAGGGCAAGATGTAGAGTATACACAAGACTTCTTGAATCCATGCAGTTAGTCTTTGTTCATGATGTAGTCATAATTTGACAAAGAAATCAATATCTGTAGCTATGATTTCCTTTCGACACAGTGGTTTTCAACAGTATTGCATGGGATGACAAAATTAACATAAGAAACACTGATGATCTCAAATAGCTGCATCCATGTCAAAAAAGAGAGGCCAAAGCCTGCTTAGTTCTATCCAGACTGTATCTTTGACTTTTACTCAGTCTCACTGATGTATACGGCCCATATTATAGATTAAGTTATCTTTATATCATAAACATCTTGGTTGTTACATCTATCTTAAACCCACAAAGAATTAATTCTGTTACAGTGGGCATAATTATAATAAGGCATAAACTAAGACACACAAACATATGTAGAATCTATGTTGTGATATGTGCCAGAAAGGCATCTTTAGGTGCACAAAATAAAGAACAGCTAAAAATAATGTGAGTCATTTCTATGCATAGAAAGCAGATGCATCACCTTATTCTCTTGATCACCAATAAATAAATTACTGACCTTGCAAGTATGTAGAAAATTGTTACTTAAATCTTTTTGAAGAAAATCTGTTTTTAGCCTTTATAAGTAACAACAAATTTACATGTAAAATTATTGTCAATGTTGCAAATAAGAAAATAATAAAATATTGACAAAAATTCAAAATACTGCGATAAACCTTTCTCTAAGAACAACAGATTTACATGTCAAAACAGTGTTGCAAATAAGAATACAATATAGTATGTTATTTGGCAGAATTCAGAATATTGTGAACAAAAGGCCCCAGGCCAAGTGTCCCCCCATCTCTGAAATGTCAGTATGTGGTGAATATGTCTATAACATATGTCATAAGCCATGTTTAGGGAATTTAAAACCATTTCAACAGACTATTTCTTTTAAATTTTCCTAAAGTTGTAAGGAATAAATTTACAGAGAAAAAAATGAACTCCAAAACTGTAAGACAAAGGACCAAAACCCCAGGAAAATTCAGTAATCAATTGAGCACAACCGCAATAGAATATGATCATCTTCAGGTCATGGAACAAAAAATGGCAAGTTTCATCCAAATCTGGTGAAAACTGTAGGAGGAGTTGAGACAAGAACTTCTGTTGATAACATGGCTTAGACTGACAAAGTGCAATGATGCTGGTAAAAATCAATCAGGCACAACCTCCTTAAAATATGATCATTTTCAGGTCATAAGAACAAAAATTGAGAAGTTTCATCAAAATCTCTTGAACACTGGGAGGAGTTGCGGAGACAAAAACTTCTGTTGATAAAATTGCTAAAACTGACAAAGGGCAATAACTCTGGTAAAAATCAGTCTAGCATGACCTCGATAGAATATGATCATCTTCAGGACATGGGAACAATAACTGGAAAGTTTCATCAAAATCCCTTGAAAATGTAGGAGGAGTGGCAGACAAACCGACTGATGGATGGACGGTGGACGGATGGACGAAAACCGTTACTATAGTCCCCCTCGACTAACGTCTGGGGAAAAATGGACAGAATGTACATTGTAAGTCAATTCTTCCCCTGTCAAGTGTCTGGTCAGATGTTTAATATGAAGGTAGCAAATGTTTGGAGATAAGTAAAGAATTAATATTTTTTAATTATTCTGCAATACATCTAAGAACTAAGATAATAACACCCTTGCAACATAATGCATTTTTTGAATTTTCAAAATAGCTACTTATTTTATGAAAATCCATGATATTTTCCTTATTTATACTGCAAACACAGGTGGCGGGTGCTAGTTAGAACCACCTCATTGAGGCAGTTCTAATGAGTACCCACAACCTATGTATTGGAGCAGAAATAAGAAAAATAATGTATACCCCTATAAACCCCAGATTTCTCAATATAAAGTGGGGTTTAAGGGGGTGTTTATTTCACGGGCTTGTTCACGTGATGTGAATCCAGTTGAAGAGTATAATTAATATTAACCAAAGGTACATCAACAGCATCCATGTAATATGACATCATAAAAATATACATACATACAAGTCAATCTTTGAAACCTCCACTGTATCAACAGACTATCAGATGCTTTATAATCTTCAAAATTTTTATGCCAACAGAAAATGTAGTTTCATCTTGTGCACATAAATTCTAAGAAAAAAGGTTGAAATCATACTCAAAAATATTTTTTAATCTACTATAAAACTGGTAAACCAAATAAAATATTAAATATTATTAAGGTCCTTTAAGATTAAACTTTTATTTTTCCATGTTGTTTTCTCGAGATGTCCTATTTCTCACTTCTGACTGGAAAAAGAGGACCTATTCCATTAGAATAATGCATCCATATATGTAATGCTTTCAGTCATGATAGAAAAAATAGCATTTTTGAATGAAAATTTATATATTTTTCTTATTTCAGCTTCAAACATAGATCATTTAGAGAAACACCTCACTGTCTATGTTTCGAGTAAGAAAATGGTAAAAATATGTATAGAAAATAAAGAATAGCCCTGTAAACTCCACTCTTCTCTATATAAGGAGTTTTACAGGGGTGCTCATTTCCTGATATCTGTAAGTGGTGGCCACCCAAATCTTGCCAAACCACCAGCAATATCTACCTTTAAAAAGGTAAATACAGCATTTTATGTGGTGGGTGAGTGCACTGAAAAGTAGCATAAAAATACCTGACACGATTTCCAAGTTGTTATGCAAAAAGTGTGGTACTTATGATCTGGCCAATAGATTCCTCTGTTTCAATTTCACCAAAAAAAGCAACCTTAATTTGAGAGACTGGTTTTATATATTTAAAATTATGCAGGTGAAAAGTCTTCAACTATGTGGATTTCATGTGCAAAAAGACTATTTTGTGATCTGACCAGTATGTTTCACATGTTCCAACTGCACCATCAACATATGAAAAATCAACATTAGAAAATACCAAATCAAGCGTTGTCATATGATCTGTGGTACATTCTTTTATAAGCATTTTGCATGAAAACTTATCACTTAATTTCTTAACAATGCTATGTTTCAGCAAAACATTAATATTGAAATCTCCAATTATCATCAATGGCTTTGATGGGGTCAAATATGGAATAAGTTCTTTGTTCAGACAAGAGAGAAGATTACTGTCAGACATTTGAGGTGACTTATACAAAAATACGATCTGACTTTCAATCGAGACATGCCTTGCAGTTATCATAATAAATTCTAATGTATCTGAACTATACTTTCTCTTCTGTATAATAATGATATCATCTTTGACATAAACTGCTAATCCATGAGGAGGTCTTTTGCAAGTACTGTATCCAATTTGGTCATTTCTTGTCAAACAATAGCCTTCTATTACATAATCACTATCATTATCAGGCTGATGTAGTCGTGTTTCTGCTAATCCAAATATGTGCATTGACAACAGATTTTTGTCATGTCTAACATCATCAAAATGAAGATTCAAGGATCTACAATTATTGAAAGCAACTTTGAAATGCGAAACTTGATCTATCAATTCTAAAGATGTATCACACAGCTGAAGCATTGCTGTTTCATGCAATCGCTGCATTTCTGTCTTCACCTGATCATCAACTTGTAATGCTTTCTCATTGAAGTTAAGGATCTGAAGCTTCTCAATTGACCTTACCCTGCTGAGTGCTACATAGTGTAAATGTGGAACTTTGCGAGTTTTACGTTGTGATAAGTCAATAACAACTCTTTCAAGGGTACTACCTTGTGCTCTATGTACTGAACGCCCTGCAGAAGGTTGCAAAGGGAATTGAACTCTCTGAAAGGTCTTTCTGTTGTAAGTAAATGACCTGTTGACATCAAAAATTGGTGTCCAATTTTCATCAATATTGCTATGATACAGTCCCCTGTTTTTGTATTTGATTCTTGTTTCCATTCCTGCTTTTTTGTCATCAAACTGGACCCAAATTATGCTTGGACGTCGTGTGGTTTGTAGTTTATACTCAATAAACTTAACTACACATGATGCTCCATTTGCTAGTCCATCTTCTGTTTTTATGTTTATTGTTAAATCATAAATCATGTCAACAACAACTGTTAACGAGCAATGTAAATTTGCTGTTTGGTTTGAATCTGTTACATTCTTTAGATTCTTGAGTGCACAGTCTATCTTTTCTTTAGATAACTTAGGTGAGACATATGTATCCATGCATGGTATTTCAACCTTTTCTGTTGCCATATTTCTTATAATTTCATCATTAAAAACATGCACGAAATAGTTTTCTGCAAAGAGGTGAGGCGCATTTTTCTGATACTCAGTATCTTTTTTAGTTACTTCACATTGCTTAAACCTATTCTTGTCTTCAGCAGTCAAGGCATTGATCCTTAATCTATTTAACAATTCTGCAAATTCAAGGTCATCTTTTTGTCTCATAATTTCTGTTAGTTCAAACATAGTAAATAAGTCTTTCCAGAGATTTTGTGATAAAGCAGCTGCATCATGTTTCATGTCATTAAATATCCAATCACCACTCACTGGTTTCAACTGATAAAGATCACCAACAGCAATAATGCTAACACCACCAAAAGGCGTTCTTGTTCCTTTCAATGCTTGAAGTCTCTGATCAATAAAATTCAACATAGAATTACTAACCATTGAAATTTCATCAATAATCACAACTGACAAATCACGGTATTTTGATCTAAAGGTATTCAGACTGTCACAGGTTAATGTTTGATCCGATTGCTTATACTTTTGTTTAAATGCAGATGAGATGGTAGAACCATTAATATTAAATGCTGCTTTTCCTGTAAATGCACAAAGAAGAACCTTTGTGTGATCCGCATCTTCTCCTTCTTTCAGATTTAATATTCTAAACAAAGTCTGATACAATGCTCGAATAACTAGACTTTTTCCAACACCCGCTCCACCAGAAAGAAATGCATATAAGGGGGCATCTTTTGTTTTATTCCAGTGAATCACATGATAGTAAAACTGTTTTTGTTTACTATTTAAACACTGCAGGAGCTTTCTGTAATCAATATCTGAAAGAATATTTTCATTCACATCAATTTGAGGTGCAGAAACGTAACATCCAATTTCAGTCCCTATATCATAGTCTCTATGCTCAATTCTATCAGGATTAAAATATATAAACTCTTCAGACTGAATTGGTTCAATTTCAGCATCATCACCTTCAACTTGTTGTGTACTTGGAGCAATATCATCGAATGCATCATATTCAATTTCTGCTAAATCTCTTGCTAATTCCAACTCTTCAGCATAATGTTCGTAAGTGGAACATTTATGATCTATCACATGCTTCATTGACTCATAGTGTTCTTTATATGTTCTAAAAGTTCCAAGTAAGTCAGTCTCTTCATTTCTCCATGGGTGAAAAAGTAGAAGTTTCTCTCTATAATAGTTCTCTTCATCTGTTTTGCGATTGAATCTCACATACCTTATTATTTTAGAATTACGACATCGTTTGATTTTTATGCCATTCTTTAAAGTTAAAATAGTTTCACCATCACCAAAGCATTCTTCATCTGACACTTCTGCATCTTTCTCATAATCTTGCTCCTCCTCATCTCTACTATCATTATGTCCATCTGGGTAAATGACTTCTAACTCAGACACATAATCGGCTAAGCAATACTTTTCCAATGGTTTGGGACTCTTCGAGTATCTTTTAATTTTATTGTCTGACATTATATCTGTCGAGTCTGCCGGCAATTCATCAAGTACTGACTTTGGTTTCAGTAACTGTACTCTCTGGGTTGGAAGTGACGTATTTATGAAGACAACACTCCTTGAACTTTTAGTCAATGGCATTTGCAGTACCAAATAAACTGCCTCTTGTGCACTTACTTCAACACTGTTTGAAAACACATTTCCAATATGTCTAACTTGTCTTTTGAGATCCATATTGCCATTCCTTGCTTCTTTTGCAGCTGCATGCAACAAATTACTCATCCCTCTTTGAGATTTACTAATGTATGAAACTATATACATGGCACAAGCATATGGATCTAACACAAATTGTATATCAATGTTTGCCTTCCAAGCTTTTAACACACTATCATTGTACAAATTTACACGGATTTCACTTGGTTTTCTTTTCAAAAACACTTTTGAAGAGTTTAAAGAACTTCTGATACATTTAATATATTCTTCCTCACTCATTTGGACAACACTTGTCAGAAACTCCTCATAAGACATATCATATCCATCTTTCTTACTGTTCATTGTTTTCTGTAAGTTTTGGTACAATTTATAATACTTGTCTTTTTCAGTTTCGAGAGGCTGTAAGACCATAGTTTTGGAAAGAGGTGGCAAAGGATAACCAAATCGACAGATTTTATCTTCTCGTTTTCTACATGTTCTAGAATGTTTGTGAATTTGAAGTTCTATTAAATGACGAAGATGTGAATTATCTATAGAACATTTCAAATACTGATCCACATAAGCAGCCAACACTACATCCGAATCAACATTGAATTTTGGTGCATTCTGTACCCATACAATCATATGAATATGTGGCGATCCACGTTGCTGAAATTCCACTCTAAAAAAGTAATCAACAACTTTTCCAAGAGGTTCATGCTCACTCTTTAGAACTGTGTTGATGAATTCTTTAACTCTATGCTCGAAATATCTAGAACAAGTGACTGGATCCGATTGAATAAGTTTTATCTTTTGTTCCCATGCCAAGTTTTCAATTTGATCATCAGTGTAGTTGAAATTTTTATTTAAGGTAGCTAGCATTTTCAAAAGCTCAATCCATCTTGTATCAGCCGAGGACAATGACATAAACCAAGTTGGCAAACCCAACTGACGAATCATAGCATAAACATCTTTTTTTCTAGATTCTAAATATGCTGGAGAATTTCTTAGCTGTTTAAACAAATAGTAACCTTCATCATTTTTTACAATACTGTCAATACATTCTGAGTTTCTTGCTTGTACAGCAGTAATATTATTTGTTCCCGTTTGACACCTTCTAACAGCAAGGTTTGCTTTATCGTTCAGTTGCTTCATTTGTATTTTTTTCAGTTTAAAAAATATATTGGGTACACTGTTAGCAGCACGCCTATCTTGGCTTCTCAATTCCCATTTTGCAATATCACTATAATGTACAGGCACTTTTCTATCATCATTATCTATGCGCCTCTGCCCACAAAATATGGTTGGAAAACAAAGATATTCTGAATCTTTATCTTGAAATATACTGAGTGGCCTTTGACCTTCTCCAGGAGCAAATGTGAATGTAGAATTTCTGTTTTCAAGATCTGCATCATCCAATAGAGTGTCAATATTTCCCACATTTTCTTGTGCGATTTCTTCTGCATCTGAATCATACAGTTCTTCGACATGAGGTGTGTTATGATTTGAAATATCATCATTCTTTTCTAACTGATCGTTTGGATAATTGTTACACATTTCACTAACAACACCATCAAAATCAATAATATCATACTTTGAACATTCTTTTGTACACAACTCAAAAAAATTATGTATAACCTCAGCTTGGTTCTGATTACATGGACTATCCTGAAGACTTTCATCTAAAACACCATCAGAATCATCATTATTTGTTTCAGAGCAGGTTTTTTTTTGTGATTCAAAAAATGCATGCAGTGTTTCATTACTTTCTTCTGTGATTCTCTGTAACCACTGCTGGTCTATTTCAACATTTGCGTTTTTGTACAATTCACTACCACTCATTAGCCAATGCAAAGCACAAAGCACATGATATGGTCGAACATTTTCTGAGAAAACATATGACTTAAATGACATCTTCTTCTTTAATTTCACTGCAACTGTAACATTTTCATCAAAAGGCCTAGGTAAAGCATTTACAACTGGTTGAATGTCAACAGGTACATTAACAACATTTCCTTTTACTGATAACTGGCGACCTCTAGGTAGTTCTCTCATCTGCATGAATGGTATACGTAAAGCAATAAGGCGTTCTTCAAGTGGAAACAGCTCCAATTCTTTTGGTTTTGGTGGCCACTTCATTCCGTTTACAACAGACAATTTTGGGACTTTACCACACTTAATATTGTCTTTGCATGTACAGCATATCCATTCTTCTTCATTGACTGATTTCACCCCTGTTAAGTAATTTTCCTTGTCTTTAGAAACAAATGTTATAGCTTTTGATACAGACTCTTCAAACCATGTCTGTTGACAACAACTACATATATAGACAGGTCCAATTGATATATTCTTGTGAAACTTTTCAATACAAACATCAATATCACTACCACATTTTCTGCGCTTTCTGGTTATATTTTCAGCTTGTGAAAAGGATGGATCTTTACGCTTGGTAGCTTTTCTTTTACAGTCTATAATGTTTTCAGCTTTTTTGTTTCTTTCATTCAATCTCCATTGTTGTTTTGCAAACCTTTCTTGTTCTAATATGTATGCATCTGACCTTGCCTTCCTCTTTGACCGATTTTGTATTTCAATTTCTTTTTGTTTGAATTCATGGCATTCTCGAGATTCTTTTTTCTTTTCACATTCCCATTTTTTGTATTCATCTATCAATCTTGCTCTTCTCTGACATGCTTTTGTCATAACTTTGTCTTTTCTCCGGTATTCTTCTGATTGTCTAGCACTCTGCTTAGATTTGAGTGAAAATTCTCTATCCTTTTTTTGGTATTCTTCAGATTGTCTAGCAATCTGCTTAGATTTGAGTGAATATTCTCTATCTTTTTTTTGGTATTCTTCAGATTGTCTAGCAATGTGCATAGATTTGCGTGTATATTCTCTATCTTTTTTTTGGTATTCTTTAGATTGTCTAGCAATCTGCTTAGATTTGAGTGAATATTCTCTATCTTTTTTTTGGTATACTTCAGATTGTCTAGCAATCTGCTTAGATTTGAGTGAATATTCTCTATCTTTTTTTTGGTATTCTTCAGATTGTCTAGCACTCTGCTTAGATTTGAGTGAATATTCTCTATCTTTTTTTTGGTATTCTTCAGATTGTCTAGCAATGTGCATAGATTTGCGTGTATATTCTCTATCTTTTTTTTGGTATACTTCAGATTGTCTAGCACTCTGCTTTGATTTAAGAGTATAATTTTTGTCTTTTACCTTGAAGTTAGAGTCTTGCCTTCGTTTCTGCATATAAACTCTCATATATTCTTTTCTTTCTGCTGCGTTTTTCTTATTTATCATAATTTCTTTGTTCCTAATATTTTGATTTTTAGTTATCTTTGTTCTTATTCCTGTCTTCTCTTCAAGTTTATGCTTTTGATCCTTAAAGTATTTTCCAATAAGTGTTTCATGATTTCCAATGCTTGAATCAGCAAAAAAGTCTTCTCTTCCATGTGCATGACTCGTATGGCTTTCAGACACCTTTCTTTTGTATGTTACAGATTTCCAAGCATAGTCACGTGAAGTGTCAGTATCACACTCTGCATGATTTTGAATATCCAATACACTGTTATGCTCAAGATTAGATAAGTCAAAGTCTACAGGAAGAATTTCAAACTGTGTGGAAATTGAAATCATCATACTTTCAAACAACGCATATAAAAATGCAACAAGATCATCTAAACAATTGAAAGCAGCTAGTAATGATTTTCCATCTGGAACAGATAACCCATTGAAACCATGTGAATGTGAATCAAATATAAAGTATTTGCAATCTCTCTTGAACACAGAGGTACAAATAGAACCGATCATTAATAAAACACTTGAAGAACATTGTAAAGTAGTATACAATGCTTGGTGAAGAGTAGGTAAATTGGTACTGACAAACTGTTCTGTGCAAAGACCTGTCACAACTGGAGATGTTTTCACAACAACTTCTTTGTTTAAAATTGAAACTGATCTTGGAAGTTCATCAAAGCAAAGTAACTTACTTCTGAATTTACCTTTTGTCTTTAATTCATCTATGATCTTATTATACAGACAATCTCCAGCTAAAAGAATGCTGTCTAGATCTGTACTACAAGAAATATCTGCGTATGTTGCATATATTAATGAACAAAGTGCATTTGCAGTGCATTGACATCCTCTGGACTCACTGCTAAATATTTCAGAACCTTGGTGAAAAGATCCCAGTTCAAATTTGACAGAGTTAAATGGACCATTAGAAGGCTTCCATAGCATTGTATCAGTTTGTTCTGTTAAAGGAAAGGCAGTGTACATAATTTCTTCGTCACTTTGTGTAGAGCTTGACAATACAGTGTTTGTAATCTCTTTTGGTGACTGGATTTTGGTATTTTGTACTAGCTGTATTCTGCTGATATCATTGTAATCTATTCTTTGCAAAACTTTGGAATTTCTTACTCGTTTTGTTTTAATATCTTTTTCATTTGTACATTGCAAAACTGAGGCAACAGATTTTTCCATATCTTTGTCAATTGTACTTTTCATATCTTTGTCAATTGTACTTTTCATTTCTTTGTCTTTTGTACTTTTTATAACTGAAGCATCAGATGATACGCTGAGGCAGGTCATACCCACATCTGAAGTATCTAGAGACCCTGCGTCAGATGACACTTTGGGGCAGGTCATACCCCCATCTGACAAACTATCTGACCCTGGCACAGATGTCCCCATCGCTGCAAGCGATTGGGGCTTAGATCCTCCATGATCTGTGAGGGGGGTCAGGCCCACATCTGCGAAAAATAACCCGGGGCTGCTACCATCAGCCCTCATCACTGTCTTTGCCAACGACTTTTTCCAGTTTTTCTTACGTGGCATGCCTCAACCTGAAATATACAGAAGTAGGTGTCATCTTTAAATGGAAATAGATATTTAAGGGGAACTGGTATATATATATATGAAACTTATTCTAAATCATGGTTATACTAGATGAGTTTTTGTAAAACAAAATGTTGTTTTTTTTTCACTGGTTCTAAGTAATTTAACAGGGAAATCAGTAAAACAATATGATAGCTCTCCATCCGAGTCTAACTGTTGGTTTTCTTTTGCTCCAGCATTTCAGTGGTTTCTTGCTGTCAAGTCCTCACCATTGTTTCATCTCTGTGGTTGTTCATTTCTTTTTGTGTTCAAGGAGATGTTGTCTGCCCCTGCCCATAGGGGCTTGAAGAAATATATGGGCTGCACGATGCTTCCACGCAGAGCTGAATCCAGCCCGCACACTAGTACTGGTAAACCGCTTAGAGGATCTAAGCCTGTCCAGGAACGGCGGTGCAAGGCTCATAAACCCTATTGGTTTCATTGGGCAACAGGGCTTGAGATGTCATTTCATCTCAATGTCGGGTAAAAGTCCCACAAAATTGGAAGCAATGTCTCCAAAATGACCTTTACAGTGTTGAAGGGGACGTTAAACCTCAAATCAAACAAACAAAACAAAATCAAGGAGATGTTGAACTGATGAGTTAGGAGGCCTTCATGCGGACTGAACAAATTATTTGTCTTAATCGCAATGGAAGTAAGGGCGAGGATTGTGGCCGCGTAAAATGGATTTAAGCCCCCTAGTGGAATTCGTTTCACTGACAATTCCAAGGCAGTTCTTCAGTCGCGGTTTATTTTTGTTATGGTTTGTCTTTGGTTGTTTGTGTCACTTATACTATTTTGTTTTGTATAGCCAATTGGCCATTTTGTGGGAAAATAACTGTCCATTTGGCATTCCCCTATTGATGTTTCTATTAGGGTCTTTTGTTTAATGTTTGTGTTAATTCCCTTTGCTGTCTCTGATGGGAACTGTGGGTTAATTGTATCAATTCCTGATCATTGCCTTCACTTCTATTTCACGTGATGACTTTTAGCATTGTGTAAAGTTTCAATCAAGTGTTTTTAATAGGATACATCAATCCAGCTGAAAAGCTGACTAATAAAAAGCGTAAACCACAGTGGAAGATGAGGGGGAGGGTTGGGGCACTGTAAAACCAGTTTAAACCCACATAAAGCAGGGTGTCCCAGCAATCATTCTTTTGCGAATTGGCTTTGTGCCATTCGTTCATATTTGGTCTGTTTTTGTGTGTGCCCCCATGTCACTTTCTTAAGGTGACTTGAGATGACTGCATTCTTAGATTGTTGCCTTTCCTGGGTGACCTTTTCTTACCAGTTTGTACTTTCATTGCAGTTTTATTTGTTTTATGTTCACTGTTGTTCAATTTTTATATGTTTTAATATTTCAACACTCATGTGTGTCAAGATTATTTAATTTAGTAAAGGTTACCAAGATATTACCTATTTGGGAAAGAACTGTTTTCATTGTTTATTTTGGAGTTTTATGGCCCAGTCAAATCAATAAAAAGTATTTCTTATCCACTCAGTTTACCTTATGACACTTCAACAGCAACTTATACATCAGCAGTAAACTAGTATAGTGCATATTCTTTAAACAGAAACTGATAACTGCCCTTCTTAAATCAGGGGAAGGAAGACAATGACCAATATTCACAAATGAATGTTGCCAACTGTTGCAGGTATCCAACCCGCGAACTCCTGATCACCAGTCATACAGGCATCCAACTTAGTTACCAAGGCCAGCAAGTTAAACAGCTGTTAACTGGGCTTGTTGCCAGTAATTTAATAATTTGTTTTGAAGTGTCTGTTCATCTTTCTCTTGGATGTTTGGGATAGGCTTTGCTTCCCTCTTTAATTGCATGCCGGTGGGTCAGGCCTCAATTTCTATGACGGTTCCAGCATAAAGGCTTACTGAGAATTAGAGAGATCTAATTCAGTGAAGTGTTGGTTGGTGCCTGATGCTCTGTCTCTGGTCGGGCCCATCCAAGTCTAACTGTTGGTTTTCTTTTGCTCCAGCATTTCAGTGGTTTCTTGCTGTCGAATCCTCACCATTGTTACATCTATGTGGTTGTTTGATTTTTTGTGTTCATGGAGATGTTGCACTGATTAGTTAGGAGGCCTTCATGCGGACTGAACAAATTATTTGTCTAAATCATGACGGAAGGGCGATGATTGTGGCCACGTAAAATTGATTTAAGCCCCTCAGTGAAATTCGTTTCACTGACTGTTCCAAGACGGTTCTTCTGTTGCGGTTTATTTTTGTTATAGTTTGTCTTTGGGTGTTTGTGTCACTTATGTTATTTTGTTTTGGATAGCCAATTGGCTATTTTGTGGGAAAGTAAATGTCCTTTTGGCTTTCTGCTATTGATGTTTCATTTAGGGTCTGTTGTTTCATGTTTGTGTTTCTTTCCCTTTGGTGTCTCTGATGGGAGCTGTGGGTTAATTGTATTGATTCCTGATCATTGCCTCCACTTCTATTTTGCGTTCTGCTTCAATGAGTTCCTTAAGTATCTTTAACCTGATTAAAATATTTCTCTAGGGGTTCTCCTGACAGGCATTAATTTGTGAAACAAAGGAACATAGTTGATAAAAAATGTACAGTTAATATTCTTTGATACTTTACTACCTCTCAATGGCCACCGATGTTTTTGTTTACTAAATTAAAAGTGACCTTGACCTCCTGTCTCAAACTCAATATTATTACACATTACTGACAACTTGAATCAATTTATCAACATGCTATATTTAGGATTTTCGTGTTAATAATAATGTAGCCACTGTCTCCATTCTTTTGGCACTGATTAAGCAAACTTCTTCCATCAAACAAAAGATGTGGTCCACTCGGATTCTGCCAAAATCATATAGCCATTAGTTTTTCATCATTAGATAAATGTTCATTTACACGGGCCTCCGTGGCCTAGTGGTTAAGAGCGCTGACTCTTGATCATTAGGTCTCTCATCGCTGTGGTTCGAGCCTCGCTCGGGTCACATGTGAGACACCAAGTTCTGCAACGGAAGGTCAGGTGGTTTTTCTCCGGGTACTCCAGTTTTTCACCCATCTCTGATTAACGATCAGCTCGATATGAGTGAAATAATCTTGAAAGAGCCGTAAAAACCAAAACAAAAAAAAAATGTTCATTTACCTTGGAATACAGTGATGAGTTGTTCAAGGACAGTCTTTTACTCTGTTTATACAGCACACTAGTCTCTTTTCACTAATAACAATGTCACATGTAACTATCAGACACACAGTTATCACTGTCAATATGTATCAAAACACAATATAAATGTCCTTTTATCGCAAATCTTGTTGATACTACAAGAAAAGGAAAACTTTATCAGTCAATGTTGTAGAAACAAACAATTTTTTTAACATTCTAAAAAAATACTGTTTAAATAAATTAAGAAAAATAAAGTTTTAAAATAATTCTAATTAGCTAAATATCTTTACAAATATCACACTCACTTTAACCTCAAACCAGTGCTTCAGCTGAAGTGCACGACCCGCCGGATGCTTTTAGCTTTATGAGTGTTACCATACATGGGTATGGTGGCCATTTTGGTCATGTGACCTCGACCTATAACGGTTCCCCCAATAAATGAGCCTTATCGTAAGGAGCAAAAATATATCTGATACTTTAGTACTGTATTCTGAATCGTTTGCAGGATAAAAGGCATTCTCACTTTTCCAATACAAAATCATATGTGTCAAAGTTTGACCTAGGCAGAAAGAAGGTCAAGGTCAACCCAAGGTCACCATTTTAGCAATTTATGATGGGCCTACGTCCCAGATGCCATTTATCAAGTTTCGTGAAAATCTGCCCATTGGTTCTGGAGAAGACTATTTTTGAAGGGTTTTTACCATATATGGCTTGGCGGCCATTTTGGTCATGTGACCTGGACCCCATGAGCAAATTTTGGTTTCCCCCATCCCATAGAGGCTCCATATGAAATTTGACTTCAATCGGCCCAACGGTTTTTCGAGGAGAAGCAGTTCGAAAATTTTCACATTTTTCGCCTCGGCGAGGCTATACTAAATTGAATGTAATATTTCTCAAGTTCATTGGTTAAATCTCATTGATATCTATCAGTATGCCAAAAATTGTTTAAATATTCCAACAAAAGCATATGTGTCAAAGTTTGACCTAGGCACAAAGAAGGTCAAGGTCAACCCAGGGTCCCCATTTTAGCAATTTATGATGGGCCTACATCCCAGATGCTATTTATCAAGTTTCATGGAAATCTGCCCAGTGGTTCTGGAGGAGACTATTTTTGAAGGGTTTTTACCATTTATGGCTTGGCGGCCATTTTGGTCATGTGACCTGGACCCCATGAGCAAATTTTGGTTTCCCCCATCCCATAGAGGCTCTATATGAAATTTGACTTCAATCGGCCCAACGATTTCCAAGAAGAAGTAGTTTGAAAATTTTTACATTTTTCGCCTCGGCGAGGCTATACTAAATGGAATGTAATATTTCGCAAGTTCATTGGTTAGATCTCACTGATATCTATCAGTATGCCAAAAATTGTTTAAATATTCCAAGCGGTTAAGTCACTATGACCAATTTTCACAAACGGATTATGGACGGAAAGACAGACAGACCATATATGGCTTGGCGGCCATTTTGGTCATGTGACCTGGACCCCATGAGCAAATTTTGATTTCTCCCATCCCATAGAGGCTCCATATGAAATTTGACTTCAATCGGCCCAACGGTTTCCGAGGAGAAGCAGTTCGAAAATTTTCACATTTTTCGCCTCGGCGAGGCTATACTAAATGGAATGTAATATTTCGCAAGTTCATTGGTTAGATCTCATTGATATCTATCAGTATGCCAAAAATTGTTTAAATATTCCAAGCGGTTAAGTCACTATCACCAATTTTCACAAACGGGTTACGGACGGACAGACAGACTGACAGAATGACAGACTGACAGAATGACATGGTGATTTTAGGGCACTCTTAGAAATCAACCGACTTCAGTCGGTCTCTTTTTCTGCGGGTCGTGCAATCTATAAACGTATGTAATATGAAATTCATAAATAATTTTCATTATATTTATATACAAAGTAGATTTGGTTTGTGTATGGCATTGAAATTTTCATTCATTGAACAGTGGAAAAGGTGACAAAGTAATATAATATGTCTCCCCACCGGGAGCATAAAAACATGATCAGCAAGGCGGTTTTACTCCAGGAAGAGACCCTCTATGCACAGATGAAGGTATAACAACAGGCAAAATGGAGTGTTAATTTTCTGTATCTTTGAAACAAACTGGATCTATCATGAAAAGTTATTTATAACTCACACATTGTACTGTCACAGGATGGTATGAGTTTTATACAAAGGCAATGAATTTATGTTCTTTTTTGACTGTTTTGTCCTTGACCTGGGTACATGGAATCTAACAGTTGCACTCTGCACATTCTGTAGAAACGGTGAAGATCTTATACAAGTTTCATGAAAATTGTAAATCTTCACACCGTAATTTGAAATTGATACAAAATGTCTACAGATGGACCAAACAACCTTCATCTTTCTTACCTGGTACGTCTGCGATCACCCTTTTGAGGATATTCATTGTTAGTGTTCGTTTCAGATGAAAACATTTGTTAATTTGTTTTGGAGTTTTATGGCCCAGCCAACACTAGGTCATTTTTGAGCCAGTCAGTTTAACTACCACACTTCCCTGACAGGCTTATACATAAAAGGTAAACCAGTGCAGTGCACATTCTTTAGCCAGAAATTGACAGCTGCCCTTCTTGAATAAGCATAAGGGAGAGAAAGACTGTGGAAAAGATTTCCTGATAAATTACCATTTAAGATCATAAAAAATATTTTTCATGATCAATCTTCACAAATGAATGTTGCCAACCCCTGCAGGTATCAAACCTGTGACCTGATCACCAGTCAGAAGAGCATCCAACAGAGACCGGCTCAAATGAACTAGTTTTATTAAAGAAACTATCATTAATATTCTAAAGCAACAATAAACACTATCCCGGGTACGACTATAAACAACACCAATATTACTCTTCACCAAGCTGTAAACGACAGATATTCATGGATTTGAAATGATGCCTTGAACCTGAAAAAAAAAATCATAGTGTCAATATTATCAAAACAATTGTTAACATTATCTTCAATTCTGTTTTCTATTACTACACAAGTACAACAATGTATAATTTCCTTCATATTACCATGCATAAAACAACTTGTTTTAGGCTTTGGAGATTTTCAATGAAGGTAAACCATGAAAAAGTCTCTTAATGATTAAGTTTTCACTAAAGTAATTTAATACATTCTGATAGCTCCCAAAAACTTTACCAATATTTTAAAAGTGCACTCCAGAGCAGGGGCATTTATTGCCCAAGGGCTATAATTTGAACAATTTTGGCAGAGGTCCACTAGCTAAGGCTTCAAACTAAATACATGTATCAAAGACCTAGGCCTTGTTGTTGCAGAAAAGATTTCTAAAGATTTTCCCTATATAAGTCTATGTAAAAATTTGAACAATCTTGAAAGAGGTCCACTAGACAAAGTTTCATAACAAATATCAAAGACTAAGCCTTCTTATTTCAGACAAGAAGATTTTTAAAGGTTTTCCCCATATAAATCTATGAAAAACCAAAGGACCCAGGGGCGGGGGCATTTTTGGCTATACTCTGAACAATCTTGATAGAGGTCTACTAGACAAATATCAAAAAACTGCGCCTTACAGTTTCAGAGAAGATTTTAAAAATTTTCCCTATATAAGTCTATGTAAAAACAGTGGGTCCTGGGGCGGGGGCATTTTTGGCCTGAGGGCTGTAAATTTAACAATCTTGATAGAGGTTCACTGCAAAGCCTCATACCAAATATCAAAGACATGAGCCTTGTGGTTTCAGAAAAGAAGATTTTCCCTATAAAAGTCTATGTTTAAAAGATTAGACAAATTTACATACCAAATATCAACGACGTTTCAGACAAGAAGATTTTTTAAACGTTTTCCTAAATAAGAAGTCTTTGTAAAACTAAAGGGTCCCAGGGCTGGGCAATATTGCCCCAGAGGCTATTATTTGAACATTCCTGATTGAGGTTCACTAGACAAAGCTTCATACTAAATATCAAAGACCTGAGGCTTCTGGTTTTAGATAAGAAGATTTTTAAAGGTTTTCCTTATATTTACATAAGTCTATGAAAAACCAAAAGGCCAGGGGTGGGGGCATTTTTAGCCCAAGGGCTATGATTTAAAAAAAAAAAATAATAATAAATAATAATCAACCTTATTTATAGAGGGTAACACATTTAGTACTAGTACTAATTTTCCATGTGGCCCTCTTTTTCTGGGTAGGAACCAGTACTAAGTAACAAGTGGGACCGGGGGAGGGCCATTATTGACCCCAGGGCTATAATGTGCATAATGTTGAGGGATGTCTAAAAAGGTGAAGCTTCATACCAAATATCAACAAAGGCTATAATTTTAACAATCTTGGCAAAAGTCCACTAGATGAAGCTACAAACCAAATATCAAAGACCTGGGCCTTGCGGTTTCAGAGAAGATTTTTTAAAGATATTCCCTGCATAAGCCTATGTGAAATCAAATGGCCCCAGGGTGAGGGCATTTTTGGCCTCAGGGCTATAATTTAAACAATCTTGATAGAGGTCCACTAGATGAAGCTTCACACCAAATATCAAAGACCTGGGCCTTGCTGTTCAGAGAAGAAAATTTTCAAAGAATATCTCTATATTATATAAGTCTATGTAAAACCAAAGGGCCCCAGGTCAGGGGCATTTGTGGCCCGAGGGCTATAATTTGAACAATCTTTGTAGAGGTCCACTAGATGAAGCTCCAAACCAAATATCAAACACATGGGCCTTGCAGTTTCAGAGAAGAAGATTTTTAAAGGTTTCCCTATATAAGTCTATGTAAAACCAAAGATCTCGGAGCGGGGGCATTTTTGGCCCCAGGGCTATGATTTGAATAATCTTGATAGAGGTCCACTAGATGAAATTTCACACCAAATATCAAAGACGTAGGCCTTGTGGTTTCACAGAAGAATATTTTAAAGATTTTCCCTTTATAAGTCTATGTAAAACCAAAGGGCCCCCGAGGCGGGGGCATTTTTGGTCCCAGTGCTAAAATTTGAACAATCTTGGTAGAGGTCCACTAGATGAAGCTTCATACCAAATATCAAAGACCTAGGCCTTGTGGTTTCAGAGAAGAAGATTTTTAAAGATTTTCCCTATATAATTCTATGTAAAACCAAAGGGCCCCGGAGCAAGGCATTTTTGGCCCCAGGGCTTTAATTTGAACAATCTTGGTAGAGGTCAACAAGATGAAGCTTCATACCAAATATCAAAGACCTGGGCCTTGCGGTTTTAGAGAAAAAGATTTTTAAAGATTTTCCCTTTATAAGCCTATGTAAAACCAAAGAGTACCGAGGTGGGGGCATTTTTGGCCCCAGATTTATAATTTGAACAATCTTGGTAGGGGTCCACTAGATGAAGCTGCATACCAAATATCAAAGACCTGGGCCTTGTGGTTTCAGAGAAGAAGACTTTTTAAGTTTTCGGTGTAAAAAAATCTATTTTTGGCTCCTGTGACCTAGATGTGCAACGGACCGGAACCATTTGAACAACTTTGAAAGGGGACCACCTAAGGATCATTCCTGTGAAGTTTGGTCAAATCTGATCAGTGGTTTAGGAGATGTCGTTTGAAGAAATTGTTTACGGACGGAGGCACGCATGGACGGACGGACGACGGACGAAAAGTGATCCCAAAAGCTCATCTGTAGACAGGTGAGCTAAAAAACCAAATGGCTCAGGGGCGGGGGCATTTTTGGCCTCAGCGCTATAATTTAAACCATCTTGATAGAGGTCCACTAGAGGAAGCTTCACACCAAATATCAAAGACCATGGCCTTGCTGTTTCAGAAGAAGATTTTTAAGGAATATCTCTATATAAGTCTATGTAAAACCAAAGGGCCCCGGTCGGGGATCAGTTTTGGCCCTAGCACTATAATTTGAACAATCTTGGTAGGGGTCCACTAGATGAAGCTTCATACCAAATAGCAAAGACCTGGCCCTTGGGGTTTCCGAGAAAAAAGATTTTTAAAGATTTTCCCCATATAAGCCCATGTAAAACCATAGGGCCCGGGGTGGTGGCATTTTTAGCCCAAGCACTATAATTTGAACAATCTTGGTAGGAGTCCACTAGATGAAGCTTCATACCAAATAGCAAAGACCTGGGCCTTGCGGTTTCAGAGAAGAAGATTTTTCAAGATTTTCCCTATATAAGCCCATTTAAAACCAAAGGGCCCCGGAGTGGGGGGGGGGGGGGGGGGGGGGGATGAAGGACCATGGCCTTGTGGGTTGAAGCTTCATACCAAATATCAAAGACATAGGCCTTACGGTTTCAGAGAAGAAATTTTTTTAAGATTTTCCCTATATAAGCCGATGTAAAACCAAAGGGCCCCGGAGCGGGGGCATATTTGACCCCACCACTATAATTTGAACAATCTTGGTAGGGGTCCCCTAGATGAAGCTCAATACCAAATATCAAAGACCTGGGCCTTACGGTTTCAGAGAAGAAGATTTTTAAAGCTCTTCCCTATATAAGCCCATGTAAAACCAAAGGGCCCTGGAGCGGGGGCATTTTTGGCCCCAGCACTATAATTTGAACAATCTTGGTAGGGGTCCACTAGATGAAGCTTCATACCAAATATCAAAGACCTGGGCCTTGCGGTTTCAGAGAAGAAGATTTTTAAAGATTTACCCTATATAAGCCCATGTAAAACCAAAGGGCCCCGGAGCGGGGGCATTTTTGGCCCCAGCACTATAATTTGAACAATCTTGGTAGGGGTCCACTAGATGAAGCTTCAAACCAAATATCAAAGACCTGGGCCTTACGGTTTCAGAGAAGAAGATTTTTAAAGATTTTCCCTATATAAGCCCATGTAAAACCAAAGGGCACTGGAGCGGGGGCATTTTTGGCCCCAGCACTATAATTTGAACAATCTTGGTAGGGGTCCACCAGATGAAGCTTCATACCAAATATCAAAGACCTGGGCCTTGTGGTTTCAGAGAAGAAGATTTTTTAAGTTTTTGGTGAAAAAAATCTCTATTTGGCTCCTATGACCTAGATGTGCAACGGACCGGAACCATTTGAACAACTTTGAAAGGGGACCACCTAAGGATCATTCCTGTGAAGTTTGGTCAAAATCCAATCAGTGGTTTAGGAGGAGATGTCGTTTAAAGAATTGTTTACGGACGCACGGACGGACGGACGGACGCACGACGGACGACGGACGAAAAGTGATCCCAAAAGCTCACCTCGTCACTATGTGACGGTGAGCTAAAAACATTCATGTTTTTGGGAACCATCTTTAAATCATATTATATCCAAAATCATGTTATAATGAGGCTTATGTATAGTAAATAATACTGGTACCTATTTTGAGAGTTTCACTCTTCTGTAGTTCTTCCGGGTGATAGGCCCTCTGTGATGCTGCCAGAGTGGAACCATCCTAAAAAATTTCATATTATTTACTTCAACAGTATGCTAATCACGCAACCTCTTTTAGGGTTGGAAAAATCTGCTCATCCACACTTAATCCATTGTATGCTATTGGACTCTTCCATTGCTAGAAATTGGACAAGTCCATTTGTCATATAAGGGGTGTCAGGCCTATTTTTTCAGTTTTTATTCTATTTTTGACGGAAAATTGTGTTAGCAATTAGTGCAGGCCCTGATCAGACGCCGTGTTCTGCGATATTTGATCTGGGCCTGCAATGTTTGCCAAGGTACCCCTTTAGGGGTTTCCCGCATACAATGGGTTAACCCATATTTGCCTAGTGGCCCTTTTTTGGGACATTGGCAAACAATGTAGACCCAGATCAGATGCGGAAGAAAGCAGCATCTGATCTGGGTCTTCACTGTTTGTTTAAAAAAAACAATGTTTTTGTAAAATTTGTCACAAACAGAAACCAGACACCCCTGTATAATTGGAAATGGACCACTCCAAACTTACTTGGTGGGAGATTTCATTGTCATATACGTGTTGATAGGGAGTGCTTATTGCTGATGGAGGAGTACAGATTTGGCCTCCCAAAATCTACATGGCCTTGGTCAGACATTACAAAAACATGCCTATTCATATTCACTGCAAATTTTACAACCACCCCCCACCCCCACCCCCAAAAAGAACATTTTCAGATGAAAAATTATGATGCTTTTCCTATGCTAAAATGCCCAAGTCTACAAAGGGGCTTAATTTGTCCAATTTTTCATAAAATATATATCAGAATTTAATAACTTCATCTTTATATTAGTTCCAAACAGCTTGCAAAATTTGAAGAGCCTAGCCAAAGTGGTTCTTGAGATATTCTGCTTACAAGTTTTTTCTATGCTAAAATGTCTCCGAAGGAGCATAATTTTGTCTAATTTTCGTAAATTATTTATCATATGATGTCACGTCTGAGAGTGTAATAACGCCATGTAATAAATTCGATAATCCACTAGTGGATTAAATATGCAAAAATTAGTTAGATATGCACCGTAACGATACATGTACAGCATACTTAACGACGTCGCATCTACTAACAAGGGAATATTGACATTTTTGTAAACAATGGTGAATAAAATGCGTTTTAAATGTCATATGATAAATAGAATCTTGCATTCTTGCTCATGTATTATTGAATTTATTAAACTTGTTGAAGGAAAGGGATAAAATGCTCGGCAAAGCCTCGCATTTTATCCCTTTTCCTCAACTCGTTTAATAAACTCAATAATGCACGAACACTCATGTATGATCCTCTATGACCAGAATGTAATCAGATCATCTTCACATTGATGCCAAATACCTACAAACTTACAAGAGCTTAGCCCATGTGGTTCTGAAGATATTTTGCTAACAATCTTTTCCTATGCCAAGATGCCTATGTCCACAAAGGGGCATCATTTGAACAATTTTTCATGAAATTACACTATAATTTAATCAGTTCATCTTCACACTAGTGTCAAACAGCCTACAAAATTTGAAGGGCCTAGCCCAAGTGATCCTTAAGATATTTCGCTTACAAACTTTTCCTGTGCAAAATGCCTAAGTCCGTAAAGGGCGTAATTTTGTCAATTTTTCATAAAATTACACCAAAATTAAATCAGTTCATCTTCACATTAGTTCCAAACAGCCTGCAAAGTTTCAAAAGCCTAGCCCAAGTGGTTCTTGAGATAGTTTGCTTAACTAGCTTTTCCTATGCTAAACTGCCTATGTCCACAAAGGGGCATAATTTTGTCAAATGTTTATAAAATTTTACCAAATTCAATCAGATCATCTTCACATTGGTTCCAAAAAGCCAGCAAAGTTTCAAGAGCCTAGCCAAAGCAGTTCTTGAGATATTTTGCAAACAAGCTTTTCCTATGCCAAAATTGCCTAAGTCTGTAAATGGGCATAATTTGGACAATTTTTCATCAAATTACATCAAAATTTAATCAGTTTATCTTCACGTTGGTTCCAAACAGCCTACAAAATTCCAAGAACAAGCCTAGGTGGTTCTTGAGATATTTTGCTCACAAGCAAAAATGCCTAAGTCTCTGCAAGCAGAAGCCTGACTGAAAAGAAAACAAGATGTGTTTGTGAAGCACAGACATGTCACCGGGCATGGTCATTGTTTTTTAAGTTGGCCACAATTCAAGGTCAAGGTCAAAGGTCAAGATTTTTTGTTTGAGTGGGAAGCCCTTGACACAAGGAACTTACATGCTAAATATGAAGGCTCTATCTTAAATGGTTCAAAAGTTATGAACAATAAAAAAAAATCTTTAAAGTAGGTCATAGGTCAAGGTCACAGGTCAAAAAAGTTTGCATGAAAGTAAAGCTCTTGTCACAGGGAACCTACATGCCAAATATGAAGGCTCTATCTTAAACGGATGAACAATTTTATTCTTTCTTTTAAGTAGGTCAAAAGTCAAAAGTTTTTACATGAATGTAAAGCTCTTATCACAGGGAACCTACATGCCAAATATGAAGGCTCTATCCGAAACGGTTTGAAAATTGTGACCAAAATGCTAATTTTTCTTTTAAGTAGGTCAAAGGTCAAGGTCACAGGTCAAAATATTTTGTATGAATGTAAAGCTCTTGTCACTAGAGAAAGTGACCAGTGGGTCACGTATACCCCCGGCCAGTGCCACCCTCTGATATATCTTTCGAGCTTGTATGTAATATGAATGAAGTCAAGAAGCTATAAGAATCTATAAATGTGCTTGTAAAAGCTAAACCAAACATAAAATTTCTAAATGGACCAAGGGAGTGAGGGCATCAAATAGAACATACAGGCATCTATAAACTTTGACATAAAACTTTAACCAAATGTAAAATTTCTAAGTCTGTGACCTTGAGGTCAAGGTCACCATGGGTGGGGGAAGGGGCATGCATCATGAAATCATTTATCAAACATGAAGAGAATCTAACTTGTGGTTACAGAGATATCAGCCATGAAAAAGGTTTAACACAAAACTTTGACGTAAAAGAAGATGAAAAGACAGACAGACAGCCCACCTAGGGGCTTGACCCAGAGGCTTAGATATTCCATATGAAAGGTAATGCTATAGAGATATCCTTTACCAAACATGAAGAGAATCTTACATGTGGTTGCAGAGATATCAGCAATGAAAAAGGTTTAACACAAAACTTTGACGTAAAATTAGATGAACAGACAGACAGACAAACCACCCAGGGGCTTAGATATTCCATATGAAAGGTAATGCAATAGAGATGTCCTTTACCAAACATGAAGAGAATCTAACATGTGGTTAAAGAGATATCAGCAATGAAAAAGGTTTAACACAAAACTTTGATGTAAAATTAGATGAACAAACAGACAGACAGCCCACCCAGGGGCTTAGATATTCCGTATGAAAGGTAATGCTATAGAGATATCCTTTACCAAACATGAAGAGAATCTAACATGCGGTTGCAGAGATATTAGCAATGAAAAAGGTTTAACACAAACCTATGACATAAAAGTAGATGAACAGACAGACGGACAGACAGACAACCCACCCAGGGGCTTGGATATTCCATATGAAAGGTAGTGCTATAGAGATATCCTGTACCAAATATGAAGAGAATCCAACCTGTGGTTACAGAGATATGAGCAATCAAAAAGGTTTAACGCAAAACTTTGACGTAAAGGTTGACGAACGACCGAACGAACGTACGAACGAACAAACGAACATACGAACGAACCAACGAACGGACGGAAAGACGAAAACTATATACCCCCTGACATACTTCGTCTGCCGGGGGTATAACAAGAAACCTACATGCCAAATATGAAGGCTGTATCTCAGACGGTTCTAAAGTTATGACTAATGTTAACTTTTTCTTTTATTTAGGTCAAAGGTCAAGGTCACAGGTAAAAAAAATTGTGTGTAAAGCTCTTGTCACAAGGAACCTACATGTAAAATATGAAGGCTCTATCTCAAACGTTTCCAAAGTTATGACCAAAATGTTATTTTTTTATTTTAAGTAGGTCAAAGGTCAAGGTCAAATTTTTTTTGTCACGAGGAACATACATGCCAAATATGAAGGCTGTATCTCAAGCAGTTCAAAAGTTATGACCAACGTTATTTTTTTCTTTTAAGTAGGTCAAAGGTCAATTTTTTTTTGCTTGAATGTGAAGCTCTTGTCACAAGGAACCTTCATACCAAATATGAATACTCTACCTCCAATGGTTCAAACTTTATGACCAACGTTAAAGTTGTCCACGTACAAACAAACAGACAGGGCAAAAACAATATGTCCCTCGCTATTGCTACCGGGGACATAAAAAATATGGGTCGCTAATTTTTCACAAGCAATCCACACATGATATTTAAGAACCCCAGCATATTAGGTTCCTTAGATGCGATACATCTTATAGTGCATGACTGAAAGACGGATGGATGGAAAGATGGAGGAACAAAAAAAAAAGCAATAAGGCCACACAACTTCTTCGGAGTTGGGGGCATAATGAACAGTGTCATAATGTGTGTGCTTGAAACTTAGGAGTGTCAGGTTGAGTTATTTGCAGACATTACGCAAACACGCCTATACAAATACATTGCCACCTTTATCGCCGAAAAAACAAAAATTTTAAGATGAAAAATTGTGATATTTTTCTTATTTCTGCACAAAATATAGATTGTGGGCACTTGTTAGAACCGCCTCATAGAGGCGGCTCTAACGAGTACCCACAATCTATATTTTAGAGCAGAAATGAGAAAATTAAGGTATACCCCCGGAAACCCCAGTTTTACTATATAAAAGTGTGGTTCAAGGGGGTCAAAATAATTATATAGCTGTGTTTTCGTGATGAATTTATTTACCAAAATAGGTGATTTTGTTTGATTTGAGGTATAACGTCCCCGTCAACACTATTTAGGTCATTTTGGAGGCGTTGCTTCCAATCGTTGCTTCCAATTTTGTGGGACTTTTACCCAACATTGAGATGAAAAGACATCTTAATCCCTGCCGCCCAATGAAACAAATAGGGTTTATATGAATGGACGGGACGACTCGCACAACTTTGCCTGGGCAGGCTTTGACCATCTAAGTGGTTTACCAGTGCTCATGTGCGGTCGGTTTCAGCTCTGCGTGGAGCACCATGCAGCCCATCTATTTCTTCAAGCCCCTATGGGCGGGGGCCCGAAACTTAGGAGGAACAGGTTGAGTTATTTGCAGAAATTTATTTACTGAAATAGGTGAACATCATGCAAACAGTGAGCAGAATGTGGTGTCTGATCTGGGCCCTCACTGTTTGCCAGTATTCAGTTTCGGTGTTTCTCGAACAAAATGGAACAAACAGAAACACTGAAGTGCTTACCTCACAAACTACATAAGACACCGTATCACCACCCTTCAATCTTTTCCCTCCCTTACTATTAAGTCTGAGGGCAACCTGGACATGGGGTAGACTCTTCTTATCAGGGTAGTCTTCTGGGTTCTTTGTCAGTTGCTGAAAAGATAACGCAACTTGAATGAAACTTTATAGGGATCAACCATGTTTTTTTTTTATGCATTAACATTTGCCCGCAAAACGCACAAAAGCTCCATATAAACTCTATATAAACTCTTCAAATGTGACCGGAGAACCAACATGGTGGCCAGTTCAGAATGTTGTTTACAATGCCGTTTTTACGCAGTAACCATCTGACGTAATCATAGAACCCTAAAATGCTATGTTCAGGGCGATAATGTAACGTAAACAAAGCAAGGCCGCTCTAGTCCTTTCAAAAGCTCAAAATTCATGTTCAAACAGCACACGAATTTCATGATTTGAACATGGTTTTGGCTGTTTGAGCACGGCTTTTGGTCCATTTGACAGTGGCTTCAAACAGCCATGTGCATAGATATTTATGCAAGAAAAATGATTTACTCGTTTACCATGGCTTATTCAACTCAATCTTTAGTCCCTAGAGAATTTTTCCAAAGTCTCTGTTTATCCATTATACATGTACAAGTATTTAAGATAATTTAGGCTGTTTTTTTTTTATTTTATCTTGAATAGATTTGCTGTTTACTCATTAGCATTGTCTCAAGAAAGCGACTACAATGAGGACACACAGCATACCTTTGTTTTATAGAATATTTTATCATATGACGTCACATTTGAGAATGTAATAACGCCAAGTAATTTGTTTGTTTGATTTGAGGTTTAATGTCCCCGTCAACACTGTATAGGTCATTTTGGAGACGTTGCTTCCAATTCTGTGGGACTTTTACCCGACACCGAGATGAAATGACATCTCAAGACCTGTCCCCCAATAAAACCAATAGGGTTATTTAGCATGGACAGTCCGACTCGCACCGCTTTGCCTGGGCAGGCATAGATCATCTAGATGGTTTAACAGTACTCGTGTGCGGGTCGGATTCAGCTCTGCTTGGAAGCATCATGCAGCCCATCTATTTCTTCAAGCCCCGATGGGCGGGGGCCAACGCCATGTAATAAATTTGATAATCCACTAGTGGATTAAGTATGCAAATTAGTTAGGTACGCCCCATAATGTTACTTATACAATGTCCTTTACGTCGTCACGTTTACTAATGGCGAAATATTGACTTTTTTGTAAAACAATCGTGAATAAAATGCATTTTAAATGTCATATGATAAATAGAATCTTGCATTTGTGCCCATGTATTATTGAATTTATTAAAGGCAAAGCCTTGCAGTTTATCCCTTTTCCTCAACTCGTTTAATAAATTCAATAATGCATGAGCACTCATGTAAGATCCTGTATGTCAACACTTTATTAAACTAGTTGAGGAAAAGGGATAAAATGCTCCACACAGCCTCACATTTTATCCCTTTTCCGCAACTCGTTTAATAAATTCAATAATACATGAGCACTCATGTAAGATCCTCTATGTCAACAATTTATTAAACTAGTTGAGGAAAAGGGAAAAAATGCTTGGAAAAGCCTTGCATTTTATCCCTTTTCCTCAACTTGTTTAATAAATTCAATAATACATGAGCACTCATGTAAGATCCTCTATTTAACAGTCAAAGAAGTCATATGATCAGGACCTACACTGTCATGCATGAATACATCATATCAAGTTATCTGACTGGTGGAAAGTAAGAAATGGGTGTTACTAAATTAATTCGTCCAGCAGGTGAGGGTTAAATACATGCTCATTACTAGAGGATCTTTTTTTCGAATTTTAAGAAATTGATACAGAACACTGTCACGAAATACTTGCAGATATACTTTGCGGGGCGTGACAAAGATGTACTTGGAGGTGGGGGGAAACTGGAGTACCAAGAGAAAAACCACCCAACTCTCTACTTCAGAATTTGGCGTCTGACATGTGCCCCGAGGGAGGCTTGAACCACAGTGGTGAGAGACCCAATGATTAAGAGTCAGCGCTCTTACCCACTAGGCAACGGAGGCCTGTTGTTTGCAAAGGTAGGGGTTGTCCCTTTCAGCAGGACAAGTTTTGTTTGATTTGAGGTTTAACATCCATCAACACTGTATCTATGTTATTTTGGAGACGTTGCTTCCAATTTTGTGGGACTTTTACCCGACAATGAGACGAAATGACATCTCAAGCCCTGTCGCCCAATGAAACCAATAGGGTTTACAAGCATGGATGGTCCGACTCGCAACGCTTTGCTTCCTCTAAGCGGTTTACCAGTACTCGTGTGCAGTCGGTTTCAGCTCTGCGTGAAAGCATCATGTAGCCCATCTAGTTCTTCAAGCCCCTATGGGCGGGGTCCGTCAGCAGGACAAGGGATAATGTGACCAACCTTAGTGATGAGATAATCTTCCACGGGTATCCTATTGTCTCTCACTTGCTCCCCTATCTCTATCAGGTGATTATGGATCTTTTCAACAACAGTCTCCCGGGAGTCACCAGACAGTATGGTTGTCACTGCAAAGCTGGAAACAACAGGTACTGCTGAATAGTTTCATAACAAATACACTAAAATTCCTGTATTAAGACCACCTTTGGGACTGTTCAAAAGTGGTCTTTAAGACCACTTTTGACCAGTCCCAAAGATGGTCCCTGAGCAGGGGACACTGTGTGCAGAAAACACAAAGTAAGACTATAACTGCACAGTTCTAAATACGTTTTTAAAAGCAGAATTAGTCTTTATTTTAGGTGGTCTTAATAGCGGAACTCCACTGTATATATTCGTTAATTGGTTGGTTGATTTGAGGTTTAACTTCCCCGTCAACACTGTAAAGGTCATCTTGGAGACGGTGGTTCCAATTTTGTGGGACTTTTACCCGACATTGACATTAAATGACATCTCAAGCCCTGTCGCCCAATGAAACCAATAGGGTTTATTAGCATGGACGGTCCGCCTCGCACCGCCGTTCCTGGAGAGGCTTAGATCCTTTAAGCGGTTTATCAGTACTAATGTGTGGGCCGGATCCAGCTCTGCGTGGAAGCATCATGCAGCCCATATATTTCTTCAAGCCCCTATGGGCGGGGGCCAATATATTCGTTAATACTGCATTAATGAGCCATTCAACTAAACTAAGAATGGGGCTTGAATAACTGCATTTTATAAGCGGTAGTGACCTATATAGGTTACTGACTTTATATTGTGAAATATTCGGCATGAATTCAGATGGTGAAGGACACAAAAGCTAGCATATAAGTCTCTGTCATATGAACGCATGCTAGATATTTCCCAATATTAATTCAATAACCTTTTTATTTTATATCCAAAACTTGAACTGTCTATTAGAAATCAGGATTGCCTGGCATAGAAATGTGAACCTAAATTCAGATTATATACATGTATCTCTAAGTGGTCAGAAATAGAAATAATGCAGGTCATTAAGTGTCTTCTACATGTTGAAAAACCAAGCCCAATGGCGCCAAAGTAAAGATGACATTAACGTTGGTGGATGTGACATCATTAAAACACTGATGGTTCGCAAAGCAGTAAGCCATTTTTTTTCAAGGTGTCTGTTTTATTTCTTTAAAAAATACTCCTGATTTCCTGAAAGGAATTATTGAAAATCTAAACGGAATGCAGATAGGTCATATTTGCTAGCGTAAAATGCTCTTTATGCACTTTGTCACAACCTTTATTCTTTTTGTTTTACGCTATTTCAGTTGATATGCACGACAAGATGGATGCAGATTTCTAGTCTCGAAATGAACAAATTCTAAAGTACATCTACTGTGAACATCTACTGTGAATGAGGCTCCTTATCTATGGGCAACATGAACTTTACTATGGGCAATATGGAAAAATTCTGACCGGTAGCTTTTATACAAAGTAAACAGGACATAGTACTGGAAACCCTAAAATGGGTACCAGTGGAGGCCCAGATCAGATGCGGCATCTGATCAGGGCCTCCACTGTTTGCTAAAAGTTCAGCCATTTTCCAAATAAATTTTTATAAAAACACAGACACCCCTAAATTTTGTAATGAACTCCTGCTATATATAAGGAGGATGATTCCATTTGGTACAAAAAGGGTTAAGGGCCCCATAAATTTCCGAATGGCCCCCTTTGCCAAGGCCTGTGGGGCCCCCAAACCCCCAGACTGAACACTGAACTACATTAACCCATTGAATACTGGTGGACTCTTCCATTGCTATATGTTGGAAAAGGCCATTTGTCATAAAAGAGGTGTCAGGCCTTTTTTTTTTTATAATTTAGAAAATTCTGTTGGCAAATAGTGCGGGGCCCTGATCAGAAGCCGCATTCTGCGGCGTCTGATCTGGGTCTGCACTCTTTGCCAAGGTACCACTTTACGGGTTTCTCTAATGCAATGGGTAAAGCAACTGTGGGAAGTATTTTGTAAAGCAACAAAAGTGAATAAAATAAAACAAATTTTTACAACCAAAATTTACACCATCAGTACCCCACAACCTCTTTATAACACTACTGTTGCAGTCAAAAGCAAAAGCTGTTTTAGTTAAACAAACATGTTATATAAAAACAAAATCATATAGATTACATAGAAAAATAACCATTTATGGTCATTTTTCTATGTAGTCTATACATTTCTGGGATCCATCATTAAACAGTGTTATATCCAAAACTGCATTTTATAGGTGACAGTGAGTATATGAGTGTTTTCCGTCTCACCAACAGCTAAGGTCATATGGAGACAGCACCTCAGTTTAAAGACTCATCCAAAAGTCTGCAGAAGCCAGGGATCGATAGTTTATAGGTGACAGTGTTATAAAGAGGCTGGGGTGAACTTACTCTCCCACATTTTTAGCCAGCCCTGACCAATCTCGTCTCACAATATCCAGCCCTTTCTTCTCCTCCTGTGTTGTGTATTTCCCGTCGGAAGTCTTGTGTACGCTGAGTGCTGCATACTTCTTCTTCTTGAGCAGGAGCATGCTTTTATAAATACCGTCAATGTCAATTTCAAGCAGCTTGTACAGTTTATTTACTTCTGATTTTACCTGTAAACCAAAGCAATATAATATAATAATTCCAGTAAAAAAATGCTATTTGCTTGTTTGATTTGAGGTTTAACATCCCCGTCAACACTCTAAAGGTCATTTTGGAGACGTTGCTTCAAATTTTGTGGGACTTTTACCTGACACTGAGATGAAATGACATCTCAAGCCCTGTCGCCCAATGAAACCAATAGGGTTTATAAGCATGGACAGTCCGACTCGTGCGCACCGCTATGCCTGGGCAGGCTTAGATCCTCTAAGCGGTTTACCAGTACTCGTGGGCGGTGCGTGAAAGCATCATGCAGCCCATATATTTCTTCAAGCCCCAATGGGCGGTGGCCGAAAAAAAAAAAATGCTATAGTAAACTATTAGAACAAAATTTTGTTCATACTCCAATGAAAAAAATGACTTGCACGTTGTCAGATGATCATTTTGTTTTTTGTTCGTGTTGAGGTTTTACATCCCCGTCAACACTATTTACCATAATTGTCCTAAGTATTGGGATAGATAGGCCAAAGCAAACAGTGCAGACGCAGATCAGACTGCTTCTTCAACTGCTCCTGAAGGAGCAGTCTGATCAGGGTCTACACTGTTTGGCATTCTGTCTGCACTTTTTGGACTCCTTACTGGGTCATGAAACACACTTGTTAAAATTTTAGGAGAATTTAGGCAAGTCCTCAATGTGTCCGAATTCTTAGAATTTTTACGGTAGGTCATTTTGGAGAGGGTGATTCCGATTTTGAGGGACTTTTACCCAACATTGAGATGAAATGACACCTCAAGCCAAACTACCCATATACACTGATAGGGTTTCAGGAGTGGTCAGACTCATATTTCCTGGGCAGGCTTAGACCTAATTAGTTAACCAGTACTCAAGTTTGGTCGGTTTCAGCTCTGTACAGAAGCACCATGCAGCACAATCTAATTCTCCACCCCCACGATGTGTGGGGGAGATGTCTCATGATCATAAACTGACATCAAAATAAATCATGTTTCTCTCTGATATGATTTAATGATGGCATTGTTATGTCAATGATGCTGTTTAGCTGTCACTAGGAAAACTGTGTGCAATTGTTTTCTTGTTCCCACGGTAATTCTCTTACTTTGCTAAGACCCTATGTTGTCTATACTTTAATGAGCATAAAAAAGTTACCTTCATTTCTTCATTAGCTCAGCTGAGTATGAAGTTTGTTTGAATTGGAGTTGAACAGCTCAGTCAACACTGTTTAGGTCATTTTTGAGCTGGTCAGTTTACCTATCCACACTTTTCCTGGGCAGGCTTATACGTAAGCGGTTAACTAGTTCAGTGCACATTCGTTCGCCAGAAACTGACAACTGCCCTTCTTGAATCAGAATGTACTTAAATGAGCGTAAGAAGTTACGTTCATTTCTTCATTAGCTCATTCGAGTACAGTATAGCTCCAATATATTGCGTTTCGATATTTCGCGATGTCTAATCTATCGCGGTTGCGCCGTGGATCCCGTTTTTTTTCCCCTTAAAAATTCATAATTAAAAAAAAAAAAAAAGAGTTTTAAGTTGTTAAAATTTATTTAAAACCAGGTTAAACCAGGCGCCAATTGTCAGTTCACACATTATAACCAAATAATCCAATTAGCGTCAGTTAGAACAGGTATTGGCGAACAATTAATCTTAATCCCCAAACTTGTCATAACTGAGTAATCCACTCAATGCTCAATAAGACAACGATGTCCGCTACCATTTTCATGCACGCGATCGGTAAATGACGTCATCCGACTCCAGCACCCCCACACATGTTTAATGTCATTGTGTGTATCTCTTTCATAAAAAAAATGTTTGAAACCGGTAAAAAAATTTTTCTTGATAGCTAAACGGTTGTGAATAGAGGTGGATAGAAAACCAGCGCTTTGCACAGCTCCCAAATTATCCCCAAAAGCTCCGTGTCAATAGCCAACAACAGCGTTTGACTTTTCCCGCCCAGCGTCTGCTATTTGGCGCCAAAACATAAACATTCACGAGATCGCAGAAAAGTCCGTTTTTAATATGCAAACATCTACCGTTTGATGTAGCTAATTGTCTGAGGAGCGATTCAATTGTTTTCACATTGATTGTTGATTAAATTTTATGATTGGAGAATAAACGCCAATTAGAGACATAACATGACCATATTTTCACACCTTATCGACCCACGCACCGCAGGGTGGCAATTATATGACAGGGATTAACAATAGTGTCATACTTGAACCGTAATAAATACACAGATGGTTTGTCTCTCAATTGACTGTGCAGCAATTATTGCGATTTACTTACTGGTCTAGTTTTACCGTATTTAAGGACTCAAAAAGACCATTCTAGACGATTTTTTTACACTTGCCCGAAATCATAACACAATAAAATATAGTTTTGTTGTTGTATAGTTTTTCGGCCCGTGGTATCACCGCGACTTGGATTGGCATCTCGGCAAACTACCGCGACTTATATCGCGCTCCGACCACATCGCGGTTTTCGGGCTATGGACCCCGACTACCGCGATATATTGGAGCTATACTGTATGAGGTTTGTATCTCATGTATTAAAATATACTAAACCCTCTTTAAAACTCTGTTAATATTGTTGGGTTCCAAAGCCGAAATACTGTCAGTTAAACAGCGTTATTTCCAAACAAAAAAAAATATAGATTACAGTATAATTCCTATATTAAGACCACCTTTGGGACAGTTTAAAGACCACTATGAATAGTTCCAAAGGTGGTACCTGATCAGAGGACATTGTGTGCAGAAAACACGAAGAAAGAATAACTGCATCCTTCTAAATAAGCTTTTTAATGCAGAAGTAGTCTTAATTTTAGGCGGACTTAATGGCTGAATTTCACTGTAAATAGAATCAAAGCGCCAAAAGGCACTGAAATGACAGTTTCTGTGAAAAATTCAGATTTACTTTCTTTAGTGATAAGGACAATGGCGCTGGAGTGCTGATTTTTAGTTTGGTTCACAAAACCGAGGTGAATCATTTTACTTGGACATTATAAATAAAACAACATGCAAATGACTACCCAGCAGGCACACATCGCTAGGGCAACATCAAATCAACGTCGATGCAGCAACGTCATGACTTTGCACCGATGTTGATGTGACGTCACAATTACGTCATGTGCCTGCTGGGATAGTTGCCAGTTTTATGACAACACAAAGCGTAGACGCAACTTTCTTGTAAAAGCTTACACTTGTTGACTGAGATGTGTTTCGCGGCTCAGTCAAGAACCTGCCTTATGTCGTGCGCTACAGTAAAGGAAAACACTTTTTGAGCGATGTTTGAAGTTTTGCGGCATGTGACTAATTATTTATCACAACATTGTGCTTACATAGTCAGTTATTCAGACCTACAACAGAATTGGACAGTGATAACTCTTAGGAGTGTATTATTGCTGGCTTGCTACCGTACGGTGAAGTTTCTAGCGTCACGTACTTCGCATTTAATTAGGTCATGTAAGTGTTATGAGTCTGTACCCTTTCTGCCCTTTATAGCCAAGTACAGATACCTACAGATGCAAACAGTGTAGAACCTAGTGAGATGGCTCATAATGATACATCGCATTCTGTTCTACATGGTTTGACATGCTATTGACGACTACTGACTAGACATCCAATTTACATGTGTAGAATGGACGCATACAAATTCAGTGACTGAAGAGTGAACTGGAGAAACTCGTGGGTTGAAGGGGTAAAATCTTAACCTGGCCTGTAACTATTGTGTGCGGGTCAGGACTAGACAAAGCGGCTTGGCCGATAATCACAAGTTAAATACAGCTTAATATACAGTCTATTTTCTTTATTTTTCAAAGTATATCTAGATACTTAAATGGTGTGCACTGATTGTAGCTCTATACATATTGTCTTTTTTTCTTTTCTATAAATATACAAAGGTACTTTAATGGCGTATTGATACAAATATAATTAATCATAACCCATATTTTACTGAATGTAATATTATCACTTATCCGACGAAAATTTCATTTCGAAATCCCGGTTCAAAATTAAGGGGCGTCAGCTAGAAATATAGGAATTAATTTAGGAAAACATGGGCTAACTTTCGACAAAAGTGAAGCCCGCAGTGAAGGCTGTGGTTAGACGCCGCCTCCAAGACTCACCAATGACCCATTATGCGGTCGTCTGTATAAAATGGGAACTTTCCTTATGCATATTCAATTAACTTTTCCTGTTTTGTTTGTAATTTAAGAAAGATCATTTTTGTATTTTGATTACAAATGAAACAAAACATGTAATCAAAATGTGGAAATAATGCCATGAGAAATTAGTTTTGAGACAGCGAGCATGAAAAGTCAACAAACAACGGACTATCCGTGTTTGTGCGGAGTCATATTTCAAAAGTAGTCATTGGAAGCCGGAACTTCGGACGTTAAAATTGTAAACATGCAGCACGACGAAGAATGACAGAAGGAATCTGTCATTAAAAATGAATATTATGATGGCCGTTTTTCTATACAGTCTATACATATCAAAACATTTTTAAGATTCATTTTTAAACCATGCTATATCCAAAATCCATGTTATAATGAACAGTGTTAGAAAGAAATCATGGTATTGACTCTTCGTGGAAGCATCATGCAACCAATCTATTTCTTCAAGCCCCAGTGGGCCGACAAACAAATGAGACATTTTTTCTTGTTCCGATCTGTACAGATGTCAACTGTTATGTAATTTATTGATACTGAAATGTGTTTGTTTGCTTAGAGTTTTACAGCCCAGTCAACACTAGTTAGGTCATATCTAGTCAGTAACTTTACCTAACCGCACTGTTCAAAGTGTACAAGTGCTCTTAGTAAAATCAGCAGAAAGGAGAGATGATACAGACATGCATGTTTTCAGTATATTACAGTAGAACAATGATAATTTACCTTGTTTCCTAACTTGGTGACTTGTTCAATATCTGTACAGTTTGAGTTGACCATGATGGAGTCTGTATCACCATAGATTACATCCAGGTTCATCTGGAATATGATACATGCACCATGCTATAATCACAACAGCTATACAGTACATAGTGGAATAGAAGCCATGAGGAGGTCTGTGGGGGGGGGGGGGGGGGGGGGGGGGGGAAGAGAACAGCTTTGAACAAACTGTAAAGAATGTCAGTCATAATTAGTAATGTGTCTGAAACAACCTTGTTAAAAATGTGTTTGAAACAGCCTTGGAACAAGGACGAGTCAATAACAAGATGTGTTTGTGAAACACTGATGCCCCCGGACAGCGCCAATGTTAATGTTTTAAAAATTTTTGAAAAAAATAGGTCAAAGGTCAAGTTCAAGGTCACGAGATCAAAAATTATGGTACCACTGGAAAGGTCTTGTGATAAGGTATACACATGTGAAATATGAAAGCTCTATCTATTACCATTCAAAAGTTATGCCCAATGTTAAAGTTTTTGCAGACGGACAAACGGACAAACAGACAAACGGACAGACAGACAGACCAAAAACTGTATGCCCCCCCAATCTCTTAGATTCCGGGGGCATAAAAAGAATACACATGTGAAATATGGAAGCCCTACCATTTACTAATCAAAAGTTATGACCAATGATAAAGTTTTTTAAACAGTAGGTCAAATGTCAAGGTCAAGGTCATGAGGTCAAAAATTATGGTACCCTTAGAAAGGTCTTGTGACAAGGAATGCACATGTGAAATATGAAAGCTCTACCATTTACCAATCAAAAGTTACGGCCAATGTTAAAATTATTAAAAAGTAAGTCAAATGCCAAGGTCAAGGTCATGAGGTCAAAAATTATAGTACCAATAGAAAGGGCTTGTGACAAGGAATGCACATGTGAAATATGAAAGCTCTATCAGTTACCAATCAAAAGTTATAGCCAATGTTAAAGTTTTTAAAAAGGAGGTCAAAAGTAGGTCAAATCTCAAGGTGAAGGTCACGAGGTCAAAATTTATGGTACCTCTTGAAAGGTCTTGTGATAAGGTATACACATGTGAAATATGAAAGCTCTATCTATTACCATTCAAAAGTTATGCCCAATGTTAAAGTTCTTGCAGACGGACAAACAGACAAACGGACAAACAGACGGACAGACCAAAAACTATATGCCCCCGAATCTCTTAGATTCCGGGGGCATAAAAAACCAGTCTAACTTATTTGTGGGTGAGATCAATCTCTTTTTTTTTCGATGTAATTGTCCTCTAGGAGGATATACTTGGACCAACGCTGTTCCAGTGGTATCAGCCCAGAACTGAAGAAGCCAGGGTCCTTGTCCCCCATCCATTCTTCAACTGCCACCACGACTTCTTCATTGGACCGGAAATGACGTGCACGGATATCCTTTTTCAAGTTTGGGAACAGGAAATAGTCACTAGGAGCTAAGTCCTGAGAATTGGCGGGGTGCGGTATTAGCTTGTACCCATTCCGCTCAATAGCACCCATTGCAGTTTTTAAGTGTGAACTCTTGCATTGTCCTGTTGAGCCGAATTCCTTTGGAGAGTTTACCTCAGCATTTTTCATGGATCGCAGTTCTCAGTTGTTCAAGCAAATTTGCTTAATACACACCTATTATGGAACTTTTCTTTGCTAGAAAGTCCAACATAATAAAATTTGTGCGTCTCAAAATATAGTTGCCATCACCATGCCAGCAGAGGGTAGGGTTTTGAACTTCTTTGGCCTCGGTGAACCCGGCCCTACCCACTGGCGACTTTTGAGTTTTATTCTCTGGTTCATAATAATGGACCTAGGTCTCATCTTGTCTGTTTGTTTGCATTGGAGTTTAACGGCCCAGTCAACACTATTAAGGTCATTTTTGAGCCAGTCAGTTTACCTATCCACACTTTTCCTGGGCAGGCTTCCCCGTACATCAACCATACTGTCTCCCCGTACATCAACCATAATGCAGTTTATATTTTACTTTTGGTCCTTTGAGTTCAGCGTGAATATTCTGAGAAATCGGAAATAAATTATTGGTTTAGACTCATATTCTAGACAGGTTTTTTAATTATTTGGACGCCATTTTGATTTATATCAGTCTTTGAATCGACTGCCTATTCGATATTCACAAAATTGCAGTATGTTTCTTCTGGCTTTCTTTGCCAGATCATTACAGGGTCACTGATGAGGCTTTATTAGCCGAAACTACGTAGTATGACCCATCTTCTTTCTTATGAATGTTTTCATTGCTCTTAAAGGAACTCATTTTTGATTTTTATTATATGTAAGCGGTTAACCAGTATGGTGCACATTCTTTTGCCAGAAACTGACAACTGCCCTTCTTGAATCTGTGGAAGGGAGAGAATGACTGTAGAAAAGATTCCATGATCAATCTCCACAAAAGAATGTTGCAGACACTGACATATTGGTATGGTATGGCCCAGTCAACACTACTTAACCCATAACTCAGTATCTCTTAAGAGGATTGATATGCATGCTCTGAACAGGTGTGGGAATACCCTATTTAAAAACACCCTGGTCAAAAGTTTAATTGAATATACGAAAAACTAAGGGGGACGTTCAAAAAGTTTTTGGCAGCAATTACGCATTAACACGCTATGTTAGTGGAAAGGATATAGAGCTGGTTAGTTTACCTAATCATACCTTTCCTGAGAAGGTTTACAGATAAGTGGTTAATCAGTGCAGTGCACAATCTTTCTCCAGAACTGAGGGAGAGAATGACCATAGAAAAGATTTCATGGTAAATCTCCACAAAAGCCCATTGCAAACCCTAAGGGGATCAGACCAACAACCTCCTGATCCACAAGTACTGAAATGGGAGTATTCTGAGGCGGTAAACAGTCTTTGCTAAGCACTTAAGGGGAATGGATACACCTTCAGGAGAGGCAACTCAAGCAAAAGTATGTTTGTCTCCCATGTCAATAGGGGTCAACTCTTAAAGGAAAGAATTTGCTCCTGTGGAGCAAATTCTTTCCTTTAAGAGTAGACCCCTTTTCCAGTTGGACAGGGCTTATAGAAAAGCTAACAGGAAGTCTCGAGAGTTGTCTCCCTTTGAAAAATGGTGGAAAAATCTACCAGGTGTTCCCATTCCCCTTAACACTGAAAGACAAATGAGCCAGCGCACGACAAAACCTTCAATAAGACATGTGTGCCAAGGAAGCCTCAGATCAGCCTGTGCATCCACGCAGTCTGATCAGTCTTCATTGTGCACTGTTAGGATAGCTAAGGGCCCAATGAGCCTTCATGCAGCAAGAGAAGTCTCCGGTTAGACTATATGGATGCGCATGCTGATCTGAATCTTTGGTGGGTGCGCATGTCTTATTGTTGGTTTTGTTGTTTGTTTGTTTGATTTGAGGTTTAACGTCCCCGTCAACATTGTAAAGGTCATTTTGGAGACGGTGCTTCCAATTTTGTGGGACTTTTACCCGACATTGAGATGAAATGACATATCAAGCCCTGTCGCCCAATGAAACCAGTAAGTTTATTAACATGGACAGTCCACCTCGCACCGCGTTTCCTGGACAGGCTTAGATCCCCTAAGCGGTTGACCAGTACTAGTGTGCTGACCAGATTCAGCTCTGCGTGGAAGCATCATGCAGCCCATATATTTCTTCAAGCCCCGATGGGCGGTGGTTTTGTTGTGCGCTGGCTCAAATAAAAGTACGGGAATAAAAAGGTTCTATACTTACTGCTTGTACCAGATCTTTTGTTTTCATTAAAATCTGAAAATACAATACAAATCCTGACCTCCTGTCCTGCTGCTTTTATTATTTAGCCACACTTATTTCCGACTGAACATATCAGATTACTTGATGCAATTTATTCCTACAAATTCACAAACTAAACGTCAAAATGAGAAGATACTGTGTTCTGATGCCTTCTTCAGAAGCCCTATCTATAGTATACTGTTTGCAATGTTATTGCATATTTTGCTTCAGTGGGACAATGGTTAATGCTTGCTTAACCCTTTTTGTACCAAATGGAATCTTCCTTCTTATATATAGCAGGAGTCCATTTCAAAATTTAGGGGTGTCAGGTTGTTTTCTTCAAAAACTATTTGGAAAATAGCTGAGCGTTTTGCAAACAGTGAAGGCCCTGATCAGACGCCACGTTCTGCGGCGTCTGATCTGGGCCTGCACTGTTTGCCAGGGTACCCATTTTGGGGTTTCTGGTACTAAATATACTCAGAGGCAATAAAAAGTATACAGATTTTGATTTGGAATACCGGATCTTGTATTGCTGTCTGTAATAACATATGCCTATGTCCTTTTTTCCCAAATGTCTAATGTTGTAAAACTCCAATTCTTTTCCTGTTGCAGTCATCCATGATGGAGTTATTGCCCTTAATTGATAATCAATATTTCAAACAAAATCTCGTGATGTACATGACATTCAAATCTATGCGCATCGCAAAAGTCATGTACGAATGTTCATCGATAAGACGCCATCATTACTTTGCCATTAAACCCAAACAAACAGCTTCAAACTCAATTGTAATTTCAGCCTGTTCCGGATTATCTCCCTTTCAATTAAAATCATAGTGAATTAAATGAGTCTTTTTCTCAAATGGTGCAAGAGATATTCATTTGAAACTTTCACATAATTTTATGTTTTCCTCGGCACTTTTATGCTTACTCCATAGTGATGCCTCTAAAATTACTCAAAGAAAAGTAAATCACCAATACAAATCCCAAAGAAACATAAAGCATTTAATCAAAGAAAGAACGTAAAAGGCGAAAATGACACTTTCTTTGACAAAAAATGTTGCATTTTACCTTGTGTTTAATTTAAATAGGGGATATATTCTTGCTAATCAGTTCCCCTTCTTTGAATCTGTTTCACGAAAAATCATTTATTGAATAACACTTATTCGAAACACATGTTTAAAGGGAAACTACAAGACAAAAAATTGAATCCATTTCAAGTCACGCAATTTCATTATCCTTTAATCGATTTTAACGGAAACTGCTGCAAACTATGCGAAATTGGTTGTTCTTATTTATGATGCCACATATGTATGTAGAGAGGGAGACATTGGGACACAAATCGGCGTTCAGTAACCTGTAAACTTACTTTTGCCTCTCAGTATAGGTTAACTTTAACTCATTCTTTCATCTTTATCACTATATCATTTTTAATAACTAGTTTCCTAGCAACAGATTCCATACTGTTTTGTAGATAAAAGGAACATATGGCCAAAGTCTACTTTTGTTTGATTTAAGGTTTAATGTCCCCGTCAACACTGTAAAGGTCATTTTGGAGACATTGCTTCCAATTTTGTGGGACTTTTACCCGACATTGAGATGAAATGACATCTCAAGCCCTGCCGCCCAATGAAACCAATAGGGTTTATAAGCATGGACGGGCTGACTCGCACCGCTTTGCCTGGGCAGGCTTTGATCCTCTAAGCTGTTTACCAGTACACGTGTGCGGGTCGGTTTCAGCTCTGTGTGGAAGCATCATGCAGCCCATATATTTCTTCAAGCCCTGATGGGCGGGGGCATCCAAAGTCTACTGCTGTTTTGGTGCTTCAGTAGACAAAATCAGAACTTAACTCATCTTGATAAAGACACTAAAACTACCAAGTTGTGTTGATATAACTAAACAAGAGGGCCATGATGGCCCTGGATCGCTCACCTGATCCATAGTGTAACAAGTGGGCCCCAGAGAGGGCCATTATTGGCCCCAGGGCTTTAATGTACATAATGTTGAGGGAGGTCTTAAAGGTGAAGCTTCATACCAAACATCAACAAAGGCTAAAATTTGAACAATCTTGTCAAAGGTCCACTAGATGAAGCTACACATCAAATATCAAAGACCTGGGCCTAGCGGTTTCAGAGAAGAAGATTTTTAAAGATTTTGCCTATATAAGCCTATGTAAAATCAAAGGGCCCCGGGACAGGGGCATTTTTTGCCCCAGCACTATAGTTTGAACAATCTTGGTAGGGGTCCACTAGATGAAGCTTCATACCAAATATCAAAGTTCTGGGCCTTGTGGTTTCAGAGAAGAAGATTTTTAAAGATTTTCCCTATATAAGCCTATGTAAAACCAAAGGGCCCCGTGGCAGGGGGGGATTTTTTGTCCCAGCACTATAATTTGAACAATCTTGGTAGGGGTCCACTAGACGAAGCTTCATACCAAATATCAAAGTCCTGGGCCTTGTGGTTTCAGAGAAGAAGATTTTTAAAGATTTTCCCTATATAAGCCTATGTAAAACCAAAGGGCCCCGGGGCAGGGGCATTTTTGGCCCCAGCACTAAAATTGGAACAATCTTGGTAGGGGTCCACTAGATGAAGCTTCATACCAAATATCAAAGTCCTGGGCCTTGTGGTTTTAGAGAAGAAAATTTTTAAAGATTTTCCCTATATAAGCCTATGTAAAACCAAAGGGCCCCGTGGCGGGGGCATTTTTGGCCCCAGCACTATAATTTGAACAATCTTGGTAGGGGTCCACTAGATGAAGCTTCATACCAAATATATAAGACCTGGGCCTTGTGGTTTCAGAGAAGAAGATTTTTAAAAATTTTCCCTATATAAGCCAATGTAAAAGCAAAGGGCCCCGTGGCGGGGGCATTTTTGTCCCAGCACTAAAATTTGAACAATCTTGGTAGGGGTCCACTAGATGAAGCTTCATACCAAATATCAAAGTCCTGGGCCTTGTGGTTTCAGAAAAGAAAATTTTTAAAGATTTTCCCTATATAAGCCCATGTAAAACCAAAGGGCCCCGTGGCGGGGGCATTTTTTGTCCCAGCACTAAAATTTGAACAATCTTGGTAGGGGTCCACTAGATGAAGCTTCATACCAAATATCAAAGACCTGGGCCTTGTGGTTTCAGAGAAGAAGATTTTTGAAGATTTTCCCTATATAAGCCTATGTAAAACCAAAGGGCCCCGGGGCGGGGGCATTTTTGGCCCCAGCACTGTAATTTGAACAATCTTGGTAGGGGTCAACTAGATGAAGCTTCATACCAAATATCAAAGACCTGGGCCTTGTGGTTTCAGAGAAGAAGATTTTTAAAGATTTTCCCTATATAAGCCAATGTAAAACCAAAGGGCCCCGTGGCGGGGGCATTTTTTGTCCCAGCACTATAATTTGAACAATCTTGGTAGGGGTCCACTAGATGAAGCTTCATACCAAATATCAAAGTCCTGGGCCTTGTGGTTTCAGAGTAGAAGATTTTTGAAGATTTTCCCTATATAAGCCTATGTAAAACCAAAGGGCCCTGGGGCGGGGGCATTTTTGGCCCCAGCACTATAATTTGAACAATCTTGGTAGGGGTCCACTAGATGAAGCTTCATACCAAATATCAAAGACCTGGGCCTTGTGGTTTCAGGGAAGAAGATTTTTAAAGATTTTCCCTATATAAGCCAATGTAAAACCAAAGGGCCCCGTGGCGGGGGCATTTTTCGTCCCAGCACTCAAATTTGAACAATCTTGGTAGGGGTCCACTAGATGAAGCTTCATACCAAATATCAAAGTCCTGGGCCTTGTGGTTTCAGAGAAGAAGATTTTTAAAGATTTTCCCTATATAAGCCTATGTAAAACCAAAGGGCCCCCGTGCGGGGGCATTTTTGGCCCCAGCACTATAATTTGAACAATCTTGGTAGGGGTCCACTAGATGAAGCTTCATACCAAATAACAAAGACCTGGGCCTTGTGGTTTCAGAGAAGAAGATTTTTTAAGTTTTTGGTGAAAAAAATCTGTTTTTGGCTCCTGTGACCTAGATGTGCAACGGACCGGAACCATTTGACCCATATTCAAACTTGACCGAGATATTGTCATGATGATCATTCTGAGCAAGTTTGATTAAGATTGGACCAAAATTGTGGCCCCTAGGGTGTTCACAAGGTTTTTATATGATTTGACCCGCTGACCTACTTTTTAACCCGATATGACCCATATTCGAACTGGACTGAAATATTGTCACAATGGTCATTCTGAGCAAGTTTCATGATAATTGGACCAAAACAGTGGCCTTCAGAGTGTTCACAAGGTTTTTCTATGATTTGACCTACTGACCTACTTTTTGACCGGACATGACCCATATTCGAACTTGACCAAGATATTGTCATGATGATCATTCTGAGCAAGTTTGATTATGATTGGACCAAAATTGTGGCCTCTAGGGTGTTCACAAGGTTTTTCTATGATTTGACCCGCTGACCTACTTTTTAAGCCGACATGATCCATATTCAAACTTCACTAAAATATTGTCACAATGATCATTCTGAGCAAGTTTGATGATGATTGGACCAAAATTGTGGCCTCTCGAGTGTTCACAAGGTTTTTCTATGATTTGACCTACTGACCTACTTTTTTACCCGACATGACCCAAATTCGAACTTGACCGAGATATTGTCATGATTATCATTCTGAGCAAGTTTGATGATAATTGGACCAAAACTGTGGCCTCTAGTGTGTTCACAAGAAAAAGTTTACGCACGACGGACGACGGACGACGCACGACGACGCCGGACATCTTACTGTCACAAAAGCTCACCATGACCTTCGGTCAGGTGAGCTAAAAAAAGTTAAATATACCATTGTTGGTTTGCGTGTTCCTTGATTATGTTCACAATTCGTGTCACTAGTGGGTGACGGCAGGTGAATTTACCTTTTACTGTTCGAGCACAGCTTTCTAATTTTTGATATTTCTGCACTAGTCCAATGCCATCTTCAGATTAACACTGATCCTGCTGAACATCACAACCCATTCTTTTGCAAACAGTGTAGATACAGATCAGATGGATCTGAAGAAGCCAATCAGGATCTATACTGCATTGTCATTCAGACTGTGAAATGAAGGAATACACTATTCCAAGAAATTTGATAGGTTGAGAGTCAGCAATGGGTGTGTCCAATTTTATTTATTCAGCAGGACAAGGGATAATGAAGTCATCTTCAGGACTCAGCATAGCCTTGTGCGATACTTAAACTGAAAACTTGCGTGAGATTTCCTTGTCTCAGTCTCAACCCCATCATAGATTATAAGAATCTTATATGGGTGTGAGGGGTGGATGGAAAAATTCGTCCCGAGGGACACTGTCCGGCATCACGAGGCTTGACGAGTGATGCCAGACAGTGATCCCGAGGGACGGATTTTTCTATCCACCCCTCACACCCATATTGGATTCTTTTCTTGCATACCTTCCATTTCTTAAAGCGGATTTTTAATGCTGCAGTCACTTCGGTTACCAACGTTCGCCATACTGTGTTGACACTTCAGGAATGTTTAGAGACGTTGCTGTGACGTCAACCTTAACAACCGCGCATACGAGGTCGTAGTCAACCAGTGCATTTATCAAACACGCGATTATATTCGATTTCGGGTCGGAACACTAGGGTCAGAACATAAATTTCTATCCCAGGGTAAAATCACGGATTTCCTTGTCTAGTGTGCAAGAATCTATTATTCTTGACTTCATTAGGGGTTGCCACATGATTCTGAGCATTGACCTTAGGAATGGAGTTTTTCACCTCATGACTTTTAACCTTCACCATGCTGAATATTTCAATATGCTACAATCCTCCCCAATTTTCAGCCATTTTTGTTGCATGATTTCAATTTTTACAATGGATTTCAAAGCAGAGTGGAAAACAGTATAGAGCCAGATCAGCTGGCTTCTCAGAAGCCAGCTGATCGGGATCTATATTGTTTTCAACAAGAATTTCAACAAGAATTTTATGGGAGGATACGTTGCACCTGAATGGATTTTAACATTAGGGTGAAAGCTATGGTTGTTGCAAATGTTGATGGCTTTACAAATGGATCACAAACCGAACTTCTATATTGCAATGCTTAAAGCAGGCACTACAAAAGAAGGATATACACTTTTGTCCCTTTAGTACTCTACTCATTATAACATGGTTTTGGTTATAACACTACCAGGTTTGCCACCAAAATTGTCATTTTACTGTAATTTCTATATAAATATATCCCTTTATAAGACAGTTCACTTATAACACGGTCCTGTTCTATGCATCCCAAACATAGCATTTTAAAGGGACTGTCCTGTATCTGGATTCAGCAAGGGGAGGGTCAAAATCTCTTCTCCTGCTACTATGACTCACCTCTCTTCCCTTCATTGTAATAAGAGCAGCCAAGGGTTTGGCGTAAAATCTGGAGAAGGTAAAACCCAGACATCCATACATACTGTTTGCCGTCAACTTCAAGGCCTTCTGTCGAATGTCATACTGAAATGTATGTGTACATTAGATATATTTGTAAATGTTAAGTATACTATTTTGTCAAATAACTCCAAATCATATTACAACTAATGGTGGTCATTGGCCATAACAAATACAAAATAAAATCTTAACCCTTATCTTGCTGTTCACGACAACACCCATCTTTGCAAACAGTGTAGATCCAGATCAGAGCCATCTGATCAGGATCTACACTATTTGACATTCAGTTTATGAATTTGTAGCAATAAATTACATCAAGTAATTTGATTGGTTGATAGACAGAAATGGGTGTGGCTTAGATGAATAGTCAGCAAGATAAGGGTTAATAGCACAAAAGAGTTTAGCCAAGTCAACATTAATAATGTCATAACAACCCAGTCAAGTAGCCTGACCCCAATTTTCTTAGGCATCCTTATATCAGACCAATCTCTGGCAGAATGTTGTTGGACCCATTGGGGATGTTCTGTAGGTTAACCTAAATTTATGAGGTCAAATCTCATTCTCAACAAAGTTTAAGATTGAAGTGAAACTGAAGGCCATGGACAAGTTCATCAAAACTGACAAAGCTGTTAGCTAACATATCATTGAAACTTTGATCATTTAACCCATTATGTACGGTAAACCCCAAAACGGGTAATTGGCAAACAGTGAAGGCCCAGATCAGTCGCCGCAGAATGTGGCATCTGAGCAGGACCTGCACCGTTTGCAAAAAGTTCAGCCATTTTCCAAATAGACTTTGAAGAAAAAACAACCTGACACCTTAAATTTAAAAATGGACTTATGCTAAATTTAAGATGGAAGATTCCCTTCAGTACAAAATGGTATACTTTTTTTTTTTTTTTTTTTTCAGCAAAAATACCACTGTATAAGATGTTGTACTCACTAAAACTCTTAAAACTTTAATGGCTAAGGAGTTTGTTAAGCTAAAGATGCGTTGAACTTGGTCGAACACTCTACACATACCTGCATCATCTGTTCAGAGGAAATGTTGTCTTGCTTCATCAAGTTTTTCACCTGTCTACGGCTCTCCACTAACTTCCTAATCTCTGTCGGCAGAATTCCTGGTTCTAAACTAGGGTCGGGTAACTCAATATTCAGCCCATCCTCATCATCCTGCCACGAAAATATTTTTTTTTCATTTGTATGGCATTTTACAGCCCAGTCAACACTAATTAAAAGATTACCTATGCACAAGCCAGTGGCTTACTGTCAAATCCTGGACCATATGTGTTTATCTGTTTTATATTCCTGTATGTGAAGCAATCAAAATAAAGTTTAAACCAAAACTATTTAGGTCACATCGAGCGGGCCAGTTTACCTAACCATTTCTCCTGGGCAGGCTTATACATGAGAAGTAGTGGACTTTCTTTTGCCAGAAACTGACAACTGCCTTTCTTGGATCAGCAGACGGGAGAGAACATAGAAAAGATTTCATAATCAATCTCCACTAAAGAATGTTGGCAAACAGATAAGTATCGAACCGAAAACCTGACCACCAGTTAGATGCGCACCTGATTGAGCAACTGAGGCTGGCTACCACAACGTTTCTTCTATGTACCATAATGATCATAAGTATTGGGACAGACTAGCCTATACAAACAGTGCAGACCCAGATCAGACTGCTCCTTCATGCAAACAATGCAGACCCAGATCAGACTGCTCCTGAAGGAGCAGTCTGATCAGGGTCTCCACTGTTTGCCAGTCCATCTGCACTTTTTAGACGCCTTGCTGAATTGTGAACTAAATTTGGTAAAATTTTAGGGGAATTATAACATGTCCTCAAGGTTTTGTTTATTTGTTTGTATTGGAGTTTAACTGCCCAGTCAACACTATTTAGGTCATTTTTGAGTCGGTCAGTTTACCTATCCACACTTTTCCTGGGCAGGCTTATACGTAAGCGGATAACCAGTACAGTGCACATTCTTTTGCCAGAAACTGACAACTGCCCTTCTTGAATCATCAGAAGGGAGAGAATGACAGTAGAAAAGATTTCATGGTCAATCTCCACGAAAGAATGTTGCCGACCTTGGTAAGTACCGAACCGGTGTTCTCCTGGTCACCGGTCAGACGCCCATCCGACTGAGCTACCAAGGCTGGCTGTCCTCAAGGTGCCTGAATTTTTAGGACTTTTATGGTAACATTTCTGTGAACAACAAGGGCGGATCTGAGCCTTTGTTAGTCATCCATTTTTCTCATTACCACACATAAATACAGATTGTTTGGTTTGTAGTTTTACAGCAAGCAGTACAATAAAAGTTATTATTAATTGACTATCCTGTGTTACTCCAGGTCAACCAATATTAACCGGAGGTCAAAAATCATAAATCATGATTTTTAATTGCGTCAATTAATAAAATTGTCATAAATCAAGTAATTTCGTATTGGCCAAGTTACAGGTTCTCGGTCAGCTGCATTGGCCTCGGCCTCCGGCCAATACAGCAGACCTCGTACCTGTAACAGGGCCAATACGAAATAACTTGATTAATAACATTATAATACAGTGAAACTTTGATGGTTTGTTTACCAAGGCCATTTCCACCCATAACTACATTTATCAGTTACCCCATCCCATTGTATTGATTGCATTGTAGAACATTGACCTGATAAAGATATGCTATCTCATGACAAGTGAGCTTTATCATGTCAATTTGACATTGCACTTTTAAGAATGAACCCAACTAATGGAAAAACAAGAGGTCGCTCCACTGGCTAAATTGAGTCAATTGTCATATTCGTTACATCAACCCATTGTATACTAGTAGACTCATCTCTCTTATTGTTAAAATTTTGATCATTTAATATGGCAAACAGTTTAGTATTTCGGCATAAAAATAATTGCAGCTGCTCACTTTCTTTTTAGCAACATCGTGAAAACATGCTTATATAATTTTGACCCCCTTGAACCCCACTTTCATATAGAAAACTGGGGTTTATAGGGGTTAACCTTACCACTTAACGAGTACCGACAATCTATATTTTGAGCAGAAATAAGAAAAATATCACAATTTTTCATCTTAGAATTTTCGTTTTTTCTGCGGTATTACCAGGTAAAGTTTACATGGATATGTATAGGCGTGTTTTCATAATGGAACATACCACTGTATTAGTTATTGTACTTGCTAGAACAGTTAAAACTTTAACCACTAACCAGTTTGTAAAGGCAACGATGTTAAGCGCATGATGATTTGAACAACAGCCTCTCACTAACCTACCTCTTTACTTTCTCGAGTCTCTGACCTGTTGACAGTGGTGAAGCAAATGTTGTACTCTTGTATAATTGATGGGTATAAACTGTTGAAGTCCAGCAACAGAATATACTTGTCATAGAAACCTGGAAAACAAGTTACATTCTTTCAGAGACACAAAAATATCTATTAAGGTCTGCACTTCACCGTTTCGGAGAAGAAGATTTTTGTATTTTTTTTCCATTATAAGTTTATTTGAGTTAAGTGGCCACAGGATTTGGCCAATTTGGACCCCAGGGGCATGATTGCCAGGATTCATGTAGGTGACCACTTGATGTTGCTACCTGCTAAATACCTAACCTCTGGGCCTTATGGTTTCAGAGAATAAGGTTTTTATTTTTATTTTTATTCCACTTTAAGGTAGTTTTAGTCAAGTCTATGGTCGCTAATGGGCCAATGGGCAGGACCAATTTTGACCCAAGGGGCATGGCTGGCAGGGGTTATCATGTTGCTACATACTAAATATCTAAGCTCTGGGACTTGTGGTTTCAGAGGGGATTTTTGTAGTTTTTGTTTCACGTTGTAAGTCTATGGGAGCTAATGGGCCAGTGGGCGTGGCCAAATTTGACCCCAGGGGCATGGTTGGAAGTTTTTTTCCCCACATTAAGGTGTTTTTTTTTCCCCATTTTATGTCTATGGTAGCTAATGGGCCCATGGACGTGACCAATTTTGATCCAATGGGCATGGCTGGCAGGATTTATTAAGGTGGCCATTTCTTGTTGCTACACACTAAATATCTAAGCTCTGGAACTTATGGTTTCAGAGAAGATTTTTGAAGTGTTTTTTTTTTCGTCATAAGTCTATGGGAGCTAATGGGCCAATGGGCATGGCCAAATTTGACCCCAGGGGCATGGTTGGCAGGATTTATGTAGGTGACCACTTGATGTTGCAAAATGCTAATTTATTTAAGCTCTGGGCCCTGTGGTTTAAGAGGAGAAGCTTTTTGAAGTTTTTTTTCCAATTTTAAGTCTATAGGAGCTAAAGAGCCCTGGGTGTGGCCAATTTGGATCCCAGGGGCATAACTGGCAGGATTTCTGTAGGTGGTCACTTGAAGTTGCTACATACTAAATATCTAAGCTCTGGGCCTTATGATTTCAGAGAAGAAGATTTTTAAGTTTTTTCCCATTGTAAGTCTATGGGAGCTAATGAGCCCATTGGCGTGGCCAATTTTGACCCCAGGGGAAGGGTTAGCAGGATTTATGTAGGTGACTATTTTATGTTGCTAGATACTAAATATCTAAGCTCTGTGCTTCTTAGTTTCAGAGAAGAAGATCTTTGAGGCTTTTTTTTCATTATGAGTTGGGGCCTCAGGGCATGGCCCATTTGGACCCCAGGGGCATGATTGGCAGGATTTATGTAGGTGACCACTTGCCATTGCTACATGCTAAATATCTAAACTCTGGGCCCTGTGGTTTCAGAGAAGATTTTTTAAGTTTTCGCCCTTATAAGTCTGTGGGAGCTGATGAGCCCCAGGGCATGGCCAATTTTGGTTAGCAGAATTTATGTAGGTGACTATTTTTTGTTGCTACATACTAAATATCTAAGCACTGTGCTTCAATTCACTTGAACATGAAATGTGTATTCACTGTACACATTGGCCAACAATTTTAAAACATATGAGCAGACCTGAAGGCATTCTCAGTTGATCTGGTCATGCAGGATAATCACCTCATCAGTTTGTATTTAAATTCTTCTGAGCATTACATAGAGGATCTTACATGAGTGTTCATGTATTATTAAATTTATTAAACTAGTTGAAGAAAAGGGATAAAATGCGAGGCTTTGCCGAGCATTTTATCCCTTTTCTTCAACGAGTTTAATAAATTCAATAATACATGAGCACGAATAGAAGATTCTATTTATCATATGACATTTAAAACCTATTTTATTCACGATTGTTTACAAAAATAACAATATTCCGCCATTAGTAAACACTACGTCGTTAAGGACGTCATACATGTAACGTTACGGGACGTATCTAGCTAATTTGCATATTTAATCCACTAGTGGATTATCGAATTTATTACATGGCGTTATTACACTCTCAGACGCGACGTCATATGATAAAAATTTATAGTCAACTGAGTTTAGCAAAAAAAAGTTTTATAACCTCAGCTTCTGGAATATTTTCCTCAATTTTTACATGGGGAATATCTACTGATATCAATTCCTATTGACATCTCCTAAAAGTGAGTCTTGTTTGTTTGTATTGGGAGTTTAATGGTCCAGTCAACACTATTTAGGTCATTTTTGAGTCGGTCAGTTTAACTATCCACACTGTTCCTGGGCAGGCTTATATGTAAGCGGTTTACCAGTACAGTGCACATTCTTTTGCCAGAAACTGACAACTGCCCTTCTTGAATCAGCCTAAAAGCGAGTCCCCCACAAAAATCGACCAACTCAAAAGGGAAAGAACACGAACACTACAAATATATGTCATCTTCATACAAGCACAAGTTCAACTAAATATCTTCATAAAGTAATTGATAAAAACTCACCCTGTGTCACGGCCCCCGCCCATCGGGGCTTGAAGAAATGGATGGGCTGCATGATGCTTTCACGCAGAGCTGAAACCGACCCACACACAAGTACTGGTAAACTGTTTAGAGGATCTAAGCCTTCCCAGGCAAAGCGGTGCCAGTTGGACCATTCATGCTTATAAACCCTATTGGTTTCATTGGGCGGTAGGGATTGAGATGTCATTTCATCTCAATGTCAGGTAAAAGTCCCACAAAATTGGGAGCAATGTCTCCAGAATGACCTTTAGTGTTGACGGGGACGTTAAACCTAAAATCAGACAAACAAAATCACCTTGTTTCGATTATATGTTTGGGGACTACAAGATTTGTTTGTTTGGAGTTTGATTGCCCAGTCAACACTTTTTAGGTCATATCAATGCAGTCTGTTTACTTACGACACTTTTCCTGGACAGGCTTCAATATAAGTGGATAACAGCAAGCACTCTATCAAAGAAATCGAAAAATGCCCTTCTTGAATCAGCAGAAAGGAAAGAATGACCGTAGAAAAAAAATCGTGATCAATCTCCAAGAAAGAATGTTGCCAAAATGCTAGGTATTCTGAGACTTGGAGTATGCATAATCACTATGAATTTTTATCACACTATCCTGCTTGTTTACCTTTCTTGGGCTCCAAAACCAAACCACCAGCATACGCTGGTTTACGTCTTCCAGAACTATTTTTAGTCTTGGTTGTATCCATCTCATCATCTTCCTCTATCTACAGAATAATCAAACAAGACATACACAAAATGAGCCGGGGCACCCAGGGAAGACTTAGATCAGCCTATGCACCTTCACAGTCTGGCCAGAGTCTTCATTGTGTGCTCTAAGGATAGGTAACGCTTCTTCATGCAGCAAGATGAGTCTCTGGTTATACTACATGGATGAACAGGCTGATCTGATTCTTCTGATTGTAGGAAATGCTGTGCCCCGGCTCAAATCTCTTTGTATAGTGTTCTACAGTCAAACTTCAATAGTTTGAATACCTTTCGGACCTTCAAAAAACAATTTGTTCAAGACAGGGGTAATTAAGGGTAGTTCAAACCACTCAAGGTTAACCCATATATGCCTAGCACATTGGCGAACAGTGTAGACCCAGATAAGATGCTGCAGAATGCAGTCTGATCTGGGTCTACACTGTTTGCTTAAAGACCATTCATTTTTTTATAATTTTGCCACGAACAAAAACAAACCTGACACCACTATAATTAGAAGTGGACCAGTTCAAACTTACTAAGTGGAAGATTCCATTTTCTTATATGGGTTAATCATAGTGGCAGGCCATTTGACATAATGTGGATAACCTAAGGATATCTTTTCGGTCGTCTATAAAATCAAGGAATGCTGTGTGTAAGCATTAGAATCATATCTAAGCCCGAGGTCCTGTGTCCATATGACCTTAGCTGTTGGTGAGACGTAAAATTCGAACCAAGATTGATGAAGTGAGTATCGAGTTTTACGTCTCACCAATAGCTAAGTCATACGGACACGGGACCTCGGTTTAAAGACTTATCTGAAAGTCTGGAGAAGGTCAGGATCGATCGTGCGACTCCTGGTATACCAGGCAAATAGCATAACCACTACAACATGGAGGTTTCTATACCAGATTGATAGATCTGAAGTAAACTTTACTCTTGGAAAAGGCAGCAGGTATCTAAAGATTATATGAAACCCTGAAAGGCAGTGAGTCTATGAAGTATATTATAACCTATTCTGTCTCTTGACAATTATAAGCATGTATGTTTGTGAGTGTTTGAGTTTTACAAATTACGTTCCATCAACAACGAGATCATACGATGGTTTAAAGACTCATCTGAAAGTCTGGAGAAGCCTGGAATCTAACCAAAGATCCCTGGTTTATCAGGTAAGTAGCTTAACCCTTTTTGTACCAAATGGAATCTTCCTCTTTATATATACCAGGAGTAGGGCTGGCTAATCGGAGCTGAAAAGATAATGGATTATCATTCCTGTCATTGCGATTGATAATGGATTAGCAATCACTGAGGATTTGGTCATAATTTTACCTGTCTGGCTTTCTGTCTGAGCATGACTGCTACAATATGCTGTACTTTGCCATGTGTATTTGAACAGACAAGCCTGAGCAAACACAGTAGACCTAGAAGGTGGCGTCTCATCTGGGTCTGCACTGTTTGCCACTCATACAGTTATTTTAGGCCCATCTTTGGGTAATAAATTGTTCTTATCAAATAATCAATTGCAAGCAAATCAGTTATGATAATCATTTTTGTGGATTTTATCGATTAAATAATTGATTATCCGATTAATCGTGCCAGTCTTAACCAGGAGTCCATTCAAAAAGGGGTGTCAGGTTGTGTTTTCTTCAAAATTTATTTGGGAAATGACTGAACTTTTAGCAAACAGTGGAGGCCCTGATCAGACGCCGCTTTCTGCGGCGTCTGATCTGGGCCTCCACTGTTTGCCAGGCTACCAGTTTGGGGTATCTGGTACATAACAGGTTAACCATCACACTACAGGACTTCTACATCACATGTAGACAAACTGGAAAAACTCACCACAGGTACTTTTTTTTTGTATATTTCTTTGTCCGGAACAATGAAGTTTTTCTCACTGAAAGCATGTAGCAATAAATACTCATTCCTCTCTGCTCTACCACCCATCAATGTTCGACTCTGGAAAAAAACAAAAGAAAGATTTATTCACCAGCAAGGATTTTTTAATTTCACCCCTGATTTTCTGAGGTTGACTCTTCCAGATTTGAATTTGGACACACCCACTCCATCAAATAGGGTGTTCAGTCAATGATCATAAACAAAATGGCAAGCAGTGTAGATCCAGATCAGATGGCTGACAATGATCTATCAAATGTGGATCTACATTGTTTGAGCATGTATCTGTATCAGTCTATTCTGCCAATAATCATTAATTGCTCTCAAATATAGATTGTGGGTACTTGTTAGAACCGCCTCTGTAGGTACCTTGACCCAGTGACTTTGACCTATTTTTTGCACTTGTGACTTTTACACATTGAACGTTAACATTCCATATCTTTTTGTCACACCTGCTTGTAGCAGGGTGCGACATAGGCAACTGCTTTTTTGGCCCAGTGACTTTGACACATTTTACGTCAACTATCACGGCCCCCGCCCATCGGGGCTTGAAGAAATAGGTGGGCTGCATGATGCTTCAACGCAGAGCTGAAGCCAACCGCACATGAGCCAAGGCAAAGTAGTGCGAGTCTAACTGTCCATGCTTATAAACCCTGTTAGTTTCATTGGGCGACAGGGCTTGAGATGTCATTTCATCTCAATGTCAGGTAAAAGACCCACAAAATTGGAAACAATGTCTCCAAAATGACCTTTACAGTGTTGATGGGGATGTTAAACCTCAAATCAAACAAAACAAACAAATGAATAACAAACAATGAAGATCCTGATCAGATGGCTTCTTCAGAAGCCATCTGATCTGGATCTACATTGTTTGAAAGCTAAGACATATCCGGGTTCAACAAGACAAGGGTTAATGCTGTTTCAATACATGATCGTGTAAAAGAAAGAACCTACCATAACATTGCCACATATAGTTGTGATCTGTAGGGCGAGTGGTATCACATTGAGCTCGTACATGATCTTTAAGATATGAGTAGAATCAACCAGGGTCATCTCTATCAACTGTAGCAAGTGTTGGGAGGTGCTGAAAAGAACAGACATAATTTTATCCTTATCCTGCTGAATAAATAATCTAGCCACACCCATTTCTGACTTTGAACCAATCAGATTACTTGATGTAATTTATTGCTGCAAATTCACAAGCTGAATATCAAACAGTGTAATTCCTGATTAGATGGCGTCTTCAGAAGCAGAAGCCATTTGATCTGGATCTACACTGTTTGCAAAGGTAGGGGCTTTTGTGTTCAGCGGATAATGCTTAACAATTATCCTGCTGACCACATTACAACCCCTACCTTTGCAGACAGTGTAGATCCAGATCAGATGGCTTTTAAAGTAGCCATCCGATCTAAATTTACAGTTTGTCATTCAGTTTGTGAACTAAATGAATTATTAAATCAAGTAATTAGATTCCTTGAGGATTTGTTTGTTTGTATTGGGGTTTAACAGCCCAGTCAACACTATTTTAGGTCATTTTTGAACTGGTCAGTTTACCTCATCAAACTTTTCCTGGGCAGGCTTATACCTAGGCGGTTAACCAATACAGTGCATATTATTTTGCCAGAAACTGACAACTGCCCTTCTTGAATCAGCGTCAGGGAGAGAATGGCCATAGAAAAGATTTCATGATCAATCTCCATGAAAGAATTTTGCCGACTCCGGTAGGTATCGAACCCACGTCCTCCTGATCACCAGTCAGACGCTCATTCGACTGAGCTACTGAGGCCGGCGCCCAGATGGTTTTTAAAGTAGCCATCTGATCTGGATCTACCCTCTTTGTTATTCAGTTTGTGAACTAAATGAATTATTAAATCAAGTACTAGTAATTAGATTCTTTGAGGATCAGCAATGGGCAAGGCAAAACTAATTTATTCAGCAGGATAAGAAATAACCTATTTTAGACAGGAGTCCCCCAAAATGGAACACTGGCAAACATTGTAGACCCTGTTCAGACATTAGGGCCTTCAGTGTTTGCCAAATGCTCAGAGATTGACTAAACAACTTTACCCTTATCCTGCTGTTCATGACAATCCCCACCTTTGCAAGCAGTGTAGATCCAGATCAGATGGCTTCTGAAGAAGCCATCTGATCAGGATCTACACTGTTTGACATTCAGTTTGTGAATTTGCTGCAATAAATTACATCAAGTCATCTGATTGGTTCAAAGTCAGAAATGGGTGTGGCTAACTTAATTATGCAGTAGGATAAGGGTTAACCTGACACCTCTAAATTTTGATAGCTTCTTGCTATATACACAAAACGTAAGATTCCATTTGGTTCAAAATTTAGTTATGGAATGCTATGGAAACACCTCCATGGGGGTCAAATAGTCAATTCCATGGGGCTCAAATAGTCAATTCTTACAAATGTGGTCAATGGCAAGTTACTTTTACTCTTGTAAGCAATGTCCTAGTTGCTTGAAATAAGGTTCTTTAAGGACTTTTTCCCCGACACTGAGATGAAAGGACATCTCAAGTCCTGCCGCAAAAACAAACCAGAAGTGTTCATATGTAGGGACAGTCAGACTTGCACCACTTTGCCTGGGCAGGCTTAGATCCTCTAAGCAGTTTACCAGTACTCATGTTGCAGTCTGTTTCAGCTGTGTGGAAACATGCAGCCCCCTCTATTTCGTCACGCTCCACTGGGCGGGGGCAAAATGTAAGCTGTATCAACAACTTGTCCACCATGCTGGCCGAGAAAACATGTACACTCCATATTTTCTAGTTCTGTGGTGAATTCCTTGCTTCAAAAGGATAACCCTTTCTAGAACATATTTAACATCACTACAGCTGCTTTCTGGGAATGTGTGGCGGCCGTAAAAAGTCTCCCTGCCCTACACATCATAGTGTAGTTTATATTTTATTGTCCTTTGGGATCATTGATTCCATTATGGAATTTCGAGGATATTTGAGGGTCACTGATGAGGCCCAATTGGCCGAAACTAGCTAGTCTGGCCAAGAAAACATGTACACTCCAAATTTTCTAGTTCTGTGGTGAATTCCTTGCTACAAAAGGATAACCCATTCTAGAACATGTTCACTGGTCTTAATCGTGTACAGCAGCATGCACATAAAACCACATGCATCAGCAGAGTCATATTGTCCTCATGTTTCTGTAATGGCCTTCTTGTTTTTTTGGTACTGGCCCTGATTGTCATACGTATGATGCATGCAGTTTTGGCTATATTATAATGTTATAAATCAAGTAATTTCATATTAATACGAAATTACTTGATTAATAATGACAATTTTATTAATTAACACCATTAAAAACATGATTATTGATTTTTAACCTCTGTTAATACAGATGACCAACCTCTGTTAATACAGATGACCTCCGAACAATACAGAATAGTCAATTAAGTAAACATTGTACAATGAAACTGGTAACTAGAACACAGATCGGTTGTATACCTCAGCTAATTCGAACTAGTTCTGAAGTCCCTAAACAATTCTTTCCATAAATCCAGATATATACCCATATACAGTAAAATTCCTATATTAAGACCACCTTTGGGACGATTCAAAAGGGGTCTTAAGACCACTTTTGAACAGTCCCAAAGGTGTTCAAAGTTAAGACCACTTCTGAACAGTTCCAAAGGTGGTCTCTTATCAGGAGGGACTGGATGTAGAAAACACCAAAAAAATTATAACTGAAACTTTCTCAATAATCTTTTAAAAGTAGATTTAGTCTTAATTTTATGTGGTCTTAATAGTGGAATATTACTCTTCGTAGCTGCAGATAAGGTGCTTTTTTCATCCGAAAAGTACTGATATTTTCCTATTTCTGCTTGAAAACATATGTTTCTGCACTACAACATATGTTTTCGTGCAGAAATAAGAAAAATAATATTTGGATACCCCCTCTCATCTGTGGCTATGACTGTCCATTTAGGATAATTTCATTTCCACTTGAAAAGGTATGTTGTGTGTACTCATTAGACTCACCTCAAGAATATGTCATTTGAAGATATTTTCTATTTTTAGCTCTGGCAGCCATCCTGTCCTTTTTAAAAATTTTGGTACAGGGCCTTCAGAGCAACATTTCTGTGATATAATTATGAAATCAAGCCAATGTCGTGGTTTATTTTTGTAATGGGTTGTCTTTGAGTGTGTGTATTGCTTATATTATTTTGTTTTGGATAGCCAATTGGCCATTTTGTAGGAAAGAAACTGTCCTTTTGGCTTTCCCCTAGTGATGTTTCCGTTACAGTCTAGTTGTTTCATGTTTGTGTTTCTTTCCCTTGATGTCTCTGATGGGAGCTGTGGGTTAATTGTATTGATTCCTGATCATTGCCTTCACTTCTATTTTGGGACGAGATGTTCAATGATTTTATTCTGTTTTTACCTTGGCAGCAATCTTGTTTATTGGCGTGGAACCATTTTAGCAATTTTGGTACAGGACCATGAGAGGAACAATTCTGATAACTTATTTTGAAATGAAGTCATTGGCTTGAGAGGAGATTCATTGTTTTTCTACTTTCACCTGTTGGCCACCTTGTTGAATGGAGTGAAACCATTTTAGCAATTTTGGTGCAGGGCAATTAGAGAACCATTTGAGTGAAATTATTTTGAAATTGGCCCAGTGGTTTAGGGGGAATTATCATTTAGGGCTGGCTAATTGGAGCTGACAAAATAATCAATTATTAGTCCCGACATTGTGATCAATAATCGATTAGTAATCACTGAAGATTTGATAATAATTTTACCTGTCTGGCTTTGTCTGAGCCTGACTCTCAGCATATGTTGTACTTTACCATAAGTATAATTGAACAGGCAGGCCTGAGCAAACAGTGTAGACCCAGATGAGATGCTGCAAAATGCGCTGTTTCGTCAGCGTCTGCACTTTTTGCCACTGATCCAGCTATTTTAGGCACAACTTTGGGTAGTAAATTGCACTTATCAAATAATCGATTACAAGCAAATCAGTACTGATAATCATTCTTGTGGAATTTATTGACTGATTAATCGATTATCAGATTTATCATGCCAGTCTTCGTGTCATTAGAATTGTTGACGACTGACAGATAACAGACACGTAGGTATCAAAATAGCTCACCTTGAACTCAGGTGAGCTCAAAACTTGATTGAACCATGTGACATGTTGTTGCAAGAAGAAATCCCACATCTACACAAAATTTACCAATTGAATATGGCTATTTTCTCGTACCCAGCAACTGTAAAAGGTAACTTGTAACCAAATTCAAAATCTTAACCCTTCTCTTGCTGAATATTCAGTTTAGCCACATCCATTTCTGAATTTGAACCGATCAGATCACTTGATGTAATTTATTCCTACAAATTCATTAATTGAATGTCAAACAGTGTAGATCCTGATCAGATGGCTTCTTCAGAAGCCATCTGATCTGGATCTACACTGTTTCCAAAGATAGGGGTTTTCGTGAACAGCAGGATAAGGGTTAATTATTTTATCGTTACTTTCTTTAAAATAAACCAATAAACTTACCTGTACATATTTCTGATTTGCTCAAAATCCAGATCAAATCTGGTCTGTTTTAGGATCTGTGCTGTAAGTTCGGTCAAATCAAAGCTCTTAAAACGCACTAGCTCCTTTGCAGATATCTTTATATCACATATCATTCTTCCACAGGTAGCAGACTTTTCTGTAAAGGTGGATCCTCTACCAGGATGACTCTGTGGGAGATATCAATACAAGTATTGCATTACACCAACCTCTTTATCATTACGATAACACACGTGATATAGTGACCTCCAAAACAGTGATTTTCTGATGAAATGGTATATTATTTTTCTTGTTTATACTCCTAACAGGTTGTGGGTGCTCTTTAGAACTGCCTCTTTGAGGCAGTTCTAAAGAGTACCCGCAAAGAGGCAGTTCTAAAGAGCACCCACAACCTATGAGGCTCTGGGTGCTTGTTAGAACCGCCTCAATGAGGCGGTTCTAACAAATACCCACAACCAATGTCTTGAAGCAGAAATTAGAAAGATAATGTATACTGCTGTAAAATATATATGTTGGACTGGTCCATTTGTCTTTAAGGGGTGTGGATCTGTTTTTGTTCATTTCAATTCTATATTCTGTTAAACAGTGTATACTCTGATCAGATGCCGCATAATGTCTGATCCAGGACTGCACTGTTTGCCTATGTTCCTTTTACAGTCTATTTTTTTTCTGTTTTTATTTTATTTTGACAGAAAATCCTATATAATAATTAGCAATATGTGTATACCCTGATGCGATACCACATTTTGCGTCATTTGATTCGGGTCTGCAGTTCTTGTCTATGTCCCCTTTTATGGTTTTCCAGTTAAGAATACAGGGATCAACCATGGTTTTTCATGCATTAACCCTTGTCCTGCTAATCCCGGATATGCCTTATCTTTGAAACAATGTAGATCCAGATCAGATGGCTTCTGACGAAGCCATCTGATCAGGATCTACATTGTTTGCCATTCAGATTGTGAATTTGTTGCAATAATTTGCATCAAGTAATCTGATTGGTTGATAATCGGTAGTGGGTGTGGCATATATAAATATTCAGCAGGACAAGGGTTAAGATTTGCCGAATCCTGAGGAAGCTGTTTGAACACGAGGCAGCTAGGTCGAAAGTTCAAATGTCTTCCGAGGGATTTGGCAACTCTTAATGCAATGAAATAACCAGGAATGATCGTTTTTCTAGGATAACTTACGATACAGACAGCAAAATTTGATGAAAACGCCCAAAGGCTCTATATAAACTTCATATAACTCTTCAACTGTGATTGATAAACCAACGTGGCGGCTTGTTCAGAATGTAGTTTAAAATGATGTTGTTACGCATTAATCCTCTGACACCATCATAGATCTGCTAAACATTAACGTTTCGTCGCCCAACGTAATGTAAACAAAGCAAGGCCCAGCTTGTAATATCAAAAGCTCAAAATCCATGTTCAAACAGCGCGTGAATTTCATGATTTGAACATGGGTTTTGTTGTTTGAGCGGGGCTTTCGGTCCCTTTGACAATAGCTTCAAACAACAATGCACATACGTATTTATGCAAGAATGGGTTAATCATAGTGTCAGGTAATGATGCATTGTTGGAAAATTAAGTAGGCCGGAAAAAGCATTTGAAATACAAACAAATTTTCTACGAATGTTTTGTGACTGAACAAGACACAATCTGACTGAAGCAGATACAATCTTCATAGCACCAGATAAGGCACTTTTTCATCCGAGAAGTACAGTCCAACTTGTGTTAAGCAAGCACCTCAGGGATGAAAAATGCTTGCTTATGACAGGTGCTTGCTTAATACAGGTGAATATCAATGCATTTGCCTTTTTCTGGAACTAAATGCTTGCTTGCTTAAGACAGATTGCTTGCTTAATAGAGGTGGCCACTATGACAAGTTTGACTGTACAGATATTTTTCTTATTTCTGCACAGAAACATATGTTGTGGGTATTCATAAGAAGCGCCTCACCGAGGCACTTCTAATGAATACCCAGGTCCCACAATGTATGTTTTTGTGCAGTGAGGCGCTTCTAATGAATACCCACAACATATGTTTTTGTGCAGTTCACGAAAACATACATTTTTTGTATTCATTAGAAGCGCCTCATCTTGGGCTATGATCTTCTTGACAAGCTTCCTTTCCAAAGTGGTTCTAAAATTCGTTTGTTAGGAGTTTAACTGCTAGTCAACACTATTCAGGTCGTATCAAGCCAGTCAGTTTACCTACCCCCACTTTTCCTGGGCAGCCTTTTACGTATGTATCAAGCCCGTCAGTTTACCTACCCACACTTTTCCTGGGCAGCCTTATACGTAAGTTCATAAGTGGTTAACCAACACAAAACGAATTCTTTTGCCAGAAACTGACAACTGCCCTTCTTGAATCAGTGGGAGTGACTAAATGACAGTATAAAAGATTTCATGATCAACCTCCACGAGGAACTGTTGCCGACACTGATGATTCAACTTGCCATAAAAAATATCTTGTCCTTGCCAGAGATATACGTATATGCTTGGAAAGAGAACATGATTCAATTTGGTCTAACATGACTCATTCTAACACAGCACGCCTGTATAGGCAATGGAAAGCAGCTTTGTTTTATTATGCATCAAATCACTGTTTGGAAGAGCATGCCGAGTGACGTCATTAAAAGCTGCCAATTTATGAAGTCACTCGTAGCTTCGTTGACGTTAGACGGTGTAAGGTCACTTTCTCGCATCGAAAATGTTACAAAAGAACATTAAAGCATGTATTACAATCAATAATTTTTGCAGGATTTCTTCTAACAATGGGGAAAAGTTGTGAAAATTTTAAGGAAAAAATTGCAGATTTTAAGTGTTAGAATCAAAATACATCAACTCTAGTCGGTGATTTGTTGAGTAATAAATCAGTCTGTCGGTCAGTTGTAAGTAGACAAATCACGTGCGCATAGCGCTTGTGATTTGTCTACTTTACAACTGACCTCCAAACTGCGATTTATTACTCAACAAATTAGATAGAGCTGATCTATTTCTTAAATATTATGACTTACAGATAATTTTGGCATCACAGTCCTTTTCAATCTTCCTATTTTGGACCAGTGTGGAATCTTGTTAGCGTTGATTCTGTGCAGGAGAACGTCCAGGTCAAAACCAAATATATCGTGACCCTGAAATAGGCATGAACAGACTGATGATACATTCAACTCTCTTTATATAGACATCTGATATGTAGAGATTATCACATAGCATTTTTCATAAGAGGGCAAGTCAATAAAACAACAGCCTAACTGCTTTCTGGGTGAGATTTATCTCTTCTTTGTCCATGTAATTGCCCTCTAGAATGATGCACTTGGACCAACGCTAATCCAGTGGCATCAGCCCAGAACTGAAGAAGCCAGGGTCCTTGTCTCCGATCAACTCCTCAACTGCCGCCACGACTTCTTTGTTCCTTTATCAAGTTTGGGAATAGGAAATAGTCACTAGGAGCTAAGTCCGGAGAATATGTGTGGTGCGGTATTAGCTCGTACCCATTCCGCTCAACAGCATCCATTGCAATTTTGCAAGTGTAGACTCTTGCATTGTCCTGTTTGAGCAGAATCCCTTTGGAGAGTTTACCTCAGCGTTTTTTAAGGATTGCAGATCACAGTTGGTCGAGCAAAATGCGCACCTGTTATTGTACTTTTCTTTGCTAGCAAGTCCAAAGTATTAATGCCTTGTGCGTTCAAAAACTCGAGGTATTCCGTCTTTTTCAGAATCGGATAACTTTTTTTAGCAGACTTAAGCAATATTTTTTTAATCATATCTCAAAAATTTATGTTGTGTGTAGTCATTAGAATTGCCTACTACCACAACATACATTCATTTTTTAGAAAACAGGGTTCGACATTAACCCAAGACATATGGACATTGTCTAGTAAAAAGCTGATCAGGTCTAGTAAGGTCAGTGGCTGGCTGGTCTGAATGATCTAGTTTAAAATCTGTCACCGCAGTTTTCAAAATCTATCATTTTAACTCATTTTCCATAAATTTTAATGTGTTTCAGTTTTCAGTTTGCTGCAGTAGCTTTACTATTTAAGTAAATACTATGATGACTGTATAACTAATGTACCACTTTAGTACGGTCCAGATGAACTTAGATCCCAAGAGTTACAGGACCACCTTGTCCAGTCATTCAAAAGGTTAATGTTGAACCCTGGAAAATCAACAGAATATACCTGCTGACTGATTAACCCCGAGTCACTCGAACTATGTCTGCCTCCAACCAATTTTCTTGGTTCAAAGCCTTCAAAGGATGACTGTAAATCACTCCAATAAAGGATGTTCTTTCAAAGCCAGAGTTAACTTAAACACTCCTATCAGGCACTAATTTTATATAAGAGCTTCTGGTGGTCAAGATGAAAAGCATCAAACCCTTTCATACTGCAGAAATAAGTGTGTGTGTGTGTGTGTGAATTTGGGTTTAACGTCGCTTTCAACAGTTTTTCAGTCATATCACGACGTGTCTGGTTGCGACAGGGAGCTTAATGCTCACTTTTATAGTGCTGCCTTACTGAAGTATCATGTCCCAGATACATCACATGATACCACACCCAGTCACATTATCCTACTGCAGAAATAAGTGATTTACAGCAGATAAAGTCTTACCACTATCAAGTCAGGATCCAGTTTATGTATTTTAGCCAAAAGATAGCCAATCAAAGCTCTTTCTGTTGGTAAAACTTCTACTTTCATCTTTTTGTTCTGTGAATAAAAAAATTCTGATTAAAAGTACATGCTGTGTAGCAGAAAAGTAGCTCGGGTTTTATCGTTTATGATGCCAAGACAAACTACATCTGAAAATGTGTCCTTTTATGACATCTGCCGAAATTTCTTGCAAACGTTTTAAAAATAGTTTCTGCATGCAGGTAAACAGTGTGAGCCCTGATCACACTGCGGAGTTTACAATGACGACTTTCTTCAAAGTAACCAGAAGACAACAAAGCAGATGACAATTGTTGTGACTGGTGTCTTAAGAGTTAAAACACTTTTGTTTTGCTCTGTAAATAAAGACAAGTACCTGTGCATTTAAAACTTACTGCTGTCACATCAACCCAAACTGACCAATGGCCAATGGTCAGGCATAGAGTTTGGGCAACAGTCAGCTGATTTTGGCCCTTGTTTTTTTGTCAGTTGATCTTATTTCGATTATAACAGGCCAGTTAAAATTTTTCTTTGGTTGGCGGACTGGTTGTATAAATGTTGACTCCAAAGACATGAAAGAAAGCACCATCTTGACAATCATGCGACAAATGCTGGCATATCATGTGGCTTATGTTTTGTCAAACCAACAGAGAAAGTCTGATGTTACGCTGAAGGTTGACCTGACTGAAAGCTTTGACGTCACCATACACTGTGTGTGAGGTATATTGTTTATGTGAAAGCTCCATGCAGAAATCAAAATGTGCCTTATTGACCAATCAACATCCAAATATCTGGTCGGCCAACCATCATTCTAATTGTGAGGTTTTGTTTCTTTACTTTGAGGTTTAACGTCCCCGTCAACACTGTATAGGTCATTTTGGAGGTGTTGCTTCCAATTTTGTAGGACTTTTACCCGTTATTGAGATGACATGACTTCTCAAACCCTGTCGCCCAATGAAACCAATAGGGTTTATAAGCATGGACGGTCCGACTCTCTAATTGTGAGGTATGCATATGCACAAGACTGCAAGAAATAAGGGTTTACAGTTCAAAGTTGTCACCTGTGGATATTTTGATTTCATGGTCACAAATTTGTTTTATGCCCACAAATCATCAGGCACAATTGGTCAAATCTAACAATGTTCTATTTATGTACTGATTATTTATCATTAAATATGGCATAAAAACTAATATTTTTGCTGAAAAAAAAGGGAGTACTGCAAAAGCTACTCTCATTTTGCAGCAAAAAAAAAAAAAAAAACACTGTTACATATTCTACTTACGGGAACCAGTTAACATTTTGACCACTAACCAGGGGCCAGTTATTCAAAACTAACATCGTCGTTAGTTAACCTATCGTTAAAATTCTGATCATTTCATTAGGAACACATATCTGTGTGAAATAATGGTATCCAACAAGGTGTCAGAAATGACATATATGAGGTAAAAATTTCTTATTTCTGCTTTCAACACAGATTGTGGGTGCTCGTTAGAACCGCCTCAATGAGGCGGTTCTAACGAGTACCCACAATCTATGTTTTTGAGCAAAAATAAGGAAGGTAATGTTTATCCCCTTACACCCCACTTTTCCCTACATAAAGTAGAGTTTAGTGGGGTCTTCGTTTCATGGACTTGTTATCGTGATGTTATATGGCAAATATGCTAATATTTTCGCTGAAAAAAATGTCAGCAGCTTTTGAAAATGCAAATCTTTTGGTTTTACAGCCCTTTCAAGATTATTTCACTTATATCGAGCCGATCGTTAATCAAAGGTGGACGAAAACCGGAGTACCCGGAGAAAAACCACCTGACCTTCCGTTGCAGAACTTGGCGTCTCACATGTGACCCGAGCGAGGCTCGAACCACAGCGGTGAGAGACCTAATGATCAAGAGTCAGCGCTCTTAACCACTAGGCCACGGAGGCCCGTATGCAAATGCTGCTCATATTTTTTCAGCAAAAATGATATTTTACTTGCTAGAACATAACATTTTGACCACTAATGAGCAGGCTGAGCTAACGATGCTTTGAACAACTGGACCCAGCTCATTAAGCTCACGAAGATTTGAACAACTAGGCCAAGAGCACTAAAATGCAATTTTCAACCATAAAACCAACAGTTAACCCTTTTCCTGCTGAATATTCAATTTAGCCACACCCATTTCTGACTTTGAACCAATCAGATTACTTGATATTATTTATTCCTACAAATTCATGATCTGAATGTCAAAGTGTAGATCCTGACCAGATGGCTTCTTCAGAAGCCATCTGATCTGGATCTACACTGTTTGAAAAGACAGGGGTTGCCGTGGACAGCAGGATAAGGGTTAACACAACTTTAGAACCTAAGATTTGTTTGTTTGATTTGAGGTTTAACGTCCCCGTCAACACTGTAAAGGTCATTTTGGAGACGTTGCTTCCAATTTTGTGGGACTTTTACCCGACATTGAGATGAAATGACATCTCAAGCCCTGTCGCCCAATGAAACCAATAGGGTTTATTAGCATGGACGGTCCGCCTCGCACCGCAGTTCCTGGACAGGCTTAGATCCTCTAAGCGGTTTACCAGTACTAGTGTGCTGGCCAGAGTAAGCTCTGCGTGGAAGCATCATGCAGCCCATATATTTCTTCAAGCCCCTATGGGCGGGGGCCATTAGAACCTAAGATATGGTTATCCCCAAGATATGGTTATCCCCATTCTAGAACACTCAATATTCATTTGTTTTTGGTTTTAAAATTGTGTTCTTTACACAATAACATAAAAACCAAAGAAAGGTAATATTATGCAGCCTGGTCATGAGAAATCCTGTTTTGGCAGTTGTGAACAACAAAGGTGCAGGATCAGACCCCGCATCAGCACAATCTGATCAGCACCTTTGTGTTTGCTGTTCTGTTAGTACAATACCTCTAGTTTCTATAAAATTTCAAGACTTGTGTAAGTCTGTATGGTTGAGCTGGCTGGTTTCTGTTTTACCTGGTCCAATGCCCAAATTTCGGTTTTCTAACGACATGGCTCGTGATAGCAGTATCCAACAGTACATGTACACATATTATTATATAGCAAAAAAATACTGAATAAGAATTGTCTGTAAAAATCTGAGAAACAATCACTCTGATATCACTCGAAATTGGCAGGCTTACTTGATACTGCACCTCTACTTGGATAACTTTGAATTTTACTGTTCCGTGACACTGCAAATGATGATGTGTTACAACAATAGCATCATTTGAAAACAAGAGCTGTCACTATAGGTGACCAATGCCCCCCGTGGGAGCCAATTTCTGAGTTTTTGCAAAATTTCAAGGGGAGGTAATTCAGCTAAAAATGACAACAGAGTTATGGCCCTTGATCAGAATGCAGCCCTTGTGACAGTGAATAAGTGTGTGAAGTTTCATGGGGCTAGGTAAAACACTTTTGAAGTTATGATCAAGGTTAAATTTTTTGTGAAAGGCCCTGGGTTCGAGTCCTGTTCACCCATGTTTTTTTGTTTTTTTTCACCAGTGGCCAGTGTGGGTCCAGCACCGCGTCTGAGGGCATGAATGAGTATGAAAATAAGTCTCACAGCCGGACTGGATAGGACTTAGAGATTTGGGACAGATCTCATTAGGAGAGATTCGAGATGAATCTAATTAGGCAGGGGAAAATGTAACAGGTCAACTGTGTGACTCGGTAGCTCAGTCGGTAGAGTGTTCGCACGGTATGCGAAAGGCCCTGGGTTCGAGTCCCGGTCAAGCCATGATCTCTTTCCACCCCTGTGACATTGGGATATCTAAGCACACTTGCAAGCAAGCATCCTGCCATATCACAAGTCGGGGATAATATTCACCAATATCTGCTTTCTTCCATAACCTCTGTTCTTGGAAAGGCAGCTAAGGCAGGAAATCTGTCTTCTGATCATTGGAATATGCAAACTTACTAAAGAAGTTCCCTTAAACTTGGGAGAAATACCTGCACAAATCCAGAAATTTACTGCAAACTAGTTGCCGAATTTAATCCTTCTTCAGTACACAAAATGGCTGAATGTTTCTATGAAATGTTTACGATGTTAACTTGTGACGTCAAAATACCAAATATTTTTCTTCCTTTGAAAGTCATACATATATATATATCTGAAGGAAATATACCTGCAACAGCGTTAAGTGCATGTATCATAGTGAACGTTTGTTGTTTTTTATCCTTTGGAATATTTAAAGCCATAGACGGTCAAAATAAATATCCTATGCTAAAAGGTTCAATATACTGCATTCCTCTATGACTCCAGAAAGGTATTTTTCCAGCTTTACTAATATTTGTTGATTGGTGTTTTATCGTTTTCAAGATCAAGTCTAGCTGGACTTTTTACAGATGAGGACTGGTGACACTTTTCAAATTTATGCTCCTATATTTCAAAACCGCCTTACTTAGAGGCATTCTAACAGCAGGGATCATTTACTGATGAGCTTTTGAGAGATGTGTTCAATCTCATTGAAATGGGCTAAATGGGAGAAAAAAATTCAAAGAATGTAATTTAGGTGAAGATTTGGCTCAAATTTCTAACTGAAAAACTAATATCTCACCAGTTTTGGCTGAATAAAATATTTTCTTCCATTATTCTGAGTCAAAATATCACTTTAACAGGTACCCAAAATGTGATTTACTTTTTGGTCAACAAATTAATGAAGAAAAATCAAATCATTACAAGAACACACCCGTGCGACATAGTGCATTATTTCACATCTACAAAATGGCTACTTTTCTGATGTAAATTTTTGCTACTTTTCTTATTTACAATTCAAAACATAGGTTATGGGTACTTGTTAGAACCACCTCATTGAGGTGGTTCTAATCAGCACCCACAATCTACGTCTTGGAGCAGAAGAAAAATAACCCCTGTAAACTCCAGTTTTCTCTATACAAAGTGTGGTTTAGGGGGACTTGTTCACCTGACGACAGCACAAAACGAACTCACAATACAAAAACTTATCAACATGCCAGGACTGCACATTCAAGAACATTTAATCGTACCTTGCAATGACAAGCTATTACAGCCAAAACAAAAATTTAAATTCTTAGAAGAATCCATAAACATGCAAAGACTTCAACCCTTTCACCCCTGAATTTTTTTAAATGGACTCTTCCAGCATTGAATTCTGAAACGCCTATTTTTGTAAAGAGGGGGTTTGGTCAATATTTATATACAGGATAGCAAGCAGTGTATGTCCTGATAACATTACAACAAGAGGGCCCAGAGGGCCCTGGTTCGCTCACCTGATCCAAAGCATAACAAGTGGGCCCCGGGCAGGGTCAATTTTGGCCCAAGGGCTAAAATTTGAACAATCTTGGTAGAGGTCCACAAGATGAAGCTTCATATCGAATATGAAAGACCTGGCCTTTCTGGTTTCAGAGAAAAAGATTTTAAAGGTTTACCCTGCATATAGAAGTCTATGTAAAACAAGATTTTCCATATATAAGTCTATGATAAACCAAAGGGCCCCGGAGCGGGGGCATTTTTGTCCCCAGTGCTATAATTTGGACAATCTTGGTAGAGGTCCACTAGCTGAAGCTTCATAACAAATATCAAAGACCTAAGCCTTGTGTTTCAGAGAAGATGATTTTTAAAGATTTTCCCTATGTAAGTCTATGTAAAACCAAACGGCCACATGGCGGGGGCATTTTTGGTCTCAGGGCTATAATTTGAACAATCTTTATAGAGGTCCACTAGCTGAAGCGTCATAACAAATATTGAAGACCTAAGCCTTGTGGTTTCAGAGAAGAAGATTTTTCAAGATTTTCCCTATATAAGTCTATGTAAAACCAAAGGGCCCCGGAGCGGGGGAATTTTTGGCCCCAGGGCTATAATTTGAACAATCTTGGTAGAGGTCCACAAGATGAAGCTTCATTCCAAATATCAAAGACCTGGGCCTTGCAGTTTCAGAGAAGAAGATTTTTCAAGATTTTCCCTATATAAGTCTATGTAAAACAAAAGGGCCCTGGTGCGGGGGCATTTTTGGCCCCAGCACTATAATTTGAACAATCTTGGCAGGGGTCTACTAGATGAAGCTTCATACCAAATATCAAAGACCTGGGCCTTGAGGTTTCAGAGAAGAAGATTTTTCAAGATTTTCCCTATATAAGCCCATGTAAAACCAAAGGGCCCCCGTGCGGGGGCATTTTTAGCTTCAGCACTATAATTTGAACAATCTTGGTAGGGGTCCACTAGATAAAGCTTCATACCTAATATCAAAGACCTGGGCCTTGCGGTTTCAGAGAAGAAGATTTTTAAAGATTTTCCCTATATAAGCACATGTAAAACCAAAGGGCCCCCGTGTGGGGGCATTTTTGGCCCCAGCACTATAATTTGAACAATCTTGGTAGGGGTCCACTAGATGACGCTTCATACCAAATATCAAAGACCTGGACCTTGCAGTTTCAGAGAAGAAGATTTTTCAAGATTTTCCCTATATAAGCCCATGTAAAACCAAAGGGCCCCCTGTGTGGGGGCATTTTTAGCTCCAGCACTATAATTTGAACAATCTTGGTAGGGGTCCACTAGATGAAGCTTCATACCAAATATCAAAGATCTTGGCCTTGCAGTTTCAGAGAAGAAGATTTTTAAAGATTTTCCCAATATAAGCCCATGTAAATTCAAAGGGCCCCTGTGCGGGGGCACTTTTGGCCCCAGCACTATAATTTGAACAATCTTGGTAGGGGTCCACTAGATGAAGCTTCATACCAAATATCAAAGACCTGGGCCTTGCGGTTTCAGAGAAGAAGATTTTTTAAGTTTTCGGTGAAAAACATCTATTTTTGGCTACTGTGACCTATATGTGCAATGGACCGGAACCATTTGAACAACTTTGAAAGGGGACCACCTAAGGATCATTCCTGTGAAGTTTGGTCAAAATCCGATCAGTGGTTTAGGAGGAGATGTCGTTTGAAGAAAAGTTTACGGACGCACGCACGGACGCACGACGGACAAAAAGTGATCCCAAAAGCTCACCTTGTCACTACGTGACAGGTGAGCTAAAAACACACCTATACAAATACACAGTAACATTTTTTGTCGAAAAATTGTGATCTTTTTCTTATTTCTGCTCAAAACATAGATTGTGGATACTTGTTAGAACCGCCTTGGTTCCAATGTGTACCCACAACGTATGTTTTAGACCAGAAATAAGAAAAAAAATAAGGTTTACCCCTTTAAATCCCAGTTTTACTGTATAAAAGTGGGGTTCAAGGGGATCAAAATTATATAGGCATGTTTTTGTGATGTTATGAGCCATCTCATCTAGATCTACACTGTTTGCATAAGTACCTGTTATGAGTTACAGGGTTGAACGGGTTAACCTGCAAAAGATGTTGAAAATGATCAGAAAAAAATGGAATTCTACTGGTAATAAAAACAAGAGGGCCATGATGGCCCTGGATCGCTCACCTCATCCATAGAGTAACAAGTGGGCCCCGGGGAGGGCCATTATTGACCCCAAGGTTAGAATGTGCATAATGTTGAGGGAGGTCTAAAAAGGTGAAGCTTCATACCAAATATCAACAAAGGCTATAATTTGAACAATCTTGGCAAAGGTCTACTAGATGAAGCTACACACCAAATATCAAAGACCTGGGCCTTGCTGTTTCAGAGAAGAAGGTTTTTTTAAAGATATTCCCTACATAAGCCTATGTAAAACCAAATGGCCCCGGGGCGTGGGAATTTTTGGCCTCAGGGCTATTATTTAAACAATCTTGGTAGGGGGTCCACTAGATGAAGCTGCACATCAAATCTCAAAGACCTGGGACTTGCTGTTTCAGAGAAGAAGATTTTCAAAGATTATCTCTATGTAAGTCTAGGTAAAACAAAAGGACCCTGGGGCGGGGGCATCTGTGGCCTGAGGGCTATAATTTGAACAATCTTGGTACAGGTCCACTAGATGAAGCTCCATACCAAATATCAAAGACCATGGCCTTGAAGTTTTAGAGAAGAAGATTTTTAAAGATTTCCCAATATAAGTCTATGTAAAACCAAAGGGTCTCGGGCGGGGGCATTTTTGGTCCCAACACTATAATTTGAACAATCTTGATAGAGGTCCACTAGATGAAATTTCACACCAAATATCAAAGACCTAGGCCTTGTGTTTTGAGAGAAGAAGATTTTAAAGATTTTCCCTATATATGCCTATGTAAAACCAAAGGGCCCCGGGGCGGGGGATTTTTTGGCCCCAGCACTATAATTTGAACAATTTTGGTAGGGGTCCACTAGATGAAGCTTCATACCAAATAGCAAAGACCTGGGCCTTGTGGTTTCAGAGAAGAAGATTTTTAAAGATTTTCCCTATATAAGTCTATGTAAAACCAAAGGGCCATGTGGCGGGGGCATTTTTGGCCCCAGGGCTATAATTTGAATAATCTTGGTAGGGGTCCACTAGGTGAAGCTTCATATTGAATATCAAAGACTTGGGCCTTGCGGTTTCAGAGAAGAAGATTTTTCAAGATAATCCCTATATAAGTCTATGTAAAACCAAAGGGCCCCGGAGCGGCGGCATTTTTGGTCTCAGGGCTATAATTGAACAATTTTGGGAGAGGTCCACTAGATGAAGCTTCATACCAAATATCAAAGACCTAGGCCTTGTGGTTTCCGAGAAGAAGATTTTTCAAGATTATCCCTATATAAGTCTATGTAAAACCAAAGGGCCCAGGAGCGGGAGCATTTTTGGCCCCAGCACTATAATTTGAACAATCTTGGTAGGGGTCCACTAGGTGGGCCTTGTGGGGTGAAGCTTCATACCAAATATCAAAAACATGGGCCTTACGGTTTCAGAGAAGAAAATTTGTAAAGATTTTCCCTATATAAGTCTATGTAAAACCAAAGGGCCCTGGAGCGGGAGCATTTTTGGCCCCAGGGCAATAATTTGAACAATCTTGGTAGGGGTCCACTAGGTGAAGCTTCATACCAAATATCAAAGACCTGGGCCCTGTGGTTTCAGAAAAGGAGATTTTTAAAGAGTTTCCCTATATAAGCCATGTAAAACCAAAGGGCCCCAGAGCAAGGGCATTTTTTGCCCCAGCACTTTAATTTGAACAATCTTGGTAGGGGTCCACTTGGTGAAGCTTCATACCAAATATCAAAGACCTGGGACTAGCGGTTTCAGAGAAGAAGATTTTTAAAGATTTTCCCTATATAAGCCCATGTAAAACCAAAAGGCCCCGCAGCGGGGGCATTTTTGGCCCCAGCACTATAATTTGAACAATTTTGGAAGGGGTCCACCAGATGAAGCTTCATACCAAATATCAAAGACCTGGGCCTTGCGGTTTCAGAGAAGAAGATTTTTAAAGATTTTCCCTATATAAGCCCATGTAAAACCAAAGGACCCCAGAGCGGGGGATTTTTGGCCCCAGCACTATAATTTGAACAATCTTGGTAGGGGTCCACTAGATGAAGCTTCATAGCAAATATCAAAAACCTGGGCCTTGTGGTTTCAGAGAAGAAGATTTTTCAAGATTTTCAATATATAAGTCTACGTAAAACCAAAGGGCCCCGGAGCGGGGACTTTTTTGGCCCCAGGGCTATAATTTGAATAATCTTGGTAGGGGTCCACTAGGTGAAGCTTCATATCGAATATCAAAGACCTGGGCCTTGCGGTTATGGAGAAGAAGATTTTTAAAGATTTTCCCTATATAAGCCCATGTAAAACCCAAAGGCCCTGGGTTGGGGGGGGGGGGACCTGGGCTTTGTGGGTTGAAGCTTCATACCAAATATCAAACACCTGGGCCTTACGGTTTCAGAGAAGAAAAGTTTTAAAGATTTTCCCTATATAAGCCCATGTAAAACCAAAGGGCCCCAGAGCAGGGGCATTTTTTGCCCAAGCACTATAATTTGAAAAATCTTGGTAGGGGTCCACTAGGTAAAGCTTCATACCAAATATCAAAGACCTGGGCCTAGCGGTTTCAGAGAAGAAGATTTTTAAAGATTTTCCCTATATAAGCCCATGTAAAACCAAAATGCCCCATGCGGGGGCATTTTTGGCCCCAGGGCCTGGGCCTTGTGGAGTGAAGCTTCATACCAAATATCAAAGACATGGGCCTTACGGTTTCAGAGAAGGAAATTTTTAAAGATTTTCACAATATAAGTCATGTAAAACCAAAGGGCCCCAGAGCGGGGGAATTTTTTGCCCCAGCACTATAATTTGAACAATCTTGGTAGGGGTCAGCTAGGTAAAGCTTCATACCAAATATCAAAGACCTGGGCCTAGCGGTTTCAGAGAAGAAGATTTTTAAAGATTTTCCCTATATAAGCCCATGTAAAACCAAAAGGCCCCAGGGCGGGGGCATTTTTCGCCCCAGCACTATAATTTGAACAAGCAAATTCGTTGAATTGATATCCCCCGCCGAATGGGTTTTTCGTGTAGAATGGCAAGAATATATATCTGGCCAAAATTGAGAAAAAAAAATTGCGCGTGCATCACGGCAGCATAATAATACATATTTATTTCAAGTTTCATTTTATTCCATGCAATAGTTGCTGAGAAGCGGCTCCAGACAAAGTGAGACGACGAAAAATCCAGAATTTTAATCATTTAAGGGGCCACAACTCTGGGTGTAAAAAGTCAATCCGAAAAAAATTTGTGCGTGCATCACCACAGCATAATAATACATATTTATTTCAAGTTTCATTTAATTCCATGCAATAGTTGCTGAGAAACAGTTCCCGACAAAAAAGTGAGACGACGAAAAATCCAGAATTTCAATCATTTAAGGGGCCATAACTCTGAATGTAAAAAGTAAATCCGGAAAAAAAAATTGGGCGTGCATCACCACAGCATAATAATACATTTATTTCAAGTTTCATTTAATTCCATGCAATAGTTGCTGAGAAACGGTTCTGGACAAAGTGAGACAACGAAAAATCCAGAATTTCGATCATTTAAGGGGCCATAACTCTGGATGTAAAAAGTCAATCCAGAAAAAAATTGCGCGTGCATCACCGCAGCATAATAATACATATTTATTTCACGTTTCATTTAATTCCATGCAATAGTTGCTGAGAAACAGTTCCGGACAAAGTGAGATGACGAAAAAATCCAGAATTTCAATCATTTAAGGGGCCATAACTCTGGATGTAAAAAGTCAATCCGAAAAAAAATTGCGCGTGCATCACTGCAGCATAATAATACATATTTATTTCAATTTTCATTTAATTCCATGCTATAGTTGCTGAAAAACGGTTCCGGACAAAGTGAGACGACGAAAAATCCAGAATTTCAATCATTCAAGGGGCCATAACTCTGGATGTAAAAAGTCAATCCGACAAAAAATTGCGTGTGCATCACCACAGCATAATAATACATATTTATTTCAATTTTCATTTAATTCCATGCAATAGTTGCTGAGAAACGGTTCCGGATAAAGTGAGACGACGAAAAATCCAGAATTTCAATCATTCAAGGGGCCATAACTCTGGATGTAAAAAGTCAATCCGAAAAAAAATTGCGCGTGCATCACCACAGCATAATAATACATATTTATTTCAAGTTTCATTTAATTCCATGCAATAGTTGCTGAGAAACGGTTCCGGACAAAGTGTGACGGACGGACGGAAGGACGGACGTGTTTACGAGAGGACATTAATTTTTGTTGGGTACCTCCATGTTAATTTTCCCATTCAAAATTACCCAACAAGCGACAAAATACCCAACAGGCTACTGGCTACTTTTCTTGGACAACAACGGAATAAACGGCAAGTACCCAAGAAAGGCCTACCCAACTAGTGTCCTATCATCCGCCCGGATGGACGGAAGGACGGACGGACAACGCCAAAACTATATCCCTCTGCCTTCGGCGAGGGATAACAATCTTGGTAGGGGTCCACTAGATGAAGCTTCATACCAAACATCAAAGACCTGGGCCTTGCAGTTTCAGAGTAGAAGATTTTTAAAGATTTTCCCTATATAAGCCCATGTAAAACCTAAGAGCCCCGGGGCGGGGGCATTTTTGGCCCCAGCACTATAATTTGAAAATCTTGGTAGGGGTCCACTAGATGAAGCCTCATACCAAATATCAAAAACCTGGGCCTTGCGGTTTCAGAGAAGAAGATTTTTAAAGATTTTCCATATACATGTATAAGTCTTTGTAAAACCAAGGGGGCATTTTTGGCCCTAAGGCTATAATTTGAACAATCTTGGTAGGGCTCCACTAGGTGAAGCTTCATACCAAATATCAAAGACCTGGGCTTTGCAGTTTCAGAGAAGAAGATTTTTAAAGATTTTCCCTATATAAGCCCATGTAAAACCAAAGGGCCCAGGAGCGGGGGCATTTTTGGCCCCAGCACTATAATTTGAACAATCTTGGTAGGGGTCCACCAGATGAAGCTTCATACCAAATATCAAAGACCTGGGCCTTGCGGTTTCAGAGAAGAAGATTTTCAAAGATTTTCCCTATATAAGCCCATGTAAAACCAAAAGGCCCCGGGGTGGGGCGGCTGGTGGACCTGGGCCTTGTGGGGTGAAGCTTCATACCAAATATCAAAGACATGGGTCTTACGGTTTCAGAGAAGAAAATTTTTTAAAGATTTTCCCTATATAAGCCCATGTAAAACCAAAGGGCCCAGGAGCGGGGGCATTTTTGGCCCCAGCACCCCAGGGGGGGGGGGGGGGGGGGTTGCAACCTGGGCCTTGTTGGGTGAAGCTTTATACCAAATATCAAAGACATTGGCCTTACGGTTTCAGAGTAGAAAATTTTTAAAGATTTTCCCTATATAAGCCCATGTAAAACCAAAGGGCCCTGGAGCGGGAGCATTTTTGGCCCCAGGGCAATAATTTGAACAATCTTGGTAGGGGTCCATTAGGTGAAGCTTCATACCAAATATCAAAGACCTGGGCCCTGTGGTTTCAGAAAAGATTTTTAAAGAGTTTCCCTATATAAGCCATGCAAAACCAAAGGGCCCCAGAGCGGGGGCATTTTTTGCCCCAGCACTACAATTTGAATAATCTTGGTAGGGGTCCACTAGGTGAAGCTTCATACCAAATATCAAAGACCTGGGCCTAGCGGTTTCAGAGAAGAAGATTTTTCAATATTTTCCCTATATAAGCCCATGTAAAACCAAAGGACCCAGGGGTGGGGGGCATTTTTGGCCCCAGCACTAAAATTTGAACAATCTTGGTAGGGGTGCACTAGATGAAGCCTCATACCAAATATCAAAGACCTGGGCCTTTCGGTTTCAGAGAAGAAGATTTTTCAATATTTTCCATATATAAGTCTATGTAAAACCAAAGGGCCCCGGAGCAGGGGCATTTTTTGCCCCAGGGCTATAATTTGAACAATCTTGGTAGGGGTCCACTAGGTGAAGCTTCATACCAAATATCAAAGACCTGGGCCTTGCGGTTTCAGAGAAGAAAATTTTAAAAGATTTTCCCTATATAAGTCTTTGTAAAACCAAAGGGCCATGTGGCGGGGGCATTTTTGGCCCCAGCACTTTAATTTGAACAATCTTGGTAGGGGGTCCACTAGATAAAGCTTCATACCAAATATCAAAGACCTGGGCCTTGCGGTTTCAGAGAAGAAGATTTTTAAAGATTTTCCCTATATAAGCCCATGTAAAACCAAAGGGCCCGGGGGCGGGGGCATTTTTGGCCCCAGCACTATAATTTGAACAATCTTGGTAGGGGTCCACTAGATGAAGCTTCATACCAAATATCAAAGACCAGTCCCTTACAGTTTCAGAGAAGAAGATTTTTAAAGATCTTCCCTATATAAGCCATGTAAAACCAAAGGGCCCTGGAGCGGGGGCATTTTTGGCCCCAGCACTATAATTTGAACAATCTTGGTAGGGGTCCACTCGATGAAGCTTAATACCAAATATCAAAGACCTGGGCCTTGCGGTTTCAGAGAAGAAGATTTTTAAAGATTTTCCCTATATAAGCCCATGTAAAACCAAAGGGGCCCGGGGAGGGGGCATTTTTGGCCCCAGCACTATAATTTGAACAATCTTGGTAGGGGTCCACTCGATGAAGCTTAATACCAAATATCAAAGACCTGGGCCTTGCGGTTTCAGAGAAGAAGATTTTTAAAGATTTTCCCTATATAAGCCCATGTAAAACCAAAGGGGCCCGGGGAGGGGGCATTTTTGGCCCCAGCACTATAATTTGAACAATCTTGGTAGGGGTCCACTAGATGAAGCTTCATACCAAATATCAAAGACCTGGGCCTTGTGGTTTCAGAGAAGAAGATTTTTTGAGTTTTTGGTGAAAAAAATCTATTTTTGGCTCCTATGACCTATATGTGCAACGGACCGGAACCATTTGAACAACTTTGAAAGGGGACCACCTAAGGATCATTCCTGTGAAGTTTGGTCAAAATCCGATCAGTGGTTTAGGAGGAGATGTCGTTTAAAGAAATTGTTTACGGACGCACTGACGCACGAAAAGTGATCACATAAGCTCACCTCGTCACTACGTGACGGTGAGCTAAAAATAAAAGAAACAAAGAAGGCTTGAAAGCAGCAAATTTATTTTTAAGATTCACGACGCATCCCCAACAGTCTCAACTTCAGTTTTGCCTGCTCCCTTTTGACTTATTTTGATCTCTTTGTTCGAGTTTTATACCCCAGCAACAACTGAAGTCATATTGAGACAGGACCACATATTTAAAGACAAATCTGAAAATCTGGAGAAGCCCGGAATTGAACCTAGGACCTCTGATTTTCAAGGCAAGTAGCTTACCCGCAACATCAAGGAGGCGTCTCTGCTCTCATTGAAATTATAAGCCTATAGCCATTCTGTCCTAACGCATGTAAACAAGGGGGGTACCACTCATTTGGGGGGTAACTAGTACTTACCGTTTACTTCTGAGAGATAAAAAGACAGATCAGATAACATTTAATACTGTTACAATCATGTGAAGTATTCTTTTCTATATTCTAATTCTCTATATTTTTTTCAGACCTGTTTATTTTTTGTCAAAGTATACCAATTCATTTCATTTAACTGAATTTATTTTGATGTACTAATGGCACAATCTCAGTCACTTTTGTCTTCATTTTTTTGCTTTTTTGTGTGTTTGTTTTTTTTTTTGCTTTTTTTGTTTTGAGGTTGACTGAATCTTACAGATCTTAGATACAAGAGACTGTTTTCACATACTGTTGATATGCTGATCATCTGTCCGAGATGCACAAAATACCAAGCTACTGGCAAAAATCTTATTTAGAGTAAAAAGATAGATCTTGAACCAATCTTCCTACAGGGTGACTGATTTACATTGTTTTCCTTGTTTCTTTTGTTGTATAACACATACCCAAGAAACAGCTATGGACTTGTCAGGACAGTCAATTAACCTAAGCAGACTTTTCCTGGACTAAAGTGTTTATAGGAAAAAATGCGTAAAAGTACACCTACCTCTTTCTGCACTTTATCATTAAAATCCCAGGGGAAAATACAATCACTTGGCTTGCTAATACCTGAAATATTTATCAAACATATATAAGCCTTAACCCATTGTATACTAGTGGACTCTTCAGTTGCTACATGTTCGACAAGTCCATTTGTCATATAAGGGGTGTCAGGTCTATTTTTTCGTTTTCTATTATTCTATTTTTGACAGAAAATTCTGTTAGCAAATAGTGCAGGCCCTGATCAGTACCGCATTCTGTGGCGTCTGATCTGGGCCGGCACTGTTTGCTAAGATACCCCTTTAGGGGTTTCACCGCATGCAATGGGTCAAAACATGAAACCTATTTCATGGCTCCAATAAAGAAATGAGGACAGTTTTGTGATATTTTCACTTATTTCTCCACCATAACATATGTTGTGGGTACTTGTCCTGGAAAGGCTTATACGTAAGAGGTTAACCAGTAGAGTACACATTCTTTTGCCAGAAACTGACAAATGCCCTTCTTGAATCAGCGGAATATCTAGTACAGTAAAATTCTGCTATTAATACCACCTAAAATTAAGACAAAATCTGCTTTTAAATTATACTATCTTCGTGTTTTTCTATACCCACTGTCTCCTAGTAAGGGACCACCTTTGGAACTGTTCAGAAGTGGTCTTTAAGACCACTTTTGAACAGTCCCAAAGGTGGTCTTAATACTATAGGAATTTTACTGTATTCTGGTATTTTTGTTAAAAATGTGAGGAAACGTTACTCACAGTTTTTCAGCAAAAATATTTGTGGGTATCCCATTATTAATGATCAAAGTTTAAGCAATATGTTAACTAACGGCATTGTTAATTTTGAACAACTGGACCCAGATGTTCAGTCTAGGATTTTTTTTTCAATGGGGCCATAGGGCTCCTGACTAATCAAAGAATGGGGTCATGCTAAAAAATTAAAGGGCTATTGATTTGAATTCCACAAAACTCACTGTATTGATATTGCTCTACTGTTTTGCTGTATTACACCCATACATTGATTTTTGGTACATGGACTAGAGACATTTGGCGCATGGACTAGAGACACTGATCTTCATTGACTAGGATAAGCTATAAAATATTACTAAGAAATAATCATTCAACCATCTTTCTTGAAGATGCTGATTGCCATCGGTCAGATTCTTAGAAGCTCCTGGGAGGACCAGGTTTCGTCAGGATGGTCATAAGATGCCTTGGTTTCAATGAAGGTGTAGGCATTCTGGCTTGATTTAGACCCATCATCCACCCAGATTTAGACGCCATGAAATGAGTATGTTGGTGCAGGGCTAGCTACATGTATTTTGGACTGGGAAATATTGCTTTGTCCGAGAATGAGAGTAAACAGATAGAATCTAAGAATCTTACATGGGTGCGAAGGGTGGATGAAAAAATTCGTGCCGAGGGTCACTGTCCAGCACCATGAGGCTTGCCAAGTGTTGCCAGACAGTGATCCCGAGGAACGTATTTTTCTATCCACCCCTCACACCCATGTAGCATTTTTTTCTTGCATACCTTCCATTTCTGAGCCGGCAGTCACTTCAATTGCCAACGCTCCAAATATTGTGATGACACTACAGTGATGTTTAGTGATGTCACATAACGTGCTATGACGTCTACTTCAACGACAGCACATATGAGGTCGTATTCAACCAGTGCGTTTATCACACAAGCGAGAATATTCGATTTTGGGTAAGAACACCAGGGTTAGAACAGAATTTCTATCCCGAGCTAAAACTATGGATTTCCTTATCTGCTGTGCAAGAAAGCTATTTCCTTGTTCTAGTCATCTCCCATTGGTGATTTATTGTCCATAGGACTAAGAAGAAAGGCAATTGACTTACCACAGAAATGCTGTTGAAAGATTTGTTTTGGGGCAGGTCTGTCCATATGGAATTCATTGTGTATCAAACCTGAAGCACCAATGATCTGAAAGAACATGTACACAAACAAATAAGCAACAGTAAGAAAGGAAAACCCGTTTCTGACAAGGGCTGGGATGATACACTGATGAATCGTGGTAAGGAAAGTGACAATTACACTCATCAATACGCTTGGGATGCATTGTGATATGTGTCAAAGTAATTTTGACTTGTAGAAATCGCCAATTTTTCTTTCACTTTGTTTTTCAGTCCTTTCAAGGTTATTTCATTTATTTTCAGCCGACTGTTGATCAGAGATGGGCGAAAACTGGAGTACCGCAAAAAAAAAAACACCTGGCCTTCCATTGTTGAACTTGGCATCTAGTGATTCTTTTATTTATCACCAAAAATGTGTTGTAATGAATAATACGCCCTCATTTTTGCACAAAGAATCAATTCTAAATGGCTTGTATTAAATCTCCATTTAAATGTGAGAAACAATTCTACTGATAAAATAGCTTAAAATCTTAATATTCTATTTTGCTCTTGAGAAACTTCAGTTACTTAATTAGAGGTTATTTTCAATAGAAACTGTTACATTGAAGTTTCATACAGCAAGGACTTTGTCTGTCAGACAAAATAATGGCCATGTGTATCAATATAAATATCATTATGACATACTGTGGGCCCTGCAATCGGGCTTGGAGAAATAGAATGGGCTGCATAATGTTTCCAAGAACAGCTGAAACCGACCATACAGGAGTACTGGTAAACTGCTTAAAGGGTCTAAGCCTGCCCAGGCAAAGCAGTGCAAGTCAGAACCGCCCATGCATATAAACCCTATTGGTTTCATTGGGCCGCAGAGCTTCCGATGTTATTTCATCTCAATATGGGATAAAAATCCCACAAAACTGGAAGCAACGACTCCGAAATGCCCTATATATTGTTGAGAGGGCCGTTTAATCCTCAAATCAAGCTATCAAACACCATATATATATTGCAGGTGATGTATTATTTCAAATAATTCCACATCCAATCGTTCACTTTGGTTTGGAGTTTAACAGCCCAGTCAACACAAGCTAGGTCATGTAGAGCTGGTCTGTTTACCTCGCATCACTTTTCCTTGGCAGGCTTACATATAAGCAGCAAACCAGTACAGTGCATATTCTTTTGCCAGAACCGAACAATGATGTATTTGTTCAACTCACAAACTGTGTGACAAACAGTGTAGATCCTGATCAGATGGCTTCGTCAGAAGCCATCTGATCTGGATCTACACTGTTTGCAAAGGTTTTTGTTTTGTTTGATTTGAGGCTTAATGTCCCCGTCAATACTGTAAAGGTCATTTTGGAGACGTTGCTTCCAATTTTGTGGGACTTTTACCCGACATTGAGATAAATGATATCTCAAACCCTGTCGCCCAATGAAACAAATAGGGTTTATAAGCATGGACAGGCCGACTTGCACCGCTTTGCCTGGGCAGGCTTAGATCCTCTAAGCGGTTTACTAGTACTCCTGTGCGGTTGGGATTCAGCTCTGCGTGGAAGCATCATGCAGCCCATCTATTTCTACACGAAAGTGTAGATCCTGATCAGATGGCTTCTTCAGAAGCCATCTGATCAGGATCTACACTGTTTGCAAAGGTAGGGGGTTAACATGTTCAGCAAGACAAGGGTAAAAAAGACTTACTTCATTCTGGTGTGTTTTGGTATTCGGCAATGTACGTAGATTGAGGCTCATTACCACAAGGGGAGGTGGGGTAAGGTTCTGATCTGTACACACTGAAATTTGATCTGGGGATGATACAAAAACCTGAAAGACAAAAAGTTACATTACACTAGTTGTCATAGCTACAGATAGTGAGTAACAAGGATAATGGATGATAATTTTTCTAATTTCTTGGAGACGTGGACTTCTCTTTTTTTTTTTGGGAGCTAAATTCTAAATTTCCCAACTGAGGTAATGGCCATATGACCGACTCAGTATAAGAAGATAGATAGGTTAGTGTTTGAATTTTATGTCCTACTAACTGCTAAGGTCATATGCACCTCGGCTTAAAGACTCATACAGGAGTTTGAAGCCCTGGATCAAACTCATGACCACTGGTTTAATAGGCGAATAGCATAATCGCTACATCGCAGAGTTTTCTTTGAAGGAGATATGTTGTGGGTACTTGTTAGAATCACCTTATTGAAAGCTATGTCGCATCTTTGATTGTAGATTTTGAGAAATATACTTTTAGGAAGAAAACAAAAACAAGAATTCCATCAAAGTCTATGTCACGCCTGTGATTGAATAACTTGAGAAATAGACTGAACATTTGGGTTAATGCTGGGGTTGATGCAAATGCTGACAGAACTACTAACAGACAGAAAACTGGCTGTTGGTCTTCTTTTGCTCCAGTGTTTCTGTGGTTTCTTGCTGTTGGGTCCTCGCCGTTTATCATCTCTGTGGTTGTTTGATTTTTGTGTTCATGGAGATGTTGCACTGATCAGTCAGTTAGGAGGCCTTCATGGGGACTAAACAAATTATTTGTCTAAATCGGGATGGAAATAAGGGCGAGGATTGTGGCCACGTAAAATCGATTTAAGCCCCCCAGTGGAATTCGTTGCACTGACCGTTCCGAGGCAGTTCTTCTGTCGCAGTTTATTTTTGTTATGGTTTGTCTTTTAGTGTGTGTATCGCTTATATCATTTTGTTTTGGATAGCCAATTGGCCATTTTTTGTGGGAAAGTGACTGTCCTTTTGGCTTTCCGCTATTGATGTTTGTTAGGGTCTAGTTGTTTCATGTCTGTGCTTCTTTCCCTTTGGTGTCTCTGATGGGAGCTGTGGGTTAATTGTATCAATTTCTGATCATGGCCTTTACTTCTATTTTGTATGTCATGCTATGCTTAAGGCAGGTTCAACAAAAGGTATCCCAAAATTATACTCATTAACCTTTCTTGTCCTTGAGATACAGGTTAAATGTTTCAGCAAATACATGTATGTGACATGTTCTATTTTGATCTTGCAGGTTCGTATAGACTAATCTTTGTGATAAAGCTATGAGTAGAATATTTTGATTTCTTTTTAAACTAGCAGTTTATAGCTCCAAACAAGGATTAAACAGGATAATTCTGGATATTTCGATCTATTTCTACATTAAGGAGAATGGATACACCTTCAGGGGAGGCAACTCCTGCAAAAGTAGTTTTGTCTCCAATGTCAATAGGGGTCAATTCTTAAAGGAAAGAATTTGCTCCTGAGGAGTGAATTCTTTCCTTTAAGAGTTGACCTCTTTCTTTAGTTGGACAAGGCATATAGAAAACCATACATGAAGTCCCGAAAGTTGTCTCCCTTTGAAAAATGGCAGAAAAATCTGCCAGGTGTTCCCATTCCCCTTAAAATATATGCTGTGGTTACTAGTCAGGATCACAAGTATCCACAACATCCCCTTATCTGGAGCGACACAGTTACATGTAAACTGTGACTCTACGACATCATTTTTAACTTAATTTAAAATTAAGTTTGATGCTTTTTTTTCTTTTCTTTGTCAACCTTCCCTCACCCTTGTATATGCCAGAAAATCTGAAATTATGATAGCTTGGACAGACACATAAGATAAAAAGATAAACCACTAAGACTTAGCTTTTATACCATAATACATGTACAATTCTTTTTTCTGCTATTTTATCAAAATCATTTCTCATTTTTCCATACAGAAAAACCTTCCAAATGGGAAGGGCAAATATTCCAGAAGAGCATGTTCTTCTAAGAGAAGAGTGAATTTATCTTGTGTATGTGTATCAGTACATACCTCTAGTTTACACCAACTAACAGGTGGGCTTGTGATTTCTGAAAAGATTATCATGAAACATATTCAAACATACACTTCAAATATACACTTATATACATGTTTTCCTAAAATTAATCATCAAAGCTAACTTCAAACTATATTTATGCAAACCATGTCAAGCAAAACTAGAAATGCGTCCATAGGACACGGATGCCCCCGCCTGAAAATGTGTCTATGTTCGTATTCATCCATAGAAAGTTTAAGTTTTGAACCATTTTTTTTACCTTTGACCTCTAAGTATGACCTTGACCTTGGAGGTACGGATCTGGGTTTGCACGTGACACATTGTCTCATGATGGTTAACATTTCTTCAAAGTAATTTCAAAATCCATCAAGAAATAAGTAAATTATGGAAGTTTAAGTTTCGGACCATTTTTTTTTACCTTTGACCTCTAAGTATGATCTTGACCTTGGAGGTACAGACCTGGGTTTTGCATGCGACACATCGTCTTATGATGGTTAACATTTCTGCAAAGTAATTTCAAAATCCATCCAGAAATAAGAAAGTTATTGACTGCGTTTAAGTTTCGGATCCTTTTTTTTGGCTTTTGACGTCTAAGTATGACCTTGACCTTGGAGGTACGGACCTGGGTTTTGCACGTGACACGTCGTCTCATTATGGTTAACATTTCTGCCGAGTAATTTTAAAATCCATCAAGAAATAAGGAAGTTATTGACTGCGTTTAAGTTTCGGACGCACGGATGGACGGACAGGGGCAACGCTATATGCCCTTTCCACCATTCTTCGAATGGCGGGGGCATAAATATGGGGATCACCAATGGTTTTTCATGCATTAACATTTGCTGTGTCCTGTGGAAGCTGTTTGAACCGGAGGCCGCCACCCTCCCCCACACCAACAGCCACCTTTTGCCTAATATAAAGCAGGGTTTTTAGAAATAAGGGGTGTAATGTTGAGTTGTTTTTGAGAAAATGGCTGAATTGTCTGGGATCATTGAGTGCCCAATCAGATGCCTCATTCTGCAGCATCAGATCCAAGCCTTCCCTGTTTGCAAGGATCCCCTTTTGGCATTTCCCATATAAAATGGGTAAAACCAGAGTTTATAGAATGTTTTTGGAACGTCATGATATTAAAATTTCAAAATGAGTTTCTTACATCAAAACATCTGTTGATACCTCAATTAAGGGGAATGGGTACACCTTCAGGGGAGAACTCCTGCAAGTATTTTTGTCTCCCAAGTCAATAGGGGTCAACTCTTAAAGGATTCTTTCCTTTAAGTGTAGACCCCTTTTTCCGTGGAACAGGGCTTATAGAAAAGGGAACAGGACATTCCGAAAGTTGTCTCCCTTAGACAAATGGCGGTATCACAGATTTTAAAGACTCCTACTTACGAGGTAGTTTTATATCTAGCCAGCTTGGCCCCTTCATCTTTCTGTCTATTAACAGGTGCTCCAAACTACAACAAAAATTACTTAGCCTCTATATGCATTGTAACTTCAATGTCCCAAACACAAATGGTTCATTTAAGGGGAATGGGAACACATTCAGGGGAGACAACTCCTGCAATAGTATTCTTGTCTCCCATGACAATAGGGGTCAACTCTTAAAGGAGCAAATTCTTTCCTTTAAGAGTAGACCCCTTTTTTTAGTGGGATAGGGCTTACAGAACGGCGAACAGCAAGTCCTGAAGTTGTCTCCCTTTGAAAAATGGCAAGGGAAAAAAGTGCCAGGTGTTCCCATTCCCCTTAATATAGTTGTTTCAAATTAGTTCTTGAGACCCTAGGAAATTATTTCCATAGCTCCAAGTTGACATATTTAGGGGTAGTTTAGGGTACTTTTTCTTATTTAAGGAATGAATTTTATTTTTTCTGCTGTTCTTGAAAGTATGAACACAGTGGGTTGCCTGCAAAGTAAATGAACCCAGTTCATGTAAACTTTGTTAGCAACCCGCTATTGTTCATACTTTCATGAAAAGCATATTTATTTATTTTTTATATTTATGTTCTTTGCCCCTCATCACTGGAGGAAAGAAATGCTTATATGGCAAAGTTTTAAAGCTGAAAAACATCTACACGCTATTCTTCTGCAAAGAGCAGAACAGCGTTGACGTCACCAATGCCAGTAGAGAATCATGGTTTAGACTGATGTCATTTGACATTACTGAAAATCATGTGACTCGATGTGTTCATGTAAGTATGAACTACATTATTTTCTATAGGTTTGCATGCTTTACACTGGAAATGTGAATATTTCATCTTGAAAAAAATGTTGTGTGTACTCATTAGAATCGCCTCATTAAGGTGATTCTAATGAGTACACACAACATACTTTTAATATATCCAGGATTGAAGACAACCCTGAAAATACCCCTTTTGCCTCCTGACAGCACAATATCATTCACCATCAGTTGCTCAACTACCCCTATCTTGAACAATTTGAACCACTGAAGTATGACTGTAAAATGGAAGTTATGAAAATGTCCTTAACAACACGACACAGCATCAATCCAAGGGGTCTAAACATGCGTTGACCTATGTTTGGAGATATAATGGTACACATCAAGGTTTGTTTGTTTCTGTTGGGGTTTAACCTCCATATCAACACTATTTAGGTCATTTCACTTCCAATATTGTGGGACTTTTACCCAACACTGACATCTCTAGCCTTACTGCCCAAAGAAACAGCTAGGGATAACGGTACGAACTGACTCATATCACTTTTCCTGGTCAAGTAAGACCTTTTAAGCAGTTTTTCAGAACTCAAAAGTTCAGTCTGATTCAGCTGTATGGAGGCACCATGCAGCCCAATCTACTTCTCCGAGCCCAACTGTGTGCGGGTGTACATTACATCAAAGTAGAAGCACTTCGGAGATGTAGGTTTCTTTCTCTTTTTGAAATGAAGGACTGCAGTTTAAGTTAATCACAAAAGTGGGGAAATGCGCCAATCTAATTCTATATGGTTTACATGTACAGTTTTTACTGTATGCTTTCGAACAAACTGTGTAGATCCAAATGACGCTCAACTATTTGCCATTCATCCCGTCATCCATCTATTTTTAGACACAACATCAGAAGGTACAAGGTAGGCTGAAAAGTTCTGAGCCTGACCAAGATCCAATGGTTTGTCCATGCTGAAAGTGCCTTATTTTTCAGCATAGTCTCCCTTCCTGTCCACACACTTCCTCCAGCGATGCTGGAGTCCTTGGATCCCAGTGGTGTAGAAGGTCTCATCTTGGTCCCTGAAAAACTCCTCCACAGCAGCTATCACCTCCTCATCTGACCGATAATGCTGACCAGCCAAGTGCTTTTTCATGTTTGGAAACAGGAAATAATCTGATGGAGCTATATCAGGTGAATACGGAGGGTGATCAACAAGTGTGAAGCCACAGTAATGCACAGCAGCCATTGCGACAACCGATTTATGAGCAGGCACATTGTCCTGATGGAACAAGACCCTTTTGTCAATTTTCCGGGTCGTTTAGCCTTAATTGTTTTTCGCAATTGTTTTAGCAAATCTGCATAACACTCCCCATTATTTGTTCTGCCCTTTTGAAGGTAATCTATGCATATTATACCCTTGGCATCCCAGAACACTGATGCCGTCAACTTCCCTGCAGAGGAGACGACCTTTGCCTTCTTTGGAGGGGGTGAGCCAGGGTACTTCCATTGCATGGATTGTCTTTTGGTCTCTGGCTCAAAGTGATGAACCCAACATTCATCCTGTCAAGAAAACCATCTTGGTCTGCTTCAAAAATAGCCAAGTTGGCTTGAGACAGGTTCAGTCTGGTCAACTTTGGGTCAGGCATCAAAAGCTGTGGCACCCATCTTGCAGAAACCTTCGACATTCCTAATTCACTGTGTAGAATGTTCTCTACTCATTCACGGGAGCTGCCAACAGTGTTAGCTAACTGATTCACAGTTAAACGCCTGTCATCCATCACGGCGCTGTGCACTTGGCTGATGGTTTCCTCAGTTGTTGCCCTTGTGGGTCGTCCACACCGGTCATCATCTTCAAGGCTGTCCTTGCCCATCTTAAAATTTGTTGCCCACCTTTTCACGGTTGCATACGAAGGAGCATCATCCCCTAATGTAGCAACCATATCGGCATGAATGTCCTTTGGAGCTAACCCCTTTTTATGGAGGTACTTGATGACACCACGATGCCAGATTTTGTCTATTTTCTCAAAAACGTGCTAGTATCAATTTTCAAAGTCTAGAATTTCTACGTTATTGCAGGTAAACTTGAACTCATTTGAGTCAAATCAAGTAATAAAGGTTTGGATTTAATGAATACAAAATTTCATGGCTGTTCGATGCCTGCATCTTGGTCAGGCTCAGAACTTTTCAGTCTACCCTCTTAAATTGTGCTTGTCCAAATTTTAAAGGAATTATGGTAAGGACTTGGGGTGTCCAAATACCGTAAAAATCCTAAAAAGTTGGACATATTAATTCTCCTACGATTTTGACAAATTTGTTTCACTATTCAGCGAGGAGTCCAAAAGGTGCAAATCATCATCATCATCATCAACGGATTTTTGATTAACGTGAAGGTACACGGGCAACGTCCACATAAGTGGGCCCCCTTCCAGGTAGCTGGCTTGCTGCACGCATGGCAGATCTTACACCAGATCTCCAGGCTTGTCTATCATGAGAATCGATAGCAGAGAGCTTCCATTCTCTGCAATCTCTTTCTGTTAGCTGCTTCTAGGTCATCTTGGGCCTTCCTGGACCCCGCTTTCCACCTACCTGTATGTCACAGGCAGTCTTGACTGCACTGTTGGAGCGTTCCACATGTCCATACCAGCGAAGCCTTCTCTCTTTCAGGATGAGGTCCAGGTCCTCAATGCCAAGACGCTCAAGTAACACACTGGACCTGATGGTGACAGTGTCCTGTGGCTTGACATTGCAGATCTGTCTGATCATTGCCCTGTCATTTCGCTGTAGACGTTGGAGGTTTGGCTTTGTCAATGGCCATGTCTCACTGGCATGGAGCATTGCACTCCGCACACAAGAGCTATACACACGGCCACGTATCTTGAACGAGAAGTGGCGGGAAGAGAGAACTGGTAGCAACTCCTTGAATTTCTTCCAGGCTGTTTTCACACGTGATGTAGTTGAAAAATCGCAACCACCCGCTGCAGAGAGCATATCACCTAGGTAGCATAAAGACCAGAAATTCAACTTCGGTGAAGTTGATGTCGCACCTGCTCCCCACCTGCCCCACACAAAAAAATAAAAGTTTATTTAAGGCAGAAGAAATGAATATAGGGCTTTGAGAAGAATCCATAGCCTATATATGTGAGGTAAAAAACTGACTAAGTTCACAATGTGGAAAAAGTGATAAAAATTTATCCCAAGATAAAGTCAAAACCACATGCACATCCTCATACCATAGGTAAAAACACACACAAAGTTTTAAAATGATCAATATAAAACTGTAAGAGAAGTTGCGATGACAAGAGGTACCTATTGTATATCAACTAAAGCTTAAAATTGGCTAAGTTCACAATGTGCAAAAGTGAAAAAAAAATATTCTGAGAATTATGTCGAAATCTAATGTACAACCTCATACCATGGCGAAAGCACACGCAAAGTTTCAAAATGATCGGTATAAAACTGCAAGAGGAGTTGCGATGACAAGAGGTACCTATCATATATCAATTGAAGGTTAAAAATGACTAAGTTAACAATGTGGAAAAAGTGAAAAAAAAAATGATCCGACGATAAAGTCCAAACCACATGCGCATCCTCATACCATAGCAAAAGCACACGCAAAGTTTCAAAATGATCGGTATAAAACTGCAAGAGGAGTTGCGATGACAAGAGGTACCTATCATATATCAATCGAAGGTTAAAAATGACTAAGTTCACAATGTGGAAAAAGTGAAAAAAAATGATCCGAGGATAAAGTCCAAACCACATGCGCATCCTCATACCATAGCGAAAGCACACGCAAAGTTTCAAAATGATCGGTATAAAACTGCAAGAGGAGTTGCGATGACAAGAGGTACCTATCATATATCAATCGAAGGTTAAAAATGACTAAGTTCACAATGTGGAAAAAGTGACAAAAATTTATCCGAAGATAAAGTCCAAACCACATGCGCATCCTCATAGCATGGCAAAATCACACACAAAGTTTCAAAATAATCGGTATGAAACTGTAGGAGGAGTTGCGATGACAAGAGGTACCTATCGTATATCAAATGAAGCTTAAAAATGGCTAAGTTCATAATGTGCAAAAAGCGGAAAAAAATATTCTGAAAATTATGTCGAAACCACATGCACATCCTCATACCATGGTGAAAGCACATGCAAAGTTTCAAAATGATCAGTATAAAACTGCAAGAGGAGTTGCGATGACAAGAGGTACGTATCGCATACCTAAAAATGACTAAGTTCACAATATGGAAAAAGTGACAAAAATTGATTCGAAGATTAAGTCCAAACCACATGCGCATCCTCATACCATGGCGAAAGCACATGCAAAGTTTCCAAATGATCAGTCTAAAAGTGTAGGAGGAGTTGCGATGACAAGACATCCAGTGTAAAATGTTGACGGACGGACGGACGGACAGATGGACGGACGGACGGACGGAAACTTGCACGCCTATGTCTTCCTGCTAAAGCAGGTGCGACAAAAAGGAAGCTACAACCTCCAGCTTGTCGGATCCGACTTGGACTTCCTTCTGTGGTCTGCCATCTAAGGGCCGTGCAGTTCCTTGGCACCGTGTACACCTGTAATCAGGGTCCTCTATCAAGCGTATGAGCCCACTGCATTTCTTGTGCACCCAGAACTTGCAGCCATACAAAAGATACTGTTGCTGCCCACTCCAGTGTGACATACAGCGCATGGGAACTGGCTTGTACTCTGCAAGAGGTCCAGACCTGTACCACAGATCATGATCTTTGTCTTTCCTGCATTCACTCTCAGCCCTTTCGCCTCCATTGCGTCTTTCCAAGTTAAAAGCCTCCTGACACATTCCTCAAGGGATTCAGCTATGATGACAAGGTCATCAGCATACAGGTCCTCCCAGGGGACTCCAGAGCGGAACTCGCATGACAAGGCTTCAAGCACAATGATGAAAAGCAGTGGGCTGAGAACAGAGCCTTGATGGACACCCACCTTCACCTCGAATTCTTCACTGTAACCATCATCAACGCGGACACGGCTCCGAGCATTAGCATACATCCCTAGGACCAGTTTCACAATCCACTCGTCCACTCCAAGTTTTCTTAGTGCCCACCAGATGACTTTCAGAGGCACTCGGTTAAATGCCTTCTCCAGGTCTACAAAAGCCATGTAGAGCCTCCTGTTGGCTGCCAGATACTTCTCTTGCAGCTGCTGTACAACAAAAATTGCGTCTGTTGTGCCTCTTCCTGGGATGAAGCCAAACTGGGAATCGTCGATGGACACCAACTGCCTAATGAGGCCATCCACAATCCATTCCAGGACTTTCATGACCTGTTCTGTCAGCTAGAGACCACGGTAGTTGCCCCGTTCCAATGCATCGCCCTTGCCTTTGTAGAGACAGACAATGAAACTCTGTTCCCAGTCAGAGGGTACCTTCCCATGGGATGATTGCAGCTGCAAGGTCGCGGATCACCGAGGCACCCGCATCACCTGCAGCTCTTATCATCTCCACCACAATATCAGAGGGACCTGGTGCTTTGCAAATCTTCATCTGAGAGATAGCCTTCTTAACCATATCAATAGTGATTGGGATGGGTGGCCCTTCCACTGGTGGTTCATCAGACAGGTGGTCTGGGTCTCAGTCGAACTCAACATTGAGTAGCCTTTGGTAGTGTTCTAACCAGGCCCTCTGCTTTGAGTCTTCACTCATTGACATCTCCCCTGCATCATTCTTTACTGGTTTGTCACCTACATTGGCATTCTCTCTTCTCATCTGGTTAGGAAGGCGGTATACTTCTGAGGACTTAGGGTCAATATTCTTGTAGATCTCCTTCTCAGCTTCTTGGCGAGCATGGTGCACCGCACGTCTGGCTATGTGTTTGGCCACAAGATATGATGCACAGGTGCCCTTACCAGTCTGGCAAATTTGGCCAAATGGAATGGCAAACAGTGTGGACCCTGATCATACTGCTCCTTCAGGAGCAGTCTGTGAAGGAGCAGTCTGATCTGGGTTTTCACTGTTTGCTCAGGCCTATCTGTCCCAATACTTAAAATCATTACAGTACTTAAGGTAAATACCGTAATACCGGAAGAGTAACCCCTCACATATGACTAGCCTCCATTTGCTTATCACCTTCAGCACAATGGGTTCGCCCATAGGGGCTTGAAGAAATATATATGCTGCATGGTGCTTCCACGCAGAGCTGAATCCGGCCCCCACACTAGTACTGGTAAACCGCTCAGAGGATCTAAGCTTGTCCAGGAACCGCGGTGCGAGGCGGACCGTCGATGCTAATAAACCCTATTGGTTTCATTGGGCGACAGGGCTTGGGAAGTCATTTCATCTCAATGTCGGGTAAAAGTCCCACAAAATTGGAAGCAACGTCTCCAAAATGACCTTTACAGTGTTGACGGGGACGTTAAACCTCTAATCAACCAACCAACAATGGGTTTTGTTTTGTCGCTCACCTTGACGTGTTTGTTCCAAAAACATGACTGAATGTCTCTCCTTTAAGATCAGATGGCAGAACTGGTCCATCAGCCTGAGAAAATGAATGAGGAGTAATCAAGATGAACTTGTCCAGTTGCTGGACATCACACGTGTAGATACCCTGCTCAAGTATGGTCTTTAACCCATTGTATGCTAGTGGACTCTTCAATTGCTATATGTTGGACAAGTCCATTTGTCATATAAAGGGTGTCAGGCCTATTTTTTCATTCTTATTCCATTTTTTTGATGAAAAATTCTGTTAGCAAATAGTGCAGGCCCTGATCAGACGCCGCATTCTGCGGGGTCTGATCTGGGCCTGCATTGTTTGCCAAGGTACACCTTTAGGGGTTCCCACATGTAATGGGTTAACCCATGCCCATATATGACAAGTTCAAAGGTCCATTTCAAACTTCACCAGTTTCTGGTTTGGTTTATTAGTTTTGCAAGAATAACTGTATTCATAGCAAACTTTGCAAAACCTTTATCAGAAACCACATTCTGCTATATCTGATTTGGGGCTACAGTTTTTTAGTTGGAATCCAGGCAGGATTAGAACAAAATTTCCTAGTCCATGATCCTTATCGCTCTACACGCTGAGTATTTTTTCCAGCAGACGACCATTTGAGATATTTTTCCAGAAAACAGGATTTGACATCTCATGACCTTTTTGCATGAGATGTCAATACCTATTTTCTGGTAAAATTAAGAAAAATATCAACCATTTGTCATCTGCTAGTGAGCGACAAAATTATTTAAACCCATTTTGTACCAGAAACCCCAAAACAGTGTTGGCAAACAGTGCAGGCCCAGATCAGCAGTTCTGTGACGTCTGATCATTGCCTACACTGTTTGCGAAAAGTTAAGCCATTTTACATATAAAAATTTGAAGAAAACACAGCCTGACACCCCTAAATTTTGCAATGGACTCCTGCTATATATAAGGAGGAAGATTCCATTTGGTACAAAAAGGGTTAATGCAATCTTGTTCTCAGTCACAGAGTAGCAAGATTCATTAACCCATTGTATGCTAGTGGACTCTTCCATTGCTATATCTTGGACAAGTCCACTTCCCAGATAAGGGGTGTCAGGCCAATTTTTTCTTTTCTATTCTATTTTGAAGGAAAATTGTTAGCAAATAGTGTAGGCCCTGATCAGACGCCAAGTTCTGTGGCGTCTGATCTGGGCCTGCAGTGTTTGCCAAGGTACCCCTTTAGTGGTTTCCCGCATGCAATGGGTTATTTTAAATGTAGAAACAGGAGGTATAGAACTTTATCATTTACCCCCTGTATATTTTGCATTGTAATGCATTGACCTGATAAAGATATGCTATCTCAGGACAAGTGAGCTTTATCACGTCAATGTGACATTGCACTTTTATGAATGAACCGGACAACAGGAAATTGACAAAAATGTTATTGTAACTGGGAAATATGGCAAAATTACTTGAAAAAAAAAATATCATAGGAAAAACATGGTCAGCTGATACTAAATATATCGGCCACCAGAATGCTTGGACGCACTGAGGAATGATCGTAAATTGCTAATTTAACAGTGCACAAGGGGATAAGCTGATAAACAGAATACCAGATTCGTGTCATTTGATATCAAGTTTATCAGGCTCGGCTCCGAAAACGCTTGTAGAATCGCTTGGCAAGCCTCCCGATTCTACAAGCATTCTCGGAGCCTTGCCTGATAAACTTGATATCAAAAGACATGAACCTGGTATTCTCTATGTATAAGCAGTGAACAAAGGTGCTGATCGGGCTGTGCACCTTTGTTGTTTGCAAATGGCAACAAGAATTCCGCCAAAGGCTATTTGCGCCTGTTAGGGCGATAAGTCCTAAAACCATGCAATGTAGGTCAAGGTCGAACATGGATGACTGTGTAAAAGTTGCCAGCCCTAGATGCAAGTTTGTACCAAGTTTAACTAATGAAGCTATTATAGTTCTTGCGAAATGGACTTATATATTAGGGTGAATGTTTGGGTTGACGTAAAAAATTACTAAGTCATTGAACCATGAAATGGATGTCAATGTGAAATACGGATGCATGCATTAAAGTTTTCGTGTCTAGATGCATGTGTGTACCAATGATCATAAATGTAGCTCTTATAGTTCTTGGCAAATGGACTCTTACATTGGGGTAAACGCTCGCTAGGGTTAACACAATATTTTACAAAGTCAGTGAACCATAAAATCAAATACAATGTCAAATATGAATGCCTGCATAAGGATTGCCATCCCTAGCTGAAACATTGTACCATGTATCATTTATGAAGCTCTTGTAGTTCTTAAGAAATGGACTCTTACATTATGGTGAACGCTAGGGTTGACACAATAGAATACAATGTCAGTGAACCATAAAATGTAGGTCAATGTTGCTTTCATGTTGTCCTTCCAAGATGCAAGTCTGTATCATTAATGAGGCTCTAATAGTTGTTGAGAAATGGACTATACATGTATTAGGGTGAATGCTAGTGTGAACACAATTGTTGACGGATGAACAGACGGATGAAAAACCAGGCCCCTACATTACGCCATACTTAAAGCAGGCACAACTAGAAATGTGTCAATACAACACAAATGCCCCTGCCCAGGGACCTACCTCCCCCCCCCCCCCCCCCATCACCTTAAGGTCATGTGGCAGGGGCGAGGTTATGTCTGAATGAAACTTTTGACATATATCTATCATCCTTCCAAACATGTAGCAAATCCATCACATGGTTAAAGAAATATGAGCTCTCAAAAATATAATATAAAAAATTTCTATGTCTGTGACCTTGACCTTCAGTTAAGGGGTGGTGGTATGGCTCAATGTAACTTTGGACCTGCAACTATTGTCATACCAAATATGAAGCAAATCAATTATAGACTTTGGAAAATAAAAGCTATTAACATACTTGATTTTGAAAATTTCAATGTATGCGACCTTGACCTTGAAGTCATAGGCATGGGTGTGGGTATTACTGAATAAATCTTTGGACCTGCATCTATCATTAAACCAAATATGAACCAAATGATTCATAAAAGTTAAATGTTCAACGTGGTACAAATACCTTAACCTGAGTGTTATACATTAAAAATTTAAGTCCGTGACCTTGACCTTGAGACCATGGGTAGGTGTAGGGGTATTGCTGGATAAAACTTTGGACCCATATCTATCGTCATACTAAATATAAACCACATCCATTGCATGGTTTGAAAAATATGAGCTCAAGTTCTACCCTGACCGAAAACCTTAACCTGAGTGTTAAACATTAAAAATTTCTAAGTCCGTGACCTTGACCTTGAGACCATGGGTAGGTGTGGGGGTATTGCTGGATAAAACTTTGGACCCATATCTATCATCATACTAAATATAAACCACATCCATTGCATGGTTTGAAAATTATGAGCTCAAGTTCTACCCTGACCGAAAACCTTAACCTGAGTGTTAAACATTAAAAATTTCCAAGTCCGTGACCTTGACCTTGAGACCATGGGTAGGTGTGGGGGTATTGCTTGATAAAACTTTGGACCCATATCTATCATCATACTAAATATAAACCACATCCATTGAATGGTTTGAAAAATATGAGCTCAAGTTCTACCCTGCCCGAAAACCTTAACCTGAGTCTAACAGGATTACGTACGTACGTACACACTTTCGTACAGAAGGACTTACATTCGGATGCACGTACCCACGGAAGCACGTACGGAAAACCTAAAAACTATATGCCCCCGGCATCATACAATGCGGGGGCATAACAAAAAGATTTCCTCATGACGAGGCCCAAATGATTTGTTCCTTTGGAGTTTAATGGCCCAGCCAACACTATTTAGGTCATATCAAGCCAATCAGTTTACCTAGCCACACTTTTCATGAGCAGGCATATATATCTGCCCTTCTAAAATCAAGTACCACAGTAAAGATTCTTTGATCAATCCTCTAAAAGAATGCAAAAAGTGCAGAGATGAGATGGCCCATAATGTGCAGCCTCATCAGGATATACACTGACTGGCATCCTGTTGAACATACAGTCAAAATTCGGCTATTAACACCACCTAAAATTAAGACTAATTCTGCTATAAAAAACTTGTTTAGTAGGTTGCAGTTATTCTTTCTTTGTGTTTTCTGCATACAGTGTCCTCTGGTCAGAGAACACCTAAGGGACTGTTCAAAAGTGGTCTTAAAGACCACTTTGAACAGTCCCAAAGGTGGTCTTAATAAAGGAATTTTACTGTATTGGCAAAAATCCCTATTCACAAAAATGGACACGTCAAAATTCAAAGATGAAAGTGTATACTTCAGAAACGCAAAGGTGAAGGGAGAGGCTGCTAGCTACAATATGTTGAATGAGGTATCACAGGTGGTCTGGAAAGAAATTATGATAAAGTACTTACACTATATCTGACCTCCAGATAGTCTGACTCTACCGGGACATCTGCGATTTCAAATGCATACTGCTTAGAAGATGGCTGAAACAGAAACTTTGCTTTATTTTGCACTCAGTCTGACATGTGTAAGCGGTTTGCAACTGTGGATGAACAAGCTAATTTTTCTGTTTGGTTTGATTTGAGATTTAAGATCCCCGTCAACACTGTCATTTTTGAGATGTTGCATCCAATTTTCTGGGACTTATACCCGATATTGAGATGAGTTGATATCTCAATAGGGTTTATAAGCATGAACCGTGTGACTTGTACTGCTTTGCATGGGCAGGCTTAGATCCTCTAAGCGGTTTACCAGTACTTGTGTGCGGTCAGTTTCAGCTCAGCGTGGAAGCATCATCCAGTCCAGTTTATTATTTGAAGGCCCGATGGGCGGGGGTGAATTTTTTGGTTTTTGTTTTGTTTGTTTGTAGTTTAATGGCCAAGTCAACACCATTAAGGTCATATTGAGCCAGTCTGTTTACTTAACAAAACTTTTCCTAGACAGGCTTTTGCATAATTATGTGGTACAACTTTTGCCAGAAACTGACAACTGCCCTTCTGACAAGAATCAGCATGCGAGAAGGGTTGATTGTAGAAAAGATGTCATGATAAATCTCCACAAGAGACAATTTGCATGTAGTGTCAAGCCTTGTTACTTCTGAAAAACAAGATGTGTTTGTGAAACACGAACATATCCCCGGGCAAAGGTCAATTTTTTTTCTTTAAAATAGGTCACAGTTCAGGTCAAAAATTTTTGCATGGGTGGGAAGGCCTTGTAACAAGGAACCCACATGCCAAATATGAAGGCTCTATCTCAAATGGTTCAAAAGTCACGACCAATGTTAAAGTTGTCCATCTAGACAAAGTGCCCAGTGCCATGGCCTCTGCTGGAAATGGCAGTGTCTATAGCTTCTTTGCATATACTGTCCATATTCCATATAAATGCTATATAATGCTATACAGATATCCTGTACCAAATATGAAGAGAATCAAACATGGTTACAGAAATATCAGCAATGAAAAAGTCTTAATTCAAAACTTTGACGTAAAAGTTGACAAACGGACGGTCAACCCACCAAGGGGTTTGACCCAGGAGCTTACATATTCCATATGAAAGGTAACGCTATAGAGATATCTTGTACCAAATATGAACAGAATCTAACATGTGGTTACAGAGATATGAGCAATCAAAAAGGTTTAACATAAAACTTTGATGTAAAAGTTCATCCACAGATGGACAGCCAACCAAGGGGCTGGACCCAGAAGCTTAGATATTCCATATGAAAGATAATGCTATAGAGATATCCTGTACCACATATGAAGACAATCTAACGTGCTTACAGATATATGAGCAATCAAAAAGGTTTAACACATAACTTTGATGTAAACGTTGATGAACACACAGACGAACGGACGGCCCACCCAGGGGCTTGACCTGGGACATTAGATATTCCAAATAAAAGGTAATGCTTTAGAGATATCCTGTACCAAATATGAAGAAAATCCAACATGTGGTTAAAGAGATATGAGCAATAAAACAGGATTAACACAAAACTTTTGACGTAAAAGTTGACTAACAGACGAACAGCCCACCCAGGGACTTGACCCAGGGGCTTTGATATTACATATGAAAGGTAATGCTATAGAGATATCCTTTACCAAATAGGAAGAGAATCTAGCATGTGGCTACAGAGATATGAGCAATCAAAAAGGTTTAACGCAAAACTTTGACGTAAAGGTTGACGAACGAACGGACAGATGGAAGCACGAACGATCGAACCAACGAACAAACAGACGAATTGACGGAAAGACGAAAACTATATACCCCCTGACATACTTTGTATGCCGGGGTATAACAAACCAACAAACAATCAGACAGGGCAAAAAAATATGTCCCCGCTATCACTATCGAGGGCATTATATATAAAGAAAAACATATTTGAAAACGATGTCCACAAATGTCGTGATTTGCAGTTCAGGGGTTAAGGTTTATTGAAGTGGCATTTTACAAGTAGTTTATATTACCCTGGATTTAAATTTGGTGATCTTGTATTTGTCAGTAATTTTCTTGCTGAATTCTTCATAGACATCTTTCATCGTCACCTCAAAGCCAGTGTCAGTCTGTGTCTTCTGACAAACTTTCTGTAAAACAAATCAATGACCTGCTAGCAGTGGTAGAAATTATCTTTTTTGAAAGTTCAGCAAAATTCCGCTATTAAGGGGAATGGGAACACCTGGCGTATTTTTCCGCCATTTTTCAAAGGGAGACAACTTTCGGGACTTCCTGTTCACTTTCCTATAAGCCCTGTCCCACTGAAAAAGGGGTCAACTCTTAAAGGAAAGAATTTGCTCCTCTGGAGCAAATTCTTTCCTTTAAGAGTTGACCCCTATTGACATGGGAGACAAAAATACTTTTGCAGGAGTTGCTTCTCCTGAAGGTGTACCCATTCCCCTTAAGACCAGCTGAACATATTTTTAAGTTTCTATTTTTCTTTCTGTGTGTTTTGTACACCCAGTGTCCTCCATAATGGGTCCACCTTCGGTACTGTTAAAAGTGGTCTTTAAGAGTCTTTGTTTTCTTTCTGTGTGTTTTGTACACCTAGTGTCCTCCAGAATGAGACCACCTTTGGTACTGTTAAAAGTGGTCTTTAAGAGTCTTTGGTACTGTTAAAAGTGGTCTTTAAGTCATTGTTGTCTTTCTGTGTGTTTTGTACACCTAGTGTCCTCCAGAAGGAGACCACCTTTAGTACTGTTAAAAGTGGTCTTTAAGAGTCTTTGTTACTGTTAAAAGTGGTCTTTAAGAGTCTTTGTTTTCTTTCTGTGTGTTTTGTACACCTAGTGTCCTCCAGAATGAGACCACCTTTGGTACTGTTAAAAGTGGTCTTTAAGAGTCTTTGGTACTGTTAAAAGTGGTCTTTAAGTCATTGTTGTCTTTCTGTGTGTTTTGTACACCTATTGTCCTCCAGAATGAGACCACCTTTAGTACTGTTAAAAGTGGTCTTTAAGAGTCTTTGTTACTGTTAAAAGTGGTCTTTAAGAGTCTTTGTTTTCTTTCTGCGTGTTTTGTACACCTATTGTCCTCCAAAATGAGACCACCTTCGGTACTGTTAAAAGTGGTCTTTAAGAGTCTTTGGTACTGTTAAAAGTGGTCTTTAAGTCATTGTTGTCTTTCTGTGTGTTTTGTACACCTATTGTCCTCCAGAATGAGACCACCTTTAGTACTGTTAAAAGTGGTCTTTAAGAGTCTTTGTTACTGTTAAAAGTGGTCTTTAAGAGTCTTTGTTTTCTTTCTGCGTGTTTTGTACACCTAGTGTCCTCCAGAATGAGACCACCTTTAGTACTGTTAAAAGTGGTCTTTAAGAGTCTTTGGTACTGTTAAAAGTGGTCTTTAAGAGTCTTTGTTTTCTTTCTGCGTGTTTTGTACACCTATTGTCCTCCAGAATGAGACCACCTTTAGTACTGTTAAAAGTGGTCTTTAAGAGTCTTTGGTACTGTTAAAAGTGGTCTTTAAGTCATTGTTGTCTTTCTGTGTGTTTTGTACACCCAGTGTCCTCAAGAATGAGACCACCTTCGGTACTGTTAAAAGTGGTCTTTAAGAGTCTTTGTTTTCTTTCTGCGTGTTTTGTACACCTATTGTCCTCCAGAATGAGACCACCTTCGGTACTGTTAAAAGTGGTCTTTAAGAGTCTTTGTTACTGTTAAAAGTGGTCTTTAAGAGTCTTTGTTTTCTTTCTGCGTGTTTTGTACACCTATTGTCCTCCAGAATGAGACCACCTTCGGTACTGTTAAAAGTGGTCTTTAAGAGTCTTTGGTACTGTTAAAAGTGGTCTTTAAGAGTCTTTGTTTTCTTTCTGCGTGTTTTGTACACCTAGTGTCCTCCAGAATGAGACCACCTTCGGTACTGTTAAAAGTGGTCTTTAAGAGTCTTTGTTACTGTTAAAAGTGGTCTTTAAGAGTCTTTGTTTTCTTTCTGTGTGTTTTGTACACCAAGTGTCCTCCAGAATGAGACCACCTTTGGTACTGTTAAAAGTGGTCTTTAAGAGTCTTTGGTACTGTTAAAAGTGGTCTTTAAGAGTCTTTGTTTTCTTTCTGTGTGTTTTGTACACCTATTGTCCTCCAAAATGAGACCACCTTCGGTACTGTTAAAAGTGGTCTTTAAGAGTCTTTGTTACTGTTAAAAGTGGTCTTTAAGAGTCTTTGTTTTCTTTCTGCGTGTTTTGTACACCTAGTGTCCTCCAGATTGAGACCACCTTTAGAACTGTTCAAAAGTGGTCTTTAAGAGTCTTTGGTACTGTTAAAAGTGGTCTTTAAGAGTCTTTGTTTTCTTTCTGTGTGTTTTGTACACCTAGTGTCCTCCAGAATGAGACCACCTTTGGTAAAGTGGTCTTTAAGAGTCTTTGTTTTCTTTCTGTGTGTTTTGTACACCTAGTGTCCTCCAGAATGAGACCACCTTTGGTACTGTTAAAAGTGGTCTTTAAGAGTCTTTGGTACTGTTAAAAGTGGTCTTTAAGTCATTGTTGTCTTTCTGTGTGTTTTGTACACCCAGTGTCCTCCAGAATGAGACCACCTTTGTTACTGTTAAAAGTGGTCTTTAAGAGTCTTTGTTACTGTTAAAAGTGGCCTTTAAGAGTCTTTGTTTTCTTTCTGCGTGTTTTGTACACCTAGTGTCCTCCAGAATGAGACCACCTTTGGTACTGTTAAAAGTGGTCTTTAAGAGTCTTTGGTACTGTTAAAAGTGGTCTTTAAGTCATTGTTGTCTTTCTGTGTGTTTTGTACACCTATTGTCCTCCAGAATGAGACCACCTTTAGTACTGTTAAAAGTGGTCTTTAAGAGTCTTTGTTACTGTTAAAAGTGGTCTTTAAGAGTCTTTGTTTTCTTTCTGCGTGTTTTGTACACCTATTGTCCTCCAAAATGAGACCACCTTCGGTACTGTTAAAAGTGGTCTTTAAGAGTCTTTGGTACTGTTAAAAGTGGTCTTTAAGTCATTGTTGTCTTTCTGTGTGTTTTGTACACCTATTGTCCTCCAGAATGAGACCACCTTTAGTACTGTTAAAAGTGGTCTTTAAGAGTCTTTGTTACTGTTAAAAGTGGTCTTTAAGAGTCTTTGTTTTCTTTCTGCGTGTTTTGTACACCTAGTGTCCTCCAGAATGAGACCACCTTTAGTACTGTTAAAAGTGGTCTTTAAGAGTCTTTGGTACTGTTAAAAGTGGTCTTTAAGAGTCTTTGTTTTCTTTCTGCGTGTTTTGTACACCTATTGTCCTCCAGAATGAGACCACCTTTAGTACTGTTAAAAGTGGTCTTTAAGAGTCTTTGGTACTGTTAAAAGTGGTCTTTAAGTCATTGTTGTCTTTCTGTGTGTTTTGTACACCCAGTGTCCTCAAGAATGAGACCACCTTCGGTACTGTTAAAAGTGGTCTTTAAGAGTCTTTGTTTTCTTTCTGCGTGTTTTGTACACCTATTGTCCTCCAGAATGAGACCACCTTCGGTACTGTTAAAAGTGGTCTTTAAGAGTCTTTGTTACTGTTAAAAGTGGTCTTTAAGAGTCTTTGTTTTCTTTCTGCGTGTTTTGTACACCTATTGTCCTCCAGAATGAGACCACCTTCGGTACTGTTAAAAGTGGTCTTTAAGAGTCTTTGTTACTGTTAAAAGTGGTCTTTAAGAGTCTTTGTTTTCTTTCTGCGTGTTTTGTACACCTATTGTCCTCCAGAATGAGACCACCTTCGGTACTGTTAAAAGTGGTCTTTAAGAGTCTTTGGTACTGTTAAAAGTGGTCTTTAAGAGTCTTTGTTTTCTTTCTGCGTGTTTTGTACACCTAGTGTCCTCCAGAATGAGACCACCTTCGGTACTGTTAAAAGTGGTCTTTAAGAGTCTTTGTTACTGTTAAAAGTGGTCTTTAAGAGTCTTTGTTTTCTTTCTGTGTGTTTTGTACACCAAGTGTCCTCCAGAATGAGACCACCTTTGGTACTGTTAAAAGTGGTCTTTAAGAGTCTTTGGTACTGTTAAAAGTGGTCTTTAAGAGTCTTTGTTTTCTTTCTGTGTGTTTTGTACACCTATTGTCCTCCAAAATGAGACCACCTTCGGTACTGTTAAAAGTGGTCTTTAAGAGTCTTTGTTACTGTTAAAAGTGGTCTTTAAGAGTCTTTGTTTTCTTTCTGCGTGTTTTGTACACCTAGTGTCCTCCAGATTGAGACCACCTTTGGAACTGTTCAAAAGTGGTCTTTAAGAGTCTTTGGTACTGTTAAAAGTGGTCTTTAAGAGTCTTTGTTTTCTTTCTGTGTGTTTTGTACACCCAGTGTCCTCCAGATTGAGACCACCTTTGGAACTGTTCAAAAGTGGTCTTTAAGAGTCTTTGGTACTGTTAAAAGTGGTCTTTAAGAGTCTTTGTTACTGTTAAAAGTGGTCTTTAAGAGTCTTTGTTACTGTTAAAAGTGGTCTTTAAGAGTCTTTGTTTTCTTTCTGTGTGTTTTGTACACCTACTGTCCTCCAGATTGAGACCACCTTCGGTACTGTTAAAAGTGGTCTTTAAGAGTCTTTGTTTTCTTTCTGTGTGTTTTGTACACCTACTGTCCTCCAGAATGAGACCACCTTCGGTACTGTTAAAAGTGGTCTTTAAGAGTGTTTGGTACTGTTAAAAGTGGTCTTTAAGAGTCTTTGTTTTCTTTCTGTGTGTTTTGTACACCCAGTGTCCTCCAGAATGAGACCACCTTTAGTACTGTTAAAAGTGGTCTTTAAGAGTCTTTGGTACTGTTAAAAGTGGTCTTTAAGAGTCTTTGTTTTCTTTCTGTGTGTTTTGTACAACCAGTGTCCTCCAGAATGAGACCACCTTTGTTACTGTTAAAAGTGGTCTTTAAGAGTCTTTGTTACTGTTAAAAGTGGTCTTTAAGAGTCTTTGTTTTCTTTCTGTGTGTTTTGTACACCTAGTGTCCTCCAGAATGAGACCACCTTCGGTACTGTTAAAAGTGGTCTTTAAGAGTCTTTGGTATTGTTAAAAGTGGCCTTTAAGAGTCTTTGTTTTCTTTCAGTGTGTTTTGTACACCTAGTGTCCTCCAGAATGAGACCACCTTTGTTACTGTTAAAAGTGGTCTTTAAGAGTCTTTGTTACTGTTAAAAGTGGTCTTTAAGAGTCTTTGTTTTCTTTCTGCGTGTTTTGTACACCAAGTGTCCTCCAGAATGAGACCACCTTTGGTACTGTTAAAAGTGGTCTTTAAGAGTCTTTGGTACTGTTAAAAGTGGTCTTTAAGAGTCTTTGTTTTCTTTCTGTGTGTTTTGTACACCTATTGTCCTCCAAAATGAGACCACCTTCGGTACTGTTAAAAGTGGTCTTTAAGAGTCTTTGTTACTGTTAAAAGTGGTCTTTAAGAGTCTTTGTTTTCTTTCTGCGTGTTTTGTACACCTAGTGTCCTCCAGATTGAGACCACCTTTGGAACTGTTCAAAAGTGGTCTTTAAGAGTCTCTGGTACTGGTTAAAGTGGTCTTTAAGAGTCTTTGTTTTCTTTCTGTGTGTTTTGTACACCTATTGTCCTCCAGAATGAGACCACCTTTGGAACTGTTCAAAAGTGGTCTTTAAGAGTCTTTGGTACTGTTAAAAGTGGTCTTTAAGAGTCTTTGGTACTGTTAAAAGTGGTCTTTAAGAGTCTTTGGTATTGTTAAAAGTGGTCTTTAAGAGTCTTTGTTTTCTTTCTGTGTGTTTTGTACACCTACTGTCCTCCAGATTGAGACCACCTTCGGTACTGTTAAAAGTGGTCTTTAAGAGTCTTTGTTTTCTTTCTGTGTGTTTTGTACACCTACTGTCCTCCAGAATGAGACCACCTTCGGTACTGTTAAAAGTGGTCTTTAAGAGTCTTTGGTACTGTTAAAAGTGGTCTTTAAGAGTCTTTGTTTTCTTTCTGTGTGTTTTGTACACCCAGTGTCCTCCAGAATGAGACCACCTTTGTTACTGTTAAAAGTGGTCTTTAAGAGTCTTTGTTACTGTTAAAAGTGGTCTTTAAGAGTCTTTGTTTTCTTTCTGTGTGTTTTGTACACCTAGTGTCCTCCAGAATGAGACCACCTTCGGTACTGTTAAAAGTGGTCTTTGAGAGTCTTTGGTATTGTTAAAAGTGGTCTTTAAGAGTCTTTGTTTTCTTTCTGTGTGTTTTGTACACCCAGTGTCCTCCAGAATGAGACCACCTTTGTTACTGTTAAAAGTGGTCTTTAAGAGTCTTTGTTACTGTTAAAAGTGGTCTTTAAGAGTCTTTGTTTTCTTTCTGCGTGTTTTGTACACCTATTGTCCTCCAGAATGAGACCACCTTCGGTACTGTTAAAAGTGGTCTTTAAGAGTCTTTGTTACTGTTAAAAGTGGTCTTTAAGAGTCTTTGTTTTCTTTCTGTGTGTTTTGTACACCCAGTGTCCTCCAGAATGAGACCACCTTCGGTACTGTTAAAAGTGGTCTTTAAGAGTGTTTGGTACTGTTAAAAGTGGTCTTTAAGAGTCTTTGTTTTCTTTCTGTGTGTTTTGTACACCCAGTGTCCTCCAGAATGAGACCACCTTCGGTACTGTTAAAAGTGGTCTTTAAGAGTGTTTGGTACTGTTAAAAGTGGTCTTTAAGAGTCTTTGTTTTCTTTCTGTGTGTTTTGTACACCCAGTGTCCTCCAGAATGAGACCACCTTTAGTACTGTTAAAAGTGGTCTTTAAGAGTCTTTGTTTTCTTTCTGTGTGTTTTGTACACCAAGTGTCCTCCAGAATGAGACCACCTTCGGTACTGTTAAAAGTGGTCTTTAAGAGTCTTTGGTACTGTTAAAAGTGGTCTTTAAGAGTCTTTGTTTTCTTTCTGTGTGTTTTGTACACCCAGTGTCCTCCAGAATGAGACCACCTTTGTTACTGTTAAAAGTGGTCTTTAAGAGTCTTTGTTACTGTTAAAAGTGGTCTTTAAGAGTCTTTGTTTTCTTTCTGTGTGTTTTGTACACCTAGTGTCCTCCAGAATGAGACCACCTTCGGTACTGTTAAAAGTGGTCTTTAAGAGTCTTTGGTATTGTTAAAAGTGGCCTTTAAGAGTCTTTGTTTTCTTTCAGTGTGTTTTGTACACCTAGTGTCCTCCAGAATGAGACCACCTTTGGTACTGTTTAAAGTGGTCTTTAAGAGTCTTCGTTACTCCACAATTTCTGGAACTATGGCACAGAAGAAGCAAATGCTGCCAGCCATGTAAAACCAAATTACCTCCATAAAAAAATTAGCATTATCTGATGATACTGGGTTTCCAGTAGCCCGGCGTTCGGGAACATCGCGGTACTTACGGAAAAATAGAAATAAATAAATTTGCAACAGTCACCTTTAAACAATTGTTTGATAGTTGTGAAGTTCATTTATTCTTCCTCAATCTCATGTATAATGAAGTCCTTTGAAATTCAATACTTAGCGTAAGTTCTGGTTCAACCGGTAGCCATATTGGAAAATGTTTGTCAAGGGAGAGAATCCTAACATCGCGGTAAACAGTTGAGGCTCCCTAAGGGGAAAATAAATTATTTTTTTTACACCGTTGGCTGTCAATGTTTGCACACATAATATTGGCTGGTGATTGTTTAAGTTTGACCAAAGTAGATCAGCTTTAATAGAAACCATGAACATATAAACAGAAACTTAACATATTTACAGGATATTTCTTTCAATGCTTTGACATTTATGGTTTAGAGAGGCCATGTGGGCACCTGAAAATGCAAGACTCACAACCCTGACTTCAGAACAATACATGGGGTGTGTCCAAGGAGTGTTAAAAGTCACATTTGGCCCATTTAGAAATAAAGATACTAGAACACCCGAGAAAAGCCTTCGTCTCCCACAGCCCACATTTACAACACCTCTCTAGTGTCAACTGAAATATCAGTCAGAATTGTCCTCTTAGGTCAAATGAATTTAACCATTGTTAGTATTTAAACTAGATGTACTGGGCATGGGTTTAAAGTTCACTTTACTGAAATTGAAGCAGCTTTAGGTGACTTTATGGGCTTGCTATGTCCTGACAGTGGTCCCTTTCAATATGGTGGTGGGCTTAGCATCAACAGGCTTAAAAATTAATTAAGTACATACAGGCAACCAATCTGTTCATTACAGGATCCAAAATAAAAACAAATAATAATATACAGTTTTCATATATACACAAAAACACCAGAAACTGTCACAAACAGGCAGAAAGTAACCTCACATAAAAGTTAACTAATTGTCAATTAGTAATTTTCCCCTTTGGAGCCTTATTTTGTTTGCAAAGTTTGACGGTGGTGCGTGCGCACCCTGGTGTCACCACGTGATCGAAACACGCGGTCATTTTTAAAGGACTAAGCAGACGATAACCTGTCAAAGTCGGGGTTAGCATCGGATAATTTTCTCAGTTGCTAGGGATTGAAAAGTAACATGAGGGGTATGCAGACATTCTAAAATGTGAGTTTCATATAAGAAATGCAAAAATATTAATAAAATTTATCAGGAAACGATTCATTATCCCATTTTTGTTTTGTAAAGAATCACGTGACTTCTGGGTTGTGGGTTTTTCCACTTGAACGGGATCTAGGGGGGCGCTGTGCAATTACGTCAGTGGAAAATACCGATAACGCGATGTTTCCGAATCCGCGATGTTACCGAAAGCGACTATACACCACAACCTCGTTATAACACGGTTTTGGATATAACACGGTTTCAAGATGAGTCCCAAAAATGTATAGATTATAAAGAAAAATGGTCATTTTTCTATATAATCTATACATTTTTGTTTTGATTTGATTGATTGATTTGAGGTTTAATGTCCCCGTCAACACTATTTAGGTCATTTTGGAGACGTGCGCTCGGTTTCAGCTCTGCGTGGAAGCATCATGCAGCCCATCTATTTCTTTAAGCCCCAATGGGCTGGGGCCATACATTTTTGTTTGGATATAACAGGGTTGTTTAACTAACACAGTTTCTGTTTTGGACCCCATTAATAGTGTTATAAAAAATGTGGCGTATTTATCTATTAATATACTGTCCAAGTATTTTCTCTTTATCCAGTAAGACCTTGTAGTACATTTCAAAAATGAAATCCAACCCACAGTGCTGTGCGGGGTCCAACTCCCTCATCTAATAGCGGTTCACTACATAATCGAAGAGTAACCTTACCGTTTTTCTGGGCAGGACATACAACTGTCTATCCATGTTTTTGACAGTTACACAACAGCTGACATGAGTTTTGGCTGACTCCACCCAAACTTTACCAAACAGATACACAATTCCTGCAATGTAATATGACACGTCATTTAAAGCATTTCCAAGTGTATTCTTACATCAGCAAACGTAAAAGTTATTCTGAAGCCTCTTGGCTGTAGATGCAATTGACAATAGTAGGCCCAGTATGTAAGGGGTAAAAAATTCAACAGGTGGAAAAAAAGCTCCACTTTCTTAAACTATTGCTGAAAAACAAAGCAAAAAAACAATAGAAACCTTGGAAAAAGACAAACAATTTTAGTCATAGGTCAAGGCTTGTCCTGAAATCACAACTTCCAGGAATTAACAGACTTTTATCCAACGGTTAACCCTTTTATAGAACATATTTACACACTGTGACACAGCCCCCACGAGGCATAACAAAGATTTATTTCTCCATAAAAACATGTTGTGGGTACTTGTTTGAATCGCTTCACCTAGTTCCCACAACACTTTTCAAACCAGAAATATAGAAATGACCCCTTAATTATCCTTGCTACAGCTTGTCTGGGGCTTTGATAGTAAGTTTTCCATTGGGAACAAAGTTTACTGAAGCTCTCCCTCGATGGGTCTCCTTTTAAGGAAAGATCTGCTCTTTAGTTTTTTTCTTTTAATCTATAAGACAAGAGCACTGTTGATATAAGGTATAAAACTTTTTTTACTTTATGTTATTAGTTGGATAAGTCCTTTTGTCATTTAAGGTATGTTGGTTCAATTTTTCATGTTTATTTAATTTTTCAAGGGACTGTCATCAAATAGTGAAGACCCTGATCAGACGCTGCATGATGCAGCATTTGATCGGGGTCTGCACTGTCTGCCCAGGTCTTTTTTAACAGGTTAGGTGGTATGGGAAGATCTTCAGGGGAGGTAATCCTGCAAAAGTATTTGTGTCTCCCATGTCAATAGGGGTCAATTCTTAAAGAAAAGAATTTGCTTCTGAGGAGCAAATTATTTCCTTTAAGAGGCGACCCCTTTTTCAGTGGGACAGGTCTTATAGAAAAGCGAACAGGAAGTCCCGAAAGCCGTCTCCCTTTGAAAAATGGCAGAAAAATTTACCAGGTGTTCCCATTCCCCTTAAGTGGTAGGAATGTTTCAAATTTAACCTACCTGGGGTTTTATATTGGTCTTCATAAGCATCTAGCCAATAGAATCTCATAACCTGTTCACCATCTTCCCTAGCAACCAATGGCAGTTGAGATGAGTCAACCTGGACATCTTTCACAGCTTCTGATTGGCTGGCTTGGAAACTGTCCCAACCAGTGAAAACTGTTTCCTCTGGTCTGAAAAAATTTAACCATCTTTACCTGCTGCTGAGTTTGGACTGCTGGTAGTATGGACCAAGATCAGGCCCGACATTTTGGGCCTGACCTGGACGCAAACTATTTGACATTCTGATGGTATTCTTGAAAGACTTTTTTGAAACATTTAAGAAATGAATTTTATGAGTGTACCAGGACTGTTCAAATATGAATGCAAGTAGAATGTTTTCTCATGCACTAATGCGAAAATCACCTGGAAATAAATATCACAGCGTAGAAAAACATTTTACCTATACATTGATACCTAACCTGTTAAAATCTGTCCACTTTAGCCATGTATATCGTTCGATAAACACTGCCTACTCGTGTATACTAATACAAAACATGGTTGGAAGAAGGTCAGAGTACGCCGTTGAAATACAGTCCTATATTAAGAATCATTGTATTCTTGGTATACTGTGCAAAGACTTTTTTTGATGAAATATGTTCGGTTTATGGGCATAATGAAATGTCTTTTCCGACAGTTTTTCGTTGGTGTAAGAAATTCAGCTGTGGGCTAGGCTCAACAGAAGATGCACCACATGAATGTCAGCCGAAAAGAGCAACAACTGTCAAGATGGTTGCTAGAGTGAAAGAAATAGTTGCTACCGATGCACGATACACCACTTGGCATCTCATTAGGAGCAGCTCATACAATTCTGAAACGGGATTTGAAAATGAGAAAGATCTGTGCTAGATGGATTCCCCATCTGTTGACAGATGAGCAGAAAAAGACATGCATTCAGTGCACCAAGACGTTGCTTAAAAAGTTTCCAAATTACAATGCACGGTCTTTCGCTAATGTCGTCACAGGTGACGAGACATGGGTTCACTTTTTTGAGCCAAAACGAAAGATTCAGAACAAAATATGGGCAACAAAGTATTGCAAAAGACCATGCATTGCAAAGCGGACCATGAGCATCAAGAAGGTAATGTATGCCATATTCTTCGCAAATCAGGGCCCTGCTATTCAGGTTGCTGTGCCTAAAGGCAAATCTGTAAATGCGAAGTTTTACAAGAATAAAGTTCTTTGAAAATTGAAGAACGAAGACCTGCAACTGGTTTGGCCAATGTCAGATTGCTACATGACAATGCGTCATCCCACAAGGCGTTCATTGTGCAAGACTATCTGAAGCAGGAAAAGGTTGTTGAACTCCCTCACCCCCCGTATTCCCCTGACCTTGCCCCGTGTGAATTTTTTTTGTTCCCGCGGCTGAAAAAATACCTTTCTGGTCGAAAATTTGTACAGCACAAACACCTCGGTTCTCCAATATTCCAGTGCCTTCATAGTATACCTCGAAAAGACTAACAAAATGCATTCAATGATTGGATCAGAAGACTTTAAGTTTGTATATCTGTTAAAGGGGAATACTTTGAGGGGACAAAATAAATTTTTCATCGAAATCTATCACGGAATCATTTTTATGTGCTTAGTTGCATTCATATTTAAACAGTCCTCGTATGATCACAGTGGGTCGCTTGCAAAGTAAACAAGAGCTGTCACCAGACAGCATAGCTCGCCTGTTTCGCGCTTTCAACATAGAAGGTATAATTAGTGAACCATGAAATATAGGTCACACACACCTAGATACATTTTGAGGTCAGTGACCAGGTCGCATGGAACATATATGCCAAATATTACATTTCAGAGTCACAATGTGTATGAATTATAAGGCAAAATCAATGAACCATGAAAATAGGTCACACTGACCTAGATATATTTCTATGTCAATCATCTCGTCACATGGAACTTATTCAGGACTGAAGTTTCTAAAAAAAAATAAAAAAAAATAGTAGTCAATTTGGCAGTCACTGAATCATGAAATTTAGGTCACACTGACCAAGATATAATTTCGAGGTCAGTCATGGGGTCACATGGAATAAATAATCCAGGCAGGATGTTTCTTCATGAAAAATTATTAAAGATAATAGGCAAATCACTGAACCATGAAATATAGGTCACAGTGACCTAGATATATTTTGAGGTAAATCATGGGGTCACATGGAACTAATAGCCCAGGTATGACATTTCTCCATCAAATAGTAATAAAGATAATAGGGAAAATCACTGAACCATGAAATATAGGTCACAATGACCTGGATTTATTTTGTGGTCAATAATCAGGTCACATGGAATAAATAATCCAGGTGTAACATTTCTTCATCAAATAGTATTCAAGATAATAGACAAAATCACTGAACCATGAAATATAGGTCACAGTGACCTAGACATATTTTGAGGTCAAGCATGGGGTCACATGGGACTAATAACCCAGGTATGACATTTCTCCAACGAAAAATATTCAAGATAATAGGCAAAATCACTGGACCATGAAATATAGGTCACACTGACCTAGCTATATTTTGAGGTCAATCATGGGGTCACATGGAACTAATAATCAAGGTATGGCATCTCTCCATCAAAAAGTATTCGAGATAATAGGCAAAATCACTGAGCCCATGAAATATAGATCACACTGACCTAGATATATTTTGCGGTCAATTATCAGGTCACATGGAACTAATAATCCAGGTATGACATTTCTCCATCAAATAGTACTCGAGATAATAGTCAAAATCATTGAACCATGAAATATAGATCACAGTGACCTAGATATATTTTGAGGTCAATCATGGGGTCACATGGAACTAATATCCCAGGTATGACATTTCTCCAACAAATAGTCTTCAAGATAAAAGGCAAAATCACTGGACCGTGAAATATAGGTCACCATGACCTTCACCCCTTTTACACTTGAACCAATGTCACTTGGTTGGCTGATGTATAACCAATTCTGTCTATAACTTGTTAGCATAAGGGAAATGTATACAACAAACTACAAAGTTGTCCTAGATTTTGACCCCTAGCCCAACCCCATTCCCACTCTCAGGCATGAACCCAGGGGGGGGGTGGGGGGGGGGGGGGGGGGGGGGGGGGGGGGGGTGGTGTTGTCTTGGAATCTCAGAAGACACTCCCAGGTATCCAAGTTGTAAATATGAATGCTTTGTGATGAGTGACTGCTGAGATATAAGCATTTCAAAAAACGGGCCTCCGTGGCCTAGTGGTTAAGAGCGCTGACTCTTGATCATTAGGTCTCTCACCGCTGTGGTTCGAGCCTCGCTCGGGTCACATGTGAGACGCCAAGTTCTGCAACGGAAGGTCAGGTGGTTTTTCTCCGGGTACTCCGGTTTTCGCCCACCTCTGATTAACGATCGGCTCGATATGAGTGAAATAGTCTTGAAAGGGCCGTAAAACCCAAACCAAAAAAAAAAAAAAAAAAAAAAAATAAGCATTTCAAAAACTTTAACATAGTATTACATAGGTGTTCTAGATTTTGACCCCAAGCCCCACCCCATGGCATGACCCCAGGGGTCTGTTATCTTTGAACATCAGAAGACCCTCCCAGGTACTAAAGTTCCAAATATGAGTGCTCTGTGATGAGTGACTGTTGAGATATAAGCATTTGAAAAACTTCAACGCAGTGTGAAGCGCATTAGGTGTTCTAGATTTTGACCCCAAGCCCCACCCCGGGGCATAACCCCAGGGGTCTGTTATCTTTGAACATCAGAAGACCCTCCCAGGTACTAAAGTTCCAAATATGAGTGCTCTGTGATGAGTGACTGTTGAGATATAAGCATTTGAAAAACTTTAACGCAGTGTGAAGCGCATGCGCACGCCATCCGAGGTGACAACAATAGCTCTCCATGTACTTCGTACAGGAGAGCTAATAATCTAAGCTAGCAACATGCTGTCATTCATACTTTCATGAAAAGAGGAAAGCATAAGTTTATTTTTGCATTTTTTGCCCCTCATCACTGGGCGAAAAAATGCTTATAGGGCAAACCTTTTCAAGCTGAAACACATTTACACGCTGTTTTTCTACAAAGAGCGGAACTGCCTTGACGTCACAAATGCCTGAAGAGAACCATGGTTTAGTTTGATGTCACTGAAAATCATGATGCGTACAAGGAAGTATGAACTACATTGTTTTCTATAGGTTTACATTAGATTTTACACTGCAAATATCTAATTTTAATCTGCAAAATTAACCAAAAATCTAGGCCAGCTCTAAGTGATGAGTTGATCAATAAAACCGTGTTTGGTAGTAGTTTGTTAAGTAATAATCAATCTACTCTAGTAGGATCTGCAAATTAGTAAATCACTTGAGTACATATAGTTGAACTTCAATGGCTTGAACACCTTTGGAACCACGAAAATCTGTTAGGAACAGGAGTAGTTTGTGCCACTTATGGCTACTTCCAGAAGGTATAAAGGGGATAATTTCTGCCTTCTTTTTGGTGTTCTATAATATAAATGTATGTTGTGTGTACTCATTAGAATTGCCTCATTGAGGCAATTCTTATGAGTACACACAGCATAAATTTGCGTGTGGTGTGTGTACTCTTTAAAATCGCCTAATTGAGGCAATTCTAATGAGTACACACAGCAATTAGGCGATTCTAATGAGTACACAGAGCATACATTTGCAAGATACAAGACAAAACTAGCGTAAATTTTCCCTCACTGTTTTTAATGTAGAGGAATTTGCTAGGGACATAAAAAATCGATTCAACTGTGCCATAGTAAACAAACCATCGGTGTTCAAGCCATGGAAACAAGAGCAAGCGACCAGTGGGTCACATATACCCCAGGCTAGGGCCAACCTCTGATATATCTTTCGAACTTGTATGCAATATTAATATAGAAGTCAAGAAGCTATAAGAATCTATAAATGTTCTTGTAAAAGCTAAACCAAACATAAAATTTCTAAATGGACAAAGGGAGTGAGTGCATCGAAGTTACTGAAGGGGTGGGGGCATCAATGTTACTGAAGCAGCAGGCTGGGGTATGCATCAATGAAATCTTTGGACTAGTATGCAACACCGATGCGAGTATCAGTTGAATTTGTCTTGGAGTTTAGAACATACAGGCATCTATAAACTTTGTCATAAAACTTCAACCAAATGTAAAATTTCTAAGTCCTTGACCTTGAGGTCAAGGTCACTGTAGGAGGGGGAAGGTTTGTTTGTCTGTTTGTTTGATTTGAGGTTTAACGTCCCCGTCCACACTGTAAAGGTTTCTTTGGAGACGTTGCTTCCAATTTTGTGGAACTTTTACCCGACATTGAGATGAAATGACATCTCAAGCCCTGTCGCCCAATGAAACCAATAGGGTTTATTAGCATGGACGGTCCGCGTGCACCACGGTTCCTGGACAGGCTTAGATCCTCTAAGCCGTTTACCGGCTTAGATCCTCTAAGCCGTTTACCAGTACTGGTGTTCGGGCCAGATTAAGCTCTGCGTGGAAGCATCATGCAGCCCATATATTTCTTCAAGCCCCTATGGGCGGGGGCTGAGGGTTGGGGAAGGGACATACATCATGAAATGTTTGGACTGGTATGCAATATTGAAGCAAGTATCAAATGAATTTAGAGTTCATAAAACTTTAACCAAATGTAAAATTTGTAAGTCTGTGACCTTGACCTCAAGGTCAGTAGGGGTTGGGCATGCATCAATGAATTCTTTAGACCAGTACGTAACTTCAGTGTTAGTATCAAATAAATCTATCAAAGGGTTCAGAAGATACAATCTCTTAGTGACGCAAAACCTTAACCAAAATGTTAACGGATGGGCAGAGGGAAGGATGGATGGAAAGAAGCACACAGACGGATGAACGGCAGGACAAAAACTATATACCCCGATAGCATAGGAACATACTTCGTATGCTAGGGGTATAATTACATAATTTCTACTGTAATTGATGAAGATTTTCCATGATAGATTCAACTTCTGTTTCTATATAGTTCATAGCTCCAGATAGGGTGCTTTTCCACCAAAAAAAAAACAACAAGAAAATGCCAAATGGCATTATGGACGGGTTTTTGAAAAAAAGGTTAACCAAAAGGTAAACCTGGACGCGGATGCCCAGCCGCCCGCCTGCACGGACATCGCTATTCTTAAGGACGGAATTTTTCCTTGAAAAACCTGTCCAAAAACTGCTATTTTTCTTATTTGCTGCGGGTATTCAAGGCACTTCTAATGTGTTCCAACAAGTTTTTGTGCCGATATTTCTGCATGAGTGGTCAGCAAGGACTCAGATCAGCCTGCACATTCACTCAGTCTGTTCAGTCTTCGCTGATTGCATGTACCCACTATAGGCTAATATCTATAGGCAAATAGCTATGCAAAGAGACATAAGAAAAAGGTCTTGTCAAGGTAGATTGGTACCCAGGTTGATTTGAGTCTCTGCTGGTCACACCGGTCTCACTGTAGGTTTTGTCATGCACTGGCTCAAACTATACACCACAGCCTCATTATAACACAGTTTGTTATAACACAGTTTTGGAAATAACACAGTTTCAAGATGGATCCCAAAAATGTAAAGATTACATAGAAAAATGACCATAAATGGTCATTTTTCTATATAATATATACATTTTTTGTTTGGATATATCACAGTTATTTAACTAACGGTTTCTGCTTTAGACCACAGCAATAGTGTGCGAGGCGGACCGTCCATGGTAATAAACCCTATTGGTTTCATTAGGCGACAGGGCTTGAGATGTCATTTCATCTCAATGTCAAAAGTCCCACAAAATTGGAAGCAACGTCTCCAAAATGACCTTTACAGTGTTGACGGGGACGCTAAACCTCAAATCAAACAAACAAACTTGTCATAGTCAATGGGTGCCCAAGTTGATTTTAGTCTCTGCTGGTCACACCGGTCTTATTGTAGGTTTTGTCATGCACTGGCTCAAATTTCAAATTATACACCACAGCCTCATTATAACATGGTTTGTTATAACACAGTTTTGGAAATAACACAGTTTCAAGATTGATCCCCAAAATGTATAGATTATATAGAAAAATGACCATTAATGGTCATTTTTCTATATAATCTATACATTTTTTGTTTGGATATAACATGGTTGTTTAACTAACGGTTTCTGCTTTAGACCACAGCAATAGTGGTACACCTCAACCTCGTTATAACACGGAACTCCGGGTCCAACCAACGGACCGTGTTAGTTAACCGAATCGTGTTATAAACGCCGACCCTATTTGTCACAGATTAACCATTGACACAATGGTGATCAATAATTTCCCAAACAAGATGATGTGCGGTCCGGTTAATGACCGTATTTCCCGACTAAAATGTGTTTAGAACTAATCAATGGCAGTAAATACCATGGCCCATCAAGTCAAACAAGTCACTTTAATCGAAACCAGCGATAAACCATGTTTTATATCCAGAAATCGTCCGATCTGACAGCGAGTATGACGCCATTTTGATACCTGGTTCTCGGCTAACTTTGTTGTAACTGAGCATCCGGAACTGTACCGAACTACAGTACCGTTAATACACTTCAATGGTGAAATTACCGGTTAGGATTCGGAACCGGACAATGATCAACACTTATAAGAAATTTGAATTACTTCCCTTGAAATGTCTTACCCTTAATATTTTAACCATTTGAAACGATTTTTAATAGCGCACATGGTTTTTGATTGATTTTCTTACCGCGAAAATCGATCTTGAATATGTTTTATCATTTGCTTTTAAGCTGGAATAAATTTGACTTTCTTTTACATGCGGCTCTAGAAAATGAGTTTTATTGCAGTTGACCGATCACATCATCTGCATCCATGTTTAAAATTTCTGCTGAGCAGTGATCCTTAACAGAGCGTGATAAATATTTTTTTCCGGTTGCGTAACTGAATTCTTTAATCTCTTTATCTCACTAAGCCAACACTTTTGATTGTGCCGATGGCAGTTCATGTTTATCATGCGTGTCAAGCTAAACAAGTTTATACTGTATATTCAACTCTGCTGGAGGCCTGCAATAAATATCAAAAAGTACCGTTATAAACCATGTTAGCTACCATGTTAGCTACCGTGTTAGCTACCGTATTACCGTAGTCAAAAGTGAGAGGAAAATAAAGTTGTTGTGCTTAAAACCTGATACAATCCTTGGATAATATTTATAAATGTTGGTTGGGGAAAATTTGGGGTCCAAACCAAAACCGTGTTATATCCGAATTCGTGCTGTAACGAATCGTGCTATAACGAGGTCCGGGTGTATAAAGAGGTTTTTGTGTGTGGATACCCATTCTTATCTGGGGCTATGTTGGAACTACCTCTATCTCAAAACTACCTTTCTATGTTGGAACTACCTCTATCTCAAAACTAACTTTCTATGTTGAACTACCTCTATCTCAAAACTTTCTATTTGGAACTACCTCTATCTCAAAACTAAATGTTGGAACTACCTCTATCTCAAAACTAACTTTCCTGGTTCTAATGGTGTTTGAGCCACTAAGTTGGACTGTACTCTGATCACTGAGTTTTCCATTTACCTGATTTTCTCCTCCTTTGGTTTGATAGCTGTCAGTTCTTGTTTTATTTCTGGTTTGGCTGGTTCTCCATCTACCTCATCTTCAAAATCAATATCTTGCAGATCCATCCCATACTCTTCTGAAACATGAATGTTTGAAGTGTGTTATAAATTCAATGACTTTCACAGCATTGTTAGCTGCAATCATCATCATCATCAGCAGCAGCAGCAACATCCACATAAGTGGGCCCCCTTCTTGGTAGCTGGTTTGCTGCAGGCATGGCAGATCTAACATCATATCTCCAGGTTTGTCTATCATAAGGGTTGATAGCATAGAGCTTCCACTCTCTACAATCTCTCTCTGTCTGCTGCTTCCAGGTCATCTTGAACCTCCAAACCCAAGTTTTCCATCCACCTTTATGTCAAATGGCTGTCTTGATTGCACCCTTGAAGTGTTCCACATGTCCATACCAGTGGAGCCTTGTCTTGGAGGAGTCGCTCTGAATGTTTCAGCTCATATAAAATCAAAGACTTTTGAAACAAGAGGGCCAAAAAGGTGTTCAAAACGTGGACTAGCTTACATGTAAGGCTGACACGATTAATCGGAAAATATATTCCTTACAATTGATTGTCATTACTGATTTACTTGCAATCGATTATTCGATATAAAGTACAATTTACTACCAAAAGTTGTGCCTAAAAAAGCTGGATGAGTGGCAAACAGCAACAGTAAAGACCCTGATGAGATGCCGCATTTTGTGGCGTCCCATCTGGGTCTACACTGTTTGCTCACGCCTGTCTGTTCAAATATACATGAATGGTAATGTACAATGTATGGTAAGAGTCATGCTCAGACCATACAGGTAAAATTATGACAAATCTTTATGATTACTAATCGATTACCGATCACAATGGCAGGAATGATAATTGATTATCTTTTCCGCTCCGATCAGACAGCCCAACTTACATGTCAGGAAATATCACCATCACAGGCAAACGACAGCCAATTATGGCTGTCTAGGCTATAATTCTACTGATATTATCAATGGCAACAACCTACATCATGTCATTTGAATTTATTTTTCAAAGGCATGAAACGTTTTCAAAATGGTACACGAAATACACCATATTTTGTACTAGAACACAATACCACATCACTTTGTCAATATCATGAACATCTCGAGCGAAATAGGTAAGCGTAACATAATTACACCACAACCTGGTTATAACACGGTTCATTATAACAAATTTTGGGCTATCACACGGTTTCAAGATGGATCGCAAAAATGTATAGATTATATAGAAAAAATGACCATAAATGTCTATACAATTTTTTATTTGGATATAACACGGTTGTTCAACTAACACGGTTTCTGCTTTGGACCCCATTAGCAGTGCTAAAGAGAGGTTGTGGTGTACAGCTTTGGTCGAGGTGTTGGAAATGAAAAGAAAACTTGCCGCGTTCTGCGATGTCTGATCCGAGCCTGCACTGTTTCAGTCTGTTTGCAACAGTACCAATTTAGGGGTTTCCTGTCTGAAATGGGTTAAGGAAAGAATTTGCTCTAGTTCTTTCCTTTAAGAGTAGACCTCTTACTCGGAGAATTCTATGACATGACTGTATGGACTTAAACATGTGGGTAAAATTAAAGAGTTGACGCAAATGTTGACGTTTTGAAGAACAGAAAACATGATTCCTATATAGTGCATTGCTGAAAATAGGAGCGACAAAAATTGTTAAAAATTAATCCAGGTATATTACATGGATAACAGAGAAATACTATGATTTCTACCAGACATAAATTTGGTGTTTTCCTTTTTACTAAGAAGTAATATTTCCTCTTAGCCGGGGAGCTGGAACTACTTTATGTACAAGATGAAGATACTGCTTTTGCAGTGAAATCATTATTTTCAAACACGGGAAAGTACCAGTCACATCCACGTTATTCATGACGCTATTGCAATGGCGTCTGGGAAGATATCAAGACATTCAGAATATGTAACGTTTGAGCCGGATGCAACGCTGAAACAAAAGAAAACATGGATATGAACACTGAATAGGATGTACATTTTGCTTTACTGAATCTTACATTTTAGTTGTTTAATCACTGAAACACTTTGTTTCCTCTATTTTAATTCAAAACTGTTTTTGTTTATTTGATTTGAGGTTTAACGTCCCCGTCAACACTGTAAAGGTCATTTTGGAGAAGTTGCTTCCAATTTTGTGGGACTTTTACCCGACATTGAGATGAAATGATATCTCAAGCCCTGTCGCCCAATGAAACCAATAGGGTTAATTAGCATGGACAGTCCGCCTTGCACTGCGGTTCCTGGACAGGCTTAGATCCTCTAAGCGGTTTACCAGTCCTAGTGTTCGGGCCGGATTCAGCTCTGCGTGGAAGCATCATGCAGCCCATATATTTCTTCAAGCCCCTATGGGCGGGGGCTTAATTCAAAACTGTAGAAAGGGCTTTAAAAATGGCACCCCTCCAGTTTTTCTTCCACCAAACTCAGTGATTTTTTTACCCCTGCGTCCTGCGTCCAAGACGCACAAATAGGACTGAGGACGCACAATCATAAAATATGTGCATCTGTCGGAAGAAGAAAAATTCATGGGTGAAAAATCCAACTTTCATTTTGGTGGCTGTAAATATCGGGGGAAGTGATAAAATACCGCACTTTTACGAACTGCCCAACGAGTCACTGAAAAATTGATACAGGTACAATTTAATGATCCAACCGTAAGACGAGGATCCCTTCCATCCAGAACGAGCCCGAACTTTCTCACAAGCAAGTTCAATGCGAACATCAAAGATTTCCGCCATCCAAATCGCCGCCCACAAACCACCAATACCGTTTTTTTCTGCATGTGATCGGTAAATGACGTCATATAATGCCAGCAACCTGACACATGTTTAAAGCCATTGTTTTATTTTAATGGGGAGTCTATATTTCATGAAAAAATGTTTGGACCCGGTAAAAATATTTTCTCGATAGCGAAACAGTTGTGAATAGAGATGGATAGAAAACAGCGTTTTTCACAGCTCCCGAATTATCCCCTGAAGCTCTTACAACAGCGTTCTACTTTTCCCGTCTAGCGTCTGCTATTTGGCGCCAAAACATAACATTCAAGAGATAGCAGAAAAGTCCGTTTTTATTATGCATACATAGGAGGATAAACACAAATTAGAGAAATAATTGACCAAATTTTCACACCTTGTTCAAGTTGGCTTATCGATGAAATGAAAGACACGCACCGAAGAGCAATCATGTTTAGTTGGCAATTATATGAAAGGGATTAACAATAGTGTCATAATTGAACCGTTATAAATACACAGTCGATTTGTCTCTGAATTGTCGACCAAGCCGGACACTGCAGCAATTATTGTGATTTACTTTCTGTAGTTTTACCGTATTTAAGGACTCAAAAGGCTGACAGTTGTAGACGTTTTCTTTTGCACTTGCTCGACCGGGCGTCATAAGGTCAAAGTGCACCTGCCCGGCGCGATTTCGGACTTGTCCCGGGCAGCCGGGCAATGGATTTGTCAGCACCTGTTTAGATAGCTGGTGTCCCAATCAGGAGGAAACGTTCGGGATTTTACCTCCATTGTACATGAAGTAAATTTCACACAAGTTGCGTTGCGGTGCGCATTTATCAAAAACGAAAGTAGAAAACATTCCTCCGAAAAAGAATCGGAAAATAGACACAAAAACGTACACTTTAGCTGGATTGTTTTGGGTTGTAAACAACATAAGTTGATGATTGATTCTGTTCATTGCAAATAACAGATACTAGACATTCATTCATCACCACATTATTTTTAACTATACTGAACCAATCTTTTTTTTTGCTTTTCATTTTTTCCCTCCAAATATTTGGACTCATACTTTCAGATTTGGGACGCACAGTTTTTTGGTTGAACAAGTCCCAGGACTCATAGTTGAAAATTTGTAAAAAAATCACTGCAAGCTTCAGTAACACTATGCTGATTGAACCGTTAACATGAGCTGTAAACAGTCAACAGAACTGGAATTCAGATCAAAAATTCAAGATCCAAACTGTCCTACAAGTCTATGGAAATGCATTAATATACAGAATTATGAATATTCATTTCTCTTGTTTGAAATATGGGATTTATAAACCGAGGGAGGCAAAACAATCAGTTAAAGAAATGCGTGCGAAGCAAGCATTTCTTTATCAGATTGTTTTACCTCCCTCGGTTTATAAATCCCATCTCCTTTCTTTATCGGATTGTTTCACCTCCCTTGGTTTATAAATCCCATATTTCAAATAGATCTGAAAACTTTATAAATCCCATATTTCAAATAGATTTGAAACTAGGATTTATAAACCTCGGGAGGTGAAACAATCCGTTTCTTTATTGGATTGTTGTACCTCCCAAGGTTTATAAATCCCATATTTCAAACAGGAGAATACTTTGAATAACCAGTGCTTCAGCTGAAGTGCACGACCCGCCGGATGCTTTTAGCTTTATGAGTGTTACCATATATGGGTATGGCGGCCATTTTGGTCATGTGACCTGGACCTAAAACAGTTCCCCCAATAAATGCGCCTTATCGTAAGGAGCAAAAATATATCTTATACTTTAGTAATGTATTCTGAATCATTTGCAGGATAAAATGCATTCTCACTTTTCCAATACAAAAGCATATGTGTCAAAGCTTGACCTAGGCACAAAGAAGGTCAAGGTCAACCCAGGGTCACCATTTTAGCAATTTAAGATGGGCCTACGTCCAAGATGCTATTTATCAAGTTTCATGGAAATCTGCCCAGTGGTTCTGGAGAAGACTATTTTTGAAGGGTTTTTACCATATATGGCTTGGCGGCCATTTTGGTCATGTGACCTGGACCCCCATGAGCAAATTTTGGTTTCCCCCATCCCATAGAGGCTCCATATGAAATTTGACTTCAATCGGCCCAACGGTTTCCGAGGAGAAGCAGTTTGAAAATTTTCACGTTTTTCGCCTCGGCGAGGCTATACTAAATGGAATGTAATATTTCGCAAGTTCATTGGTTAGATCTCATTGATATCTATCAGTATGCCAAAAATTGTTTAAATATTCCAAGCGGTTAAGTCACTATCACCAATTTTCACAAACGGGTTACAGATCGACAGACAGACAGACCATATATGGTTTGGTGGCCATTTTGGTCATGTGACCTGGACCCCATGAGCAAATTTTGGTTTCCCCCATCCCATAGAGACTCCATATGAAATTTGACTTCAATCGGCCCAATGGTTTCCGAGGAGAAGCAGTTTGAAAATTTTCACATTTTTCGCCTCGGCGAGGCTATACTAAATGGAATGTAATATTTCGCAAGTTCTTTGGTTAGATCTCATTGATATCTATCAGTATGCCAAAAATTGTTTAAATATTCCAAGCCGTTAAGTCACTATCACCAATTTTCACAAACGGGTTTTCGGACGGACAGACAGACTGACACAGTGATTTTAGGGCACTCTTAGAAAATCAACCGACTTTAGTCAGTCGCTTTTTCTGCGGGTCGTGCAATCTGTATGTATTCAATTCCCTTCAGAAAAATGTTCTATACTACAGTACCTTTTATATTCTCTTTCTCATCATTAGCATCCATATCAGCCAAACTTTCATATTCCTGAATATCAGGACTGTCCTCCATTGGTTCTTCTTTAACCTCGGGTTTAGGGAGCCCCTTCATCTTTAAAGGGACAGCTGTCAATACTTCTCCATTATTGACAAATGGTTTTGGCTTGTTTGGTTTAACTGACAGGACAGAGACAGGCTTGTTGACTGTGCTGAATGGCATGTGGGGTGACCTGAAATAATTCTGCAGAAGTACTATACAGGTTCTAACACAGCATATTTATATAGGCCATAGAAAGGAACTGTGATTTACTTTGCAACAAATCACTGGGCAGAAGAGGGTGATGCAAAAGCCGCAGTTTTATGAGTTTCTTTGATGTTAGATGGAGTAATGCAGTGCTCTAGATAAGATTTTAGTACCATGAGTACTTCATCCCCTGCTTTAAAGCTTAATACTTAAATGCCTATTGGCAATGCTTAACTCTTTAAGAACCAAACATAAGTGTAGAATACAAAATTCTATTTTGTGTTGTCAGAGAAAAGATAGCTTGGCATTTCATGTGAATTACAGTTGAACTTCGATGGCTCGAACACCGATGGCTCGTTTACCATGGCTGAGTCGAACCCGTTTTTGAGTCCCTAGGGAATTCCTCTGCATAAGAAAAAGTGTGGGATAATTAAGGAGATTTTCTACTTTTATCTTGCAAATGCATGCTGTGTGTACTCATTAGAATCGCCTCAATGAGGCTATTCTAATGAGTACACACAGCATACATTTATGTTACAGAACACCGAAAAGAAGTTCAAAAATACCCCCGTTATGTTTTCTGGAAGTATGCAACAGTGGCTCGAACTACCGCTGTTTCGAACAAATTTCTATGGTCCCGAAGGGGTTCGAGCCATCGAAGTTCGACTGTAACTGCTTAGCAGATGCCAAGCTTTATTTTCTCTGAAAGATAATAAATCCTAGATTGTCACATGCGCAGGGTTAAACCCATTTTTACCTAAGAATCAATGTGAAGGTAATTGCTTTGTGTTAAAAGATGTGTGTAAGTTCACCAAAATTTCTACTCCCACAATTTGATTTTGACGCTGAAATCCAAAATTTCATTCAGTATTTTACTCCCTCAATTTAAATTTCAATGCTGATTTTCAACAAGTTGTGTTTGTGAAACACTACCATGTCCCCTGGCAGGGCAATTTTTTGAAGTAGATCACTGGACAAGGTCAAGGTCACAGGTCAAAATTTTTTTTGTAAGTGGGAAGCCCTTTCCACCAGGAACCTACATGCCAAATATGAAGGCTCTATCTCAAACGGTTAGAAAGTTATGACCAATGTTATTTTTTTCTTTAAAGTAGGTCACAGGTCAAGGTCACGTCAAATTTTTTTGGATGAGTGGGAAGCCCTTGTCACAAGGAACCTACCTGCCAAATATGAAGGCTCTAACTCAAACTGTTAGAAAGTTATGACCAATGTTACTTTTTTCTTTAAAATAGGTCACAGGTCAATTTTTTTGTATGAATGGGAAGCCCTTGTCACAAGGAACCTACATGCAAAATATGAAGGCTCTACCTCAAAAGGTTAGAAAGTAATCGCCAATGTTATTTTTTCTGGTCAAGGTCAGAGGACAAAATGTATTGTTTGAGTGGGAAGCTCTTGTCACAAGGAACCTAAGTGCTGAATATGAAGGCTCTACCTTAAACAGTATAAAAGTTATGACTAAGGCTGACACGATTAATCGATCTATAAATTCCACAAAAATGATTATCATTTCTGATTTGCTCTTAATCGATTACTTGTTAGGTACAATTTACTACCCAAAGTTATGCCTAAACTAGCGAGATGTGTGGCAAACAGTGCAGACCCTGATGAGACGCCGCATTCTGCGGCGTCTCATCTGGGTCTACACTGTTTGCTCAGGCCTATCTGTTCAAATATACATGTAGTAAAGCGCAACATATGGTAAGAGTCATGCTCAGACAGAAAGCCAGACAGGTAAAATAATGACAAAAATCTTAGCGAGTACTAATCGATTATCGATCGCAATGACAGGACTGATAATCGATTATCTTTTCAGCTCCGATTGGCCAGCCCTAGTTATGACCAAACCAACAAAAAGACAGGGCAAAAACAATATGTCCCCGCTATCACTACCAGGGACATAGATATTCAATGCCGAAATACACTTTACTCCCTCTTATCTAGAGCTCTGGTGTTGTTATTTTCTTACACCAAAAACCTTACAAAAGGATTGAAATGCATGTATTACAGTCAAATTGTTGGCGAGGATTCTTCTATGATGGCAAAAGGATGGGAGAATTTGAGGGAACCAACAGAATTATAGTTGATTTTTGTGTTAAAATCAAAATAGATCAGTTTTAGTTAGGGCTGGTTAATCGGAGCTGAAAACATAATCGATTATCAGTCCTATCATTGCGATCAATAATCTTTTAGTACTCGCTAAGATTTTTGCCATTATTTTACCTGTCTGGCTTTCTGTCTGAGCATGACTCTTACCATATGTTGCACTTTACCATATGTATATTTGAACAGACAGACCTGAGCAAACAGTGTAGACCCAGATGAGACGCCGCATAATGCGGCGTCTCATCAGGGTCTGCACTGTTTGCCAATCATCCAGCTATTTTAGGTATAACTTTGGGTAGTAAATTGTACCTATCAAGTAATCGATTAAAAGCAAATCAGAAATGACAATCATTTTTGTGGAATTTATCGATCGATTAATTGATTATACGATTAATGATGGCAGCCTTAGTTTTAGTGTGTGATATGTTGAGTAATAAATCACAGTTTGATGGTCAGTTGTAAGAATCATTTGCACTATGACCTCGACTGTGATATATTACTCCAACAATTCATTGTTACAGGTGACCTATTTCTTAAATAAAATTACTTGTGTTATGTAAATTTCTGGCATAAGACGGGAGATTGATAAAAACAATCTGAAACCTCAATGAAAAATCTGATAAACCCTATCAACCCTTTCAAAAATGTCAAATGAACTCCCTGGAACATGACAAACTACAGCTATCACTAAAGGTGATGAATACCTCCACAAAAACTGCCTTGATAGTACAACAGCGGCATTTTGCAATTTTTTCACTTGAAAAAGCCATAACTATGTCGAAAATTGACGAATTGTAGTGGAAATCGAACTTGACCTGTATTTTATGATGTTACATCAGTGAACCAAAAAATATAAAAATCGGTGAAGCGCTTTTTGAGTTATCGTCTGGAAACCAAGTCAACAGACCGACCGACTGACAAGCTCACTCCTATATACCCCCCCAAATTTCATTTGTGGGGGTATAAAGAAAAGAATCTGAAATCTGCCAAAAGTCTGAAAAGTCACATGCAAGTGTTGTGCTGCACCTATCAAACCTTTGTTCCAATATCAGCCGAATATTTATGGTAAATATGGTGTGTACCTGGACACAGGAGCAGGCTTCTTTGTTAGTTTGACAGGGACGGGGGCTGGAATATCAGCGGGGCCCTTGTGTAACTCCTCCATTAGGTCTCCCAGTAGATCATCTCCCTTCAAACTCACATCTTTCTAAAATACAGAACGAAATTGTTGTCAATAAAAGATAACTAAAGAAACTGAAAACAAGATTTTTAAAACAATAGTAACCTTTAACCAGAGATATGATCGTAAAACCATGAAAATTTGTTTGAGACAGGGAAGTGTAAGCAACTTCATGCTAAGTAACTTACTGTAAGACAGCAGAATGACGATGACCTAGGGATATGTTTTCGATCTTCTTTAAAATAAAGGTATGTTGTGTGTATTCATTAGAAGATTGAGGCGATTCTAATGAGTACATCCAACATACATTTTCAAGATTGTTTTGTTCGAATTGAAGTTTAATGTCACCTTCAACACTATTTAGGTCATTTTGGAGATGTTGCTTCCAATTTTATGGGACAATTACCAACACTGAGATGAAGTGACATCTCCATCTTTGCCGCCTGATGAAACCAATAGGGTTTATGTATATGGACAGGCCGACTCGCACCACTTTGCCTGCCTAAGCATTGATATTTGCAGTTATGGGCTTCAGAGACACATGAACGAGTTCTAATTAGCCAAGGTAAAAAAGCCATCAAGTTTTAAATGTACATGCTGTTGTAAACACAAATAAGCACTATCCAACCCAAGACAGACACATGAAAACCCAACCTCTGGTTTCCTCTTTGTAGTTGCAGCTGCCTGGGCCATGAACATAGACTTGATGTTTGCCTTTGGTTTGGTGCCCGGCCTCATGATGTTGGGATTTTTGCTCTTCTTCTTGTCACCGTCTTTCTTCTCTGCGGAATAAAGCAAAAGAATGTTGTTTTTCTTTTTTTTTAGCAAACTGTGTTGTCGTTTAGAAAACATAAGAAAAGCAGACATGAATCATTTGGAAAACATGTCCGTAAGAAATAATGGCGTCCAACATGGTGTCCGAAAATGATAAATATTAGGTAACAAGAAAAATGCCTAATGGCATTATGGACGGGTTTTTTTTTTTCAGTACGGTTAGGATGGTGGTGGCATGGGTGGGGTAGGGTTGGGTGTGCTGGTGTGGGGTAGGGTGGGGTGGGGTGGGGTGGGATGGGCTAGGAGTCGGGTGGGACGGGGTGGAATTTGTGGTGGGGTGGGGTGGGGTGCGGGGTGGGATGGGGTGTGGTGGGGTTGTGGGGTGGGGTGGGATGGGGTGGGTGGGTGGGATGGGGTGAGGTCGGGTAAGGTGGGGAGTGGTGGGATGGGGTGGGGTTGGGGGTGGATTGGGGTTGTTTTGGGATGGGGGTGGGATGGGATTGTGGGGTAGGGTATGCTAGGGTAGGGTGGGGTGGGTAGGGTATGTATGTAAAACTAAGTATGCATGTATGTACAGAACAAATGCAATATCCTAACCCAGTAACAACTTTTTGTGGAGGGGGGGGGGGGGGGGGGTATGATTTGTTTATGTGTTTTAAGAAGAAAAAAAAATAAAGTTTTTTTTCTATTTTTAGCTCTGGTGGACACTGATTTTAGCGATTTTGAAAAAGGGTCACCTAATGAACATTTCTGTATGTATGTAAAACTATGTATGCATGTATGTACAGAGCAATATCCTAACCAGTAACAATTTTTTTTGGGGGGGGGGGAGTTGATTTGTTTATGTGTTTTACGAAGAAAAAAAAAAAAAGTTTTTTTTCTATTTTTAGCTCTAGTGGCCACTGATTTTAGCAATTTTGAAAAAGGGTCACCTAATGAACATTTCTGTAAAATAATTTTGAAATCGGGCCATTATCCCAGGAGGAGATGTCGTTTAAAAAAATTGTTGACGGACGACGGACATCAACTCACCTTGAGCACTTCGTGCTCAGGTGAGCTAAAAAAAGAACGAAAAAAAAAAAAAAAGAAAATTCCATGCCTGTGCATGCATGTATGTATTATTACTAGCAACTATCAGGGGAGGAAGATAATAATTGTTCATATGTGTTTATGGAGAAGAAAAGAAAAATAAAGAAAAAAAAAAGAATGAAAAAAGAAAGAATAAACAAACAAAAAAAAAAAATGTCTCCACCGGGGTTTGAACTCACGCCCCTCAGATTCATAGTCAACAATAGGATTCGTAGTCCAGCACTCTATCCACTACACTGGCATTTGAAAAAAGGTTAACCAAAAGGTAAACCTGAAAAACACAAGTTTGAAAAATGACAATTTCCGCCAAAATTTTAGTCTTTTGCACCATTTATGGATAATACATGAAAGCGGTACCCCCACTTATGCATCAGTCCTGATATTAAAACAATCTGCTACAGAATAGATGAAAAATATCACTTTGAAAAAAGGTTAACCAAAAGGTAAACCTGGGACGACGCCCGCCCGCCCGCCCGCAGGACGCCCGCCCGCCCGGACATCGCTATTTTAAAGGACGGATTTTTTTTAAAAACCCGTCGTTTAAAAAAATTGTTGACGGACGACGGACATCAACTCACCTTGAGCACTTCGTGCTCAGGTGAGCTAAAAAAAGAACAAAAAAAAAAAAAAAGAAATTTCCATGCCTGTGCATGCATGTATGTATTATTACTAGCAACTATCAGGGGAGGAAGATAATAATTGTTCATATGTGTTTATGGAGAAGAAAAGAAAAATAAAGAAAAAAAAAAGAATGAAAAAAGAAAGAATAAACAAACAAAAAAAAAAAAATGTCTCCACCGGGGTTTGAACTCACGCCCCTCAGATTCATAGTCAACAATAGGATTCGTAGTCCAGCACTCTATCCACTACACTGGCATTTGAAAAAAGGTTAACCAAAAGGTAAACCTGAAAAACACAAGTTTGAAAAATGACAATTTCCGCCAAAATTTTAGTCTTTTGCACCATTTATGGATAATACATGAAAGCGGTACCCCCACTTATGCATCAGTCCTGATATTAAAACAATCTGCTACAGAATAGATGAAAAATATCACTTTGAAAAAAGGTTAACCAAAAGGTAAACCTGGGACGACGCCCGCCCGCCCCGCCCGCAGGACGCCCGCCCGCCCGGACATCGCTATTTTAAAGGACGGATTTTTTTTAAAAACCCGTCCAAAAATGATAACATCTTTATTATTTCTGCTTTCAACATAGATTACGGGCACTCGTTAGAACCGCCTCAATGAGGCGGTTCTAACGAATACCCACAATGTATGTTTTAAAGCAAAAATATTGCAGATAATGTACACCCCCTTAAACCCCACTTTCTCTATATAATGTGGGGTTGGGGGGGGGGGGTCTTCGTTTCACAAACTTGTTATCGTGATGAAAAGATCGAATGAGGAAAAGGGAGAATAAAAATGAAAGAGAAACAGATAAGGTTGGTATTCAGTGGTAACTGAATGATAATTTTTTATCATTGTTCCACTGAAACCATATGAGGATATTCATTAGAATGGCCTCTGCAAGCAGTTCTAATGACTTCTTATTGAGGCAGTTTTATGGCCCTTTCAAGATTCTTTTATTTATTTGGAGCCAACTGTTAATGAGAGGTGGGCAAAAACTGTAGTACCTGGTAAAAAAAAAACATCTGACCATCTGTTGGCCACTGCAGAACTTGGAATCTCAAGTTTGTACTCTTTGACACCTCTGGGACAATATTCACCAATATGAGAGCAGTTACCCTATATGATAGTATCAATAGCAATATAAAACATTCGTTATACACTTACTATACAGTCGAACTTCAATGGCTCGAACACCTTTGGGACCATGAAAATCTGTTCGAGACAGCAGTAGTTCGAGCCACTGAGGGCTACTGCCAGGTGGCATAACAAGATACTTTTGGACATCTTTTCGGTGTTCTGTATTGAAAAGTGTATGCTGTGTGTACTCATTAGAATCGCCTCATCGAGGCGATTCTAATGAGTACACACAGCATACATTTGCAAGATAAATGAAGAAAATCTTCCTAAATTACCCCTATATCGTATTTGGAGGAACTCCTTGCGGACTCAAGAACGGGTTCGACTCATCCATAGTAAACGAGCCATCGGAGTTAGAGCCACTGAAGTTTTACTGTATAAAACATTCGTTATACACTTACTATCATTCTTTGCAGCAAACTGGTCATCATCCAGCTCCTCGTCAAAGATTTCTCGACCGTCTTCCACATAACCACAGCCATCTGAAACAAGAGTAAATAATCAGTTACAAATGAAAGTGGTTAGCCAATTATTTACTTGATGATTACTTGCCTGAAGGCAAGGCAAAATGACTTGATATAGGGATCACCCATGGTTTTTCAAGTGTTAACATTTGCTGGTCCTTCGGATGATATTTGAACACTCATCCTAGCAATAACATTTGCCAGGTCCCGAGGAAGCTGTTTGAACACAAGGCCACTAGGCAGAGTGGTCAATATCTTTCGAGGGACCTGGCGAATGTTACAGCAATGAAATAACCATGGTTGATCATTGCATTACTTATGATTCCAACGGAATAATTGTGACGAAACCGCCCCAAAACTCCACATTACCGTAAAAATTCGGCTATAAGACGAGGATTTTTCCCTCCAAAATGAGCCCAAAAAAACGACCCCGTCTTATAGCCGAGGTCATGGACTGCAGGCTTTTTTCCGGCAATGTCCGGCGAAGACCAGACATACGGAAAAAGCCGATCGGTGATTTATGAATTGATATAAATCGCCGCCCACAAACCACCGCTACGATTTTTCTGCACGCGATCGGAAAATGACGTCATCCGACGCCATTACCCCCACACGTGTTTAATGTCATTGCATGTATCTCTTTCATAAAAAAAAATGTTTGGAACCGGTAAAAAAATGTTTTCCCGATAGCTAAGCGGTTGTGAATAGAGGTGGATAGAAAATCAGTGCTTTGCACAGCTCCAGAATTATCCCCAGAAGCTCCATGTCAATAACCAACAACAGCGTTCGACTTTTCCCGCCAACGTCTATTTGGCGCCAAAACATAACCATTCATGAGATCGTAGAAAAGTCCGATTTAATAATGCAAACATCTACCGTTAGATGTAGCTAATAGTCTGAGGAGCAATTAAATCAGTTTCACGTTGATTGTGGATTAAATTTTATGACTGGAGGATAAACGCAAATTAGAGACATAACTTGACCATATTTTCACACCTTATCGACACGCACCGCAGGGTGGCAATTATACGACAGGGATTAACAATAGTGTCATACTTGAACCGTAATAAATACACAGATGGTTTGTCTCTGAATTGACAGCGATTTACTTACTGGGTTACTTTTACCGTATTTAAGGACTCAAAAAGACTGGCGATTTTTTTTTTTTTTTTTTTTTTGCACTTGTCCCCGACCGAGCGTCATAAGCTTAAAGTGCACCTGCCCGGCGTGATTTCGGTCTTGTCCCGGACGGCCGGGAAATGGATTTGTCAGCCCCTGTCGTCTATTAAATAGAAGTTTGTGTAGCCTAAGCCAGCAAAGCATGTACCGGGCCGACAGCGATACGACGTATCGGCCCGACGTTTGCCGCTATTTTGTGCCAGCTGGGGCGTTGGTTCTGAAACTGAATAGCTAGGTGTTGTGTTCCCCGATAAAAAAAAACGTTCAGTTACTTATAAAAAAGCTGCAACAAATATTTCTAAATTTTGTGGCTGGAAATGAGGGGTAAGTAGAGGGGTTTTCTGACGAAAAAAAGGCCGATTTCTCACATCTAAATAGCATCTGGCGGTAGCAGATAGGCCCCGACAGATATGGCAAAAATTTGACCCGTCTTATAAAAGAGTATAAGCAAAATCCCACTTTAGAATAACTGAAAAAGGGGTCCCGTCTTATAGCCGAATCGCCTTATAGCCGAATTTTTACGGTAACTCTTAAAATGTGACTGTAAAACCAACATGACTTTGTTAACAATGACTAAAAATAACTCTGTTTTTTTTTTTTTGGTTTTATGGCCCTTTCAAGATTATTTCACTCATATCGAGCCGATGGTTAATCAGAGGTGGACGAAAACCGGAGTACCCGGGGAAAAACCACCTGACCTTCCGTTGCAGAACTTGGCGTCTCACGTGACCCGAGTGAGGCTCTAACCATAGCAGTGAGAGACCTAATGATCAAGAGTCAGCGCTCTTAACCACTAGGCCACGGAGGCCCGTATAAACAACTCTTACCTGAATTTTGTACAAATCAGTGACAGCGAATTATAAGTGACATCAACATTAGCATGGCTTAGTAACTTTGAGTCCACTGACAATCAGCCCCAAAAACGGCTCTGATCTGTGATTCTCATTCACCATGACTTAAGTTCTCAGAATGCAGGTGTAGCTTTTTTTAGTTTGGTTTGCATTCAACACTGTATAGGTCATATCAAGGTGGTTAGTTTACCCAATCAACAGACTTATACATACCAGGGGCTGACAAATCCATTGCCCGGCCGCCCGGGACAAGTCCGAAATCGCGCCGGGCAGGTGCACTTTGACCTTTCGACGCCCGGTCGGGCAAGTGCAAAAAAATCTTCTACAACTGTCAGTCTTTTGAGTCCTTAAATACGGTAAAACTAGACCCGTAAGTAAATCACAATAATATCCCCTTTGTTGGCAATTCAGAGACAAAACCATCTATGTTTTTATAACGGTTCAATTATGACACTATTGTTAATCCCTGTCATATAATTACCAATTAAACAAGGTTGCCCGGCGGTGCGTGTCTTTCATTTCTGGTGTAGTGTGTACCACCAGCGCTATCGATAAGCGTGACAAGGTGTGAAAATAAGATTAAGTTATGTCTCTAATTTGCGTTTATCCCTGCCATAAAATTTAATCCACAATCAATGTGAAAATGATTTAATAGCTACTAAGACGATTTGCTACATCTTACGGTAGTAAAAACGGACTATTCTACTATCTCGTGAATGGTTATGTTTTGGCGCCAAATAGCAGACGCTGGCGGAAAAAGTCGAATTTTTAATGTTGGTAACCGCGGGTTGGTCGCGCCTCTATCCACAACCGCTTAGCTAGCGATAAAATATTTTTTACCGGTTCCAAACATTTTTTTTAATGAAAGAGATACGCCCCATTAAAATAAAACAATGACGTTAAACACGTGTAGGGTTGCTGGGGTCGGATGACGTCATTTACCGATCGCGTGCAGAAAAATGGGAGTGGTGGTTTATGGACGACGATTTGGATGGCGGAAATGATGATCGCATTGAACTTGCTTGTAGGGCTGGTGTGAAAGTTTGAGTTCGTTTTTGATCGAGGTGGTCCTCGTCTTGTGGTTCAAGTTAAATAAATTGCATTCTTTTAATCTTTTATCTCGCTGCCCTGACACTTCTGATCTTTTGAGTAGATCTATATCGGCTGCAGCTCTTGTTCATCATGCGTGTCAAGCTAAATGAGTTTATATAACTGTATCTTAAATTGCTAATCGGTAAAGGTATTATGTCAATTAACTTGAAAAAGTATCGTTATTGACTGTGACAACAACAGTATTTTCTACCGTACTACCGCACAGAGGGAAATAAATAGAAGTGAATGCAATGATCAGGAATCAATACAATTAACCCTGAGCTCCCATCAGAGACACCAAAGAGAAAGAAACACAAACATGAATTAACTAGATCATAATGGAGAGTGGTTGTGCTTGAAACTTGACAGAAACCTTGGATCATATTTATAAATGTCGGTCGACATCATCGTCACCATTGTCATCCCCCCCCCCCCCCCCCCGCATCCAACTCCACTTTGAGTTCCAAAATCCTGGGCAAGTGGGATTTTGAACTGGGCAAGTGCAAAAATATTTTACTTGCCCGATGGGCAAGTGGAAAATTTTTGGATTTGTCAGGCCCTGCATACTGTAATGATCTTAAGTATTGGGACAGAAAGGTCAGATAGGCCTAAACAAACAGTGAAGACCCAGATCAGACTGAGACTGCTCCTAAAGGAGCAGTCTGATCAGGGTCTACACTGTTTGCAATTCCATCAGCCCCTTTTGGAATCCTTGCTGGATCATGATTTGTTTGTTTGTTTGATTTGAGGTTTAACGTCCCCATCAACACTGTAAAGGTCATTTTGGAGACGTTGCTTCCAATTTTATGGGACTTTTACCCGACATTGAGATGAAATGACATCTCAAGCCATGTCGCCCAATGAAACCAATAGGGTTTATTAGCATGGACCGCGGTTCTTGGACAGGCTTAGATCCTCTAAGCGGTTTACCAGTACTAGTGTGCGGGCCAGATTCAGCTCTGCGTGGAAGCATCATGCAGCCCATATATTTCTTCAAGCCCCTATGGGCGAGGGTGTTGCTGGATCATGAAACAAATCTGTCAAAATTTTAGGATTTTTTTCAGAATTTTTTGGTTTTTACAGCAGCTTACCAGTAGAGTCTATATTCTTTGACAAAAGCTGACATCCTTGGATCAGTGGAAGGAAGGGACTGACTGAAGAAAATTATTGCATGCTCAATCTCTATGAAACAATGTTGCCGACACGATAGGGATCATATCCAGCAGGCCAGTTTTGTCGACTCATTCTTGTCCTCTTTTTCAAACAAATGAAATTTCATTGGGATAAATGAATTTCTTCTCTGCACCCACTTGTCCTTGGACCTGAATAAAATTTCCTTTCCACATGTCTTCTCCACATAATAATTTGCTACCTACCATCATCAACTATCCAATCATCTTCCTGCCGCTGTCTCACGATCTCTGAATACTCGTCTTCATCTACAACATCATATACCTGCTTCTCGTCTTTGTCCTGAAATATACATGTAGCAAGATATCATCTGACACTATTCTTGTTCCAGTGTAACTTCTCTTTTCAGGCCTCATACTGACCAAGCTTTTCCATGCCTTTTGCAGACTTAACCCTTATCCTGCTGAACACGACAACCATTACCTTTGCAAACAGTGTAGATCCAGATCAGATGGCTTCTGAAGAAGCCATCTGATCAGGATCTACACTGTTTGTAATGGAGTTTGTGAAATGAACAAATACATTATGTCAAGTAATTTGATTGGTGAATAGTCAGACATGGGTGTGGCTAAATATTTTTTTTCAGCAGCATAAGGATAAATAGTCATTTTAAACAGAATATAGGAAGAAAAATCAAAATCTAAAAGCCAGAAAATCTCTAAAAGCCTGAAAAATATGAGGCCTGTGTTCTGCAGCCAACCAGGAACAGTCCAAAACTGGCTGCTTAAAGGATGGCTATTCAGCATAGGAAAACATCTTGACATTATGTTTGATTTGATATAGCCAGACAAATATGAGTGATAACTAGGGCTGGCTAATCGGAGCTGAAAAGATAATCAATTATCAGGCCTACCATTGTGATCGATTAATAATCACTACAGATTTTGTCATAACTTTATCTGTCTGGCTTTCTGTCTGAGTATGGCTCTTACAATACTTTGTACTTGTATACATTTTTTATTTTGCTTTTACGGCCTTTTCAAGATTATTTCACTCATATCGAGCCAATTGTTAATCAGAGGTGGGCGAAAACCAGAGTACCCAGAGAAAAACCACCTGACCATCCGTTGCAGAACTTGGCATCTCACATGTGACCCCAGCTAGGCTCGAACCACAGCGGTGGGAGACCTATGATTAAGAGTCAGCGCTCTTAACCACTAGGCCACAGAGGCCCGTGTAAGTATATTTGAACAGACAGGCCTGAGCAAACAGTGTAGACCAAGATGAGATGCCATGTTCTGCACAGTCATCAGGGTCTGCACTGTTTGCCACTTGCCCGAAAATAAAGGTTTTTTCCCAAAGGGCTATTTTAGGTGAAATAAAGGTATTTTTGACTGAATTTTGAACAAAATTACCTTGTTTCTATATTCTATGTCATAAATACCTGCTTTGAACAATGAACATCAACATTCATGTTTGTTTGTTTGATTTGAGGTTTAACGTCCCCGTCAACACTGTAAAGGTCATTTTGGAGATGTTGCTTCCAATTTTGTGGGACATTGAGATGAAATTTTATGACATCTCAAGCCCTGACACCCAACGAAACCAATAGGGTTTATAAGCATGGATGGGCCGACTCGCACCAGTTTGCCTGGGCAGGCTAAGATCCTCTAAGTGGTTTATCAGTACTCGTGTGCGGGTCAGTTTCAGCTCTGCCTGGAAGCATCATGCAGCCCATCAATTTCTTCAAGCCCTGATGGGCGGGGGCCGCAAATACCTGCTTTAAACGTCAACATTCGTGTGACAAGACAAATCAATTTCTGTTGTCTTCAAAACTACATCAATGATCATGTGGAGTCTAAGAAGGCGGCTGTCATTCATTTATTATTCTTGCCTTTGAGCCAGTGATTTTTTTACCCCTGCGTCCTGCGTCCAGGACGCACAAATAGGACTGAGGACGCACAATAATAAAATATGTGCGTCCGTTGGACGCAAAAAAAAAATCATGGGCGAAAAATCCAACTTTCGTTTTGGCGGCTGTAAATATCGGCGGAAGTGATAAAATAAAGCACTTTTACCAAACTGCCCAACGAGTCACTGAAAAATCGATACAGGTACAATTTAATGATCCAACCACAAGACGAGGATCCCTTCCATCCAAATCAAGCCCGAACTTTCACACAAGCAAGTTCAATGCGAACATCAAAGTTTGCCGCCATCCAAATCGCCGCCTACAAACCACCAATCCGTTTTTTGGCACGTGATCGGTAAATGACGTCATCTGATGCCAGCAACCTCACACGTGTTTAATGCCATTGTTTTATTTTAATGGGTGTATATCTTTCATAAAAAATGTTTGGACCAGGTAAAAATATTTTCTCGATAGCGAAACGGTTGTGAATAGAGGTGGATAGAAAACAGCGTTTTGCACAGCCAGAAGCTCGAACATCAGCGTTCGACTTTTCCCGTCTAGTGTCTGCTATTTGGCGCCAAAACATAACATTCAAAAGATAGTAGAAAAGTCCGTTTTTATTATGCATACATAGGGGGATAAACACAAATTAGAGAGATAATTGACCATATTTTCACACCTTGTTCAAGTTGGCTTATCGATGAAATGAAAGACACGTGCCGCAGGGCAATCATGTTTACTTGGCAATTATATGAAAGGGATTAACAATAGTGTCATGATTGAACCGTTATAAATACACAGACGTTTGTCTCTGAATTATCGACAAAGCCGGACACTGCAGCAATTATTGTGATTTACTTACTCCAGTTTTACCGTATTTAAGGACTCAAATGGCTGACTGTTGTAGACGATTATTTTGCACTTGCTCGACCGGGCGTTGTAAGGTCAAATTGCACCTGCCCGGCGCGATTTCGGACTTGTCCCAGGCAGCCGGGCAATGGATTTGTCAGCACCTGTTTAGATAGCTGTTGTCCCAATCAGGAGGAAACGTTCGGGATTTTACCTCCATTGTGCATGAAGTAAACACACAAGTTGCGTTGCGGTGCGCATTTATCGAAAACGAAAGTAGAAAACATTCCTCCGAAAAAGAATCGGAAAATAGACACAAAAACGTACACTTTAGCTGGATTTCTTTGGGCTAGTAAACAACACAAGTTGATGATTGATTCTGTTCATTGCAAATAAGAGATACTAGACAGTCATTCATCAATTCATCACCACATTATTTTTAACTATACTGAATGGATCTTTTTTATTATTTTTGCTTCCCATTTTTTCCCTCCAAATATTGGGACTCATACTTTCAGATTTGGGATGCACAGTTTTTTGGTTGAATGAGTCCCAGGACTCATAGTTGAAAATTTGTAAAAAAATCACTGTTGAGCTGCTTGCTTTTTAGAAATGGACAGATGATGTACAGAACAGTTTAACCCATTTTGTACGGGAAACCCCAAAATGGGTAATTGGCAAACAGTCTGTCTGATCAGGGCCTACACTGTTTGCAAAAAGTTCAGTCTGTTTCCAAATAAATTTTGCAGAAAACACAATCTGACACCCCTAAATTTTTAAATGGACATGTGCTATAATATATAAGGTGGAAGATTCTATTTGGTACAAAAAGGGTTAAGCATAAAACATTTTGAGGCTCTGTCAAGTTGTATGGCAGTAGGCTGGCTAATCGTAGTGAAAAGATAATCAATTATCAGTCCTGTCACTGTGATCGATAATCGATTAGTAATCACTAAGGTTTTTGTCATAATTTTACCTGTCTGGCTTTCTATCTAAGCATGACTCTTACCATATGTTGCACTTTATCATATGTACATTTGAACAGACATGCCTGAGCAAACAGTGTAGACCCTGATCAGATGCCACATTCTGTGGCGTATGATCTGGGCCTGCACTGTTTGCCAAGGTACCCCTTTAGGGGTTTCCCCACCTACAATGGGTTAAAAAATATTTCTAAATATATATTAATTTCCTCTCCACCCATTCTTCAGACTTACATCATATTTATGCTTTTCACCCCTTGCTTTAGCCTCCTTCAGTTTTGCCAGAGCTGCAAATCGGCCATATTTATCTTTCTTCTCACGTCTTCCTCTTCCTTGAGCCAATGAAACTGAAACATATAATCAAAGCACTCACAGGAATAGTGGGTCAGCTGTCTTCCTTACGAGATAAGATGTTTTTTTTTCATCCAAAAGGTACTGCTGTACCCACAACATATATTTTCGTGCAGAAATAATAAAAAAAAATGATACCCCCTCTTATCTAGGGCTATGCCTTACGGAAAAACGCCTATTCAAATACACCAAAATTTTACCTATAAAAAAAAAGACATTTTTCTTGTTCTGTTCTAAAATATAGATTGTGGGTACTTGTTAGAACTGCGCCTTAATGATATTCTTATTTCTGCTCAAAATTTTGATTTCGAGTGCATGTTTACATCGCCTCATCAAGTCTCTTTTGGTTATGCTAGTGAACATCTGTTCAATCTTCAAACAAGAGGCCCATGGGCCACTATGCTCACCAGAGCTCAGGTGGGCACTGCCAAATTGCAGCCATGTATTTTAACATGATATCATTTTAATCTGCCAAATGAACCCCCATATCCAAATGAGCATCCATGTGGACTCAGTATATGAAACATTAGGCCTTTTATGAAGTAGAGGGGGTGGGGCATGGACCCAATGGAGCCCTGGTTGGTATCACTAAATGTGTCTTATCACAAAGAACAAGAATATATATGGTTTAGCAGTGGGGATCTGCATGGCTGGAGATATAAGTGGAGGGGTTGGAGCATGCCCTGTCGTTCCCAGGGAAGCCCAAGATTGTTGTTCCTAAATGTGTCTCATCATAAGGACCAAGTATATATATGGTTTAGGGGTGGGAATCTGAACGGTTTCCAAGATATCCTTCCATGAAGTGGAAAGGAGAGGACTGGCCCCTGCGGACACCCCTACAGTAGGTGTGCTAATAATAAGGAACAAGAACATATATGAATATGGGGTGGGGATTTAATGGTTTCTGAAATATATGGCCTTTTATGAAGTGGAAGGGCGGGGCACATTGCCTCAGCACAAAGAGACCCCCAAGTTGGTGTGACTGAATGAGTCTTATCATAAGGAACAAGAATATATATGGTTTAGGGGTGGGGATCTGAACTATTTCTGAGATATGTGGCTTTTAATGAAGTCAAGCGGTGGAGCAAGGCCCGGGCATGCCCCGGGGACTCACAAGCTGGTGTCAATGAATGTGCCTTATCATAAGGAAGATGAATATATATGGTTTAGGGGTGGGGATCTGAACAGTTTCTGAGATATAAGGCCTTTTGTGAAGTGCAGGGGTGGGGCAAGGCCCAGGGAGACCCCCAGGTTGGTGTCAATGAAAGTGTCTTATCATAAGGTACAAGAATATATATGGTTTAGGGGTGGGGATCTGTAAGGTTTCCGAGATATTGTGATATTATGAAATGGAGGGGGTGGGGCATGGCCCCAGCACATCCCTGGGGACCCCCAGGTTGGTGTCACTGAATGTGTCTCATCATAATGAACAAGAACATATATGGTTTAGGGGTGGGGATCTGAACAGTTTCTGAGATATATGGCCTTTTGTGAAGTGAAGATGTGGGGCATGGCTCCGGCGCACCCCGGAAGACCCCCAATTTGGGGTCAATGAATGCATCTTATCATAAGGAGCAAGAATATATATGGTTTAGGGGTGGGGATCTGTAAGGTTTCCGAGATATTGGGCCTTTTATGAAATGGAGGGGCGGGACATGGCCCCGGGGGACCCCCAGTTTGATGTCACTGAATGCTTCTTATCATAAGGAACAAGAGTATATAGGGTTCAGGGGTGGGGATCTGAATGGTTTCCGAGATATTGGGCCTTTTATGAAGTGGAGGGGGTGGGGCATGGCCTCGGCACATCCCGGAGGACCTCCAGGTTGGTGTCACTGAATGCGTCTTATCAATAGGAACAAGAATATATATGGTTTAGGGGTGGGGATCTGTAAGGTTTCTGAGATATAAGTCATTTTATGAAGTACTGGCGGCGGGGCATGGCCCCGGCACAACCTACTGGACCCCCAGGTTGACATAACAGCATATGGCTGAGAGAAGTTTACTAAAGGAACATTTCTATGAAAGTTTTGTCAAAATATCTGCAAAGGCTTTGTAGTTAATGCCATTTTTCAATTTTCCCCATTATAAGTCTATGGAAAATCTAAGTTGCCATAGCAACCAAACTAAAGAGCCGAATTTCATAAAAAACACAAAACCTGTAAAGGCAAATATGGTGAATTTTTCCATAAACTTTCAGCCTCATAGAGCATACGGTTTCTGAGGAGATGATTTTTTAAGTATTTTTTTTTTCTATTTTTTCATTTTGGTTTCCATGGCAACCAATACAAATGAGCAGTAGGCCTAAAATCATATGGCAGATAGTAGATTGCCTAAGGAATATTTCTATGAAAGTTTTGTCAAAATATCTGCAGTGGCTTGGCAGTAAATGCCATTTTTCAATTTTCCCCATTATAAGTCTATGGAAACTCTAAGTTGCCATAGCAACCAAACCAATGAGCCGAATTTCATAAAAAACACAAACTTTCAATCCCCCAACCCAAGGATGCTACAGATGAAATTTGGGCTGAATCGGTCCAGTGGCTTCAGAGAAGAAGATGTTTGAAAGTGTTGACGTCAGACGACGACGACAACGCCGGACAACTGCCTATCCTATAAGCTCCCCCGGAGCCTTCGGCTCTGGTGAGCTAAAAAGGAGATAGGGCTCTTGCCCATAATTCTCACCCTGCGTCTCTAACTTGTCTTCTGTTTATCTGCTCAAACATCATTGCCCACTTGGATGGACATAAACAGTTGTCAGACAGACAACATGCATTTAGGAAAAGGCATAGTTGTGAAACTCAGTTGAGCACAGTTAATAATGACTGGGCCAAAATCTTGGACAAAGGGGGACAGGTGGACACATTTATTCTGGACTTCGAGAGGTGTTTTGACATCCCACCACATGAACTACTTAAATCTAAGTTATTTTGTTATGGAATTGGTGGGGTGGGGGGGACTCTTAAATGGATAGATACCTTTCTTTGATAAAGAAAACAGTGTGTTGTTGTTAATGGTGAATCTTGGGAGTGGACTTCAGTTTTGTAACTAAACTGGCTCCAGTGGAGTTCCATGGGACTGTTCTTTGTCACTGTTGTTCTCCCAGTACATCAATGATATTTCCACTGACATTGACTTAGAAATAAGACTATACACAGATGACTGTGTTTGCTACAGGGAAATTAGAGATTACAGCCGAACTTCAATGGCTCGAACACCTTTGGGACCTCAAAAATCTGTTCGAGACAGGGGTAGTTCGAGCCACTGAGATTACCGTCAGCGGGCAAAACGAGATACTTTTAGACATCTTTTCGGTGTTCTATAATGAAAATGCATGCTGTGTGTAGTCATTAGAATCGCCTCATCCAGGCGATTCTAATGAGTACACACAGCATACATTTGCAAGCTAAAAGACTAATATCTCCTTAATTATCCCCCACTATTTCTTATGTATAGGATTTCGCTAGGGGCTCAAGAATGGGTTTGACAGATCCATGGTGAACACGCCATCGGTGTTCGAGCCATCGAAGTTCTACTGTAGATGACTCACTGAAACTTCAGATTGCCAGATAGGGATGTTGGGCACGAAAATGGGGCATGAGATTTCAGCCAGATGCAGGTAACTAGGAAGAGAACCAGGGATTTTCCCAGTGCAAATTTGCGGCTGGTAATTGGCCCCTATTTTCCCAATTTAGAGACTTTATGACATATATCCCTGCAAATGATGCTAATGGAGCGGAAATTTTATCGCCGCTGCCAGGGATCGAACCCTGGACCTCTTGCATCAGAGGCAAGTGTACTAGTTAACCACTGAGCTATCACGCTCCTGTATGCCTACATAAATCTTAAAAGAGTGAGGGCACTTGCCTCTGATGCTAAAGGCCCCCCGGTTCGATTCCCAGTGGCGGTAATAAAATTTGGTTGTCTGAACAGGCTCCTGTGGCATCATTTGCAGGGATGAATGCCCCAAAATGCAGCGTCCTTCCGATCGGTATGTTAACTGGAGGTCCCTGTGCAGGTTAAAGATCCCTTTCATAATTACATGATTACTGTGTAGGCTTTCAAATCTGGGGTGTATGCAATGTACAGCGCTAGCGTATGCAGCATTCGAAGAAAGAAAAAATTTCACATGGGAGACAACCTATGTTCGCAAAGAAAAAAGGGGCTAGTAGTCAAACTATATTACGATGCAGTCCGGTAACATTGCGCACATAAGGTTTTGATACCTTTGTGTGACTTTGTTAAAGCTACCTTTCAAACAATCACAATCAGAACGATTGCAACACTTCCTTATCTACTTGCTGCAATAGAAATTGGTCTGTGAATTTTTAACTGCCGGGAGATATAATTCTATGAAAAGGGATACCCCTTGAAATTTGATTACCAATTTTGTCGCCCAACACTGCGCACAATAAGTGTTTTGTGCTGGTTTGAACACGAACGTTGACTGTAACAAGTTGTTCATTAGATATTCTGCAATGTTGTTATATACATTAAATTTATTGGCCCCTGCCCATCGGGGCTTGAAGAAATATATGGGCTGCATGATGCTTCCACGCAGAGCTGAAACCTACCCGCACACAAGTACTGGCAAACGGCTTTGAGGATCTAAGCCTGCCCAGGCAAAGCAGTGCGAGTCGGCCCGCCCATGCTTATAAACCCTATTGGTTTAATTGGGTGACAGGGCTTGAGATGTCATTTCATCTCAATGTCGGGTAAAAGTCCCACAAAATTGGAAGCAACGTCTCCAAAATGACCTTTACAGTGTTGACGGGGACGTTAAACCTCAAATCAAACAAACAAAAAAACAGTAAATTTAGATATAAAACATTTGTCCCTTTGCCTAATTTTAAACTCAGTCTTGGGTTTGGAAATTTTCGGTCTTTTCGTATGTTGGCAAATTTGAAAAATTCCGCGAAAGTGTCACATCTGCATGTGCAACCCAATGTTTTCAAGGTTAAGTTAAAACTTAATGCAGATGCACAGGTAGTGGTGGTAGAAATTGTGAGGGTTAAAGTTATTGAAAATGTGAATGCAGGTTGCGCAAAGTAAACGGCCGTGCAATGCTACCAGACTCGACTGTATAGACGGATCCAATGTTTTGACACCTGACCTTGTTTACCAGTCATTGCGCATGCGCAAAATTACTTTTCCTTTTGATTACAATCTTTCGTGGTTGGCAAAAAGCCCCTATCTATCTATCTATCTATCTTCTGATACTGCGTCGGTCACATTTGACCATTACCGCAGGTGTATATTACATACACTCCTGGTTTTGCAGGATGAAAGCCTACACAGTAATCATGTAATTACGGTAGGGATCTTTAACCTGCACAGGGGATGGTTCTCCCTGCACAGGGGGCCTCCAGTTAACGTCCCGATCCGAAGGACGGTGCACTTTATGACATTCATCCCTGTAAATGATGCCAATGGAGCGTGTTCGGACACCGAAATTTTATCGCCGCTGCCGGGGATCGAACCCGGGACCTCTAGCATCAGAGGCAAGTACACTAACCACTGAGCTATCACGCTCCACCAGATTTCTCGGTCAGCATGAATGGACTTACGGTGAAGGGACATCCATATAGGGCCATAATAGGTTCCATATAAACACATTGTAAATAGGTTCAATATTACGGGCATATTTTAGTTGACTGTCACAGAAAATCGATCGAATTACACTTAAAATGAGTAGATAAATATATTTTAGAGCTCATTCATGCATCTTCCGCATTTAGTCATTCGTTATTTAAGACCGTCCCGCCTCGTTACCTGTATAAGTTTAACAGGCAATTTAATCATCGAAACATCCTCAAATCTTCTAGAAACCAATAATTACTAGCAAAGACATGTCTATTATAAAAGTTTAAAGGTCAATTTTGTCATTTCGTTTCCAAACAAAATACAAGTTTAGAGAAAATAACATCGCATTTACAATGGCGATAAACGGCCAAAGACGTTTTTCTGCCAACCACCGGTCAGTCCCGGCAAATAGTATTATTGAGTGATGACGTGGTGTTTGGATGTGTCTATAGCCTGGAAACCCATAACTCCGTTCATCTAAGTTTGAGCAATCCTGCTTTCAATTTTTTGTTTCAAAAATAATTTTCTGCAGGTATTTTTTAAACATTTGGTTAAATGCCTATGAGAATCTCAAGATTTAAGAAATTAAACATCAATTCTGTTTATTCTACAGCCGTTTAGAAATGTAGGGTGTTTGGGGGTCATGTTCTCATAACTCCGTTCACCCAAATTTATTTGATTATCATAAGTAATCAGATTCATTCTATGAATATTATACATGATGAGTATTTTATTTAGACTGTGCACTATTCTAATTTGTTGATACTTACCATTTTCACTCACATGCTTGTCACTGGTTAGAGATTAGTTTTGGGGACCCCTAAAATATTAAGCATTTTGTGACAAATTTCGATTTTTGTGAATAAAATAGTAAGTCAAAACTGTATTTCTTCAAAACAGGTTCAAATGTTCGTTATTAACACTAAATTTTGATGTGTGATAACTATAAAAATTATTCCTTTTCATATTAATCAAAGAAGAGGGTGAACGGAGTTATGAGACTGAACGGAGATATGAGAAAAGGGGATATATTTTAGGCCAACCCACAGACTTTGCACCCTGTGTTGACGTTTTAGTTGGTGGTTGAACTCGACGGTCGTCATGCTCCCATTATCACACAGTACTGCAGTTTCTTTTTCCTTACAAGTCTAAGATACAACTGCGCACTGGATTGGTTTTGAAACCTTTTGTTTACATTTGTGGCCGAAAACAAGAAGCCATGAAGCGCCCATCGTTGAGTTGGGATCACTGATAAATTATGACAAGGCGAATAAAGCTGTAGTTTAGATCTGGTAAATTGGATGGTTTTTTTTAATTAAGATTGATACCAGACTGATCATCGTCATTTTTGTCGCCGCTATCGTTTGCAGCTGGAGCTGGCGCCATTTTCTGATACCGGAACCAGAATTGAAAATTGGCGCGCCGCAGAGGTCTTCCGAAACTATTTGGATCATACCATTCTCTTGATAGGTGTTATTGTCGCTCGCTGTGTTAGGTTATGCAGTGCAGGACTAAGGTGTTCATTGGGTAAAATACAAAGGTAATGGCCAAGTATGACCGTCTCAGTATATCTATCTATCTTCATAGTATACCGGGTCAGTCAAGAGGGACCTGAGACGGTAACAAGACGTTTCGCCCCCAAGACGTTTCCTCCCCGGTCGTTTCCCCCCTAGTCGTTTCGCCCCCTTTTTTGGCCCCTAGTCGTTTCGCCCCCTAACCCTAGTCGTTTCGCCCCCCAAACCCTAGTCGTTTCGCCCCCAAACTATTTTACTATATTTTATATATATAAAATCATATATGAGACAGAGAGAAAGAGAGAGAAGAACCTGTTCTTTGAATGAAAATGTTAATTAGGAATAATTAACTGTTTTGATCAATACCGGTAATCACATTGTTTATTTGATTTGACACATTAATCACGCAATTAATGCCCTTAATGATATGGTGTGAAAACATGCGCTCTTTGCAAAGTTAAACGTCTTTAATTATCGCTTAAGCACCTTTACCAGTTTTGTTTTAAATTGGTTCGTTAACAGAGTCGGCCAGTAATACATTGTTGAAGATTGCCGCAAATGCCGTCTACGCAACATCGCGTCAATGCCGATGCAACGAAATAAAGTTGCATCCGCGTTGATACGACGTTGCATACACATTGTGTGCCCACAAGGTGATACATGGTTTTGGTATTGCCGAAAATGTCGTCTACGCAACGACGCGTCAACGCCGATGCAACGTATTAAATAGAAGTGGAAGCAATGATCAAGTCGATTCCTTTCATCACTGTTCTGTCACCAATTTGTGTATACTCTGATCAGATTTGCGGCGTCCGACCCAGTAATTCCTGAACTGTAAGCAAATAGTGCAGACCCTGATCAGGCAACGCGGTTAGCTTGATACATTCAAATACAGCTTCAACCTTAGGACTATACCCGGTTGGAATTCTTTACCAGCATCTTTTTTCTGAGGCCCCTGACTTGGTATCCTTCAAGCAGGTACCGTCTACTCCCTCGTTTTAACAGCTAGGTAGGGGCCGGTCTGTAAGTAAAGTCTGAGGGATTTTTTAACCTGTGCCGGTTGGGCGACGCTACTGTAGCCGGAGAGGTCTGGTTTCCAATGATGATTTGAAAAAGCCGGCAGGAATCTTTACTTTCTTTTCTTTCTTGTCTATCCACAGCTAGGTGTTTCTTTCCAATAGTTCCCACTTTCTCTTTTTCACCCACCACCAGAGACATACTGTTCAAGTATGAACGATGTCCCTCAACGAACAGATACAGATACTTGGGCTGACGTGACAGGGCGATGATGCTACTTAAAAATTTGCCTATTCTCACCTCTAATAAAAGTTCAACATTGAAAATACCTTACAGTGAAAAGTGGGCGAAACGACTAGGGGGCGAAACGACTAGGGGGACGAAATGACTTGGTGGGCGAAACGACTAGGGGGGAAACGACCAGGGAGGAAACGTCTTGGGGGCGAAACGACTAGGGGAGGAAACGGTTTGGGGGCGAAACGTCCCGGATTCGCTGAGTGAGTGAGTGAGTTTTAGTTTTACGTCCCACCAACAGCTAAGGTCATACGGAGACGGGACCTCGGTTTAAAGACTCATCCGAAAGTCTGGAGAAGCCCGGGATCGATCCTGCAATCCCTGGTTTACAAGGCGAGTAGCGTAACCACTGCACCACGGAGGCTTCTCCGGATTCGCTGAGACGATTATACAGGAAATGGGACAAAACCTACAAGAAATACAAATCAAACAAGCACAACACTTCAAACATCACGAAAACACGCCTATATAATTTTGACCCCATTGAACCCCACTTTTATATAGTAGAATCAGAATTGTTACTGGTGACACGTCAAATGACAATATGGGAAGTTAGTCCCTAGCTGGAACTGGAGTTTACAGGGGTAAACCTCATCGAGGCGGTTCTAACGAGTACCCACAATTTATATTTTAGAGCAGAAATAAGAAAAATAAGGTTTCTCTTTTTTTTTTACCCCTCCTATTACTGCTACTCGCCCAATTCTGAGCATTACGAGCAGGATTTCCTGGCGTGATAGCTCAGTGGTTAGTGCACTTGCCTCTGATGCTAGAGGTCCCGGGTTCGATCCCCGGCAGCGGCGATAAAATTTCGGTGTCCGAACACGCTCCATTGGCATCATTTGCAGGGATGAATGTCATAAAGTGCATCGTCCTTCGGATCGGGACGTTAACTGGAGGCCCCCTGTGCAGGGAGAACCATCCCCTCTGCAGGTTAAAGATCCCTACCGTAATTACATGATTACTGTGTAGGCTTTCATCCTGCAAAACCTGGAGTGTATGTAATATACACCTGCGGTAATGGTCAAATATGACCGATGCAGTATCAGAAGATAGATAGATAGATAGATAGGGTGATAACCAGTACTTTTTTTAAGCAATGTGGATGAAGTGCCTTGCTCAAGGGCACAACACTTTGGTCAGCGTGAGGCTCGAACCCGCAACCTCTCGGATTTGTGATCTAAAATATAGATTGTGGGTACTCGTTAGAACCGCCTCGATGAGGCGGTTCTAACGAGTACCCACAAACTATATCTTGAGCAAAAATAAGAAATAAGGTTTCTCTTTTTCTTTTCTTTTTTTTTCCTTTTCTTATTTCTGCTCTAAAATATAGATTGTGGGTACACACAACCTATATCTTGAGCAAAAATAAGAAAAATAACACAATTTTTCATCTAAAAAAAATCGATTTTTCGGAGGTAAGGTTTACAATGTATTTGTATAGGCGTGTTTTCGTAATGACAACATTTGGACATAAAGCGCCTGTGAAGAAAAGAAGCAAAACTTGCCGCCTACCATAGGTACGTGGAAGATATCCTAAATGTTAACACTGAGACACAAAATACACATGAACAAACACAAACACGCCCCCCCCCCCCCATAAAAAAAAATGTATTCACTGCTTAAACACTCCAGACAAGATTCAAATGGCATTGGCACTCTAAAAAGAGTAGCGCATCGGATTTGTGATCGAGAGGTTGCGGGTTCGAGCCTCACGCTGACCAAAGTGTTGCGTCCTTGAGCAAGACACTTCATCTACATTGCTTAAAAAATATAATAAAATAAAATAAAAAAGTACTGGTTACCACCCAGGAAATCCTGCTCGTAATGCTCAGATGTGAACGAGTAGCGGTAATAAGAGAAAAAAAAAAAGAAGAAGAAAAAAAACAACACAGCAAATTGCACACCACAGACACAGACAAAGCACACATTTTAAATAAAAGTTTCAGCCTGTCTTTACTGCAAAATCACATCTCTCTTTGAAAGCACTCGCAGGCATGAACGCTCAAGAACTAGCTGATGCAGGTATGGAGACTGTCCAACAAAATCCTAGTCCCCATGTTCCCATGTCTGATACTGACATCTCCATAGCTGTAGTGGAGAAACTGCTAAAAAATCTAAATCCCTATAAGGCTTCTGGATCCGATCACTTAAAACCTATTGCCCTAATTTGTCTAAATAACTTAGTACCGAATCTAATATTGTCAAGTAGAAATGTGAGGCATCACACACTTTCTGACATGACCATAGTGTATAATTCTTATGCTCTTTAGAAGTGAAAAATGCATTTCTGATATTACATGCAAGATAGAGAAAATCTTCTCTGTGTGAAAAACCCATTCAATTAAATCATTAAGCTTTTCTTTTATAAGATTATGAGGAAGAGTAGTGTAAAGAGTGGAAAAATCGTAAGTAGACAGACTTGGAGCACGAAAATGTCTGGATTTCAATTTATTTAAAACCTCATTCGAATTTTTTATAGACCAAAACAGATTTCTTTCTGATCTTTCAAAGACTTTATCACAGTATCTAATCACATGCGTTTTAATAGCGGTAAGACAGGAAGTTAATAATTTAGAAAGTTCAGTGGAAGTGCAAGAGCTAGAATTTGCAATAAACCGTGCTTTGTAAGGTCTTTTATGAAGTTTTGGTAACCAGTATAGCGTAGGAAGCTTGTCTTGGCCTTCGGTAACACACACAGCAAACTTGGTGGCTGAATGACAAATATGTTTATCTACTATAACTCTCTCTTCAGCTAAAGGCTGAAGTTCATAGGCCTTAGTACCACCAAGCTCCTGCTTAAGCGTGTTAACATAGTGGAACCGTCACACAACGACGACGTTGTTAGCAGCCTTGTCTGCAGGGGCCAAAACAAACTTCTTATGAATTCTTGAATACCTTGTTTAAGATGACGTAAAGACGTCTTAGGCTTATGAGGTAATAAGTTAGTATTTTTGAGACTAGAAAGAAATGCGTTTATTCACTAGTGCTAAGTTTCCAGTCCTTAAGGGCTTTATGCTCAACATACTCTCGCTTACACCATCGATTACCGAATTAATTCAAGGAAGCAGCGATTTCATCTCTACATTTACTGAAATAAATTTTAGAAGGAAACCGATATTTCGGTCCTTTAGAAATTATATTCCTTATCCTAGAATCAGGAATCATTTTCAAATTGCCATTAATTACATGACCAGCAGCAGGATAGCAATACACTGAGTTTTTACAATCATATGAATCAGGAGTATTAGTATCAATATCAAGATCTGAAACAAGTTTATTGAAATTAAAAATGATAGATCTAACAGGTTTGTTATATTTATAGCAAATTATAGGTGTTTCAGTATTTTGAAAATAAGCAGGAATGGAAGAAAGTACCGAGCTCTCACGGAAGATACTGGGAAAATCTATTAAATCCATACCCTTATTAATGAAGGATATTCTGAAGAAATGAAGTTCAATGTAGCCAAATGTCATTCAATGAGGGTGTCACGGCACCCTCCAGAAAGCAGATTAAATTCGACTACTCACTACATCGAATCCGGGTCGTTTCGCCCGTGGGTCGTTTCGCCCTGAGTCGTTTCGCCCTGATTTCGGGGCTGGGTCGTTTCGTCCGTGAGTCGTTTCACCCGTGGGTCGTTTCGCCGCAATTATGTTTTAAGGGTGTGACAAAGGGAGTGGATTGGTAAACGGACAGACGTTTGAATGAATCAAAGGTTCTTTTACATAATATCTGAGCTGTGCGAAAATACCAGAATTTGTTTATCAGAAAAATTTGGATTTTTTTTTGTGGCAAATCGATGTATGCAAGTCTACGTTATGAAGTATCCCTACCCATAAAGTAGAAGTAAAACAAAGATCAGGAATCGATACAATTAACTTACTCCACCCAATGACTTATACATAAAACACTTATATAATAAGTAAAGTAGAAGTAAAACAAAGATCAGGAATCGATACAATTCACTTACTCCACCCATGAAAGACACCAAAGGGAAAGAAACACAAACATTAAGCGACAAGACCATAATCGAAACCTAAACAAAGGAAGGCCATAAAGACAGTTACTTTCCCACAAAATGGCCATATGGCCATCCAAAATTAAAAGACACAAGTGATACACACAGTAAGTAACAAACAACACCATAAATAAACCGCCACAGAAGAACCGCCTTGGAACGGTCAGTGGAAAGATTTCCACTGGGGGGCAAAAATCGATTTTACGTGGCCACAATCCTCGTCCTTACTTCCGTCGCGATTTAGACAAATAATTTGTTCAGTCCGCATGAAGGCCTCCTAACTCATCAGTGCAACATCTCCGTGAACACAAAAAATCAAAGAACCACAGAGGTGAGACAACGGTGAGGACTCGACAGCAAGAAACCACTGAAATGCTGGAGCAAAAGAAAACCAACAGTTAGACTCCGATGGGCCCGACCAGAACCACAGCACCAGGCACCAACCAACATTACCTTGAATTAGATCGCTCTAATTCTCAATAAGCCTTTACGTTGGAGCCGTCATAGAATCTGAGGCCTGACCCCACTTTATACAGCAATTAGTGGGTCCTCATATATATATTTTTTTTTTGGTATTTCATTCTTAAACATAGACAATAAAAATGAGAACAAAATATCACATTTTGCATATACACAGTAATTTTCATAGCCATAAGTCCCATTATATCAATGTCAAATAAGCATATTTGCTTTATAATTGTCATCATTAGATGCAAGCTTGTTACAAAGTTCATTAACGAAGCTCTAATAGCTTTTGAGAAATTAACTTGAATGGTAGGATGGTCGCTAGGTTTGACGTAATATTTTACAAAGTTAGTGAACCGTGAAAAGTGAGTCAAGGTCAAATACGGATGCTTGAATTATCGCTGCCATCCCAAGATGCAAGTTTGTACCAACTATCATTAATGAAACTCTTGCAGTTCTTGAGAAATGAACATAAATAGTAGGGTGAACGTTAGGTGTGACGCAATAGTTTTCAAAGTCAGTGAACCATGAAAAGTAGATTAAGGTCAAATATAGCACCAAACGAGGATAAACAATATTTTCCGGGACTACCCATATCCCCATCAACCCCTTTATATACCAAAACATATCTAACCTTAATCCATAGGGCTTGAAAAAAATAAGGGCGAAACGACCCACCAAATCAGGGCGAAACGACCCACGGGCGAAACGACCCAGTGCGAAACGACCCACGGGCGAAACGACTCACGAGCGAAACGACTCACGGACCTAGATTGGTTCCCCTTCGTTATTACCTCCACTTCGGTACGCGCATAACGATAGGTAGCGAGTAAAGATTGATTTGAGGTACAGAATCCTACTCTTACCACTGCGCATGCCTACAAGAGCGCGTCTGTTAATTTAAAATACTGCAGAAGTGGGCCAGCTGGCTGTGTATTACTCATTGTATATTGTTTCTGCGAGTGTTAAAAAGATACATATTTCAAGATAATGATAAGAATGTCACTAGTCTATGTAAAATAGAATATAAATTATTTCAGTATACTAATAAGTATCGATATTTTTGTTTCTTCAGGTATTACTGACTCAGCAGGTTAACCTTGTTGAACTCGGGTATTTCCAATACCGCGTTAGTGCTTATGCTATAAATAGCGTAATGGCTTCTGCTAGCTACCAATCGTTATGTTGTAGCCACCTGGCGGAGACATTTACGACAAGGGAACCAATCTATCACGGACCCGCGGGCGAAACGACTCACGGGCGAAACGACCAGTGACCCACTACATCACCATGCATTAGAACATGTCAAATCCGCAAAATATCTTGGCATCACCACCGCTGATAATCTCGATTGGGGTCATCATATTCTGACATTACATCTAAGGCAACTGGGACATTAGGGTTTCTTAGACGCAATTTGGCTTTTGCTCCTAGGCAGACAAAGGATGTTGCATACACAAATTTGGTTCGACCTCAATTCGAGTATGCATCACCTGTTTGGCACCCCCATGTCAAAACTCAGGTTCAACAGGTTGAAAAGGTTCAGAAGACGACTGCCCGATGGATCTGCAGACGATGGCGGAACAGAAGCAGTGTTGGTGAAATGCTCGATGAGCTGGAGTGGCCATCCTTGGAGGCCCGTCGTGAGCAGTCCTCTTTAACCTTCTTTCATATGATACACTCTGACACAGTGTCTCTTAATAATTTTAGCCAATAAAATTATTTGTATTTGTAATAAAGATAAATACTTGACCCCTGTGACTACTTCAACTCAAACAAGGGCATCAAAATTAAACAACAGTCAATAGCGTAGGTACCATGCCTATAGTGATGCCCTGAAGAATTCTTTTTTTTTTCTCTAGAACTATTCCTCAGTGGAATAGCATTCCCTCCTCTGTGGTAAATACCAAAACGGCAGAGGAGTTCAAAGCCCGCGTGATGTAGATTGAGACCCAGAGGTATGCGATTTAGTGCACCTCTGAAAAAGATTGTAACTAGTTGTTATTTTTTTTTTTATTATTTTTTTATTCTAAATTTAGCGCATTACACAACTGAGGTAATGGTCAAGAATGACCGACTTGAATACTAAAATTGAAAATTTTGAACCCCCCAAAATAGCCCCAGCCTATGTAGCAAACAAAGTTCAGAGTACTGTTACGAGATGGAATAGGAAACCTCTCTGGTGCTTATGCACATCTAAATTATTTTAGTAGATATATGGTAGGGCGGTGCGAGTGAAATATTTTAGGTGAAATATGGTACGCAAACTGTGCGGCTCCATGAACAAGTCATGCACATATCATACGATGTATGCATGAGTGGTTTATATAGAGCTGTTTTTACAATACAGGGGGCCGTTAAAGGCCGAGTCCTATAGAATTTGCCTAAAAATCGCCAACCGCCAAATTGTGCCATATATGATTTTTATTCCCGTCACGTGTTGTGTGGGTGTTCGTTTTGACAGGAGTCATGTCATTGATTATAGGGTCGTTTCATCAATTTTTCCTATGGGAAATATACTATTTGAACGCAAATCCATTATCTACTCGATTTTTGCTATCTGGCTTTGTTTGTGGCCGGTATCTCCACCTCGCCACGAATTGAGCAAGGTAATAAGAGTAGGCATGATTTTCCGGTAGTATTCATAGATATATAAACCCTGAAAAAAGCGGACACTTTAGCAGCAGGTCAAGTTGTAAGAGTGAACACAACATTGTGACGGGGAAATAGAAAGTATATTGAAAGGTATGTTAAATCTATGTTTAGTATTATTTTTGTATGAACATGCTTGTAGGTTTTGGAGGGGTTTACTTCTAGTATACCCCAACTTTCTGAAGCCTATTCTGAATTCACTGTTGAGGCCTGTAGTGATTAGGCTACTAGCTTTGCCAGCTAGACGTCGCAGGATCGATCCCAGGCTTCTCCAGTAGTAGAATGAGTCTTTCTAAGTGAGGTCCTGTCTCATGCTGACCCTAGATGTTGGTGAGACGTAAAGTTTGGACACCCGCTCATTGTAGATTCATTTAGGCTTTTAGACCCCTTTTGTAGAATGTAATTAATAAACGCCGGGTCACTTGTTTGATCCATGACTTGTGACTAGCTGTGGTTAGAAAACCGTGGTTCCGTCCCAATATGATATTAGGTGTAGAGGGGACGTAAACTTAAGACGGGTTTAACCACATCTTCATCATCAGGGCAAACTCTTACAAGAGCCTGTTGGGTTATCCGTGATGATGAACCGTAATGAATTTTATTTTACAAGCATGTTCACGTTGATTAGAAATAATTTTGTTCAAGAAGAATTACGAGTTCATTTTGTAATGATGCCGTTTTTGTCTGATAACTCAGTTTGTGCATGTATGTACATATAAAGAACGTGATGATGCTAAGTGGGAGTATTTGGTCGCCACACGTCATAACGGCCTGAGCTGCGGGGATGACGTCAGCTGCGTCATCGGCGTCGCGAGGACGGTTGTGACGGGGTGCCTACCAAATAGAGAGAATTTACGGCAAACAGTGTTGGTCCATATGAGACACTAACAAATGTTGTGGATTATAGATGAAAATCTTCTGTTGTAGTTTCTATCTGTTATTAATGTATTGAATTTGTGAATAGCTATATTTGTGAGCCGTGTCGCGGAGAAGGATATGAAATAGAGATTGTTATGTTTCCTGTAATTGGCGGCTGACCAGGTAGCGCAAAGGCGTGGTCTGTTCAATTGCCTCTTACTTGTGATAATGTAGTGAGCACAAATTTGATGAGTATTATGCTCAGTAGTAGTGAGCATTAATTGATTTCTGTAGTGCTCAGTAAGGAAACATGAACTTTGAGTATTATTGTGTCAAGCGCTGGGTGCTGATAATTTGATGCACAGTCAAGTTGAGTTCTGCTGTACGGTTATTTGTCGCATGCACTAATCAGCCTGTATGTCTGGTCGGCGCATGCGCAATAACGGTGTATGCATGAACATATTCTTACTTCTCCGGGAGGGGGATCATGATATAGCATGTATGTTTTGTGACTCGTTTCTAGTCCCGTTATCGTAATTTGCAGGCATAACAATGTGTGACCTGCTGCTCCCTGCTTCATAGCAGCAGGTACTGGTACGACGCTAGGCGTTAGGGTCCAGCAAGGGCGGACAGACCGCCGTAATCAGCGCCTACCAGGATAGAAGCAGAATCTTCTAAATCATTGTTCGTTGTAAACAAATGTGAGACCATGGAAGAGGTCAACTTACCTGCAGGTTATTTGGACGATCACTAAACGTCTGATCAGCAAACGTGATCGCTAAACCTAGGATTATCAACTATGTTGATAGACTAGTTCTGCTAGTTCGCGAGAGGAATTTCACGCGAGTGGGGGATTCACCCTAAGTTATAAACTGGCCAGTCGCGTATTGTGTTGTTTCTTTTTTTTGTTTTTGTTGTTGTTTTTGTTGTTTGCTTCTGTAGGTATTCACGTCACCCGTTCCGAGCACAGAACAGTGTTTTGCCTTCGGAGCGGACGTCGTGAGTTGGCTACAGAAGCAACAAATTGTGATGTTTTGTGTTAGTGAGTGTTGTATGTAGATACTGTAAATAATTCATGTCATTCATTTAACATCTTTCTTGTGCCTTACCCCACAGCTGCCCGTACACCTGTCAGAGATCACGCTCGGTTGTCTTGTCAGCATGGGGGTTTGCGGGACGCCGTAAACCCACATGTAACAAGTACCACCCCCACCCCCGCGCCTGGGAGGATATCTTTTCAGTTTTCTTTAAAATAAATGAACTCTCTCAAGATTGATCCAACTTCCTCTAATACTTCATAATTGATCTGTTTTTTTTTTTTTGTTGTTTCTTTGTTTTTTTTTTTTTTTTTTTTTTTTTGCTACACATGTTGGTTGGTTGTCTTTGTGGCATTATAAAGCTTGCTTTCATCCCCACGCGCTGTCAATCTCTTCAGTACTTTTCTCAGGTGCTGTAACTCATTACACTTTGCGCAAGCGTAGGATCCTAAAATTATTAGCCGAAACGTTTAGTGCACCTTATAAACTGTAAAAGTGCACTGACTTATTCTTCCCTTCCATCACTGCTTGCTATTTCATTGTTACCAGATGGTGTCCTCAGTCTGTATTAAGCTCCAAGTCCCCAACTTCTCTTAAATCTCTAGCACAAAGGAAACTGCATGACTTACATGACTCATCAGGAATAAATTTACTTTTCACTCCGAGCCCTTTTTCGAAATTGCCAAACATACAGATATCAACTGATGGAATTGAAAACTACTCAAACAGCTAAATCCTCACAAGGCAGCAGGACCTGACCAACTCAAGTCAGTCGTGCTTCAGGCCCTCCATACAGAGTTAGCCCAAATCCTTCAGGTAATATTCCAACGGTCCATTGACCAAGCGAAATTACCTAATATATGGAAAGACGCCAGCGTGTTCCCCATATTTAAAAAGGGAGACAAGACTGAGCCCTCTTACTATCGCCCCATCTCACTTACATGTGTCCTCTGAAAGGTACTGGAACACATTATAGCCTCCAGTCTCTCTAAGCATTTCTCACACCAGAATATATGACCTGCAGCATGGTTTCCGAGAAAAGAGATCTTGCGAGACTCAGCGGATCATGCTAGTCGACGAACTATACAAAAATATGCAAATGAGGTTGCAAAGAGATCTGATTCTACTAGATTTTAGTAAGGCTTTCGACAAGGTTTCACATGAAAAACTTCTCCAAAATTGCACTACTACGGTATTAGGGGGGCAACTCTAAATTGGAAAAAAGGAGAAGTGGCGGCAATGGCCAGGAATCGATACAATTAACCCACAGCTCCCATCAGAGCCACCAAAGGGAAAGAAACACAAAAATGAAACAACATACCCTAATGGAAACATCAATAGCGGAAAGCCAAAAGGACAGTTACTTTCCCACAAAATGGCCAATAGGCTATCCAAAATAAAATAATATGCGCGACACAAACACCCAAAGACAGATCATAACAAAATAAACCGCGACAGAAGAACCGCCTTGGAATGGTCAGCGAAAATGAATTCCACTGTGTGTGGTGTTGGTGGGGTGGGGGGGGGGGGTGTGCTTAAATCGATTTTACGTGGCCACAATCTTCGCCCTTACTTCCGTCACGATTAAGACAAATAATTAGTTCAGTCCGCATGAAGGCCTCCTAGCTCATCAGTGCAACACAAGAACAAAGATTTTTTTGATAACAAAAAACAATAAGTAGTTATTAATGATATCACATCCGACAGCATTCCTGTATCTTCTAGTGTCCCGCAGGGCTCTGTTCTCGAACCAATCCTCTTTCTGGCATACATTAACGACCTCCATGAGCAGGTCCGCTCCAGAATTAGGCCTTTTGCCGATGATACGGCCATGTGCCTGGCAATTACTTCTCTGTCCGAGTCCAACATCCTTCAAGATGATCTTCTGACCCTTGAGCAATGGGAAAAATCTTGGGATATGAGCTTCAATCCCTCAAAATGTCAGGTCCTACACATTACCCGGTTAAAACAACCTATCCCATCCAAGTATTTCCTGCATGGCATTGAGTTGGAAAGTGTTTCTGCTGCCAAGTACCTCGGGGTCACCATTGCGGATGACCACAGCTTGGGTACCCACATAGATAACATCGCAAAGAAAGGCAACCAAACACTGGGGTTTCTAAAACGGAACATTAGAGTGCATAACCAGACACTAAAATCAACAGCTTACAAGACACCCCTTAGACCACAGTTGGAATATGCCTCCACTGTTTGGTCCCCACACACAGCCAACGGAATTTACAAATTAGAATCTGTGCAGCGCAGAGCTGCCAGATGGGTCTCTCGTGACTACAGTTATACACCTGGTGTTACCGATATGCTCAACAACCTTCAGTGGCATCCATTAGATCAGAGACGCATAGACAGCCGACGCATTATGCTGTAGAAGGTCACATATGACCTTGTTGCCATTCCTGCAACTGAATACCTCATTCCACATATCAGGAGGGACTCTAGACAAAACCACCCTTTGGCATACAGACTCATCACTACCACTACAAACTACTACAAATTTTCATTCTTTCCCAGAACCATTTTTCATTGGAATGCTCTACCCCGCCAAATAGTTATGCTCGCCACCCTGGCACAGTTTAGCGATGCTGTGTGCCGGGTGGTGCATGTGTCCCCCTAGTCACTGGCCTCTGTTTTTACTTTTAACTAGACTAACACTCTCCTCGCACAGTACAAACTCATTTCACCTGCTATACTTATCTTTTATTTCAATTAACCCCCTTCAGTACTTGGTATACTGGAACCCTTCTCTTCTGAAAGTCCTCCTCGGAAGTTAAGAAGTATTGGCAGATATAGCGATAGATAAATCCAGCATGCCATAGCAGACTGCTTCCCTGTTCAGAATCTCCTCTGTCGTCTCCTGTAGTGTCTTCTTCTCTCTCTCTCTCTTCTCTCTCTCTCTCTCTCTCTCTCTCTCTCTCTCTCTCTGCCAATACTTCTTCTTCATACTGGTCACAATCGTATAAGTAATGTTCTACTGTCTCTGGTACATAACATGTGGAGCAAAGCTCTGACACATTTGAATCAAATTTGGTTCTGTGGTTATTTAGAATTGTGGCTACACACACAAGTTTTCTTTTACCCACCCAATTAATTAACCTTAACTCCATTTCAAGTCAATGGTGGGACAAAGATATTGCCTCGACATTGATAAGAATTCACGTGCCTTCATGTTACTATTCCTTGTATGTTCAAGAGTGATGTATATATGTTGTATATTTGCCGGTGGACACCTTCTTTATTTTGGTTTTCCGAATAAAACTCTTGCACCTTGTATCTTAACTGCATCTTGAAACCGTGTTATATCCAAAACCGTGTTATAATTAATCGTGTTGTAACGAGTTTGTGGTGTATAGAGCTGATTATGCCTAGGATTATGTCTTCTTTGGCAACCACTTTGTAGCACTGCTGTTGGGATAAAGCAGAGACCTTATTTATTGAACTGATGCATATCCTGATAAATATGTTTAGATTATATTGAGGAGGTTGACCATTATTGTTTATCTTCTGTATAATGTATGCATATTTGGGACCTATTCTGAAACAATGTTATATCCAAAAACTAATGGTGTAACGAGCAGTGTTATAATGAGGTTGTAAGGTATTGATTTTTGTGTTTGTTTGTTCTAATCATGTTCAGTCATAGTATCTTCTCCTTTGATCATATGTCCTTTAGGGGCCCTTAATTGGTAATAAATCCATTGTCATTGTCACTATAGGTGGGTCAGTATAAAACGCAGCACTTTAGTGCAGCTATATTAAAAATATAGGAAAATGCAGCCAATAATGAAATCATAGGTAGTGCAGCTATTATAGAAAACGGTATAAAATGCAGCCGCATATGCAGCCAATATATAATATATAGTGTAGTATTCACTTTTCGCTTTTCAGTTAAAAAATTATCTTATTTTTTCAAACATCTGCTCAAAACATAGATTGTGAGAACCGCCTCGGCGAGGCTGTTCTAACCAGTACCCACAATCTATGTTTTTGAGCAGAAATATGAAGACAAACGTATACCCCTGAAAACAATATTTAGCTATATAAATGTTGGGTTAAAGGGGATCAAAATTAAATAGGTGTGTTCTTGTTATTTCTTGATGAACCTGGGACTCTCCATCTTTGTGTTGTAAGAATAAAAATCGCGTATTAAACTGATGTTAAAATGTTTCATTGTCTCATTGTGTGCATCACGTGATCAAGTTCTCAAACTGAACCCCCCACCCCCCCCACCACCACACACTAAGCCCCACTTTATATAGAGAAAACTGGGGTTTAGTGGAGGGATACATTATTTTTCTTATATCTGCTTTTAGACATAGGTTGTGAGTCCTCAATAGAACCGCCTCATTGAGGTGGTTCTAACGAGCAGCACAACCTATGTTTGCAGTATAAAGAAGAAAAAAAGCACAATGTCGCAAGGGTGTGTTATCGTAATGGTATGTTCGTTTGTTTATGTTTGTTTAATTTAAGGTATAACGTTCCCATCAACACTGTATAGGTCATTTTGGAGATGGTGCTTCCATTTCTGTGGGACTTTTGCCCGACATTGAGATGAAATGTCATCCCAAGCCCTGCCGCCCAATGAAACCAATAGGCCGGGTTTATCAGCACCACTTTGCATGGGCAGGCTTAGATCCTCCAAGTAGTTTACCAGTACTCCGGTTTTAGCTCTGCGTGGATCATGCAGCCGATCTATTTCTTCAAGCCCCGATGGGCGGGGGTCAAGGGCAATGGTATGTAACGTCAAACAAGAATGCTCTCAAACCGGACGTTTTGTTTGTTTCATTTGAGGTTTAACGTCCCCTGTAAAGGTAATTTTGGAGACGTTGCTTCCAATTTTGTGGGACTTTTACCCGATATTGGGATGAAATGACATCTAAAGCCCTGTCGCCCAATGAAACCAATAGGGTTTATTAGCATGGACGGTCCCGCCTCGCATCGGGGTTCCTGGACAGGCTTAGATCCTCTAAGCGGTTTACCAGTACTAGTGTGTGGGCTGGATTCAGCTCTGCGTGGAAGCATGATGCAGCCCATATATTTCTTCAAGCCCCTATGGGCGGGGGCCGCTCAAACCGGACGTATCTAAGACATAGAAAAGAACAAAATAAAGAGAGCATATAAACTTCATTTTTAGCTTGTAAATACAAAATGCATAATATGAGAAAACACCTAACAGTTACATTTGAGCAATCACACAAGATTATATCCTCTAAGCGGTTTGCCAGTACTCGTTTGCGGATGGTTTCAGCTCTGCGTGGCCCATCCATTTCTTCAAGCCCCGATTTTATTAACCCATTTGTACCGGAAACCCCAAAATGTGTATTTTGCAAACAGTGTAGGCCCAGCTCAGAAGCCACAGAACGTGGCCTCTGATCAGGCCTACACTGTTTGCAAAAAAGTTCAGCCATTTTTCAAATAAATTTTGAAGAATTTCGAAATGTACTCTTGCTATATATAAGAAGGAAGAATCCATTTGGTACCAAAAGGATTAAAGTTGTAAATGCAATATATACAAATATACATGTATAATTTGAGTTAATTTGTAACTCTCGATGCTGTTGTTGTTTCCAGTTTCCCCGTGTCACGGGTCGTCAGCTGGTGGGGTCCCAGGGAACGAATCCATTCTGGCACTACACCGTAGCCGTTCGGTGGTATCCCCATTGCACGTTGCCGGTGAATGGGGAGACCATCGCTCGGCTCCAGCCCCGTCCGTCCGTGTCTATCGTCAGTCCGCTGCAGTCGGTCCATTTTGTCTTCTACTCGACGTTATAATCTTTTGCTTGTCAATATGCCGAACCGTGTCAGAGCAGGAAAGGGTCAATTTTGATATTGGTATTTTTTTTTTTTTTATTATTTGATTTTTGTATATTTATGTAACGTATGTATATTTTTACATTGTTTGGTCTGTTTCCCCAGCTTGTTGAGTGGTCTATTTTTTAAGTATATATATGCGGGCGGATGTGCTTACCCCGCCACGGACCTGTTTTGTTTGTTTTTCTTGTGCCTTAAAGGTGGCGTTGTCCGTTTTTGGGCAAGCCCACCCGCTCACAGTTGCTGGGGGTGACAGTTTTTGTACCTGCAAGATTGTGCTAGTGGTTTATATTTTGTGTTTTTTTTTGTTTATCTGTACATACAATATGTAACATAATAACATGAAGTGCCGGCCTACGCGGTCTCGGGCTTGAATTCGTATTTATTTTGTTAGTGAGTGACTTCTATCGCGGAGGATGTGCAAAGTAGGTCAATCTCTTTTTATGCATTTGCCGTTTTAAGTTAAGAAAAAGTGATGCCTTCCTCGAGGTAGGATGCCGCACTCTGCGGGACCATAAGTGGGTCAGTCGCCATGTTTGCATATCATTTACGCATCCTATGTGAAGGGAGGCACCATAGGAGGAAAGTGTATTCCTGCCTAGCCATTTGGAGGCCCGAGACAACGTTTGCCGATCTCGTTTGTGTTGTTGTCAGTTATAAATTTATACTGGATTCTTCGCCATTTATTACAAAACATCTTGGTTATGAGCAGTATACTGTTCACACATATCCCTAAAGGTGTGAAAAACAGAAGTTTACCTGTACTAATCTGTGTGATGTTTTAACAAGATCACTGAATAGAGAGTTTTAATAATTTTGGTAATGTGCAGCTCTGTTTTCTTCAGATTTTTAAGCAGATAATTTAGGAAAAAATTAATATGATATAAAGCAGCATTAAGTCCATACTGTAATCATTAATGTGATTGTTATTGCCTATAATTAATAATGAAAATTAGAAATGCAAGATAACATGAGAATCAGGAACTCAAGGTTAAATACAAGAGAGGAGAATCACTAAATACCTTCTAGCAAGAAGCAAAAAATGCACAATACACATAGACTAAGAATTTAAATCAATCTTGCCAACAAAATTTTATTCACCAATTCCATTATTAGGACCACCCCGCTAATAAGACCACATTTTAGAAGTCTGGAAAGTGGTCTTAATAGCGGAATTTCACTGTATTTCAGATGAAAATTTCTGATATTTTTTTCATATATCTGCTGAAAACATAGATTGTGGGAACTCGTTAGAACCGCCTCAGTTTTAATGCTATTAAAAGTTTGAATGAATTAACAAAATGAATGAATGAATGAATATTTCGTTAAAATAAAAGAACAGACAGACAGACTGAACCTTTGAGTTAACAAAATGAATGAATGAATATTTCGTTAAAGAAAACGCATATGAGGTCTTCAAGGGTGATGAATACTCCTGCGGATTGGTGCATTTTTACACATCTCCAAAATGGCCATTTTTCCAATTAAAAGAAAATTAAACAAAGTTATTAGAACCATCAAAGACAAACTTCTAACGGGCCCCTTCTAACAATTAATCTTTACTTGCTAACATCAAAGTTTTTGTTAATTAAGCAATTATTGTGAGTCGATCCTGTGTCCACATTTATCATTCTTCCCCTCTTTTGTCAGTCAAACAAAACATTTCACCATCATACACATGAATACATACCTATTCAACTATATTGAAAATTTCCCCCCCCCCCCAAAAAAAAAAAAAAAAAAAAAAAAAATCTGATATTTATTTATATTTCTGCAGTAACATAGATTGTGGGTACCTTGTTAGTACAGCCTTAAAGTACCCACAATTTATGTTTTTTAGCAGAAATAAGATAAATATTGTTTAAACACACAATCTATGTTTTGGAGCATTTCAAACTTTAATTTGTTGTTGCTGTTGTTGATTCGTTGTGCTAATCTATCACTAGCATTGTCCTCTGGGTACTACTGTTTTCAAGGTTGCTGACTCTAGGTACTTTTTCCGCTTAGTATGTGAGACATCGAGCAAGTTCTTTTTTTTTTTTTTTTAAATCCCAAATTTTAATTTCTTTCAAAATTGAATGATTTATTTGTGCAGAAGTCTACCAGTTTCTCGTATAAACCCGTTAAATGCTTTCCTCAGTTCCGCATTTACCACAAAATTCACACTATCCAGGTTGTCCGTGAGAGCTTTTAAATTGATGCTGGCAGCGTTGATATCATTTCTGGCAAGGATTTCCTCTACCTCCCTTTCTAGAGTAATTCTTTGTGTATTGTATCCGTCACAGTGGAATATATAGTGCTGTATGTTCTCTTTTACCTTACATTTGTCACAAAGATCTGATTTTGTCTGATCAATTTTGGATTGTAGACTGTTGAGGTAAGCATGACCTGAGATTATTTGGTTGATAACAGATTCCGTATCTCTGTCATTACATTTTGGTTGACTTTTACCAACTGTGCTTATAATTTCTTGAAGAGATTCTGTTTTGTCTGAATTGTCATAGATTCTTTGCCATTTGTCATTGATTTCTTGCTTCATTACTTTAATAAATTCATTTTTGTCTGCTACACCCTCATAAAAGTTTTCCTTTTTCCCTACCATATCCTTTGCTGCTAATTTAGCTAATTGATCTGCTAGTTCATTCCCTTTCAAGTCTCTATGGCCTGGTATCCAATGTGTTGTAATAGTATTACCTTTGTCTTTCAATAATCTGGTTTGCTTTCTTATATCAAATATGATGTTAACTTTGTTTTTAGGGATGTTGGAGCCAAATGCTGTGGTTATTGCTGCTTGGCAATCTGTGAAAATGCGGATATTCTTGTTGGCACATTCTATATTTCCATTATTCATGTGATGAAGAGCTATTTGAATGCCAATTATTTCTCCAATGTAGTTGTTTCCATTTGAACAGATTGGTTTTGATAAACATTCTGGTTCACTGTCTATTCCATGGTAGAAGATAGCTGCACCTGCTCCCGTTGGACCTGGATTCCCCAGAGCTGAGCCATCTGTAAAAGCGCTGATGCAGTTTTCATCGAGGTTGTGGATTACTTGTTTTATATTTTCTTCCTGAGCGTCTTTATCTAGGTCAAATTCATCCCAGTTGCAGTTAGCTTCCTGTTTTCTGCATAATGCCATTGAGTCTTCAGTGTACTGGAATTCTTTTGCTATATTTTCTGGACCGAATTTACCTTTCATTTCACCAAAAGCTGACATTAACAGGTTAAAAGTAGTTTTCTTTCCTTTCATTTCTTCGTTGTTTAGACATGTATCAAATTCCTCTTTTACTGGTTCATTGTCATGTTTTGAGAATATTCTGACTACTTCCTCTGCCTGTCTTAATTTTAGGTGAAGGTGAACCGGGATGCAATTGGATATAACTTCCAATGACTCTAAACTGGAGTTTCCTAGGCAACCTGTGGCTTTTAGTAATGCAGCCCTCTGTACTTGACTGAATTCTTTAGCAGCTTTATCTGATACGGTAGCTAATGTTGCAGCGCCATAGTCCATAACCGGTAAAACCAGTGCCTTGTACAGTCTGATAAACGTGTCTTGTGAGCACCCTCGGTTGTTGTTGATAAAATGACCAATGCCTTTTAAAGCTTTGAATCCTTTTGCTTTTCTTTCCTGAATATGGTCATTAATGTCTAATCTTTCATCAATTGTTATCCCAAGTAGTTTTTTGCTGGATACTTGTTTAATTGGTTTTCCTCCGACAGTGAGCGTGATGTCTGGCTTTGATGTATTTGGTGGAGGGACCACCACTGCACAGGTTTTCTCAGTGGCTATCTCCATGTTCCATGATGGACACCAGTCATTTATTACTGAGTCACAATCTTTCATCGCCTGTTTTGACACCTCAGTCAGGTCATTTCCATGTGTTATTATAGTGTTGTCATCTGCAAATTCGGAATATTTACTTGACACCTTTTCCATAGCATCTTTGGTATATAAGTTGCATAGCAAGGGAGACAGGACTGCACCCTGTGGAATTCCAACTTTTGATGTAAGCCACTCTGATCTTTCACTGTTCACTCTTAAATAAAATTTTCTGTCTGTTATGTAGTTGTGAAGGTACAAGAGCATTCTACCCCTTATACCAATCTTGATAGCTTTGTATATTAGTCCTGACCTCCAAACCTTCTCAAAACATGACTCAAAGTCCATTGCTACACATATGCTGTACTCTTTCTTTGATTTTGCCTCATACAGTTGATTTGTCACACGAAGCATAGACTGTATGCAGGAGTGTTGTTTACGGTAGGCATCCTGAGTTTTGGCAAATCCGGATGAGACCTCTAACCGCCAAATTAATCTACCTGCTATAGTTCTCTGGAAAATTTTACTAATGACACTCTCTAGCGTGATTGGACGATATGATCTCACACTATTGTAGTTATCTTTGTTTGGTTTTGGCATCATGATTTTGGGGTCAAGTTTAAAACTGTCACAGATCTGACCACTGCTCCAACATTTCTGGAATAATAGTAAAAGTCCATCTGCTACTTTATCACCCCCTTTTTAATTAGTATAGTGAAATTTTTTTTCTTCTGGACTTGGTGCTGATGAAGAATTTGTTTGGTTAATTGCACTTTCCACTTCCTCTATCATCAAGTCCTGGTTTTCAAAATCTTTATTGATAATGGTATTGTCAATGTTGTCTCAAGTGTTTTGAATCGATTGTGTTACAAATTCTTCTACTTCTTTGTACCATTCTGGCCTATTGGTTTTCACATCCAAATTCTCTTTGCCGTATTGAACTTTCATCTGTTCAATGATATCAGTATCTGATATTGCATAAGTCCCATCAGTCCGTAGAATTGGTTGAATTACTGGTTTCCCCTCATCTTTACGACTTTTATTAACTATATTCCAAAACTGCTGAGGCTTTTTGGGATCAAGCAGTTTGATTAACTCTTCCATGTATTTGTTCTTGGATTCCCCCTCTAGTTTTTTTAACTCTGTCATTAAGTTTGTATACTTGGAGTAGTTGGACTCTGTACTTCTTTTATTGAATTCTCTTTTTGCCTTTCTGACCTTTTTTACCAATTCTCCTAGTTCCTGATTCCACCATACTCTACTGTGTATGCAGATTGTTTTCTTGGGAATATTTTCTTCTGCGAGGCCATTTATAGTGGAACAGAAAGAGTCATATAATTTATTGACATCTTGCTCTGCTTCATGTTCGTCTATCCATTGTTGGAACACTTCATCACACAAAGCTGACCATAGTAACCAATCTACTGATTTGAAGTCCCATCTTTCCCATGAGCCTGGTTCTTTTCTCCTCCCAAGTTCAAATGAAATCAGTCTGTGATCAGTATTAAGGAAAACTTCCTCTGTAACCTTCCATTCTGTAATTTTGTTAGACAATGTATGACTTGTTATTGTCAGGTCTATTATCTTATCTTTCCTAGTGGGATTATTGTTGTTGATAACCGAAATTGGTTTGTTGATTAAAAATTCATGTAGAGATTTTCCCAGTAAATTATCTGTTTTGTCATTCCATGAAGGGTGGTGAGCATTGAAATCTCCAGTTATTATGATGGGTAAATTCTCTGTAGAATTTCATTGGCTACTGAGAAGAATTCCTTCATACTGTCCATGTTGCCTGGAGGAATATATACTGAGCCCAGTAAAATTTTAACTTCTTCTGTGAATATGTTACACCATACTGCTTCAAGATTTTGCCGTAATAGATCTTTCCTTTCAATCACTTTTGTCTGCTTATCAATCATTATTCCTACTCCACCACCACCTTTGTTATCCCTTTCACTTGCTATCCAGTGCCAATTCTTTTTTATATTGTTTATAAGAAATGAACTTGGATGCCATATTTCAGATAAGCATATAACCTCGGTCTTCTGTCTCTTACAAATGATCTCTAGCGTGTCAGATGAAGTATTCAAGGATCTTATGTTAGCCTGAGCAAATTTCATTTTGAAAAATATAATGTATGTCACAATATCGGTGTCTTTCTCATTGTATTCATAGATTGTAGAAAATGAAATTAGTTTTCAGAGAGTAGAATATCACAGTTGATTTAACCAACAAATGTCTCTTTCACTAAAAATCAACTTTAACAAAGTATTCAAAATTATAGTGTATGTAACCAGCTATTACAGTCTGTACACCTGTTCACAGATATCTCTGGTTCTTAATGAGTGTCACTTCCACTATGAACCAACCTTGATGCCAGTGTCTATTTCACTGATTGTAAGCTATTTACACTATAAGAATAACTATTATCACAGCTATATATGTATTTTATCACAGTTTATCACAAAATATTACAGAAACAGTGTCTCTTTCACTGTAAACTTTCCATATATATATATGAGAAATTTATGCAAAAACTATTGTAATCTGTTACTATCCCCTCTAAACACAACAATTCATGTGACACTGCAACAGACAAAAAAAAAAAAAAATAATAATAATAATAATAATAATAATAATAATAAAAAAAAATTAAATAATAATAATTGGTTATTCTCTGTATATTAGACTGTCCAGCAACTCTATGTATACTGGACAGAAGGCACTGCTTGCCTTATGCTTTCCTTTGCAGTTGGGGCAGCATGTTTTATTTTGGCATTCACCACTGTGTTCCTGGCCACAATTTCCACAAACTGTGTTTCCCTTACACAACTTTGCTATATGTGAAAACTTTTGGCAGTTAAAGCATCTTATTGGAGTCTTCCTCTTGGAACGATAGCTGTAAATAGTGGTTTCTTTATTTCTGAAACTGAGTTTGGTTTTGAAGATTTGATTCAAAGTTTCTTTCTTTCTTTCTTTCTTTCGATACTGCATCACCCCCTCGCGAGGATTACGTGCAGGATGATTACGTCTTACAGCCCGGCACAAAGTGTAAGAAAAAGAATAAAAACAGAGGATAGGGTTTAAAAACATATACAGAAGAGTTAAAAACAGGATAAAAACAGTTTATGTTGGGCTTACGGGATGAGATGGTCGTGTGGCCGAACTGCCACACTGGACTGTTCCAGTGTAGGCAGTAATACTATTTGGGCTGGTAGTTGGTTCCAATAACCAACTGTTGAGGGGAAAAAGGAAAATTTATAATAGTTGGCCGTGGTGTGAATCTGACGCAATGCGAAGGGGTGGCGAGTATGTCGTGTCAATCTAGTGGGTTGCTCAAAGTATGATGGTACAGGTATTGCAACCAGACCATGTATGATTTTATACATCATAATTACTTTGGCATCCACCCTCCTCTGTTCTAGTGTTTTCAGATTAAGTTGGTTCTGGAGCCTTGTAACACTTTGGTAGGTTGAGTAGGAGCTGAGAATCCATCGAATGGCCCTTCTCTGCACCATCTCAACCTTATAAATGTCTTTATTCGTGTAAGGACTCCAGACACTAGACGCGTACTCGACCTGTGGTCTAACGGTTGTGGCGTAAGCAGCTTCGCGGATACCGCAATGTTTTGTTTTAATGTTTCTTTTCAGGTAGCCCAAACTTTTTGAAGCATTAGCGGTAACTCGATTTATATGATGGCTAAAATTTAAATCCGATGAGATGTCGACACCTAGGTAGCGGGCGTGGTCTACAGCGTTAAGAACTTGTCCGTGCATAGTGTAAACATACTTGTTGGGTGTTCGCGACCTTGATATGTGCAGGACCTGACACTTTGATGGATTAAACTCCATATCCCATGCCTTTTCCCATTGTTGGAGTTTATCAAGGTCTTTTTGGAGGGTAGCTGAGTCTTCTGGGCCTTGGACTGCTAGGTACACTGCGGTGTCATCCGCAAATAGACGGACATTTGACTGTATGGTATCGGGCAGGTCATTAATATACATGTATAATAAGAATAAGATAGGACTGACCCTTGTGGGACCCCAGATGTGACGGGAAGCTCACTAGAAGACTCGCCATTGAGGACTACACACTGAGTTCTCCCAAGTAAAAAGGATTCAATCCATCCAAGTGTCTTGCCCTTGACACCATGCACTTGGAGCTTGTACAAAAGCTTTAGGTGATTGACCTTGTCAAAGGCCTTACTGAAATCAAGTAATATGAGATCTGTCTGTTTACCTGAAGTCATGTTTCTGGCAAGGTCCTCCACTAACTGAATAAGTTGTGTTTCACACGATCTTTTTTCGCGGAAACCATGCTGCAGGTCGTATAGTATGTCATTCTGGTTTAGATGTTTACACAGGTTTGAAGTAACGAAGTGTTCCATCGTTTTACATAATATACAAGTAAGTGATATCGGTCGGTAGTTGGCCGGATCTGTCTTATCATCTTTTTTGAAGAGAGGACAAACTTGGGCCTTCTTCCAGTCAGAAGGAACGGTACCACTGTCCAGTGAAATCTGGAAAATAATGGTAACCACAGGTGCAATGTCCTGACTGAGTTCCTTTAAGACTATAGGTCTGATAGAATCCGGGCCAGCTGCTTTGGACACATTCAGGGTTGAGAGGAGCTTGGCTACTCCTGCGACAGAAATTTCAATATCAGGCATAGTAGGGTACTTACAGTCCATGTCTTCAGATGCACAATCAGGTGGTGATATTACTGAGAAAACAGATTGAAACTGTGAATTCAGCATGTTGGTCTGATCCACATTACCTGTACAGACTGTGTCACCCTTCTTGAGAACCGCTATTCCTTGTGTATCTGCACGAGAGCTCTTCAGGAAACTAAACAGTTTCTTCCGCGAAAAGGGCTGATTACCTGAGTCATCATTCAGTCCGAGAATGTCCTCGAGGTACCTGTCATACGCCTGTACAATTTTCTGTTTAACCCCATGCTTACTGTTGAGGAATGCTCTTCTATCCTTAGGGTCTTTGGATCTCTTGAATTTTTGACTGGGGCATTCCACTACAACCACTTTCAATGGCTTTCCACTGTCGCTGTACCTTAACCGTCTCACTTTTACCTCTTTGTTTACAGTAACTAGAAGATTGTTCTTGATTTCTGCTTCAGAAACAACTATGGGAATGTTTTTTAGTATGCACCGGAATTTTGGCTGTAGCTCATGGATTGAAAGAGAATCTCCACAGTTATCAAAAGCCTCCGATGGCCACTTGTTCTTTAAGACCTCAATTTCCTCTAGACTATTGGCGTGGACTACAATACCTCCTCTGCCTAGTTGGTATGTAAATTTAATATTTAAATTTTTGTGTTTTTTTTTTTTATTTCTTGTTTGATTCTGCTGCTATTGCTGAAAGCTTTTGGGTTTAAAATCCCATCTATTATGATGACATTCTCGTTAGAACATAAAGTGGATTCCTTTTGTTTATCTTTTTCCAAGTGCTCTGGTGAAGTATTCTTGATCTGAGTCGCTAAAGTTTCAGCACAACTAGTATGGAGTGATTTAGTCTGACCTTTAGCAGAGGTGACAGGTCCAGTATTTTGACAAGTGATAGCTGACACTATGCTGGCATCAGCCTCCTTTGATTCTGCTTTTGTTTCCTTATTCTCAACTATGTATGACGGTTGGAGTTTTTCAATAACACAGAATTTTTAAAAAATCACAGGACTTGGTAAATTATAGGGCAATATGTATTCTCCTGCTCTTGGATTCGGCCTGTATTTACACTATAGATATATTATATATTAGCTGCATATGCAGCTGCATTTTATACCATTTTCTATAATAGCTGCATTACCTATGATTTCATTATTGGCTGCATTTTCCTATATTTTTAATATAGCTGTTGTTGTTGTTGTTTCCAGTTTCCCCGTGTCGCGGGTCGTCAGCTGGTGGGGTCCCAGGGAACGAATCCATTCTGGCACTACACCGTAGCCGTTCGGTGGTATCCCCATTCCACGTTGCCGGTGAATGGGGAGACCATCGCTCGGCTCCAGCCCCGTCCGTCCATGTCTATCGTCAGTCCGCTGCAGTCGGTCCATTTTGTCTTCTACTCGACGTTATAATCTTTTGCTTGTCAATATGCCGAACCGTGTCAGAGCAGGAAAGGGTCAATTTTGATATTGGTATTTTTTTTTTTTTTTTATTTGATTTTTGTATATTTATGTAACGTATGTATATTTTTACATTGTTTGGTCTGTTTCCCCAGGTTGTTGAGTGTTTTTTTTTTTGTTTTTTTTTTTAATATAGCTGCACTAAAGTGCTGCGTTTTATACTGACCCCTATAGGTGCGGTTCGGTAATTCTATGCACCAAACCCTACTTACCGTTTTCTAGAATGGAATCGTCCATAACAACAACACGTGACGTTTCATGAACCGGAAGTTGAAGCAGACAGCTGTCAAAATTGTACAAAAAGTATGATTTCTTTTATGTTTAGAGCCAAAATCATGACTGACTGCATTGAAAATGCTAAGAAATAAAACGCCGATATTTCCAGTTCTTTTTATGACAGACAGATGAAGTATTGCCTACATTATTCACATTATTCATATTCTGATCTAGAAAATATAGTGATCAAATGGACTGAACAGCTGAACATTATGATGAAATTTCCCTACTCTCATACGTTTATTCTGAATAATCTTCTGAATAATCTTACAATAATATGCTTGATTACTGTAAGGCTAGTGCCGGTATATTTGTGATCTCTCTCAGCAATTGGAGCATGGTAGTTGAGTGGTATTTGCAATTTCCCCTGATGCTAGAGGCCCTCGGTTCGATTCCCGGCAGCGGTAATAAAATTCAGTGTTCGAACATGCTCCATTGCCATCATTTGCAGGGATGAATGCCAACGCGCACCATCCCTCAGATTGGGATGTTAACTTGTGGCCCCTGCGCAGAGAGAATCCCTGGGAGACTCATCCCCTGTGCGGGTTAAAGAATTTTTTTTTTTACGGCCCTTTCAATATTATTTCACACATATCCAGCCGATTGTTAATCAGAGGTGGGCGAGAACCGGAGTACCCGGAGAAAAACCACCTGACCATCTGTTGCAGAACTTGGCATCTCACATATGACCCGAGCGAGGCTCGAACCACAGCAGTGAGAGACCTAATGATCAAGAGTCAGCGCTCTTAACCGCTAGGCCACGGAGGCCCGTCGCAGGTTAAAGATCCCTACCATAATGTATGTAGGCTTTCACCCAGTAAACATGGATGTATGTAATGTTCACCTGTGAGTAATGGTCAAATGTGATCAATTGCAGTATCTGTAGAAAGAAAAATCTTTTCCATAATCACCCTTTTGCATATAGACAGATCTTCACTGAACAGTTTAATTACAAGTACATTTTTTTCCCGGTGTCAGATAATATTTTGACCCGTGTAATATTTTGACCCGCGGGTCAATATATCACAGTAATATTTTGACCCCCCCTATAATATTTTGACCCGCCCCTAAAACTTCAGCAAAATAAATCAGAAGTGGACTTTTATCGATAAATAGGTATTGACAAGATAAGAAATGGGTATTGCAAGGAGTCTATTGCAGATCTGACAACATGGGTAGGGGGGTCAAAATATTATAGCTATAATAAAATGACCCCCCCCCCCATATACATATCTTTTTTCAACTAAGGAAATGGACTCAAAATAATAGTACTGGACAATAATATCAACAGATTATTTCACATTTGACAAAATTAATGCAGAATAATATTCTCTTTTGAAATGGGTGTTGCTGCCATTTAATTACAAATATACGGAAAATTTCTTAAGATTTCAACATTGGATCGTTATTTTTTTATATTTCCTTCCACAATAAGCTGTTTTAGGCGATTTTTAAAAAAAATATATTTTCGATATTGAGCCGTGGGCCAGCAGCTTTAAAAGTTTATTTTTTTTTAGTGAACTCAAATACCAGTATATCAATAACAGATAATTAGGGTGGGTCATTTTATTATAGCTATAATAATTTGACCCCCCTCAATTTCAGGTCATTAAGTAACAACCCCTCCCAACTACTGAACCTTACTGAATCGTCTATTTCTAGCCATATAAAGCAATTTAAGTTTTAATTTAACAGTGTGAACTCAAATACCAGTACACTAATTACAAATAGTAAGGGTGGGTCATATTATTATAGCTATAATAATTTGACACCCCCCCCCCCCCCCCCCCCATTTTAAAGTCATAAAGTTACAATCCCTCCAACATACTGAACCAGTGAACCTTACTGAATCTAGTGTATTACAATCCATCTAATTCAATGAAAAGTTTAATTAATTGAATGAACTCAAATACCAATATATCAATTACAGATAATAAGGGTGGGTCATAATATTATAGCTATAATAATTTGACCCCCCCCCCCATTTAAGGTCATTAATGTACAACCCCTCCCACATACTGAACCTTACTGAATCTAGTGTATTACAAGCCATCTAATTCAATTAAAATGTTAATCTATTGAGTGAACTCAAATGCCAGTATATCAATAACAGATAATAAGGGTGGGTCATTTTATTATAGCTATAATAATTTGACCCTCCCCCCAATTTCAAGTCATTAAGTAACAACCCCTCCCACATACTGAACCTTACTCAATATAGTCTATTTCTAGCCATATAAAGCAATATAAGTTTTAATTTAACTGTGTGAACTCAAATACTAGTACACTAATTACAAATAGTAAGGGTGGGTCATTTTATTATAGCTATAATAATTTGACCCCCCCCCCCCCCCCCCCAATTTCAAGTCATTAAGTAACAACCCCTCCCACATACTGTACCTTACTGAATATAGTCTATTTCTAGCCATATAAAGCAATTTAAGTTTTTAATTTAACTGTGTGAACTCAAATACCAGTACACTAATTACAAATAGTAAGGGTGGGTCATTTTATTATAGCTATAATAATTTGACCCCCCCCCCCCCCCCCCCGGCAATTTCAAGTCATTAAGTAACAACCCCTCCCACATACTGAACCTTACTGAATATAGTCTATTTCTAGCCATATAAAGCAATTTAAGTTTTAATTTAACTGTGTGAACTCAAATACCAGTACACTAATTACAAATAGTAAGGGTGGGTCATTTTATTATAGCTATAATAATTTGACCCCCCCCCCATTTAAAGTCATTAAGTTACAATCCCTCCAACATACTGAACCAGTGAACCTTACTGAATCTAGTGTATTACAATCCATCTAATTCAATGAAATGTTTAATTAATTGAATGACCTCAAATACCAATATATCAATAACAGATAATAAGGGTGGGTCATTATATTATAGCTATAATAATTTGACCCCCCCCCCCCCCCCCCATTTCAGATCATTAAGTTACAACCCCTCCCACATACTGAACCTTACTGAATCTAGTGTATTACAAGCCATCTAATTCAATTAAAAGTTTAATCTATTGAGTGAACTCAAATGCCAGTATATCAATAACAGATAATAAGGGTGGGTCATTTTATTATAGCTATAATAATTTGACCCTCCCCCCAATTTCAAGTCATTAAGTAACAACCCATCCCACATACTGAACCTTACTGAATATAGTCTATTTCTAGCCATATAAAGCAATATAAGTTTTAATTTAACTGTGTGAACGTAAATACCAGTACACTAATTACAAATAGTAAGGGTGGGTCATTTTATTATAGCTATAATAATTTGACCCCCCCCCCCCCCCGGCAATTTCAAGTCATTAAGTAACAACCCCTCCCACATACTGAACCTTACTGAATATAGTCTATTTCTAGCCATATAAAGCAATTTAAGTTTTAATTTAACTGTGTGAACTCAAATACCAGTACACTAATTACAAATAGTAAGGGTGGGTCATTTTATTATAGCTATAATAATTTGACCCCCCCCCCCCCCCCCCCCCCCCCCCTTATTTCAAGTCATTAAGTTACAACCCCTCCCACATACTGAACCTTACTGAATCTAGTGTATTACAAGCCATCTAATTCAATGAAAAGTTTAATTAATTGAATGAACTAAATACCATATCAATAACAGATAAAAAGGGTGGGTCATTTTATTATAGCTATAATAATTTGACCCCCCCCCATGTGCATAGGCTGGTTCTCTCAATACCATTTTAGACATGTGTTTTTTTTTTCTGTTATTTTTTATCTTTTTTTGCTGCTTTTTAGCCAGTTCCCTTTAAACATGATTGCCCTTTCTTATATATTATAGTCATTATTCTAGCTGTAGATTTTCAGATCTAGAACTATCCCACCCCACCCCTCAGACAATGCCCAAGTGTAAAAATCAGCAGGAAAAACCACCACAATTGTCATAGTTTTACTGCTTAACAGTTACCTCACCATATTTGGTCATTTAAATGTAACTTTTGTGAAGTTAGGGAGGGGGGTCAAAATATTATAGGGGGGGTCAAAATATTATAATAATATATTGACCCGCGGGTCATAATATTATGACCCGCGGGTCACTTTTTAGGCGGGTCAAAATATTATATGACACCGGGACTATTATCCACTAGAATGCACTATGGGCCCATTAAGTTATTATTCACACACTGGCACAGGTCAGCAATGCTGTTAGCCTGGTGCTAATTCATGTTTCTCCTTAAATTCCAATCCTGGTTTTATCTTTTAACCATATTATTTATTCTTTTCACACTGTACAAATGCATTTTACCAACTCATCATGTCAACAAGTCCGTGAAATTAAGACTCCCCTAAATCCCACTTTATATAGAAAAAAACGGGGTTTACGGGGGGTGTACATTATTTTTCTTATTTCTACTTCAAGACATAGGTTGTGGGTACTCGTTAGAACCACCTCAATCAGTCAATGAGTCGGTTCTAACAAGCACCCACAAACTATGTTTGCAGTATAAATAAGAAAAATATCACAGATTTTAATCAGAAAAGTAACAATTCTGGACATGTGAAAAATGCACTATGTCACACGGGTGTGTTATCGTAATGATTATGTTCTTGCTGGGTGCTATTGATCCCCATTACAATAACACACCCATGCAACATAGTGCATTCTTTCATATCTCCAAAATGGCTACTTTTCCAACTGAAAATTTATTATATTTTTCTTATTTATACTCCAAACATAGGTTGTGCCTGCTTGTTAGAACCGCCTCCTTGAGTACCCACAATGTTTTGGAACAGAGATAAGCAAAATAATGTATACCCATGTAAACCCCAGTTTTCTCTATATAAAGTGGGGTTTAGGGGGGTGTTAATTTCACGGACTTATTAACGTGATGCCCTAACAGGCCGCCGCACCATATGGCACCACACAACACTAAATTATAGTGTTGTCAGTATTGATCTTTTTGTACAGAGGCATGCATATTTTGCCATTACCTTGATCAGTTAGGTTGGTGGCTTTAGCAAAATAAAGAAAAATCTCTGGGATGAGCCTCAAAAGTATTTACAATATATTTATAAGTATACATCTGTGACTCAGTCCATACTGTATGTGTATAGTCTAACTCTTCTGCAGTCTTTGCATATATCGCAGCTTGAAGAGGGAAGTCTATTTCACTGGAGACTAGTTCTGGAAAAGAAAGAAAAATATAGTCATTACAAAAACATGCCTATTCAAATATATTGGTAAAATTTTACCACCTAAAAATGAAAATTTTCAGATAAAAATCCTGATATTTTTCATATTTCTGCTCAAAACATAGATTGTGGGTACTCTTTAGAACAGCCTCGGCCCACAATCTATGTTTAAGCAGAAATAAGAAAAATACTGTATACCCTTATAAACCCCAGTTTTACAATTTAAAAGTAGGGTTTAAGAGGGTCAAAATTATACAGGCGTGTTTTCGTGACATTTGTCCTGGTACTGGTGCCACGTTTCTCTGAAATCACAGAAATTTTCTCCCCATGAAATCATGTTAATTTAAGCGCATATATATTGAATATAAGTTTATATTAATATGGTTTATTGAATAATGTGATGGGTATTTGCTTATTTTGGAGCATACGAGTACCAGAAAGCAAGGAATATTGTACATCCATGTCTAATCACCAAAATCACCTTTGAAATCTCCTAAATCACTGTAAATGTTATAAGTTATGGGCCTATAATTATATGGAATATCTATCTGTCAAAACAGCATACACAATCAACTGAGTATTGTGTGCCGGGATGAAATTAGCCATTTTCAATGCATAATGATGGGTTTAAGCCATCGCATGAACATGTCCGTGAAAAGAACACCCCACTAAACCCCACTTTATATAGAGCACACTGGGGTTTATGGGGGTATACATTACATTATTTTTCTTATTTCTGCTCGAAGACATAGGTTGTGGGTACTCTTTAGAACCGCCTCAATGAGGTGGTTCTAACGAGCACCCACAACTTATGTTTGCAGTATCACACTGGTAAAGGCAAGCGCGCAGGGTAAGGAACAAACACACCGGATAAGGAAATTTTTCCGATCAGGATAAAAAAGAAAATGGCGGAATGGGTATCACATGTGCAGGTTTGTTGTTGTTCTAGATCTCGTGTTATGGTTACTAATCAATATGACTGCTCTAATTAGCTTCACGGAAGACACATATTATTCACAAATTTATATTCGGTGGTCCGAATTCGACAGTTACATCCAGTCAAACGGAGAACCGGACACAGTGGAGCTACTCCACCGCGAAATCTCATTATTTTACATGAAACGCTCTTCTGGGAAGATGGCATGCACTTTTTTGTTGGTTGTAGACATACACATGATAAATTGGACTGTTGCAAATACGATTTAAGGAAAATTTGAAAGTAGAAGGCACGCAGTGAGAAATCCTAGTTCAATTTTCAATACAACGCCCACGGGCAAGGAAATGAGTACAACGCATATGATAAGACACAAAATTTTCCGGGAAAAATGGTTGTTGCCGTATGGTCGTAGCACTAGTAAATTTCCATCTCAGATTAGGTTTTCCGATATTAATAATAAGTCCTACATAGTTAAAAGCACCAATTGTGATCTTTAGGAAACGTTCAAAGTTTTTGTGCATTGTCTTGGCATGTGCATTGCTCTGGTTCTAGCAATGCACCCCCGCACCCACCCACACACACATACACATACACTATGAATCTAGTACGATTTGGCCCGGACGATTTGACCTAGAAGAATTCGGCCAAGGGAGAATGTAGTCCGTAAAAAAATATTGGGTAGGACAACTTTGCAAGCCTAATATAATGTCCTGTTAAAATTTTCATTTAAATGTTTTGGGTTTGTTTTCAGTAGTGCCTCTTGGTTTGTTTGTTTGTTTGTTTGTTTTAGAGTTTAACGGCACTGTAAACACTATTTTAGGTCATTTTTGAGCCGGTCAGTTTACCTATCCACACTTTTCCTGGGCAGGCTTATACGTAAGCGGTTAACCAGTACACTGTACATTCTTTCGCCAGAAACTGACAACTGCCCTTCTTGAATCAGCGGAAGGGAGAAAATGGTCATAGAAAAGGTTTCATGATCAATATCCACGAAAGAATGTTGCCGAACCCGTGCCCTCCTGATCACCAGCAAACGTGAATCCGACTGAGCTACCGAGGCCGGCATAATCATTCAGTTACCAATACATGTGCATACTTTAATATTTGCCTTGCCCATCGGGGCTAAAGAAATAGATGGGCTGCATGATGCTTCCACCCAGAGCTGAAACCGACCCGCACACGAGTACTGATAAACCGCTTAGAGGATCTAAGCCTGCCCAGGCAAAGCGGTGCGAGTCGACCCGCCCATGCTTATAAACCCTATTGGTTTCATTGGGCAGCAGGGCTTGCGATGTCGTTTCATCTCAATGTCGGGTAAAATTCCCACAAAATTGGAAGCAACGTCTCCAAAATGACCTTTATAGTGTTGACGGGGACGTTAAACCTCAAATCAAACAAACAATATTTGCCTTATATCCGACGACGAACCGCGTACAAAGGGCCTGTTAAGATCTCCAATTATATCTGCACCCCCCCCCCCCCCCCCCCCGGCATATTTGTTTCATAAATGTTGTATGGTGATTGATAGCCAAAGGAAGTTATATGAAAAGATACAGCTTCAAAGAAAAACAAATCAACAAAATGTTTGGTCATTCACAAAAAAGGTATGTTTTTACCATGACTTTACCCCTACCCCCTGCTGATTTTGACCAAAATTGCAAAATTTGTCACCTTTATGGCTTTCAAAATATAATAGCCCAGCATTGCCTGTAAATATTTTATATTTTGTATACAGATACCGTTTTGATATGCTAATATGAGGTGAAAATATATAAAAAATGAACTATGAACTCTGTGTTTATTTTTTCATAAATTAATTTTTGGTCATTATCAGAAATATCAACATAAAATTCCCTTAACTCCGTTCATAGTAAAGCTAAATATATGTGGTTATTACTCATTTTCTTAGTTAGAAATCAAGGAATTATTTGATACTTGTTTCATTTTGATCCTGTATTTTTTCATTTTTCGTATATCTCCATGATAACGCAAGTGGGTGGGGTAACAAGATACGACTCACTTAGTGTACAAACGATGAGCAGTGCTACCTGATATATTAATGCGCCAATTACAAACGGGTTTCTAAGGGCACTCTCTATTGTCTTTTTCTTTCGAAGGGGTAAACTTTTATCACACTTTTCTTACTATTTTCGTCACAATTTATTAACTCAATACAGACACATCAAACGTCAAGTTATTCTGAAAATACTTGAAGACGAAACAACTCGTTTCTGTGTATGTTTCCATTAACGACGCCTGTTAGCAAGTGAAACGTCGCACACTGAAGAGGATTTGAGTGAGGGTAAAAAAGAAGCCAAAATCATATCAGGCCCTTTAATGACCATGCAATAGGTATGTCTCACGAATTTGGCGAATTTATCTACCTTATTTTCAGCCTAAAGAACAAGCATACAATTTTCTACCAGAAATACTGCATTTTCTACCAGAAATACATCATTTCTCTCTCTCTAAGCCCCCGCCCATAGGGGCTTGAAGAAATATATGGGCTGCATGATGCTTCCACGCAGAGCTGAATCCGGCCCGCACACTAGTACTGGTAAACCGCTTAGAGGATCTAAGCCTGTCCAGGAACCGCGGTGCGAGGCGGACCGTCCATGCTAATAAACCCTATTAGTTTAATTGGGCGACAGGGCTTGAGATGTCATTTCATCTCAATGTCGGGTAAAAGTCCCACAAAATTGAAAGCAACGTCTCCAAAATGACCTTTACAGTGTTGACGGGGACGTTAAACCTCAAATCAAACAAACAAACAACATTTCTCTAATTCATGATCGCGATGAACCCAATCCATCTATCCCCCATAGGGGTGATTATACTGCTAGAACCAGAGCAATGCGCATGCCAAGACAAGGCACACAAATTTTGAACGTTTCCTAAAGGTAACAATTAGTGCCTTAAACTATGTAGGACTAATTATTAATATCGGAAAACCTAATCTGAGATGGAAATTTACTAGTGCTAAGACCATACAACAACCATTTTCCCCGGAAAATTTTGTGTCTTATCATATGCGTTGTACCCATCTCCTTGCCCGTGGGCGTTGTATTGAAAATTGAACTAGGATTTCTCACTGTGGGACTTCTATTTTCAAATTTTCCTTAAATCGTATTTGCAACAATCCGAGTTATCATGTGTATGTCTACAACCAACAAAAAAGTGCATGCCATCTTCCCAGAAGAGCGTTTCATGTAAAATAATGAGATTTCGCGGTGGAGTAGCTCCACTGTGTCCGGTTCTCCGTTTGACTGGATGTAACTGTCGAATTCGGACCATCGAATATAAATTTGTGAATAATATGTGCCTTCCGTGAAGCTCATGTGAGCAGCCGTATTGATTAGTAACCATAACACGAGATCTAGAACAACAACAAACCTGCACATGTGATACCTATTCCGCCATTTTCTTTTTTATCCTGGGCGGAAAAAATTCCTTATCTGGTGTGTTTGTTCCTTACCCTGCGCGCTTGCCTTTACCAGTGTGAGTATTAATAATAAGATTATTACGGATATTTATCAAAAAAGTAGCCATTTTGGAGTTGTTAAAAAAGCACTATGTTACACGGGTGTGATATCGTAATGTTTTCGATGAGCATACAAGTACTAGAAACCGGGGATGTACAATGTCCACCATTGAAATTCCCTTAATCCATAAAATGCCAATCACAACAATTGTCATCAGGTTTGTCATCTACCTATTACTTTAAAAGTCATTTTTGCAAACTGTGTGGACCCAGCTCAGACTGCTCCTGTAGGAGCAGTCTGATCTGGGTTCACACTGTTTGCCTGTATGCAAAAATATTTATTGCAAAATGATTCAGCAGTCTGACAGCAGACAACATAAGCAGACAGCATTTTCAGATGTAGTTTTTCTCAGCATCTTAAAAGGGTTTTTGTGTTGGAGTTTAACAGCCAAATCAACACTATATTTTAGGTCATTTTTGAGCTGGTCAGTTTACCTATCCACACTTTTCCTGGGAAAGCTTATATGTAAGGGGTTAACCAGGACAGTGCACATTCTTTCGCCAGTCAGACCTGCATCCGACAGAAGAGTTAATCAACAGGATGCACAATATTCAGAGTACAATCTTGAATTTGGTGTTTGTTTCAGCGTTTTCCATTACGTGAAGTTGATAACACACCAGTGCAACACAGTGAATTTTTTCACATCTCCAGACTGGCAACTTTCCTGATGAAATTCCGTCATATTTTTCTTTCTTATACTGCAAACATAGATTGTGGGTGCTCATTAGAACCGCATAATTGAGGCGGTTCTGATGAGTACCAACAGCCTTTGTCTTGGAGCAACAGTGAGTTAGATAATGACGTAAATGTATGCGCCCATAAACCCCAGTTTTCTCGATATAAAGTGTGGTTTAGGGGGTTTTCATTCCACACACTTGTTCATGTGATGGATTATGCATGTCAATATCTGTTCACAATTTTTTTGGCCCCCGCCAAACTGCTTAGAGGATCTAAGCTGGCCCAGGCATGCTTATAACTCTATTGGTTCCATTTGGCGACAGGGCTTGAGATGTCATTTCATCTCAATGTCTGGTAAAAGTCCCACAAAATTGGAAGCAACATCTCCAAAATGACATATACAGCGTTGGCTGGGACGTTAAACCTCAAACAAACAAATCTTCACATTTTTTAAATTCGTTTTAAAGTGGTCACTTATTATACCCCCGGTATAGGAAGTATACTATGGGGGTATATAGTTTTCGTCTTGCCGTTTGTCCATCCATCCATCTGTCTGTTCATCTGTCCGTCCGTCCTTTAACATTTTGGTTAAAGTTTTGCGTCAAAGTTTCTAGGAGATCTTCTGAACCCTTTGATAGATTTAGTTGATACTTACACTGAAGTTACATACTGGTCTAAAGATTTCATTGATGCATGTCCAGCCCCCACAGTGACCTTCATGTCAAGGTCACAGACTTAGAAATTTTACATTTGGTTAAATTTTTGCGTCAAATTTTCTGAGAGATTGTATCTTTTTAACCCTTTGATAGATTTAGTTGATACGTACACCGAAGTTACATACTGGTCTAAAGATCTCATTGATGCATGTCCCATCGCCCACAGTGACCTTGAGGTCAAAGACACAGACTTTGAAATTTTACATTTGGTTAAAGTTTTATGACAAAGTTTATAGATGCCTATTATGTTCTAAACTCTAAGACAAATTCAGTTGATACTTGCATCAATGTACCAGTCCCAACATTTTGTGATGTATGTCCCTTCCCACACACACGGCGATCTAGACCTCAAGGTCATGGACTTAGAAAATTTACATTTGGTTAAAGTTTTATGACAAAGTTTATAGATGCCTGTATGTTCTAAACTCTAAGACAAATTCAATTCATACTTGCGTCAATGTTGCATACCAGTCCAAAGATTCCATTGATGCATAACCCACCCTGCTGCTTCAGTAACATTGATACCCCCACTCCTTCAGTAACTTTGATGCCCTAACTCCCTTGGTCCATTTAGATATTTTATGATTAGTTAAGCTTTTACAAGCACATTTTATAGATTCTTATAGCTTCTTGACATCTTCATTCATATTACATACAAGCTTGAAAGCTATATCAGAGTATGGCGCTGGCTGGGGTATACGTGAACCACTCGTCACTTTCTCTAGTATCCTAATGTGTTACCCTCTACATTTAAAAATGAGGTTGATTATTATTATATTTAATTTTACTGTGTTAGTCATGGCTCCAGATAAGATACTTTTTTCATCTGAAAAGTACTGATATTTTTCTTATTTCTGCATGAATACATATGTTGTGGGTACTCATTAGAAGCGCCTTGCCAAGGCGCTTCTAATGAGTACCCACAACATATGTTTGGACCCCCCACTTATCTGGGTAACACATTAGGATATATTTGGACCCCCCCCTCCCCACTCTTATCTGGGGCTATGTCTAGTTACTAGCCTACTTGACCTTAATTGTTCTTTTCCCATCCAAAGTCTATCTTTATCTTTCCCAAAACCCACTAACATAATTTTATATGGTCAGTTCAATAACTGTAATGATGGAAAATATGTATCGCATGTTTCTCATTACACTTTCTGTTACAGTGTCAGAAATGTACTTTTTTACAAGTAACAGGTTGTTGTTACTTAGTCTGAAAGTACGCGACAAAAAGCGTCCTCATCACAAAAACACGCCTATGTAATTTGACTCCCTTGAACCCTATTTTTATATAATAAAACTGGGGCTTACAGAGGTAAACCATAATTTTCTTATTTCTGCTCTAAAATATAGATTGTGGGTATACTTGTTTGGACCACCTCGATGAGGCGGTTCTAACGAGTGCCCGAAATCTATATTTTGAGCAGAAATAAGAAAAATATCACAATTTGTCATCTTAAAATTTTTGTCCCCCACCACCCCCAAGCCCCACTGTGTATAGAGTATACATTATTTTTCTTATTTCTGCTCCAATACGTAGAATGTGGGTACTCAACAAGCCAGTTCTAACGAGCACCCACAACCTATGTTTTCAGCTTAAATAAAACAGATCAGGGACTTCCCCATCCACCTGTGTCCCTTTTAGGGAAGGGATACAACTCGTGGGAATGATATACAAGTCCTGTCATGCGAAAAGCTGTTTCAGGATTTGTGAGAAGGTTAGAGATTCTAAGCCGGCACAGGCAAAGCAGTGCGAGTCGGACCGGCCATGCTTACAAACCCTATTGGTTTCATTGGGCGACAGGGCTTGAGATGTCATTTCATCTCAATGTCAGGTAAAAGTCCCACAAAATTGTAAGTAATGTCTCCAAAATGTCCTATATAGTGTTGACGGGGAGGTTAAACATCAAATCAAACAAGCAAACAGACATAGACACTAATGGGCCTGTTCAGTTACACAGATTAGCAAGAGTCTGGAATATTAGATACAGTAAAATTCCTGTATTAAGACCACCTTAGGGACTGTTCAAAAGTGGTCTTAAAGACCACTTTTGAACAGTCCCAAAGGTGTTCTCGGACCAGAGGACACTCTTTGCAGAAAACACAAAGAAAGAATAACTGCAACCGACAAAATTAGCTTTTAATAGCAGAATTATTCTTAATTTTGGGTGGTGTTAATAGCGGAAATTTACTGTTTACATGCATGTTTGTTTGTTTGTTTGATTAGAGGTTTAATGTCCCCGTCAACATTGTATAGGTCATTTTGGAGACTTCGCTTCCAATTTGGTGGTACTTTTACCCAACACGAAGACGAAACGACATCTCAAGTCCTGACGCCTAATGAAACCAATTGGGTTTATAAGCAGCCTTAGATCTGCTAAGCAGTTTACCAGTACTCGTGTGCAGTGGGTTTCATCTCTGCGTGGAAGCATCATACAGCCCAACTATTTCTTCAAGCCCCGATGGGCTGGGGTGGTCAGTTACACAGATAAACAAGAGTCTGGAATATTAGATTTACAGTAGAACTTTGATGACTCAAAACAGCAATGGCTCGTGTACCATGGCTGAGTCAAACTTAATCTTGAGTCCCAAGGGAATTCCTCTTCATAAGAAATCGTGCAAGATAATTAAGGAAATTTTTTACTTTTATCTTGCCACTGTATGCTGTGTGTACTCATTAGAATCCCCTCGATGAGGCGATTCTTATGAGTACGCACAGCATACATTTTCATTATAGAGCATCGAAAAGTTGTCCCGAATTAACCCTGTTAGGTCCCTGGCAGTAGCGTTCAGTGGCTCAAGCTACCCCTGCCTCAAACAGATTTTCGTAGTCCCAAAGGTGTTTGAGCCATTGAAGTTCAACTGTGTGTGTGTGTGCGTGAATTTGGGTTTAACGTCGCTTTCAACAATTTTTAGCTCACCAGAGCCGAAGGCTCCGGGGGAGCTTATAGGATAGGCAGTTGTCCTGCGTCTGCGTCTGGTGACGTCAATACTTTTAAACAACATCTCCTCTGAAGCCGCTAGGCGTTTGGGCCCAAATTTCATCTGTAGCATCCTTGGGTTGGGGGATTGAAAGTTTGTGTATTTTATGAAATTCGGCTCATTAGTTAGGTTGCTATGGCAACTTAGAGTTTCCATAGACTTATAATGGGGAAAATTGAAAAATGGCATTTACTGCCAAGCCGCTGCAGATATTTTGACAAAACTTTCATAGAAATATTCCTTAGGCAATCTACTATCTGCCATATGATTTTAGGCCTACTGCTCATTTGTATTGGTTGCCATGGAAACCAAATTGAAAAAAATAGAAAAAATACTTAAAAAATCATCTCCTCAGAAACTGTATGCTCTATATGGCTGAGAGTTTATGAAAATATTCACCATATTTGCCTTTACAGGTTTTGTGTTTTTTATGAAATTCGGCTCTTTAGTTTGGTTGCTATGGCAACTTAGATTTTCCATAGACTTATAATGGGGAATATTAAAAAATGGCATTAACTACAAAGCCTTTGCAGATATTTTGACTTTCATAGAAATGTTCCTTTAGTAAACTTCTCTCAGCAATATGCTTTTATGTCAACCTGGGGGTCCAGTAGGTGGTGCCGGGGCCATTCCCCGCCTCCAGTACTTCATAAAATGCTTTATATCTCAGAAACCTTACAGATCCCCACCCTTAAACCATATTATATTCTTGTTCCTTATGATAAGGTGCATTAAGTGACACCAACCTGGGGATCCCACCGGATGTGCCGGGAACATGCCCCACCCCCTCCACTTCATAAAATGCCATTTTTCTCAGAAACCATTCAGATCCCCACCCGTAAAGCGTATATATTCTTGTCTCTTATGAATAGACGCACTCAGTGACACCAACCTGACGGTCCCCGAGGATGTGCCTGGGCCATGCCCCACCCCTCCATTTCACAACAGGCCAAGTATTCCAGAAACTTAACAGATCCAAACCCCTAAATGAAATATATTTTTGTTCCTTATGATAAGTTGCATTCAGTGACATCAACCTGGGGGACACCCGGGATGTGCCGGGGACATGCCCAACCCCCTCCACTTCATAAAAGGTTGGCCCCCGCCCATAGGGGCTTGAAGAAATATATGGGCTGCATGATGCTTCCACGCAGAGCTGAAGCCGGCCCGCACACTAGTACTGGTAAACCGCTTAGAAGATCTAAGCCTGTCCAGGAACCACGGTGCGAGGCGGACCGTCCATGCTAATAAACCCTATTGGTTTCATTGGGCGGCAGGGCTTGATATGTCATTTCATCTCAATGTTGGGTAAAAGTACCACAAAATTGGAAGCAACATCCCCAAAATGACCTTTACAGTGTTGACGGGGACGTTAAACCTCAAATCAAACAAACATACAAACAAAACTTCATAAAAGGCCAAATATTCCAAAACCTTACAAATCCCCACCCCTAAACCATATATATTCTTGTTCCTTATGATAAGAAGCATTAAGTGACACCAACCTGGGGTCCCCCCAGATGGTCTGGGGACATGCCCCACCCCCTCCACTTCATAAAATGCCATTTATCTCAGAAACCATTCAGATCACCACCCCTAAACCATATATATTCTTGTTCCTTATGATAAGACGCACTCAGCGACACCAAGCTGAGGGTCCCCCGGGATGTGCCGGGGTCATGCCCCAACCCCTCCACTTCACCACTTCATAAAAGGCCAAATATTCCAGAAACCTTACCGATCCCCACCCCTAAACCATATATATTCTTGTTCCTTGTGATAAGACACATTCAGTGACACCAACATAGTGTTCCTTCAGGGCTCGCCCGGGCCATGCTCCATTTTTCAACTTCACAAAAGACCATATATCTGAGAAACTATTCAGAACCCTACCCCTAAGCCATATATATTCTTGTTCCTTATGATAAGATGCAATCAGTGACATCAGCATGGAACCCCCCCCTCCCCCCCCCCCAGTGGTGCTACGGGACATGCCCCTCCCCTTTTACTTCATTAAAAGCCATATATCTCAGAAACGGGTCAGATCCCCACCCCTTAACCATATATATTCTTGCTCCTTATGATAAGACCCCACTTCATTATAGGCCATATATCTCAGAAACTATTCAAATCCCCACCACATAATCACACATATTCTTGTTCATTGTTATTAGACACATTCAGTCAACCCATCTTGTGGGGTCTGCAGGGGCTATTTCTCTCCCATCCACCTCATATCTCAGAAACTGTTCTGCATTAGGTTGCAACAATCTTGGGCTTTTCTGGAAGCCACCATGCCCGTATCCCTCCACTGTTTAAAGGCCTTACATCTCAGGAGCCATACATATCCCACCGCTAAACCATATATGTCTCTGTTCTTTTTTATAAGACACATTTAGTGACACCAACCAGGGCTCCATTGGGTTCATGCCCCACCCTCTCTACTATATAAAACACCTAATATTTCAGATAGAGTCTACATGAGTGCTCATTTGGGTATTTGGAGACTTTATAAATGGTAGATTAAAATCGTACCATGTTAAAATACATGTCTGCCATTGGGCAATGCCCATCTGAGCTCCGGTTTATGAAATTTGGCTTATAATGTGGAAAATTGAAAAATGACATTTATGCCTTTCAAGATATTTTGTCAAACTTACATAGAAATGTTCCTTTAATAATGTTCTTTTAGGCCTATTGGTTGCCACAGATGGGAAATTGTCAGTTGTCATCTGTTGTCCTGCAACAACACATTCAAGCGACATCAGACCTCTGAAGCCACTAGGCTGATTGGGTCCAAATTTTATCTGTAGCATTCTGGGGCGCAGGGCTTCCATGGTTAATTAAAATACTCTGCTGCCAGTCGGGCAGTGCCCCCTGAGCTCTGGTGAGCATAGTGGCCCATGGGCCTCTTGTTCAGTCATATCACGACGGTGTCTGGTTGCCACAGGGAGCTCAATGCTCACTTTTATTGTGCTGCCCCACTGAAGTATCATGTCCCAGACACATTACACGATACCACACCCAGTCACATTATCCTGACACTGGGTCGACTAGTCCTAGCTCTACCTCGTAAATCTGAGTGCATAGCGAGGAGCAGCTGGTACCATTGTTAACGACTTTGGTATGTCGCGGCCCGGGATCGAACCCGTGACCTCCCGTTCCCCGGAGCGGACACTCACCAACTGAGCTATCGGGGCCGGAAAAGTTCAACTGTACATGATATAGAAACTGCAGATATTGCACTATTCAGACGGGGAATTTTTAACCATTCTTACCTGGAAACGCGTTAAAGGTACATACGCAATCTTTAGACCTGGATCAGACACAGAATTGTGTGGCATCTGATCAGGATATTCACTGTTTGCTAAAAGAATTTTTTGTCAAAATGAAAACAAAAATAGACCTGACACCCCTTAAATGACAAATGGACTTGTCCAACGGAAGATTCACACCAATTTAGGTGCTGATCAGATTGCACAGACATGCAAATCTGAATCTTTGCTTAGGGCTGGGTAATCAGAGCTGACAAGATATAATCAAATATCAGTCCTGCCATTGTAATGCACTAGTCATTTGCAACTACAGCCCCCGCCCCCCTGGGGCCGGGGAATAGCAGCGATAATAACTTTTCACTCTGCATAGCCCGGGTATATGCCCGGCACTGCAGGAATTTTCAGGTAAAAGCACTGGTTAAATCTTGGGTAAAAGTCCCGGCCCACCAGGGGCATTATATCCAATCCTATTATTTAAAGGCTATTAAACAAGCCCAACACATTAATTGCTTGTGAGCATTCAAACTGAAGGTTTAAAAGCTGATATTTCCAAATATAAACAATGAAATCGAAACATTCTGAAACCACAGTGTGTGAGGATTTTATTTAATATGCTCCCAGCTTGTTTGAAACAATCATTTTTAGAAGGTGATGACCTTTCAGGTCTCACCTTCTTATGGCAACACTCCAAAGAATTCTCTTGAAACCGCATCACTCCTCTGTTTCAAGAAAAATAGGTCCTCATAAATCAGTGAAGAGACGCGCCTGTATCATTTGATATGTGAAAATAATATGCAGGTTGAAAAAACTGTGGATGCAAAATACACAAACAATAAACTTCAGAGTTAAATGTCAAAAAATGGATCAAAGTTTGAAATTGGCCTCGTTTCGCGGCTGACCTGGCCTAGTTATTAAGAGCGAGTTCGGTTGACTGTCTAGAGTTAACTATAGTTACACCAAAACACGCTCGTGCCGCACTATTAGAGTTAACTTGAGTTCAATCAAGCCCCTCGATGACAAATCACTCCTATGCTTCAAGAAAAATAAGCCTTAATATATTTATCAATAGACGCGCATGTATCATTTGGTAAGTGAAAATTATATGCAGATTGTCAAGCTGAAGACCAATTACACAAACAACTAACTTCAGAGTAAAATGTCATAAAATTAACCCTATGGTTCAAATTGGTCTCGATTCGCAGCTTTGCCATGACCTAGTTTGCTTTTAGCGAGTTCAGTTGACCAACTAAAGTTAACTCAAAAAAGTAGGGGAGACAGTAGGCTTACTATTGTACAAAGTTGTACAAAGACTTTATTTCCCCCCCCCCCCCCCACACACCCCACTTTACGATCCCCAGTTAGAAGCGACAGGAAGCATCATACTAGGTAAGGCTTCTAACTCCCATAACAAGCTAACTCTAGCAGTCGCAATATTCCTACACGGCGCGTTTTGGAGCAAGTCAACTCTTGCTAACTCTAGTATGTCAACTGAACTCACTCAAAATCTAGATCGCGGATTAATTATTCAATGAATGAGTTGATAGTATGAATAGAATACTACGACTTGCTATACTACAGAAAGAGTGAAGTTTTGTTTGTTTGTTTGATTTGAGGTTTAACGTCCACGTCAACACTGTAAAGGTAATTTTGGAGATGTTGCTTCCAATTTTGTGGGACTTTTACCCGACACTGAGATGAAATGATATCTCACGCCCTGTCGCCCAATGAAACCAATAGGGTTTATTAGCATGGACGGTCCGCCTCGCACCGCGGTTCCTGGACAGGCTTAGATCCTCTAAGCGGTTTACCAGTACTAGTGTGCGGACCGGATTCAGCTCTGCGTGGAAGCATCATGCAGCCGATATATTTCTACAAGCCCCTATGGGCGGGGGCGGATAGAGCTAAGTTACCTTCACTGTTGCATTTGTTTGAGGTCCCAGGAAAACAGCCGTTATAGCGTATGCAACAGCGAAAGTTCAGGCGAGCCTTCACATTCGGGCAGTCTCAACAGAAACTTTGCTGTTTGCTCACATAAACTGTGGGGAAGGGGAACCTTCAGCCAAGGAATCAACGTTCTAGGCCATCTTAGGGGCTGAGCATGCGCACTGAAACATTAACATTACGGATTGTCCAAGAAGGCCTTTTTTATGTATGGCGGCTCAAATGGTCTTGAGTTTTGAAGCCAGGAGTACAGACCAAGATCAGCATGTTACAAACAAGAGCAGTCTGCTCAGGGTTTTTACTGTTCATGTCCTTCAGACATATGATGGTAAAACTACCCTTTTCAAATGTATTGATGCTTTTAACACTATTTTGGTGACCAATTTCTTTGGAAAATTACATTTAAATGCACTGCCCCATATAAAATGTGCATATGTAAAATGGGTGACCCCAGGGGCGTCGCCATTTTTGATCCCAAGAGCTATAATTTGAAAAACTTTGGAAGAGGACCACCAGACGAACCTACATTCCAATTATCAAAGACCTTGGCCTACTAGTTTAGTCAAGAAGATTTTAAAGGGATTTTTCCAATATGGGCATATGTAAAACATGTGACCCCAGGGGTGGGGACTTTTTTGACGCCAGGGCTATAATTTGAACAACTTTGGTAGAGGTCCACTAGATGAAGCTACATACATAATATCAACGATCAGGGCCTTTTAGTTTCAGACAAGATTTTTAAAGGATTCTCCCTATATGAACATATGTAAAACATGTGACTCCAGGGGCGGGGCCATTTTTTATCACAGGGCTATAATTTAAGCAAATTTGGTAGAAGTTCACAAGAGGAAACTACATACCAAATATCTTGGCTCCCGCCCATATGGGCTTGAAGAAATAGATGGTCTGCATGATGCTTCCACGCAGAGCTGAAACCGACCCGCACACAAGTACATGTACTGGTAAACAGCTTAGAGGATCTAAGCCTGCCCAGGCAAAGTGGTGGGAGTCGGCCCGACCATGCTTATAACCCCTATTGGTTTCATTGGGCAACAGGGCTTGAGATGTCATATCATCTCAGTGTCGGGTAAAAGTCCCACGAAATTGGAAGCAATGTCTCCAAAATGACCTAAACAGTGTTGACGGGGACGTTAAACCTCAAATCACCAAATATCAAAGACCTGGGCCTTCTGGTTTCAGACAAGAAAATTTTTAAAGGTTTTTTTCCCCATATGGGCATATGTAAAACCTGTTACCCAGGGGTGGGGCCATTTTTGACTCCATAGTCTGCAGCAACTACAGCCCTAAAAGTGTGAAGTGTATTAGCAAAATTACAAAAAATGTCATCATCCATTAAATATTCCGAAATGGATTAATTTCGAAATGTTTACTTTAAATTAAAACAGTTTGTAATTTTTAATTGCTTATTTATGCAAATACGCATGCTAATTAAGCATCGGTTACAGTAGCAGTACATGTATAAACTTTCATGTAATTCTTGAATTTGAATCCTTGGCTTTCAAAAGATTCATTGTGATCTAGTAACTTCAGTCTGCAAACACATACACAAATATGTGGGTGGGGTACAATCTTTCCAGTTTGCAAATATAAAACTTTTGACACCCCACTAGCATTTAATCAATTTAAAACACTGTTATTCTAAAATACATGTACTAAAAGTAACTCACAGTGTCTTCCAAAATATACATGTAGTTGGAAATCCTTAGAACAGCTTTATACTTGTAAAGTTGTAAAGAAACACACAAAGCTAGCCATCATCCCTGATGTCTTTGAATGTGTTATAGAAGTGCTCCCGCCAAAATACATGTATGTGTTTCTATTTATCACAATCTCAGGAAATCTCTGAACTTGTGAGATGTTAAAACCCGGTAAATATCCGGTCAAAACACCGCTAAAAGACAAGTTAAAGCCCGGGTAAATGCACTGCTATTTTCCCCCACTGTATTGGTAGGTATCAGAAGCTCGGTGTATCCACGGCACTGCCGGGACAGCTCTTAGGTAAAAGCACTGTACTTAGGCCCGGCTATGTCCCCGCTATCCCCGGCCCCATGGGGGCCGTGGTTGCCAATGACTAGTGTATAATCAATAATCGATTATCCCTTATCTTGCTGTTCACGGCAACCCCTATCTTTGCAAACAGAGTAGATCCAGATCAGATGGCTTCTGAAGAAGCCATCTGATCAGGATCTACACTGTTTGGCATTCAGTTTATGACTTTGTAGCAATAAATTACATCAAGTAATTTGATTGGTTGACAGACAGAAATGGGTGTGGCTTAAATGAATATTCAGCAAGATAAGGGTTAATAATCACTGAAGATTTGGTCATAATTTTACCTGTCTGGCTTTACGGGCCCCGCCCATAGGGGCTTGAAGAAATATATGGGCTGCATGATGCTTCCAAGGTTGGCAAAAAGCCGGTCAATACTCATACTGACCGGACCGGTGGTTAAAACCGGTTTTAACCGGTCAATACTGGTCGATTGGTGGTCGATTAAATCACTTGAGTATATACCTCTGTCCTGTTGCTAAACTGGTCTTAAAAGCTTTCCCCCTACATCATGTACATGATGTTAGACTATATTTTCATCACTGAACAAGACAAAATAGTTTTTATTAATAACAGTAATTATTTGAGGTATCTTCTATTTCATCAAAAGTCAAAAGACATTATTGCTGGTCGATTGACTCACTGAACTGTAGACAGGCCTGTTCTTTTCAATCAAACAATCTTTATACATATTCTTTTTTCCTTTATAGGTTAGAATGATTGTTCATGTTTTGATTTACAGGAATATGAATAAGCTAAATGTATCATGGATTTTGAAGGATTTATGAAAGGTCCTTTATTTATTAACCAAACATTTTTTGAAGATTCAATGATGTCTTTGAATATTTAAAAGTATCTGCAACACCTGTAAATTGCTGTCAAAACAGACTAACCCATGCCACAGCAGTGGGTGTGGCAAAGATCTGATTGCTAAATTGACCAATTACATGTCCCTAATAGGGGTATTATAAACTGACACCAAGCTTTATTCATAATGTGTGAATTTTTGATTTATATGAAATATGCACAATCTTATCATCAAGCTATTACTGAAGGTGTCAAAAATGAATGAAACCTAAAGACCCAGTTTGGAACTTCTTCACTACTTTGGAAGATAACAACAACAACAAAAAAAAAGGCAGTGGCTATTCGTACGGCCCCGTACGAATAGCCTGCATTGGCTAATCGTACGGTCCCGTACGATTAGCCTGTATTGGCTAATCGTACGGCCCCGTACGTTTAGCCAATATATGCTATATTGGCTAATCGTACGGCTATATTTCGGTACCAAGGAATAGGTTAAAATATATTTTGCGAATCAGAATTATATTATTTATGTATATATACTTATAAGTATTGTTAAATATTAATATCGATGGTATATACATTTCAACAGAAAAAAAAAAAATAATTGTTTAATAGTACTATTGATTATCAGTTTGTTTAGGATGGTAAGTTAATGCAATTAATTGCTTCAATTATCGTTTTCGGCTTAGACTGATGTTTAAGCTTCTTAGTTCTGGCGTTTAACTGGCCGATAATGCTACGTACTTAAGTTGTGAAAAACACTTTGAAAACGGCCTTCATCATCATAGTGCAGATTATATTTTCTGGTCCTTTGGGATCATTGAGTTCATTTGGTATAATTTTGAAAATAGAGTTCTGCTTAAGCCGGGGGCGGTAAGAGGGCGTGGCCGGTGTGGCACATTTCAGTACTGGTCATGAACAGACTCAATAAAACCGAGTCTGCTATTTTTGTTTATTTGGTGTATTCCTTGCTTCCAGGGGGTCTAACTTCAGAACTTATTCAGATGAGTCGCGGTATAGATAAATATTAAGGATTGACGGTATACTTTAAAGGTTGTGTCAAAATACTTAAGTACGCATAATTAAAATAATTAATTCTGTTCGCTTAATATAAACAAGGTAAGCTACAAGCAAGATTTTATTTCTCCCAGAATGGAGATATCATTGAGTGTTGGTGAAAAATTACAAGTTATAGTGCTTTGGAAAGCAAAATAGAACATTATCAGCGTTCTAACTGCGTTCAATTTTATAAGCGCAGTTCACGCACGATTCGGCTGCTAAAAGCAGATGTCCTAAAAACACTATCAATGAGGCTCTTAAAGTGTCGGAAATAACGTTTAGCTGTATCCATGGCGGGAAGACCTTCAAAACTGAATGCACAGGGAAACGTAATCCAAGGTTATTGTTATGATGTTTGCTAACATATTTTAATTCTTCAGTTTCCTTTACTTACTTAAATGTTAAGCTACTTGCATTTCGCTCAACATTTTCATCCTATTTAAGCGTTTACAGTATGTATAGAACTCATCATATATGCGACCGCTGAAGGATCATATTTCTGCCCAGAACATGGACTTGGGTACCGGCATCGGCGAGGCGGTTCCAACGAGTATCTACGATTTTAATTATCAACAGAAATAAGAAAAATAATATGTACCCCTGTAAAGTTTTACAATAAAAGGTGGGGCTTAAGTGGATCAAAATTATAAAGGCCTGTTTCCGTGATGTGCGGATGCACAGGCTGATCTCACTGAGGGACGGAGCGGCGCAAATATCATCATTATTAAAACTTTGCATTTAGGCTGTACGACAACTCAAGCCCTGTCACCCAATGAAACCAATAGGGTTTATAAGCGAGTGCATGTCGGACCGTCCATGCATATAAACCCTTCCAAAATTGGAAGCAACGTCTCCAGAATGATATACACAGTGTTGACGGGGACGTTAAACCTCAAATCAAACAAAACAAAACAAGTACTCGTTTGCGGTCGGTTTCAGCTCTGCGTGAAAGCATCATGCAGCGCATCTATTTCTTCAAGTCCCGATGAAATATTTTGTGGGTGCCCTAAGTAATCGCCCTGTCCGTCCGTCTGTCCGTCACGCTGCCTGTCCGTCTACATTTGTCATGTTTTTTTTTTTCAATCTCCCTTTCTCTGGGATACAACAAGGGTTGGTTGACGTATCGTTAAATCCAAACAAACGAATAAATAAAAAGCCGGCTGATGTAGAGCTATGATCATATGACATGAAATATTTTCTTAGTTTGTGGGGAGGGGCATGTAATTTGGCGTTATCCGAAAGTCTGTCTTTCTGTACGACGGATGAAAATGTTTGATATTTTTCTTAATTCTTGTCAACATATAGATTGTGGGTGCCCGTTAGAACCGACTCAATTAGGCGGCTCTAACAAGTATCCACATTCTATGTTTTGTAGCAAAAATAAGGCAAGTAATGAATTCCCCCGTAAACCTTACTTTTTTCTGTGTATATTGGGAGGTTTAGAGGGGTGTTCATCACACGGACTTGTAATCTGATGAATACGCCTTCTAGATGAAGTGCGGTTCAATAGCTTAAAATTGTCTGGCTTGTGCCGTGTGTCGTCCGTCGTGCGCCGTCAACAGTTTCTTTAAATGCGAACTCCTCCTAAACAATTGGGTCAATTTGATACTAACTTCACCGCCCGTGCATTAATATCCTTTATGTTTTGGGTTTCAGCACGTTTCACATAGGGGCTAGGAATGGCTAGTCTTTCAAGGCCGTACGATCAGCTGATTTGTCTTACCACCAGCAGTATCACTGTCTTGGTACCGAACTAGAATGGCCGTACGATTAGCCAATATAGCCTATATTGGCTAAAAGTACGGGGCCGTACGATTAGCCAATACAGGCTAATCGTACGGGGCCGTACGATTAGCCAATGCAGGTGCAAGGTGTTGCAAGGTACAGTGCAAGGTGTTGAAGTTTGTGCTAAGATCTTAAGACTGAGGAGTCATAGACAAAAATGCCTAGGGCTAAAAAAGCCAGAAAGTACTGCTAAGAGGCCACTTGAAGAAATAACATCTGAACCTGAAACTCTATCAAATGATCATCCTCCAGCAAAGAGAGTAAAACTTCAAAATAGTTTCAGTAGCTTTGCTTTTTTAACACTAAAATTATTCAGTTGACCACTCAATATTTCAATCCACCAGTATTGACCAGTATTTGGGAGTATTGACCGGGACGGTTTTAACCGGTTAAAACCACCGGTTAAAACCGCCCCCGGTTTTGACCGCCCAACCTTGGATGCTTCCACACAGCGCTGAATCCGGCCTGCACACTAGTACTGGTAAACCACTTAGAGGATCTAAGCCTGTCCAGGAACCGCGGTGTGAGGCGGACCGTCCATGCTAATAAACCCTATTGGTTTCATTGGGCGGCAGGGCTTGAAATGTCATTTCATCTCAATGTCGAGTAAAAGTCCCACAAAATTGGAAGCAATGTCTCCAAAATGACCTTTACAGTGTTGACGGGGACGTTAAACCTAAAATCAACCAACCAACCAACCTGTCTGGCTTTCTGTCTGACTCTTACCATATGTTGAATTGTACTTTACCATATGTATTTGAACAGACAGGGCTGAGCAAACAGTGCAGACCCAGATGAGACACCGCAGGACATGGCATCTCATCAGGATCTGCACTGTTTTCCAAACATCCAGCTATTTTAGGCACAACTTTGGGCAGTAAATTGTTCTTACCAAATAATCGATTACATGTAAAAGCAAATCAGTAATGATAATCATTTTTGTATCGAGCGATTAATTGATTGTCTGATTAATTAGGTCAGCCTTACCTTTCATTCCGAAAACACGCCTATATAATTTTGACCCCCTTGAATCCTACTTTTATATAGTAAAATTGGGGTTTGCAGGGGTAAACCTTATTTTTCTTATTTCTGCTCTAAAATATAGATTGTGGGTACTCGTTAGAACTGCCTCGATGAGTACCCACAATCTATATTTTGAACAGAAATAAGAAAAATATCACAATTTTTCATCTTAAAAATTTCATTTTTTTCGGCGATAAATGTTACAATGTATTTGTATAGGGTGTTTTTGTAATGTGCTGTCGACAAATTGCAAAACCAGATCTTTTTATGACGTACTTGGCTCACACAGTATAATTATTGGTATATAAAGGACCGTATCTGCTGTCAACAGACTCTGGTGTAATTGAAATGCAGAAAGTTGACTTTTTTATTGCTGATGGATAAAGAAAAAATTTTGCTGATAGATAAATGGTCAGAAATAGCAACATCTGCTCTGACTGATTAATTGTAACAATGAAGTCACTAATAAGATTGAGTGTGAAAATTATTGAGGTTACATCTGTTGTAACTGATTAGATGTAGTAATCTTAAGTAATCTTATTGCGATCAGATCAAATGTGAAATTTTTTGATGATATATAGCTATTTTACGGAGGATTAAAAATTATTACTGCAAAATGGTACATATATTTTATTGTTTATTTTTTTCATGTTATCACAGCAAGTAACTTCTGCTCTTTTATTTTTCTTTTTTTTTGTGGGGGTGGGGTTGTGGGGGGGGGGGGGCGTTGCATTTTAATAGAACCATGAGATCACGCCTATTTAATTTTGACCCCACTTTTATATAGTAAAACAGGGGTTTACAGGGGTAAACATTAATTTTCTTATTTCTGCTCCAAAATATAGAATGTGATTACTCGTTAGAACCGCCTCGATGAGGCGGTTCTAACGAGTACCCACAATCTATATTTTGAGCAGAAATAAGAAAAATATCACAATTTTTCATTTTTACGGTGGTATCGCCCCCGCCCATCGGGGCTTGGAGAAATATTTTGGGCTGTATGGTGCTTCCATGCAGAGCTAAATCTGACCACACACAAGTACTGGTAAACTGCTGAGAAGGACTAAGCCTGCCCAGCCAAAGCGGTGTGAGTCAGATCGTCCAATGCATATAAGCCTTCTGGTTTCATTGAGCGGCAGGGCTTGAGGTATCATTTCACCTCAATGTCAGGTAAAAGTCCCACAAAATTTACAGTGTTGACGGGGACGTTAAACCTCAAATCAAACAAACAGTGTTTCTATGTAGGCCCTGATAAAACGTCAGGTTCTGCGGCGTCTGATCTGGGCCTGCACTGTTTGCCAAGGTACCCGTTTATGGGTTTCCCGCATACAATGGGCTAATAGAACTTTTATGCAGGGCTTGAAATTTCACTCATGCATGCTGTGCATAACCAAGAGTATGTAGATTTTGTATTTCACTGGGTAAATTCCTTGACTTCCAAAATTTATACTTTTCATGATGAGTGGAGGTCATCACGAAAACACGCCTATATGATTTTTACACCCTTAAACCCCACTTTAACCCATTGTATGCGGGAAACCCCTAAAGGGGTACCTTGGCAAACAGTGCAGGCCCAGATCAGAAGCCGCAGAACAGGGCTTCTGATCAGGTCTTACACTATTTGCTAACAGATTTTTCCATCAAAAATAGACTAAAAATGATTAAATAGGCCTGGCACCCCTTATATGACAATTGGCTTGTCCAACATATAGCAATGAAGGAGTCCACCAGTATACAATGGGTTAGTACACATATAGTAAAACTGGGGTTTACATGGGTATATATTATTTTCTAAATTCTGCTCAAAACATAGATTGGGGGTACCGGTTAGAACTGCCTCAGTGAGGCGGTTCTAAAGAGTACTTACAATCTTAGTCTGTTTTGTGCAGAAATAAGAAAATTATCAAGACTTCGTATCTGAAAATTTTCATTTTTTGTTGGTAAAATTTTCAATATATTTGAATAGGTGTGTTTTCGTAATGCATCATAAAGGGGCGGGGCCCGAGGTTATGAAACTTTTTATTGCTCAACTCACAAGCAAGATAAAAGCTTAAAATCTCTTTTATCATCACGCCATACTTCTTATGCAAAGGAATTCCCTAGGGACTCAAAACGGGTTCGACTCAACCATGGTAAACAAGCCATCAAAGTTCTACTGTATATAAAGTGGAAGATTCCATTTGGTACAAAAAGGGTTTATTAAAAAGTTGATGAGAATAGAAACTTGGCCCTTGACATTTACCCACTCTTTTACAAGGTAGACCACTTTTGGGGCATCTTGTTTACCGGTACTATCATATAAATTTTGCCCCTTTGCAAAAGGGATCTGCTCTGCAAGAAAAGAATTTACTTCTTAAGAGCAAATTCTTTCCTTTAACCCTTAACCCCATATAATACCAGAAACCCCCAAACAGGTATTTGGCAAACAATGCAGGTTCAGATCAGACACCGCAGAATCGGCATAGGATCAGGCCTACACTGTTTGCAAAAAAACGTCAGCCATTTTCCAAACAAATTTAAAGAAAATGCAGCCTGGCACATATATAAGGAGAAAGATTCCATTTGGTACAAAAAGGGTTAAGATGGCTGGAAAAACTGCACCTGAAAATGTTGTGTGCTGTTTTCGTCTCTGCAACTCTGAAGAAAATTATTCACACATACAGGCAAACAGTGTGGACCCAAATCAGGCTGCTCCAAAACGGAGCAGTCTGATCTGGGTCCACACTGCAGTAATGACTCTTACATTTAAAATGTCAGCAGACAACTTAACATTGCAATTACACACCTGTGTGTGACAAAGTGCATTTTTTTTATCTTCAAAATTGTCACTTTTTGGATGAAACTCTGTGGTATTTTTCTTTTTTGTAATGCAAATATAGGTTGTGCATGCTCGTTAGAACCGTCTGATTGAGGCGGTTCTAACGAGTACAACAACCTTTTTCTTGGGGCAGAGATAAGAAAAATAATGTATACCACTGAAACACCCAGATTTCTATATATAAAGTGGGGTTCAGAGGGGTATTCATCACACAGACTTGTTAACGTGATGTTTTTGGGGGCTAAACCCCAATTTGTATGAAAGAGTTGCTTCCCCTTAAGGTGTATCCATTTTTCCTAAGTACTTCACTAGAGACAGGTACTTGAGATTCACACGACTTACCGTAATGATCCTTAGTATTGGGACATATAGGCCAATGGAAACAGTGCAGACCCAATCCAGACTGCTCCTGAAGGAGCAGTCTGATCAGGGTCTACACTGTTTGCCATTCTGTCTGTACCTTTTGTTTGTTTGTTTGTTTGATTGTGGTTTAACGTTCCTGTCATCACTGTTTAGGTCATTTTATAGACATTGCTTCCAATACGACATACTTTTACCCGACATTGAGATGAAATGACATCTTAAGCCCTGCTGCCCAATGAAACCAGTAGAGCTTATATACACTGGACGGTCTGACTTGCACCACTTTGCATGAGCAGGCTTAGTCCGTCTAAGTGGTTAACCAGTACTCATGTCACTTTGTGCAGTCAGTTTCAGCTCTGCGTGGAAGCATCCTGCAGCCCAATCTATTTGTCCAAGCCTTTCTTATTCCTGCTATATTTTGAGCAGAAATTAGAAAAATATCACAGATTTTCATCTTAAAATTTGCATTTTTTGGCAGTAAAATATACAATGTATATACAATGTATTTGTATAGGCATGTTTTCATAATGGGAGTACCATTTTTATGCCCCCAACTTCGAAGAAATTGAGGGGGCATATTGGTTTTGTCTTGTCCATCCGTTTGTCCTTTACGCTTTCACCCTGTAGGAAACTTAAGAATAGTTTGAGCTAGGATCTCGAAATTTCATATATGGAATGTGCATGAAAAATAAAGCAGACACATATTTAATTTTTTTTTCGCCGGACTTGTCTTTGCACAGTTACTCCCCTTTTCGGACTTATGCAAAGTGGCTATGGGGAAACCTTGAGAGCAAGATATCTGGAGAACCACTTGAGCTAGGCACATGATATTTGTTTGTTTGATCTGAGTTTTAACGTCCCCGTCAACACTATAAAGGTCATTTTGGAGACGTTGCTTCCAATTTTGTGGGACTTTTACCCGACATCGAGATGTCATTTGAAATGACATCTCAAGCCCTGGTGCCCAATGAAACCAATAGGGTTTATTAGCATGGATGGTCCGCCTCACATCGCGGTTCCTGGACAGGCTTAGATCCTCAAAGCGGTTTACCAGTACTGGTGTGCGGGCCGGATTCAGCTCTGCGTGGAAGCATCATGCAGGTCATATATTTCTTCAAGCCCCGGGGGGTGGGGGGGGGGGGGGGGGGGCGGGGCTCATGATATTTAGTAAGCAGTTTGAGTCTAAGGTGTTGATGATCTGATTAACTTTTGACGAAAGTCCGAAAATATTTAACGGAGTAACACCCCTTTTCGGACTTATCCATTGCGACTATGGGGAAACCTTGTGAACAAAATATCTGAAGAACTGCTTGAGCTAGGCTCATGATATTTAGTAGAGAGTTTGGGTCTAATGTGTAGATGACCTGATTAACTTTTGATGAAATTCCAAAAGTATTTAATTGAGCTTTGTGGCAATGGGGAAACCTTGTGAGCAAAATATCTGGAGAACTGCTCCAGCTAGGCTCATGATATTTAGTAGACAGTTTGGGTCTAAGGTATAGATGACCTGATTAACTTTTGATGAAATTCCGAAGATATTTAATGGATTTACGCTCTTTTTCGGACTTACGCATTGTGGCTATTGGGAAACCTTGTGAGCAAAATATCTGGAGAACCGCTTGAACTAGGCTCATGATATTTTAATTTAGTAGAGAGTTTGTGTCTAATGTGTAGATGACCTGATTAACTTTTGACAAAATTCCAAAAACATTTAATGGAGTTATGCCCCTTTTCGGACTTATGCATTGTGGCTATGGGGAAACCTTCATGAGGTACTGTTTACTGTCCGATTTAGGGACAAGCATACATTTGGGGGCATAGTGTTTCACAAACACAATTTCTAGTTTCAGCCTTCACTCAGAAACAATCAGCCCACCAGGGCTGTCAATGCTTTGATTATATGAGCCGAGACACAGCATTTCCTAAAATTTATATGTACCCAGCAAAGACTCAGCTCAGACTGCACATCTACACAGTCTGATCAGATTCTTTGTTGTGTGCTCTAGGATATCTAAGGGCCAAATGCTCCTTCATGCAGCAAGAGAAGTCTCTGGTCAGATTATATGGCTGCGCAAGCTGATCTGACTCTTTGCTGAATGCACATGTAAATTTTAGGAAATGCTGTGCCCCAGCTAGGGCTGGCTTATCGGAGCAGAAAAGATATTCCATTATCATTCCTGTCATTGCGATCGATAATCGATTAGTAATCACTGAGGATTTGGTCATAATTTTCGCTGTCTGGCTTTCTGTCTGATCATGACTTCTACCATATGCTGTACGTTGCCATATGTATTTGAACAGACAAGCCTGAGCAAACAGTGTAGACCCAGATGAGACACCACAAAACGCAGCGTCTCATCTGGGTCTGCACTGTTTGCCACTCATAGAGCTATTTTAGGCACAACTTTGGGTAATAAATTATACTTATCAAATAATCGATTTCAAGCAAATCAGTAATGATAATTATTTTTGTGGAATTTATTGACTAAATAATCGATTATCCGATTAATCGTGCCTGTCTTAGCCCCAGCTTATATTTCTGTTTTGATGTGTTGTTTCAGGTGAAAAGAAGAAAGAGTTCTTCCAAAATGAGTGTCACGAGAAAGAGAACCCGGAATGGGGAGGCAGTAAATGGCAGGTCACAGTATTCGGAGAAGGTCCATTTTATTTTGTTTTAGTCATTTGAAACCATTCACCTTATTTGCATTATCTGCTGGTTCCTAGTCTGAAGATAATCAGTGCTGGAAAAACAGGTAACCAGACCCCCCTGACCTTTCAAGGTCAGGGGGGACTGGTTACCTGTTTTTCCAATATTGATAATGTGTAAGCTAATGCAAAAATGGTGAATGGCCCATAGACAGGTCTCCCCTCATTGATTTAGCTCACCTTTGCTATGCATATAACAATGGGTAAAAATGATTGATTCCTTGAGAAGAGAATCCTTGTGTGTGTGCATGCCTCAAAACGTCCCTGTTTTTCTAGAGAATCTGATGTTGACCGTCAAAGAAATGCGATAAATTTGAAATAATATAATCATCCCAGATTTGAAGAAATAGATGGGCTGCATGATGCTTGCACGCAGAGCTGAACCCGACCGCACATGAGTACTGGTAAACGGCTATGAGGATCATAGCCTGCTCAGACAAATCCATGCTTATAAACCCTTATTGATTTCATTGGGCGGCAGGTCTTGAGATGTCATTTCATCTTAATATCGTGTAAAAGTCTTACGAAATTGGAAGCAACGTCTCCAAAATGACCTATATAGTGTTGATGGGGATGTTAAACCTCAAATGGAACAAACAAGACAGGTACACGACCAGCCCCCACCCACTGGGCTGGAAGAAATAGATGGGCTGCATGTTCCTCCTTGCAGAGCTGAAACCGACCACACACATACAAGTACTGGTAAACCGCTTGGAGGATCTAAGCCTACAAAGGCAAAGTGGTGTGAGTCGGACTGTCCATGCTTATAAACCTTATCGGTTACATTGGGTGACAGGGCTTCAGATGTCATTTCATCTCAGTGTCGAGTAGAAGTCCCATAAAATTAGAAGCAACATCTCCAAAATGACCTATACAGTTTTGACGGGGACTTTAAGCCTAAAATCAAACAAAATAAAGACAGGGTACACAAGGTATGCTCAACAGAGCCAGGACAAACTTAATTCAAAACTGTGCACTATTAATAGCAAACACACAAAGTGTTTGCTTTACTGTAGAGAGACTGGAACAACATACTTAGGCACCCAAATCTCGCCTGGCATCTCGTTCAAATTCTTGCGATAATCCGCCATCTTTACAGAGTTCATGAGAATTGTATTCCTATCCAAACAATGCTTCTCAAAACCAAAAGGAGTTGAGACCTATTGCAACAGAAACACAAAATGCGTCGAAATAATTTTGAAAAGCTGTTTTCGAAGACCGATGCATCAAACGCTGAAGTTTGGTCGCGGGAAAGTTTCGAAACTACGTCACGCATTTAAATTAACTGAAACGTATCGCACTGGGCCGCAAAGGTTAGACGGTAAAACCCAGCACCACGAGTGGACCAACGAGTAACTGGAGCAAATGCCGAAGCATTTACGGAACTTCTCGGTACGGTGGAAAGCGCTTCTCATCTGGCCAAGCAATTAAAACTTATTGCAAACTATCACTCAGTGGTATAAAATAAAGCCCTGGGAATTGTATGAGACGCAATGAGCTCTCTGGCTACCTGTGGATTTCTACCTTCCCAAGATTTACAAAATGAAGATAAGCCCCAAATCTATAGTATAACGCTAGTGCTTCAGGGTACTTTAAAGTTTCCACGCTGCAAATTAACTGAGTTGGTAATATATAAATATAGATAGATAGATAGGGGGATAAATGAGTGTGTTTGCTTAAAAGGGAGTGCCTTTTTTTCATATTATATATGAGTGTCACACTCAGCTATAAATAGATGCTATCATGACTTTGTGAGTCATCTTGTGGAGACCTCAACAAAAGGGAACCTGTCAACATGACTCTTTCAGGGCCAGCTATTATAGCACAAGACTGTTATCTGCTTCATACTTTTGCTTATGCTTTAAGGGCTAAGGCAGCTGTACTTGACACATGAAGCCTGAAGTTTAACTCTTATCATGCTGTTCACGGCAACCCCTATCTTTGGAAACAGTGTAGATCCAGATCAAATGGCTTCTGAAGAAGCCATCTGATCAGGATCTACACTGTTTGGCATGAAGTTTCTGGATTTGAAAGATTAAATTACATGAAGTAATCTGATTGGTTCAAAGTCAGAAATGGATGTGGCTAAACTGAATATTCAGCAAGATAAGGGTTAACATAGTAATTCAGTTTTATTTGTTTTAAAAATTAATGTGATAACATGATAAACATTTTCATTGTTGATATGCATGGATCATGGTGTATAATTATCTATTTAACCCATTTTGTCGGCCCCCGCCCATCGGGGCTTGAAGAAAAAGATGGGCTGCATGATGTTTCCACGCAGAGCTGAAAGGGACCACACATGAGTACTGGTAAACTGCTTAGAGGATCTAAGCCTGCCCAGGCAAAGGGGTGCGAGTTTGACCTTCCATGCTTATAAACCCTATTGGTTTCATTTAGCGACAGGGCTTCAGATGTCATTTCATCTCTGTCTCAGGTAAAAGTCCCACAAAATTGGAAGCAATTCTCCAAAATGACCAACACTGTGATGACAGGGATGTTAAACCTCAAATCAAACAAACAAAACTCATTTTGTACAGGAAATCCCAAAATGGGTATTTGACAAACAGTGCAGGCCCAGATCAGCTGCCGCAGAATGTGGGGTCTGATCAGGGCCTACACTGTTTGCAAAAAGTTAAGCTTGTTTCCAAATAATCTGACACCCCTAAATTTTGAAATGGACTTAATTTGTTCTGTATATAATGGGGGAAGATTCCATTTGGTACAAAATGGGTTATGGGTTTCAAAGTAGCCAAAATTAAGGAATATGAATAGACCTGGGACATTTCCTGTCATTTTTAATTCCCCACTAAATATGGAGCGGGGATAATAGGATTATAGGATCATAGGAATGGCCTTCATCTATCCATCTGCCCATCTGTCCCTCCATAACACTTTCCTGTCCGCTTCATATCTCAAATATTCATTAAGCTTAAGTGTTTGCCACAGTGAAATAATGTGCAGAATCCATAACTCAACCATGTGCAGAACCCATAACTCAACCATGTTGACTCAAGGTCTGACACAATTGGATGTCTTCGTGTCCACTCCATGTGTCTATCATGAGGATAGATAGCCCAGAGCTTCCACTCTCTCCAATCCCTCTCTGTCAGCTGCTTCCAAGTCATTTTGGGCCTTTTAAGCCCACATTTTCTGTCAATCTGTATGTCCCAGGCTGTCCTGACTGCATCATTGGTGTTTTCTACATGTCCATAGGAGTAGAGCCTTCTCTCCTTCAGGATGAGGTCCAGCTCCTCAATGCCAAGCCACGCAAATAGCTTCTTTGACCTGATGGTGACATTGTCCTGCCGCTCAACATTGCAGATCCTGTATAAAAGAAAGAAATTTGCTGAACTTACCTGTAAAGATTTTTTCTTCTTTCAGAACTTGGGCTCTAACTGTGGACCTGCTCCTTTTTCACATGACGATGCTGCTTTGGCCGAATGCAAAGCATGTGATTACAGTATAAAAATCTCACTTGATCAAGCTAAATCAGGGACAGGTGAGTGACAAGAGACAAAATTATGCCACGTTAATCCTTCAAGTGCTAAGAATGTTTAGCAAAGGGAATTTTCAAAGTTTTTTCTTATTTTTAGCAGGAATAAGGCTTGTCATTACATGTGAATAGTCTGCACAGGAAACTGCCTCTGTCCTTCTTTAGTCAGCGGAAGGGAGAGAATGACTGACCATAGAAATGATTAAATGACTAGTCTCCATGAAGGAATTTTGCCGACCCTAGCAAGAATAGACCTTGGGATTTCCAGATCACTGGTCATCCAACTGAGCTACCCAGATTATAAAGAAATGGGCAATTAAAACCTGAAAAGAAGGCCCCCTCCAATCGGGGCTTGAAGAAATAGATTGGGGTGCTTGATGCTTCTACGCAGAGCTGACACTGACTGCACATTAGTACTGGTAAACCATTTCAAAGCCTGCTCAGGAAAAGTGTTGCGAGTTGGACCATCCATGCATATAAACCCTATTGGTTTCATTGGGTGGTAGGGCATGATATGTCATTTCATTCAGTGTCGAGAAAAGTCCCACAAAATTTGAAGCAATGTCTCCAAAATGATGTATACAGTGCTGACGGTGACGTTAAGCCTCATATCAAACAAACAAAACCGAAAAAGAAATTAAAGGGAACAGATTCACCTTCAGGGGACAGAAGTCTTTCAAATGTTTTGGCCTTTTTTATCCATAGGGGACTACTCTTAAAGGAAAGAAGTTGCTCCTTAGGAACAAATTAATTCTTAAGAGTAGATCTGATTTTTGGAGGAACTTAATTCACAAGAACGCTTATAGGGAGGTAAAAAAGTTGTTTTCCTTGTAAAAAATAGCAGAAAATAATTTTTTTTAGTTATATCTGTTCCCCGTAAAATAAATAGAATCCTGCAAAATAGCATTACTAGATCATGGTCCAGGTGTTTTCCCAGGTGTTCTGTTATTATACTACCCCCCCCTCCCCCCAGCATACAAGTATATCAGGGGGTATATAGTTTTTTTCTTTCCGTCCGTTCTTTGGTTGGTTCGTTTGTTGGTTAGTTAGTTCGTTGGTTCGTACTCCCGTCTGTCCCACTGTTCGTCAACCTTTATGTCAAAGTTGTGCGTTAAACCTTTTCGATTGCTGATATCTCTGTAACCACATGTTAGATTCTCTTCATATTTGGTAAAGGATATCTCTATAGCATTACCTTTCATATGGAATATCTAAGCCCCTGGGTGGGCTGTCCGTCCATTTGTCAACTTTTACATCGAAGTTTTGTGTTAAACCTTTTTGATTGCTCATATCTCTGTCACCACATGTTGGATTCTCTTCATATTTGGTACAGGATATCTCTATAGCAATACCTTTCATATGGAATATCTTAGCCCCTGGGTCAAGCTCCTGGGTGGGCTGTCCGTCCGTTTGTCAACTTTTACGTCATAGTTTTGTGTTAAACCTTTTTGATTGCTCATATCTCTGTAACCTCATGTTAGATTCTCTTCATATTTGGTACAGAATATAGCTATAGTATTAACTTTCATATGGAATATCTAAGCTCCTGGGTGGGGCTAGTGGTCAATAATTAAGACTTAGGCATTTTGATTACGTCCAAGTTTTGTGTTCACTGTTTTCATTATACTCCTTGTTGTTGAAATGCAATAGATATTCTCAGTGGACTAAATGGAAAGTTTATATGGAACAGTTCAATGCTACAGACAAATTGTCATTTCCGCTAAAAGGGGATGGCACTGGCGGGGGGTATACGTGCCCATTGGGCACTTTCTCTAGTTTTTATCAGCAAAAGGTTCTTCCTTAAAAGGACCTATAGAATAGAATCCAGTTTAAAATAAAAGCACTGACAGCACTGATGGGTGGATTGTCTCTTAGTGAAGGCTGGAAAAATGCCCTGAATGGGGTCTGAGACTATTGTTTAACCCTTAAGTTCCTGTACAGTAAGCAAACAGTGTAGACCCTGATCAGATGTTGCATTCTGCAGCATCTGATCTGGGTCTAAACTGTTTGCCAAACCCAACACATGATTCCAGTCCAGATTTTGTAGATAACCCTCTTACCCAACACTCTGACTTCATAGTGATTAGAATAGGGTGGCTATTTTCTGGTACAGTAAATAACCGTTAACTGGATTTCCAACAAATCAGTGATAGTCACGTGGACATCAACAACGAAGAGCTACTGTGCTTTATAACTTTGGGTTGATTGACAACAAGCTTAAATAGAATACAACACAACCAACAGATAGGCCAAAGCAAACAGTGCAAACTCAGATCAGACTGCTCCAGTAGGAGGGTCTACACTGTTTGCCATTCCATCTGCACCTTTTGAACTCCTTGCTAGATCGTGAAATAAATTTGTCAAAATTTTAAGAGCTTTACAGTAAGTCCTTAATGTTTTTAGGAATTTTAGTGTATAACATGGTTGATTTTGTTGTTTGTTTGATTTGAGGTTTAACGTCCAAGTCAACACTGTATAGGTTATTTTCGAGACGTTGCTTCCAATTTTTAGGGACTTTTACCCGACATTGAGATGAAATGACATCTCAAGCCCTGTTTCCCAATGAAACCTATAGGGTTTATAAGCATGGACTGGCACCACTTTGCTGGGCAGGAACTACAAAAACTTACATTATATAAATGGTCATGATCTGTAAAATCTATGCATTTTTCTATGCATTTTTGTTTGGATGTGACACAATTGTTTAACTAACATTGTTTCTGCTTTGGACCTCAACAATGTAATAAATGGAATAGCTAGGATTCTGGAGATAGTACACCCATGTGAATGTATTTGTTTGCTATGCTGAATAATGTCAATGTTACAAGTAATATGTCAAAACAGTTATGATTTAAGGGGAATGGGAACACCTGGCAGATTTTTCCATCATTTTTTAAAGGGAGAAAATTTTCGGCACCTCCTGTTCGCCCTGTCCAACTGAAAAAGGGGTCTATTCTTAAAGGAAAGAATTCGCTCCTCAGGAGCAAATTCTTTCCTTTAAGAGTTGACCCCTAGTGACATGGGAGACAAAAATACTTTTGCAGGAGTTGCCTCCCCAAAGGTGTTCCCATTCCCCTTATCAAAGGTAAGTTTCTAAATACAGTAAAATTCCTATATTAAGACCACCTTTGGGACTGATAACCTTTGACACTCGTATTCTCATTCAAGAAAGTTTTCTGACAATAAAATTTGTACCGTGTACTAGTAAACTACTTAGCAGGACTAAGCCTGGCTATGTAGGAAAGCGTGGCTAGATAGCCAGATTGGCCTGATATGACCAAATACAGTAAAATTTCTATATTAAGACCACCTTTTTAATAAAATTTGTACCCTGTACTAGTAAACTACACAGCAGGACTAAGCCTGGTATGTAGGAAAGCGTGGCTAGATAACCAGACTGGCTAAAAAAGCGTGGCAACTAGACTTGCCTGACATGACCAAATACACTAAAAGTGGTTTGAACAGTCCCAAAGGTGGTCTCTTATCAACAGACACTGGGTATAGAAAAGTTTTGTTTGTTTAGGAGTTTAACAGCCCATTCAACACTAATTTAGGTCATTTTTGAGCCGGTCAGTTTACCTATCCACACTTCTCCTGATGGTCCCTGCCCATTGGGGTTTGAAGAAATAGATGCGTTGCATGATGCTTCAACGTAGAGCTGAAACCATCCTACACACAAGTACTGGTAAACAGCTTAGAGGATCTAAGCATGCCCAGGCAAAGCGGTGCAAGTTGGACCGTCCATGCTTATAAACCCTATTGGTTTCATTGGGCGACAGGGCTTGTGATGTCATTTCATCTTAACCCTTATCTTGCTGAATATTCATTTAAGCCACACCCATTTCTGTCTATCAACCAATCAAATTACTTGATGTAATTTATTGCTACGAATTCATAAACTGAATGTCAAACAGTGTAGATCCTGATCAGATGGCTTCTGAAGAAGCCATCTGATCTGGATCTACACTGTTTGCAAAGATAGGGGTTGTCGTTAACAGCAAGATAAGGGTTAATTTCAAGTAAATGTCCCACAAAATTTGAAGCAACGTCTCCAAAATGACCTGCATGTATACAATGCTAACAGGGACTTTAAACTTCAAGACAGGGTACACAACCAGCCGGCCATTGCGACTTGAAGAAATAGATGGGATGCATGATGCTTCCACGCAGAGCTGAAACCGACCAGACACGAGTACTGGTAAACCGCTTGGAGGATCTAAGCCTGCCCAGGCAAAGTGGTGCGAGTCGGACTGTCATGCTTGTAAACCCTATTGGTTATATTGGGCGACAGGGCTTGAGATGTCATTTCGTTTGTTTTTGTTTGTTTGATTTAAGGTTTAACATCCCTGTCAACACTGTTTATGTCATTTTAGAGACATTGCTTCCAATTTTTAGCTCACCTGTCACGTAGTGACAAGGTGAGCTTTTGGGATCACTTTTTGTCCGTCGTCCGTCGTGCGTCCGTGCGTGCGTGCGTGCGTGCGTGCGTGCGTGAGTGCGTCCGTAAACTTTTCTTCAAACGACATCTCCTCCTAAACCACTGATCGGATTTTGACCAAACTTCACAGGAATGATCCTTAGGCGGTCCTCTTTCAAAGTTGTTCAAATGGTTCCGGTCCGTTGCACATATAGGTCACAGTAGCAAAAAATAGATTTTTTTCACCGAAAACTTAAAAAATCTTCTTCTCTGAAACCGCAAGGCCCAGGTCTTTGATATTTGGTATGAAGCTTCATCTAGTGGACCCCTACCAAGATTGTTCAAATTATAGTGCTGGGGCCAAAAATGCCCCCGCTCCGGGGCCCTTTGGTTTTACATGGGCTTATATAGGGAAAATCTTTAAAAATCTTCTTCTCTGAAACCGCAAGGCCCAGGTCTTTGATATTTGGTATGAAGCTTCATCTAGTGGACCCCTACCAAGATTGTTCAAATTATAGTGCTGGAGCTAAAAATGCCCCCGCACGGGGGCCCTTTGGTTTTACATGGGCTTATATGGAGAAAATCTTGAAAAATCTTCTTCTCTGAAACCGCAAGGCCCAGGTCTTTGATATTTGGTATGAAGCTTCATCTAGTGGACCCCTACCAAGATTGTTCAAATTAAAGTGCTGGGGCCAAAAATGCCCCCGCACGGGGGCCCCTTGGTTTTACATGGGCTTATATAGGGAAAATCTTTAAAAATCTTCTTCTCTGAAACTGCAAGGCCCAGGTCTTTGATATTTGGTATGAAGCTTCATCTAGTGGACCCCTACCAAGATTGTTCAAATTATAATGCTGGGGCCAAAAATGTCCCACCGCACGGGGGCCCTTTGGTTTTACATGGGCTTATATAGGGAAAATCTTTAAAAATCTTCTTCTCTGAAACCGCAAGGCCCAGGTCTTTGATATTTGGTATGAAGCTTTATCTAGTGGACCCCTACCAAGATTGTTCAAATTATAGTGCTGGAGCTAAAAATGCCCCCGCACGGGGGCCCTTTGGTTTTACATGGGCTTATATGGGGAAAATCTTGAAAAATCTTCTTCTCTGAAACAGCAAGGCCCAGGTCTTTGATATTTGGTATGAAGCTTCATCTAGTGGACCCCTACCAAGATTGTTCAAATTATAGTGCTGGGGCCAAAAATGCCCCAACGCACCAGGGCCCTTTGGTTTTACATGGGCTTATATGGGGAAAATCTTGAAAAATCTTCTTCTCTGAAACCGCAAGGCCCAGGTCTTTGATATTTGTTATGAAGCTTCAGCTAGTGGACCTCTACAAAGATTGTTCAAATTATAGCCCCGGGGCCAAAAATGCCCCCGCACCAGGGCCCTTTTGTTTTACATGGGCTTTTAGGTTATGGTCTTCTATTTACATTTCCATAAGCTTACATGTTAATATTTGACCCTGTACCTGATAAATCTGCATTTCAAATTGATTTTCTTACCCCAAAACATGGTAAACAAACTGCCAACTACAAAATTATACAAAAAAACAAGGGTGTCATGTGGCAATTTCAAGCATTCCAACTGTCTAAGGGAGGTAACCCTGCCTCAGAGTGAAAATTCAGTCTTGGAAATTCAGAGATACCACATGTACAATTATTATCACAACAGAAAATTCAGGAGACAGTTCACTTTGTTTCCTTTATGTGTTTAATGCACATATAATACCCTGCAAGAAAAAAAATAACAGCTAAGTATTTCTCATCAGTTTCATAATTATATCCAATCAAATGTGACTATTGTCTCATACATGGCTAAAAGCTGGGTCCACAACCTCCTTTTCCAGGCTCATAACCTTAAACCAAACCTTATTTTCCTTATAATCCATCAAAAGAATTGCCAAATAGAAATTTACATCATATATAATAATGTAGTCATGCATACTAAATGTTCAGTGACAAAGAATCTTTCAAGTTTGCAAAAAAGTTATCGCCTTCAGATTTTACGATGAAAGCCGAACAAACCATATTTTGTGAAAAAGCGCAAAGTTTACCTCTTTCTGGACTGGAACCCAGAAACCGGCTTGCATCAGTGGTTCTTCTCATGTGTCTTTGGAATACTTCAGTCCTAAAATGCACTAAATTATGCCTAAATAGCACACCTATGTAGAAGTTATGGTTGTTCCTATACCTATACCCCCTACTTTAAGTAACAAAAAGGCATTTTGAGGATATTTTGAAGACAAAACATTGATGAAAATGGTCATAAATGCCTTAATGCCATAAGAAACAGCTGAAAATATCTGTTCAAATCCAGTAACATGAAACTAACCAGCTAGAACTTATAACAGATGAGAAAACTTGTCGCGATATTGCAGCGGGCTGTTGGGAGAAATAATTTTTGAAATTTTGCTTTGGACCAAGCCTGATGCCATATATTCCAGATGGAGTAGATTCTTTTACTTATGTTTATGTTCATACACCTACTGCAAGACTCCTTTCCAAACAGACCAATGACAACACTGATTTACATGGCTTTAGAGCAAATCAACCCCTCCCCCCCCCCCCCTCCCCCCCCCTCCATTTACATGGATGAGAAGCACAAAGTTGATCAAATGCCCAGTTAAACCTAAATTAGCACTAAAGTTACAAATTTTACAGTTTTTGTAGCAAAATACATGTCAGGAAGATCCAGTTTATGACACAGAATTAGATAGAACCTTCAAATTTGTGAAAATATTATGTAATGACCAAAAACAGGACAGATGGGATGATTTTCTACTTTCGGTTTAGGTTATGGTCTTCTATTTACATTTCCATAAGCTTACATGTTAATATTTGACCCTGTACCTGATAAATCTGCATTTCAAATTGATTTTCTTACCCCAAAACATGGTAAACAAACTGCCAACTACAAAATTATACAAAAAAACAAGGGTGTCATGTGGCAATTTCAAGCATTCCAACTGTCTAAGGGAGGTAACCCTGCCTCAGAGTGAAAATTCAGTCTTGGAAATTCAGAGATACCACATGTACAATTATTATCACAACAGAAAATTCAGGAGACAGTTCACTTTGTTTCCTTTATGTGTTTAATGCACATATAATACCCTGCAAGAAAAAAAATAACAGCTAAGTATTTCTCATCAGTTTCATAATTATATCCAATCAAATGTGACTATTGTCTCATACATGGCTAAAAGCTGGGTCCACAACCTCCTTTTCCAGGCTCATAACCTATATAGGGAAAATCTTTAAAAATCTTCTTCTCTGAAACCGCAAGGCCCAGGTCTTTGATATTTGGTATGAAGCTTCATCTAGTGGACCCCTACCAAGATTGTTCAAATTATAGTGCTGGAGCTAAAAATGCCCCCCGCACGGGGGCCCTTTGATTTTACATGGGCTTATATGGGGAAAATCTTGAAAAATCTTCTTCTCTGAAACCGCAAGGCCCAGGTCTTTGATATTTGGTATGAAGCTTTATCTAGTGGACCCCTACCAAGTTTGTTCAAATTATAGTGCTGGGGCCAAAAAAGCCCCCGCACCAGGGCCCTTTTGTTTTACATAGGCTTATAAAGGGAAAATCTTGAAAAATCTTCTTCTCTGAAACTGCAAGGCCCAGGTCTTTGATATTTGGTATGAAGCTTCATCTTGTGGACCTCTACCAAGATTGTTCAAATTATAGTCCCAGGGCCAAAAATGCCCCCGCACGGGGGCCCTTTTGTTTTACATAGGCTTATATAGGGAAAATCTTTAAAAATCTTCTTCTCTGAAACCGCAAGGCCCAGGTCTTTGATATTTGGTATGAAGCTTCATCTAGTGGACCCCTACCAAGATTGTTCAAATTATAATGCTGGGGCCAAAAATGCCCCACCGCATCAGGGCCCTTTTGTTTTACATGGGCTTATATGGGGAAAATCTTGAAAAATCTTCTTCTCTGAAACCGCAAGGCCCAGGTCTTTGATATTTGGTATGAAGCTTTATCTAGTGGACCCCTACCAAGTTTGTTCAAATTATAGTGCTGGGGCCAAAAAAGCCCCCGCACCAGGGCCCTTTTGTTTTACATAGGCTTATAAAGGGAAAATCTTGAAAAATCTTCTTCTCTGAAACTGCAAGGCCCAGGTCTTTGATATTTGGTATGAAGCTTCATCTTGTGGACCTCTACCAAGATTGTTCAAATTATAGTCCCGGGGCCAAAAATGCCCCCGCACGGGGGCCCTTTTGTTTTACATAGGCTTATATAGGGAAAATCTTTAAAAATCTTCTTCTCTGAAACCGCAAGGCCCAGGTCTTTGATATTTGGTATGAAGCTTCATCTAGTGGACCCCTACCAAGATTGTTCAAATTATAATGCTGGGGCCAAAAATGCCCCACCGCATCAGGGCCCTTTTGTTTTACATGGGCTTATATGGGGAAAATCTTGAAAAATCTTCTTCTCTGAAACCGCAAGGCCCAGGTCTTTGATATTTGGTATGAAGCTTCATCTAGTGGACCCCTACCAAGATTGTTCGAATTATAGTGCTAGGGCCAAAAATGCAACCAAGTTTGTTCAAATTATAGTGCTGGGGCCAAAAAAGCCCCCGCACCAGGGCCCTTTGGTTTGACATGGGCTTATATAGGGAAAATCTTTAAAAATCTTCTTCTCTGAAACCGCAAGGCCCAGGTCTTTGATATTTGGTATGAAGCTTTATCTAGTGGACCTCTACAAAGATTGTTCAAATTATAGCCCCGGGGCCAAAAATGCCCCGCACCAGGGCCCTTTTGTTTTACATAGGCTTATATAGGGAAAATCTTTAAAAATCTTCTTCTCTGAAACTGCAAGGCCCAGGTCTTTGATATTTGGTATGAAGCTTCATCTTGTGGACCTCTACCAAGATTGTTCAAATTATAGCCCTGGGGCCAAAAATGCCCCCACTCTGGGGCCCTTTGGTTTTACGAAGACTTATATAGGGAAAATCTTGAAAAATCTTCTTCTCTGAAACCACAAGGCTTAGGTCTTTGATATTTGTTATGAAGCTTCAGCTAGTGGACCTCTACAAAGATTGTTCAAATTATAGCCCTGAGACCAAAAATGCCCCCGCCATGTGGCCCTTTGGTTTTACATAGACTTATATAGGGAAAATCTTTAAAAATCATCTTCTCTGAAACACAAGGCTTAGGTCTTTGATATTTGTTATGAAGCTTCAGCTAGTGGACCTCTACCAAGATTGTTCAAATTATAGCCCTGGGGCCAAAAATGCCCCGCTCCGGGGCCCTTTGGTTTAACATAGACTTATATAGGGAAAACCTTGTTTTACAAGGACTTCTATATGCAGGGTAAACCTTTAAAATCTTCTTCTCTGAAACCAGAAAACCCAGGTCTTTCATATTCGATATGACGCTTCATCTTGTGGACCGCTACCAAGATTGTTCAAATTATAGCCCTGGGGCCAAAATTGACCCTGCCCCGGGCCCACTTGTTATACATTGGATCAGGTGAGCGAACCAGGGCCCTCTGGGCCCTCTTGTTTGGGACTTTTACCCGACATTGAGATGATATGACATCTCACGCCCTGTCGCCCAATGAAACCAATAGGGATTATAAGCATGGACGATCCGACTCGCACTGATTTGCCTGGGCAGGCATAGATCCTCTAAGCAGTGTACCAGTACTTGTGAGCAATGGGTTTCAGCTCTGCGTGGAAGCATCATGCAGCCCATTTATTATGCCCCCAACTTCGAAGAAGTTGTGGGGGCATATTGGTTTTGCCCTGTTCGTCCGTCCGTCCTTCCGTCCTTCCGTCCTTACGTCCGTCCCACTTTTTACTGCATAGCATAACTTTAGAACCATGGGTGCTAGGTTTTTGAAATTTCATATATGGATTCCTCATGAAAAAATAATTGACCCGTGTTTTTTTTCTCGTCAGGATTATGCCCCTTTTTTGAGTTATGCCCCTTTGCAAAAAATACTATGAAATCTTGTAAGCAAGATATCTCAAAAACTGTTTGAGCTATTGCCCTGAAACTTTACATGCTGGTTGGGGATGATGAGTAGATGAACTGATTAACTTTTGAAAAAAATCCGAAATTTTTTTCTTGAGTTATGGCCCTTTGAAATTTTTCGCGTTTTAAGTTTGTAAGCAAGATATCTAAAAAAACTATTTGAGGTTTTTCCCCGAAACTTCACAGACTTGTCGGGGATGATGAGTAGATGAACTGATCAACTTTTGAAAAAAATCCGATTTTTTTTTCTTGAGTTATGGCCCTTAGATTTTTTTCGTGTTTTCAGCTTGTAAGCAAGATATCTCAATAATTGTTTGAGCGATTGCCCTGCAACTTTACAAGCTGGTTTGGGATGATGTGTAGATGAACTGATTAACTGTTGAAAAAAAATCCTATATTTTTTTCTTGAGTTATGGCCCTTTGAAATTTTTCGCGTTTTAAGTTTGTAAGCAAGATATCTCAAAAACTATATGAGGTTTTTCCCCAAAACTTCACAGACTGGTTGGGTATGATGAGTAGATGAACTGATTAACTTTTGAAAAAAATCCAATTTTTTTTTCTTGAGTTATGGCCCTTTGATTTTTTTCGTGTTTTCAGCTTGTAAGCAAGATATCTCAAAAATTGTTTGAGCTATTGCCCTGAAACTATACAGGCTGGTTGGGGATGATGAGTAGATGAACTGATTAACTTTTGAAAAAAATCCGAAATTTTTTTCTTGAGTTATGGCCCTTTGAAATTTTTCGCGTTTTGGCGTCCTTCCGTCCTTACGTCCGTCCCACTTTTTACTGCATAGCATAACTTTAGAACCATGGGTGCTAGGTTTTTGAAATTTCATATATGGATTCCTCATGAAAAAATAATTGACCCGTGTTTTTTTTCTCGTCAGGATTATGCCCCTTTTTTGAGTTATGCCCCTTTGCAAAAAATACTATGAAATCTTGTAAGCAAGATATCTCAAAAACTGTTTGAGCTATTGCCCTGAAACTTTACATGCTGGTTGGGGATGATGAGTAGATGAACTGATTAACTTTTGAAAAAAATCCGAAATTTTTTTCTTGAGTTATGGCCCTTTGAAATTTTTCGCGTTTTAAGTTTGTAAGCAAGATATCTAAAAAAACTATTTGAGGTTTTTCCCCGAAACTTCACAGACTTGTCGGGGATGATGAGTAGATGAACTGATCAACTTTTGAAAAAAATCCGATTTTTTTTTCTTGAGTTATGGCCCTTAGATTTTTTTCGTGTTTTCAGCTTGTAAGCAAGATATCTCAATAATTGTTTGAGCGATTGCCCTGCAACTTTACAAGCTGGTTTGGGATGATGTGTAGATGAACTGATTAACTGTTGAAAAAAAATCCTATATTTTTTTCTTGAGTTATGGCCCTTTGAAATTTTTCGCGTTTTAAGTTTGTAAGCAAGATATCTCAAAAACTATATGAGGTTTTTCCCCAAAACTTCACAGACTGGTTGGGTATGATTAGTAGATGAACTGATTAACTTTTGAAAAAAATCCAATTTTTTTTTCTTGAGTTATGGCCCTTTGATTTTTTTCGTGTTTTCAGCTTGTAAGCAAGATATCTCAAAAATTGTTTGAGCTATTGCCCTGAAACTTTACAGGCTGGTTGGGGATGATGAGTAGATGAACTGATTAACTTTTGAAAAAAATCCGAAATTTTTTTCTTGAGTTATGGCCCTTTGAAATTTTTCGCGTTTTGGCATATTGGTTTTGCCCTGTTCGTCCGTCCGTCCTTCCGTCCTTCCGTCCTTACGTCCGTCCCACTTTTTACTGCATAGCATAACTTTAGAACCATGGGTGCTAGGTTTTTGAAGTTTCATATATGGATTCCTCATGAAAAAATAATTGACCCGTGTTTTTTTTCTCGTCAGGATTATGCCCCTTTTTTGAGTTATGCCCCTTTGCAAAAAATACTATGAAATCTTGTAAGCAAGATATCTCAAAAACTGTTTGAGCTATTGCCCTGAAACTTTACATGCTGGTTGGGGATGATGAGTAGATGAACTGATTAACTTTTGAAAAAAATCCGAAATTTTTTTCTTGCGTTATGGCCCTTTGAAATTTTTCGCGTTTTAAGTTTGTAAGCAAGATATCTAAAAAACTATTTGAGGTTTTTCCCCGAAACTTCACAGACTTGTCGGGGATGATGAGTAGATGAACTGATCAACTTTTGAAAAAAATCCGATTTTTTTTCTTGAGTTATGGCCCTTAGATTTTTTTCGTGTTTTCAGCTTGTAAGCAAGATATCTCAATAATTGTTTGAGCGATTGCCCTGCAACTTTACAAGCTGGTTTGGGATGATGTGTAGATGAACTGATTAACTGTTGAAAAAAAATCCTATATTTTTTTCTTGAGTTATGGCCCTTTGAAATTTTTCACGTTTTAAGTTTGTAAGCAAGATATCTCAAAAACTATATGAGGTTTTTCCCCAAAACTTCACAGACTGGTTGGGTATGATGAGTAGATGAACTGATTAACTTTTGAAAAAAATCCAATTTTTTTTTCTTGAGTTATGGCCCTTTGATTTTTTTCGTGTTTTCAGCTTGTAAGCAAGATATCTCAAAAATTGTTTGAGCTATTGCCCTGAAACTTTACAGGCTGGTTGGGGATGATGAGTAGATGAACTGATTAACTTTTGAAAAAAATCCGAAATTTTTTTCTTGAGTTATGGCCCTTTGAAATTTTTCGCGTTTTAAGTTTGTAAGCAAGATATCTAAAAAACTATTTTAGGTTTTTCCCCGAAACTTCACAGACTGGTCAGGGATGATGAGTAGATGATTAACTACAGCTTTTCTTGTGTAATTTCAGCATTACAGCCACATAAAAACAAGATATCTCAATTACTGTTAGGGACAAGCAGTGTTAGGGTCAAGCAGTTGGGGGCATTGTGTTTCATAAACACTGGCTCTAGTTTCCCTAAGCCGCGGTGGGCGGGGGCGAGTCATTTCATCTCAATGTTGGGTAGAAGTCCCACAAAATTGGAAGCAATGTCTCCAAAATGACCTATACAGTGTTGATGGGATGTTAAACCTCAAATCAAACAAAACAAACAAGACAGGGTACACAACCAGCCCCTGCCCATAGGGACTTGAAGAAATAGATGGGATGCATGATGTTAGCTGCTTCCACACAGAGCTGAAACCGACCGCACACGAGTACTGGTAAAACACTTAGAGGATCTAAGCCTGCCCAGGCAAAGCAGTGCGGGTCTGACTGTCCATGCTTATAAACCTATTGGTTTCATTGGGCAACAGGGCTTGAGATGTCATTTCATCTCAATGTCGGGTAAAAGTCCCACAAAATTGGAAGCAACATCTCCAAAATGACCTATACAGTGTTGAGGGGAACATTAAATCTCAAATCAAACAAACAAAAACAAATGACTAAATACAGTTTTGTAGTTTTGACTGGAAGCAGGCCTCCATAGCCTATTGGTTAAAAGCACTAATCTGTCACCACTGCGGGACTGAATCTCATGCGGGTCATGTTCTGCAACTGAAGGTCAGGTAGATTTTTCTCTGAGTACTCTGGTTTTGGCCACCTATCAGCTCAATTGAGAACTTGCTGTAATTCTCCAAAAATCTTAACAAATTTGTTTCATGATCCGTTAGGAGTCCAAAAAGTTCAGATGGAATGGCAAACAGTGTATACCCTGATCAGACAGCTCCTTTGGGAGCAGTCCAACCTGGTCTGCACTGTTTGCTTAAGCCTGTCTATCCCAATACTTTGGATCATTACTTTACTCTTAAAAGAGCTGTAAAACCCAAATGAAAGGAAAACATAAGACTGAAAAAAAGCATATTGATGATGATATTTTTCATGACATGTTGGGGAAATAGAGCAGCATTTGTAGGTTGTTCCAGTTGAAGGCTTACCTCTGATCGGGGTCTGCACTGTTTGCTAATGATTCAGGAATTTAAGGGTTAAAAGAAAACAGTCTAAATCTCAGTTCAGGACTATTTTCCCAGCAACATTGAGGCAATTGATCCATGGCCAGTAGTACTGTCAGTGCTTTGATTTATTAAACTTTTTACAGTGCATGAATTAGGAGATAACTGTATTCAAAATTGTGATTTGGGGAGGTAAATCGTCGGTTTTACGGTTGGAAATTTCGTTTTACGGCGACGCGTCAGCGGAGCCGTAAAACGTAATTTGCGACCGTAAAACCGACGATTTACCTCCCCAAATCACAATTTTGCATTACAGTTATCCCCATTCTAATGCACTTATTCGGTTGTTAAGTTAAAAATTGTACTATTTTCCATGAGGTAGCAAGCGCAGTGAGCTGCGTAAAACCAAATACCAGCCAATGGAAATCGACGTTACGTGATGACGTCGGGTTTCCGACAGTATATCGCAGGATATACGGTCGCAATTTTTTGACATTATCCAATCAGACGTTGCGTTACATATGAAAGTGCATTAGAATGATTGTTTTACAGCATCAAGACGTGTTCGAATCTATGCTGATGGCATTTATGATATGTTCCACTCCGGCCATGCCAGACAGCTGATGCAAGTCAAAATGTCTTGTCCAAATTCATATCTCATCGTTGGAGGTAAGTAACACTTTTTCCACCAGCAGTGTAGCATTAAGTCTTTTGGCGGCAAATTGATTTCTATACAAAACTCCCAGTGCCAAATATAAGTCCCAGAAATTTTCTACCAATTGAACCATGTAAAGATATGATGAGAATCTTTTGGTTTAAGTAAAAGCTTGATATTTTACTTGGAGCTCAGCTCCAAGTCAGCTCATGCCTTGGCCTGTTGTTAGGCATCCATCGTCTCTGTCGGCTCTCCGTCGTCTGTCTCCAGGTGTTAACAAATTTATTTTTTATCAGATCCTCTTCCATCACCTGAACAAGTCCGTGAAGTGAAGACCCCACTAAACCCCAGTTTATATAGAGCAAACTGGGGTTCATGCGGGGTAAACATTATTTTTTCTTATTTCTGTTCCAAGACATAGGTTGTGGGTTCTCGTTAGAACTGCCTCATTGAGGCGGTTCTAACGAGCACCCTCAGCCCAGGGCCCAAGCTAGCCCAAAAAATTTGGGAGAAGTGACTTCTCCCTCCTGGGAAAATAGGGAGAAGTTTGCTGGGTCTAGGGAGAAGTGAGTGCGGCTTAACGCCGAACAACAACAATGTAATGAGTTCTCCTGTAAACCCCTATTTGGAGAATAGTATGTTTTATAGGTGTATCAATCAATTCCGTTATTGAGACCACCTGAAATGAAGACTAATTCTGCTTTAAAAATCTTATTTAGTTGGCTGCAGTTATTCTTTCTTTCTGTTTTCTGCATACAGTGACCCCCTGATAAGAGACCACTTTTGGAAAGATCACTTTTGAACTGTCCCAAAGGTGGTCTTAATTTAGTAATTTTACTGTATTTGGGCAAGCTGTAACTTTTGTTGTATCCAACCATGTTATAATGAATGGTGAGGTTTCTGTGTAATAGTTAGATCATTTCTCACTAAGTTCCTGTCACAATTGTATTTTAAAACAGACTATAGAAACAAGGGGGAACAACATCGCTAGAAGAAAATCAGTTGTTATTTTTTTACGAATTTGGATAATTACTGAATATTTACCGGCAAGTAATAATTATTTTCACTTACAAAATAAAAAATTGCTACCTACTTTTGTTGTTGTCCATATATAAAAAATGAAAACGATTGATGGATGCAAAAGTAATGTACAAACAAATCAATGGCGAAACAAATAAACCATCTTTATTTAAAAATTATTAAATCCTAATGCAGTGTCAATGCCAATGGTCGGAATAATCTTATTATTACTGTATACAACGGTACTTAACAAAGTACGTCCGCACCCGGACTTTGGCACGAGCTAACGGTACAAATATACCTGTTTAAGTTACATAATCTTGTGTAATCTTAATTGGCTCTTATTGCAATAAAAACTTTGTGCAATCAACCGAGATAGATTTATGACAGTACAAGACTGCTGAGCGTGTTGCAAGTGGCTCGAGCGGCATGAGCTAACGGTTAGAATTAAATTACATAACAGTACCAAACAGCAACTGGCACGAAGTGTAGAATAAACAGTTAGCTTTGTTCAGTGTAATTACTGAGATTTCTGACACTAGTGGATCGAAGGATTATCACCACCTTGTCAGTTTACCGTTACTGTTCACAAGGAAGAAAAAAAAAAAACGGGCGAAATTTCAGGGCGAAGTTTTTTTCGCTTTCATCGCCAAAGTCGGCGAAGTGAGCCCCAACAGGGCGACTTCTTCGCCTGAGTCGCCCTCTAGCTTGAGCCCTGCTGAGCCTATGTTTAGAGCATTTATAAGAAAAATATTACAGATTTTCTTCAGATTAGTCGCAATTTTGAAACTGTAAAAGATGCAGTATGTTGCACGGGAGCGTTACCGTAATGCAAACATGTAGGTAATGAGGACAGCCATAAAATCTTGGACAGGTTCGAATTTGGGTATATCTGATTATAGCCCCGCTTTGAAAAAGTGGGGCTATATTGGATTTGCCATGTCCTTCTGTCATTCCGTGATTCCGTTAATTTGTGTTGGCTCCATAACTTTGTATCTGCTTAACATATTTTCATGAAACTTCACACAAATGTTAAACACCATAAGACAATGTGCAGAGCGAAGGAATTATAACTGTGGATTGCCTACTTTTGGAGTTATTGCCCTTTGAACATTTTCCGTAATTCCGTAATTCCGTAATTCCGTAATTCCGTGATTCCGTTAATTTGTGTTGGCTCCATAACTTTGTATCTGCTTAACATATTTTCATGAAACTTCACACAAATGTTAAACACCATAAGACAATTTGCAGAGCGAAGGAATTATAACTGTGGATTGCCTACTTTTGGAGTTATTGCCCTTTGAACATTGAAAAATGGCAATTTTAATTGTGTCCGCTTCATAACTCGAAAACCGTTTGAGATATTTTTAGGAAACTTCTCACAAATGTTAAGCACTATGAGACGATGTGCAGAGCACAGGAACCATAACTCTGCATTGCTTATTTTTGGAGTTATTGCCCTTTGAACATTGAAAAATGGCAATTTTAACAGTGTCCGCTTCATAACTCGAAAACTGTTTGAGATAATTTCATGAAACTTCACACAAATGTTAAGCACTATGAGACAATGTGCAGAGCGCAAGAACCATAACTCTGGTTTTCGTATTTTCTGTGTGTCTGTCTGTGTGTCTGTCTGTGTCTGTTAACAATTTTCGTGTCCGCTCCATAACTTTAAAACCCATATTTTCATGAAACTTCACACAAACATAAACACCATGAGATGGTGTGCAGAGTGCAGGAACCATAACTCTGGATTGCCTAATTTTTGAGTTATTTCCCTTTGAATATTGAAAAATATCAATTTTAGCCGTCTTTGCTCGATAACTCAAAAACCGTTTGAGATAATTTTATGAAACTTCACACAAATGTAAAGCACCATATTACGTGTGCAGAGCGCAGGAACCCAAACTCTGGATTGTCTACTTTTTCAGTTATAGGCTTTTGAATATTAAAAAATGGCAATTTTAACTATGTCCGCTCCATAACCGTTTCTGATATTTTCATGAAACTTCAAATAAATGAAAAGCACCTTGAGATGATGTGCAGAGTGCAGGAACCATAACTCTGGTTTGCCTACTTTAGGAGTTATTGCCCTTTGAACATTTAAAAAGGCAATTTTGACTGTGTCGGCTCCATAACTCACAAACCATTTGCGATATTTTCATGACACTTCACACAAGTGTAAAGCACCATGAGACAATGTGCAGAGCGCAGGAACCCTGACTCTGATTTGCCTACTTTAGGAGTTATTACCCTTTGAACATTGAAAAATGGAAGATGAAATTTAGTATAAACATGGACATTCTGTTAATGTATCATGCTCATTGAAATGAGGGACAAGGGCTCACAACTCTTAGAGTTTTTCCAGATAATGTAAAATTTTCAACAGTTATTTCTTGTTCATAACTGTTTTCTCTGCAGCTTAAATAACTTTCTTCTCTGACAGCGCTGAAGCGGGGCTATAGTCAGATCCTCTGACAGCTCTAGTTGTTCTTGTCAGTGTAGCTTGCCTTTTCGTCCCCATAGACTTACAATTGGGAAAATGTTGTCCGGTTGATAGATGCTTTATCATTGATTGGATCCTCAACAAACTAACAGATAATGATGACAGCCATAAAATCTTGGACGAGACTGAATTTGGGTCAGACTGGATTGTTCAAGTGAGTTACTTGCCCTTTCATCTCATAGACATATAATGGGGAAAAAGTTGTCCTGGTGAGAGCAACTTTATTTTTATCTGATCCTCATAAAACTTATAGGTAATGAGGAGAGCGATAAAATCTTGGATGAGTTCGAATTTGGGTAGGATGGGATTATTCACATGAGAGTTATTTGCCCTTTCATTGCCCATAGACATATAAGGGGGAAAAAGTTGTCCAGGTGAGAGCAACTTTATTTTTATCTGATCCTCATAAAACTTATAGATAATGAGGACAGCTATAAAATCTTGGACGAATTCGAATTTGGGTAGGATGGGATTATTCACTTGAGAGTTATTTGCCCTTTCATTGCCAATAGACATATAAGGGGTAAAAGTTGTCAGGGGAATAGCGACCTTAATTTTGATCAGATCCTCATTAAACTTGTAGGTAATGAGGACAGTCATAAAATCTTGAAAAACTTGGAATTTGGGGAGAATCAGATTATTCACATGAGAGTTACTTGCCCTTTTTGTCTCTCATAGTTATATATTGGGGAAAACGTCTTGGCGATAGCAACTTTATTTTTGAACTGATCCTTATTTAACTTGTAGGTAATGAGGACAGCTGTAATATCTTGGATGAGTTGGAATTGGGGGAGGGTAGGATTATTCACAGGAGAGTATTTGCCCTTTCATTACCCATAGACATATAATGGGGAAAATGTTGTCCGGGCGATAGGGACCTTATTTTTGATCGGATCCTCATTTAACTTGTAGGTAATGAGGACAGCCATAAAATCTTGGACAACTTTAAATTTGGGTCGGATCTGATTATTGACATGGGAGTTACTTGTCCTTTCATTTCCCATAGAAATACACCACAACCTCTTTATAACACTATTAATGGGGTCCAAAACAGAAACTGTGTTAGTTAAACAACCGTGCTATATCCAAACAAAAATGTATAGAATATATAGAAAAATGACCATTTATGGTCATTTTTCTATATAATCTATACAATTTTGGGGATCCATCTTGAAATCGTGTTATATCTAAAACCGTGCTATAATGAACTGTGTTATAATGAGATTGTGGTGTATAGTGTGGAAAATGTCATCCTCATCTTTGATCTGATCCTCATTAAACTTGTAGGTAATGAGGACAGCCATAAAATATTGGGCCACGTTGAATTTGGGGCACATCGGGGATGCTATAAACATGAGAGATACTATAAACTTTTGCATTTAAGTCTGATTTAGCTGAAATTTGATGGGAGGCATTAGGGCGACAGTAGATTGAGAGTCGTTAAAATTGTTCCCTTCCAATATACAAGAATCAAAGTCAGGGCAAAAACGTAACTAGGGCACTCAGCTAGGCAGTGGCAATTAGGCGACTACGGCGCCAAAAGTGTTGAGGGGAATGGATACATCTGACATTTTTATGTGCGTTTTACAAGGGAGTTAATTTGCAGGACTTCTTACACTCTTTCCTACAAGCTGAGCTCTGAGCAAATGGTCTACTTTAAAAGGAAAGAATTTGCTCCATAGGATCAAATTCTTTCCTTTAACCCATTTGGTACCAGAAACCCCAAAAGGGGTAAGTGGCAAACAGTGCAGGCCCAGATCAAACGCCGCAGACATAGGATCAAATTCTTTCCTTTAACCCATTTGGTACCAGAAACCCCAAAAGGGGTAAGTGGCAAACAGTGCAGGCCCAGATCAAACGCCGCAGAACGCGGCATCTGATCAGGGCCTACACTGTTTGCAAAAAGTTCAGCCATTTTCCAAATAAACTTTGAAGAAAACACATCCTGACACCCCTAAATTTTGAAATGGACTCCTGCTATATATAAAAAGGAAGATTCCATTTGGTACAAAAAGGGTTAAAAATAGACTCTTTTTGAGAAAATGGAGGAAAAAATATTATTGAAAGAGTTGAATACCCTGAAAGTGTATTGTTTGTTTGATTTGAGGTAGTAGCTTCTTCCCTTAAAAGTTTTATAAGCTGTCGTGTTTGGCAAACACTCATTTGGATTTACGATGTACTTGGCATAATGAGAGTTATTAGCTCCTATCATGCTGTTCACGACAACCCATATCTTTGGAAACAGTGTAGATCCAGATCAGATGGCTTCTGAAGAAGCCATCTGATCAGGATCTACACTGTTTGACATTCAGTTTATGAATTTGTAGGAATAAATTACATCAAGTAATCTGATTGGTTCAAAGTCAGAGATGGGTGCGGCTAAAATGAATATTCAGCAAGAGAAGAGTTAAGCAAACATTTACATGTATTCTACACAAATCATAAGCAGGCAAGTTGTCCCGTCCAGTGACAGCTTTCATTTCAAGTGGACATGTGCTTGCCATTTCTGAGCTGCTACAAGTCAAAACATGTCATCAGCCATTGTGTGCCCAGCAAAGTCTTGGATCTGCCTGCACATCTCTCTCTCTCTCTCTCTGTTTCTCTGTCTCTGTCTCTGTCTCTCTCTCTCTCTCTCTCTCTCTCTCTCTCTCTCTCTCTCTCTCTCTCTCTCTCTCTCTCTATCTGTCTATCTGTCTGTTTGTCTGCCTGTTGGTCCATCCATCAATTGGTCAGTCCATTGGTCGGTCCAAACAGCTATCTGTACGTACGAACGGTGCCATGTGGGATTACGATTCTGCATTATTGAACATAATGAGTTTTATTATGCCCATGACATTTGAAGAATGGTGGAAGGGGCATATAGTGTTGCCCCTGTCTGACTGTGCATTCGGCCATCCATCCATTTGTGGATCCAAAACTTAAGCAGGCCAATAACTTTCTTATTAGCTCACATGTCACGTAGTGACAAGGTGAGCTTTTGTGGTCACTTTTTGTCCGTCGTCCGTCGTGCATGCGTCCGTCCGTGCGTCCGTGCGTGTGTGCATCCGTAAACAATTTCAAATAAGTAAATCTCTAATACCCCATGGTCAATCTTGATCAAATTTCATGAGAAGCATCACCAGGTAAAGGGAAAGGCTGCATAAGGTTTTTGGGCTGATCAGATTGGAATTCTGGTTGCTATGGCAACATACAGCTCACATAGACTTACAATGGGAAAAAATTAAAATATCTTCTTCTCTAAAACCACAGGGCCCAGAGCTAAGATATTTAGCATGTAGCAACGGCCAGTGGTCACCTACATAATTCCTGCCAATCATGCCCCTGGGGTCCACATTGGCCACGCCCCAGGGCCCCTTCGCTCCCATAGACTCACAATGGAACAAAAAGCTTCAAAAATCTTCTTCTCGGAAACCACAAGACCCAGAGCTTAGATATTTAGCATATAGCAAGGGCAAGTGGTCACCTACATAATTCCTGCCAATCATGCCCCTGGGTTCCAAACGGGCCACGCCCCGGGGCCCTTTAGCTCCTATAGACTCATAATTGAAAAAAGCTTAAAAAATCTTCTTCTCTGAAACCACAGGGCCCAGAGCTGCGATATTTGGCATGTAGCAACGGCAAGTGGTCACCTATGTAATTCCTGCCAATCATGCCCCTGGGGTCCAAATTGGCCACACCCCGGGGCCCCTTAGCTCCCATAGACTCATAATAAAAAAAAGCTTCAAAAACCTCCTTCTCTGAAACCACAGGGCCCAGAGCTTATTTATTTTGCATGTAGCAACGGCCAGTGGCCACCTACATAATTCCTGCCAATCATGCCCCTGGGTTCCAAATGGGCGACACCCTGGGGCCCCTTCGCTCCCATAGACTCTGATGGAACAACAGCTTCAAAAAATCTTCTTCTCAGAAACCAAAGGGCCCAGAGCTAAGATATTTAGCATGTCGCAACGGCCAGTGGTCACCTACATAATTCCTGCCAATCATGCTCCTGGGGTCCACATTGGCCACGCCCCAGGGCCCCTTCGCTCCCATAGACTCACAATGGAACAAAAAGCTTCAAAAATCTTCTTCTCGGAAACCACAGGACCCAGAGCTTACATATTTAGCATATAGCAAGGGCAAGTAGTCACCTACATAATTCCTGCCAATCATGCCCCTGGGTTCCAAACGGGCCACGCCCCGGGTCCCTTTAGCTCCTATAGACTCATAGTTGAAAAAAGCTTCAAAAATCTTCTTCTCTGAAACCACAGGGCCCAGAGATGCGATATTTGGCATGTAGCAACGGCAAGTGGTCACCTACATAATTCCTGCCAATCATGCCCCGGGGAACCAAATTGACCACATCCCGGGGCCCCTTAGCTCCCATAGACTCATAATGGAAAAAAAGCTTCAAAAATCTTCTTCTCTTAAACCACAGGGCCCAGAGCTTAGATATTTAGCATCTAGCAACGGCCAGTGGCCACCTACATAATTCCTGCCAATCATGCCCCTGGGTTCCAAATGGGCGACGCCCTGGGGCCCCTTCGCTCCCATAGACTCATAATGGAACAAAAAGCTTCAAAAATCTTCTTCTCGGAAACCACAGGGCCCAGAGCTTAGATATTTAGCATGTAGCAACGGCAAGTGGTCACATACATAATTCCTGCCAATCATGCCCCTGGGGTCCAAATGGGCCACGCCCTGGGGCCCTTTAGCTCCTATAGACTCATAATGGAAAAAAGCTTCAAAAATCTTCTTCTCTGAAACCACAGGGCCCAGAGCTGAGATATTTGGCATGTAGCAAGGGCAAGTGGTCACCTACATAAATCCTGCCAATCATGCCCCTAGGTTCCAAATGGCCCATGCCCCGGGGCCCCTTAGCTCCCATAGACTCATAGTGGTAAAAAAACCTTCAAAAATCTTCTTCTCTGAAACCACAGGGCCCAGAGTTTAGATATTTAGCATGTAGGAACGCCAATTGGTCACCTACATGATTCCTGCCAATCATGTCCCTGGGTTCCAAATGGGCCACGCCCCGGGGCCCCTTCACTCCCATAGACTCATAATGGAAAAAAGCTTCAAAAATCTTCTTCTCGGAAACCACAGCGGCCAGAGCTTAGATATTTAGCATGTAGCAAGGGCAAGTGGTCACCTACGTAATTCCTGCCAATCATGCCCCTGGGGTCCAAAAGGGCCACGCCCCGGGGCCAGTTAGCTCCTATAGACTCATAATGGAAAAAAAAAGCTTCAAAAATCTTCTTCTCTGAAACCACAGGGCCCACAGCTTATATATTTAGCATGTAGCAACGGCAAGTGGTCACCTACATAATTCCTTCCAATCATGCCCCTGGGGTCCAAACGGGCTACGCCCCGGGGCCCTTTAGCTCCTATAGACTCATAATGGAAAAAAGCTTCAAAAATCTTCTTCTCTGAAACCACAGGGCCCAGAGCTTAGATATTTAGCATGTAGCAACTGCAAGTGGTCTCCTACATATTTCCTGCTAATCATGCCCCTTGGGTCCAAATGGGCCACGCCCCGGGGCCCCTTAGCTCCCATAGACTCATAATGGAAAAAGCTTCAAAAATCTTCTTCTCTGAAAACACAGAGCCCAGAGCTTAGATATTTAGCATGTAGCAACTGCAAGTGGTCTCCTACATATTTCCTGCTAATCATGCCCCTAGGGTCCAAATGGGCCACGCATGGGGCCCCTTATCTCACATAGACTCAGAATGGAAAAGAGCTTCAAAAATCTTCTTCTCAGAAACTGTGAAGCACAGAACTTAGATATTTAGTGTCCAGCAACATAAAATAGCCAGCTACATAAATCCTGCTTACCCTGCCCCTGGGGTCAAAATTGGCCACGCCCGAGCTCATCACCTCCAATATACTTATAATTGAAAAAAACTTAAAAAATCTTCTTCTATGAAACCATAAGGCCCAGAGCTTAGATTTTTAGTATGTAGCAACGTCAAGTGGCCACCTACATAAATCCTGCCAGTTATGCCCCTGGGATCCAAATTGGCCACACCCCAGGGGTCTTTAGCTTCCATAGACTTACAATTGGAGAAACTTCAAAAATCTTCTCCTCTGAAACCACAGGGCCCTTATAATGAAAAAAAAAAACACAAAAAAAAAAATTAAAATGGGGGAAAAAAAATCTTCAAAAACCATAAGTCCCAGATATTAGGTATTAAGCATGTAGCAATGTCGAGTGGTCGCCTACATGAATCCTGCCAATCATGCCCATGGGGTCCAAATCCTGTGGCCCCTTAACTCCAACAAACTTATAATGGAAAAAAGCTTCAAAATTCTTTGAAACCATGAAGTACAGACCTTAGATATTTAGTATATAGCAACACAAAATGGTCGCCTACATAAATCCTGCCAACCGTGCCCCTTTGGGTCAAAATTGGCCAAGCCCCAGGGCTCATTAGCTCCTATAGACTTATACTGGAAAAAACTTTAAAAAAATCTTTTTCTCCAAAACCATAAGGCACAGATTTTGTTTGATTTGAGGTTTTACATCCCCGTCAACACTGTATAGGTCATTTTGGTGATGTCTCTTCCAATTTTGTGGCACTTTTACCCGACATTGAGATGAAATTACATCTCAAGCCCTGTTGCCCAATGAAACCAGTAGGGTTTATAAGCATGGACACTGCTTTGCCTGAGCTTAGATATTTAGTATATAGCAATGTCAAGTGGTCTCCTACACTAATGATTTTCTGGTACACAGGTGAGCGATATAGGGCCATTGGGCCCTCTTGTTTCTTGATGGATCTTGAAGTTATTTATTTGGCAGAAATGTTAACCATTATTATGAGCCAATGTATTGCAGGCCAAACTGAGGTCTGTACCTCAATGGTCAAGGTCGCACTTAGCGGTCAAAGGTCATGAAAAGGGGGTCCGAAATACAAACAATAACTTATTTCTGGATGGATTTTGAAATCATTTGGCAGATATGTTAACCATCATGAGACGATGTGTCACACGCAAAACCCACATCAGTACCTCCAAGGTCAAGGTTGTACTTAGAGATCAAAGGTCAAGAAAATGGACCGAAACTTAAACACGATCAATCACTTCTTTATTCATGGATGGATTTGAAATTTCTTGGCAGGAAATGTTAACCAGCATGAGACGACCTGTCACATGCAAAATCAAGGTTCGTACTTCCAGGGTCAAGGTCATAATTAGAGGTCAAAGGTCAAAAAAGGGTCCAAAACTTAAACATGGTCAATAAATTTCTTATTTCCGGATGGATTTTAAAATTACTTTGCAGAAATGTTAACCATCATGAGATGATGTGTCGTGCATAAGACCCAAGTTTGTACCTCAAAGGTCACATACTTAGAGGTCAAAGGTAAAGAAGAATGTCTTTTTCTTGTGTCTGGTTATTCTGAATGGATTTGGTTGAAATGTTAACCATCATGAGTCGATGTGTCATGCGCAAGACCCAGGTTGGTACCTCCAAGGTCATACTTAGAGATCAAAGGTAAACAAAAGTGTCTTTTTCCTGTGTTCGCTCCATACCTTTGTTGTTCCTGGATGGATTTGGAAATTACTTGGTAGACATAGTAACCATCATTAAACAATTTATTGCATGGAAGGCCCGGGTTTGTTTGTTTGTTTGTTTTGGAGTTTAATGGCCCAATCAACACTATTTAGGTCATTTTTGAGCCGGTCAGTTTACCTATCCACACTTTTCCTGGGCATGCTTATATGTAAGCGGTTAACCAGTACAGTGCACATTCTTTCGCCAGAAACTGACAACTGCCCTTCTTGTATCAGTGGAAGGGAGAGAATGACTGAAGAAAAGATTTCATGATCAATCTCCACGAAAGAATGTTGCCTACCCTGGCAGGTATCGAACCCACGTCCTCCTGATGACCAGTCAGACACACATCCGACTGAGCTACCGAGGCCGGCTAGACCCGGGTCGGTACCTGTAAGGTGAAGGTCATACTAAGCAGTCAAAAGTCCAAAAAGAGTCTTTTTTGTTCCCAATCAATAACTTTTTATTCCCCCGCCATTCAAAGAATGGTGGAAGGTGGATATAGTGTTGCCCTTGTCTGTCTGTCCGTCCGTGTGTCCGAAACTTAAGCACAGAAACATTTTTAGGCGGGGGCATCCATGTCCACTGGACGCATTTCTAGTTCAGTTTAAGGTCATTTTTCTATATTATCTATATATTTTGAGATCCATCTTTGAATTGTGTCATATTAAAAACTGTGTAAAAATGAACAGTGTTATAAAGAAGTCACACTTAGTTGGCTAATGATATCTGTAATTAACACTATGTTAAAATTTTGTTCATTCAGTACAGAAAATACACAAATATTTTTGCTGAAAAATATGTCAATAGCTTTGTTAAGCTAACAATGTTATATTGTTTCAGTGTGTAATGACTCCCTCACACATGAGAAGAAAGGGAGAACTGTAATGAATGAAGCAGAGAGATATGAAGCTGTCCGACATTGTAGATATGTTGACGAGGTTGTTACAGATGCACCATGGACCCTCACAGATGACTTTCTAGATATGCATAAGGTATCGATCGATCGATCACAAAGTATTAGCCCATCTGTAAGGTTAACTGGTGAAATCACCATATTGATCCTAAGTATTCGGACAGGCAGGCTTAAGCCAACAGTGCAGATCAAGATCATACTGCAGTGCAGACCCAGATCAGACTGCTCCTGAAGGAGCAGTCTGATCAGGGTCTGCATTGTTTTGTCACTCTGTCTGCACGTTTTGGACTCCTTGCAGCATCGTGAAACAATTTTTTCAGCTCTGCATAGAAGCATCACGCAGCCCATCTATTTCTTCAAGGCCCTTTGGGTGAGGGCCGAGTTGTTCAAAGATAACAATGTGGATGCCAAGAAAAACTACATCTGAAAATGTCATCTGCTTATGTTGTCTGCTGAATCTTTTTGCAAACTTTTTAGAAATATTTTTTCATGCAGGCAAACTAGAGGATCAGTGTGATCTGGGTCCACACTGTTTGCAAAATTGACTTTAAAAGTAACCAGCAGAAGACAAAGCAGACGACAATTGTCGTGATTGGCATTTTATTGGCGTTAAAACTTTAATCATGTAATACGGCAAATGTGGCAATATTTTAACCGTCAAAAATGTGAGTATTTTGTGCAAATGCAAAGGCTCATCACATCTTTTCAGCAATACAAAAGTGTTAGATATTGCTCTTGCTAGAACAGTTGACCTTTAAAGGTGCATTATTGAGCTACCGGGTCTCAAATTTTTATCCCCCGCCAAAGGCGGAGGGATATAGTTTTGGCGTTGTCCGTCCGTCCATCCTTCCGTCCGTCCGTCCGTCCTCCTGTCCGTCCGTCCGTCTGTCCGCACCAACGAAACGACATTTAGGGGGCAAAAAATTTGGACAGTTTGACACTTAAGTATATATTCGTGAGTTCAAATGCGGTTTATTCCGTTATTTGGGTACTTAAGTGGCAAAAATTTGCTCTTAGGTGGCTTGCCGCTTAAGAGAATTTGCCGCTTAAGTAGTCAATATGCCGACGCCTAGCCACTTAAGTATCCGTTCGTGAGAACGTCCGTCCTTCCGTCCATCCGTCACACTTTGTCCAGAACCGTTTCTCAGCAACTATTGCATGGAATTAAATGAAACTTGAAATAAATATGTATTATTATGCTGTGGTGATGCACGCGCAATTTTTTTTCGGATTGACTTTTTACATCCAGAGTTATGGCCCCTTGAATGATTGAAATTCTGGATTTTTCGTCGTCTCACTTTGTCGGGAACTGTTTCTCAGCAACTATTGCATGGAATTAAATGAAAATTGAAATAAATATGTATTATTATGCTGCAGTGATGCACGCGCAATTTTTTTTCGGATTGACTTTTTACATCCAGAGTTATGGCCCCCTAAATGATTGAAATTCTGGATTTTTCGTCATCTCACTTTGTCCGGAACTGTTTCTCAGCAACTATTGCATGGAATTAAATGAAAAGTGAAATTAATATGTATTATTATGCTGCGGTGATGCACGCGCAATTTTTTTCTGGATTGACTTTTTACATCCAGAGTTATGGCCCCTTAAATGATCGAAATTCTGGATTTTTCGTCGTCTCACTTTGTCCGGAACCGTTTCTCAGCAACTATTGCATGGAATTAAATGAAACTTGAAATAAATATGTATTATTATGCTGTGGTGATGCACGCGCTTTTTTTTCCGGATTTACTTTTTACATCCAGAGTTATGGCCCCTTGAATGATTGAAATTCTGGATTTTTCGTCGTCTCACTTTTTTGTCGGGAACTGTTTCTCAGCAACTATTGCATGGAATTAAATAAAACTTGAAATAAATATGTATTATTATGCTGTGGTGATGCACGCACAATTTTTTTTCAGATTGACTTTTTACACCCAGAGTTATGGCCCCTTAAATGATTAAAATTCTGGATTTTTCGTCGTCTCACTTTGTCTGGAACCGCTTCTCAGCAACTATTGCATGGAATAAAATGAAACTTGAAATAAATATGTATTATTATGCTGCCGTGATGCACGCGCAATTTTTTTTTCTCAATTTTGGCCAGATATATTTTCTTGCCATTCTACATGAAAAACCCATTCGACGGGGGATATCAATTCAACTAATTTGCTTGTTTTTCTGGTTTTTATCTTCAATGCATACTCCTTTGTCATGTGTACACTTTTGGAGCCAAATACAGCTTCAGAACTTTGTGAAAATGGTGGTTTTCATTCGTGTTTACCCTTCACTCTGAACATGTGTTCGGAATTTCTGTTCTAAAAATAAATCTGTCACTTTACACATACATGGCGACAGTATTGTCTCTGAGTGTTGTTACTTATGGCATGGTATTCAGCGTCATATTTTTTTCCGATTCAGGCATGGCCTAAGCAAACAAGGCCAAAAAATGAACGTCGCATAACGTCATATATGGGGATTCTATTTTTGTCACGAACTAAAAATAGATCTAACTAGTGTTCGAAACCTAGTTAGGGAATCCCTCTCAAACTCATTTACCTGTCATCATAATTGTTCGCATTTTTGCATAAAATGCATTCATTTGTATTGTTTTAAAGAAAAATACCGGCTATTTGTATTTTATTTTTGGAAGCATTTTTTCCAGATAGCTCAATAATGCACCTTTAACCACTAGCAAGCTCATTAATTTGCATTAACACTGTTGATCAGATCAACCCAATCATCTTGATCACCAAGATTTGCCAACCAAAATGTGAACAACGGCTGGTGCACAACTTTTACTGCGTCGTTACTCAACCATACAGAGCACCCACATGACCACTCATAACTCTTCCTTAACCCTTATCTTGCTGAACCCTCATTTAAGCCACACCCATTTCTGTCTATCGACCAATCAAATTACTTGATGTAATTTATTGCTTCAAATTCATATACTGAATGCCAAACAGTGTAGATCCTGATCAGATGGCTTCTACAGAAGCCATCTGATCTGGATCTACACTGTTTGCAAAGATAGGGGTTGTGGTGAACAGCAAGATAAGGGTTAACTTCAGCCATACAGATACCTGGATTGCTACTTCGGAATTCCGATCCAAACAGGAACGCTACACATTCTGTTCTTGAACAGCTGAACCTCAACATCCCTTCACAATCCCCACACAATCCTTACTTGACAAACTTAACCATTACTTGATCTTTATTTGATCTAGACATGACTAGTTTGATGTTTACATTAATGAGTCATTAGTATTGTGAGTTGTGTATGGAGAATTTTCTTTGGATTTCCCATCTCGATCACAAGTCTGTGAAACGAAGATCCCTGTAAACCCCACTTTGTATAGAGAAAACTGGGGTTTATGGGGGTATAAATTGTCAGACTTATTTTTGCTCAAATTCTCTGGGTCGATGAGGCAGTTCTAATGAGCACCCACAATCTATGTTGAAATAAGAAAGATGTTATCATTTTTACCTAAAATTTGACATTTCTGACACCATGTTGGACACCATTATTTCTGCATCATTAGCAGCAAGGAGCACTTTTCTACTTTTCCATGGTATCCTATTTTCTTACATTTGCAAACAGTATAGATCCATATATGATGGAAGCCATCTTATCAGGATCCACACTGTTTCTCATCTTGTTTATGAATTGAATGAATGTTTATCGAATACATGTAATTGAATCAGTTGATAGTCAGAAACGGGTGCGGCAAAATAATTTACAGACAACCCTATGTTAAGCAAGCACCACTGTGATAATCAAAAAGTGTATGCTTACGACAGGTGCTTGCCTAATACAGGTGTATTTTAATGCAATGTCTTTCACAGGAACTGAATGCATGCCTGCTTAAGACAGGTTGCTTGCTTAATATAGGTGACCACTATGACAGGTTTAACTGTAATAAGCAGGACATTGGTTAAAGGTGCATTATTGAGCCATCTGGAAAAAATGCTTCCAAAAATAAAATACATATAGCCGGTATTTTTCTTTAAAACAATACAAATGAATGCATTTTATGCAAAAATGCGAAAAATTATGATGACAGGTAAACGAGTTTGAAAGGGATTCCCTAACTAGGTTTCGAACACTAGTTAGATCTATATTTAGTTTGTGACAAAAATAGAATCCCCATATATGACGCTATGCGACGTTCATTTTTGGCCTTGTTTGCTTAGGCCATGCCTAAATCGGAAAAAAATATGACGCTGAATACCATGCCATAAGTAAAGACACTCAGAGACGATACTGTCGCCATGTATTGTGTAAAGTGACAGTTTTATTTTTAGAACAGAAATTCCTAACACATGTTCAGAGTGAAGGGTAAACACGAATGAAAACGACCATTTTCACAAAGTTCTGAAGCTGTACTTGGCTCCAAAAGTGCACACATGACAAAGGAGTATGCATTGAAGATAAAAACCAGAAAAAAAAAATTTGGGGACCCGGTAGCTCAATAATGCACCTTTAAAATGTTGATAGATCAGCCCCATCATCTTAACCCTTGTCCTGCTGAGCCCAGATATGCCTTATTTTCCAAACAATGAAGATCCAGATCAGGTGGCTTCTGACGAAGCCATCTGATCAGGATCTTCATTGTTTGTCATTCAGCTCATGAATTTGTTGCAATAATTTGCATCAAGTAATCTGATTGGTTGATAATCGGTAGTGGATGTGGCATATATAAATATTCAGCTGGTCAATGGGTTAACTATTATTTTCTCCTCCAGATAGATTTTGTTGCTCACGATGATATTCCGTACACTGCTGGCAGTGCTACAGATGTCTACACAATGATTAAAGAAAGAGGCATGTAGGTAACACTTTCTTTACTCTTATACTCCACAACCTCTTTATACTCCACAACCCTCTGTTAACACTTTTTGGATGGATTTTTCAAAAATCTGTCTTTTAACCCTTATCCTGCTGAATAATTAATTTAGCCACACCCATTTCTGACTTTGAACCAGTCAGATTACTTGATGTAATTTATGCTACATATTGGTCTAAAGTTTGCACAATACTAGCCCCCCCCCCCCCTTTCCCCCACCCGTCAGTTACCTTGAGGTCAAGGTCACAGACTTAGAAGGGCTACACTGTGTGCTACAATGACTTTTAAAGTAACCAACAGACAACAAAGCAGACCACAATTGTTTTGATTGGTGTCTTAAGAGTTAAAGACAAGATGCAGACAGGAGAGCTACCCTGTCTAGCAACAGTTCTTGTCAGACTGATTAAGGTATAGTTGTTCAAAACATTGTTAGTTTAACATACCCTTAGTCTGTGGTCAAAATAATGCTCTAGTAAGTACAGTCAAACTTCGATGGCTCGAACACCGATGGCTCGTTTACCATGGCTGAGTCGAACCCCTTTTTGAGTCCCTAGGGAATTCCTCTGCATAAGAAAAAATGTGTGATAATTAAGGAGATTTTCGACTTTTGTCTTGCAAATGTATGCTGTGTGTACTCATTAGAATCGCCTCAATGAGGCGATTCTAATGGGTACACACAACATACTTTTATGTTACAGAACACCGAAAAGAAGTCCAAAAATATCCCCGTTACGTTTTCTGGAAGTATGCAACAGTGGCTCGAACTACCGCTGTTTCGAACAAATTTCTAGGGGTTCGAGCCATTGAAGTTCGACTGTACAATAGCATATACACTAGATTTTTTTGTGTGAAAAAATGTGAGTAGCTTTTGCATTTGCTTAAGATGCTCTCATTTTTTTTCAGCAAAATATTAGTATGTATATATTCGACATATTAAATGATTAAAGTTAAAACGATATGTTAAATTATGACATCTTATGTTTTGAACAACTGGTCCATATTTTCAGCCACCAGCATGGTTTTGCATGAATATAGGTGGAGAGGGGGTGGTGGTGGGGGGCTAGGGTTGAACTTCTTCAGCAATTAAATCTGATTTTAACTTAATCATTCCTTGATTAATAGTCAAACACTCCTGGTCATTCATATGAAGCTTGTTAAACTCGCCAAAGGATCACCTTATCTATCAAGTTTTTATCCATTTTAGACTAAATGGAATCTTCCTGTTTATGTACAGGAGGAGTCCAATTTAAATTTAGGGGTGTCAGGTTGAGTTTCATTTCATAAATTCAGTAAGGAAATGGTTGAGCATTTTGCAAACAGTGGAGGCCCTGATCAGACGCCACATTCTGTGGTGTCTGATCTGGGACTGCACTGTTTGACAGGGTACGTACCTGTTTAGGGGATTTCCTGCCTGAAATGGGTTAAATAAATAGAAAAATCTGGCCAGATTCCAGATTCTAGGGGTGGGTTGTTCAAAGCATCCTGAGATTAACAAGCTCTTTTGTAAAATTGTTAACTTTAGTATGCTCTGGGGCCTGTTGTTAAAAACTTACAACTTCTTTAGTTAACACATCCTTAAAACTTTGATCATTAACCCATTGTATGCAGGAAACTCCTAAAGGGGTACCTTGGCAAACAGTGCAGGCCCAGATCAGACGCCACAGAACGCGGCGTCTGATCAGCGCCTACACTGTTTGCAAAAAGTTCAGCCATTTTCATATAATTTTTGAAGAAAACACAACCTAACACCCCTAGATTTTGAAATGAACTCATGCTATAAATAAGGAGGAAGATTCCATTTGGTACAAAAAGGGTTAACAAGCTCTTTTGTCAAAATTAATTAATAACTTTTGTGGCAAGTACAATATCCAATGCTCTGGGGCCAGTTGTTCAAAACTAACAAGGTCCTTAGTTAACATATCTTTAAAACTTTGATCATTTAGTATGGCAAAAATACTGATATTTTTACAGAAAAAAATGTGTGCAGCTTTTGCAAATGCAAAAACTGCTCACATTTTTTCAGCAAAAATACCACTGCATTAAATGTTGTTCTTACTAGAACAGTTAACAATTTGACCTCTGATGAGCTTGTTGTTAAGCTAACGATGCTTTGAACAACTGGGCTCTGGTATTTTTGCTGGAAAAATGTGAGGCAAGAGCTTCTAACATTTTTTCAGAAAAAGTATAAACAAAGTTGCCATATAACATCAGGGTCTACACTGTTAGCCACTCATGCCCCTGTTCTAAGACACAACAAGTAAGTTGTATACGGCCCCCGCCCATCGGGGCTTGAAGAAATAGATGGGCTGCATGATGCTTCCATTCAGAGCTGAAACCGACACGCACAGGAGTACTGGTAAACCACTTAGAGGATCTAAGCCTGCCCAGGCAAAGCGATGTTAGTCGGCCCGTCCATGCTTATAAACCCTACTTGTTTCATTGGGTGGCAGGGCTTGAGATGTCATTTCACCTCAAAGTCGGGTAAAAGTCCCACAAAATTGGAAGCAACGTCTCCAAAATGACCTTTACAGTCTTGACCGGGACATTAAACCTCAAATGAAACAAACTAACTTGATCAAATTTTAGAACACACATGGTAAGGAGTTGAGGTGTTCAAATATTTAGGGTAAGTATTTTTTGGGGTTGATCTAAAGTCATATCCAAAAAAAACTATTTTATAATGAATAGTGTTATAAAAAAGTTTCTCGCACACCAGATAAGGAAATCCATAGTTTTAGCTTGGGATAGAAATTCTGTTCTTACCCGGGTGTTCTTACCCAAATCGAATATTCTCGCATGTTGATAAATGCACTGGTTGAATACGACCTCATATTCATTGTCGTCAAGGTTGACATCACAGCACGTTACCATGACGTCACTAAACATTCCTGTAGTGTCATCACAATAAGGCAGACTTGGTAACCGAAGTGACTGCAGCATTAAAAATCCACACTAAGAAATAGAAGGTATGCAAGAAAAAGAATCCTACATGGGTGTGAGGGGTGGATAGACAATTCCGTCCCTCGGGATCACTGCCCGGGCAGTGATCCCTAGGGACGGATTTTTCCATCCACCCCTCACCCCATATAAGATTCTTATATTGTGCTTAACCCATTTAGTACCAGGTACCCCAAAATGGGTAATTGGCAAACAGTGCAGGCCCAGATCAGATGCCGCAGAATGCGGCGTCTGATCAGGGCCTCCACTGTTTGCTAAAAGTTCAGCCATTTTTATGCCCCCCCATTCGAAGAATGGTGGAAAGGGCATATAGCGTTGCCCCTGTCCGTCCGCCCATGCGTCTGTGCATCCGTCCGTGCATCCGAAACTTAAACGCAGTCAATAACTTCCTTATTTCTTGATGGATTTTAAAATTACTCGGCAGAAATGTTAACCATCATAAGACGACATATCACGTGCAAAACCCAGGTCCGTACCTCCGAAGTCGAGATCATACTTTGAGGTCAATGGTAAAAAAAAGGTCTGAAACTTAAACGCAGTCAATAACTTTCTTTTTTCTGGATGGATTTTGAAATTACTTTGTAGAAATGTTAACCATCATGAGACAATATGTCATGTGCAAAACCCAGGTCCGTACCTCCAAGGTCAAGGTCATACTTAGAGGTCAAAGGTCAAAAAAAGGGTCCGAAACTTAAACGCAGTCAATAACTTACTTATTTCTGGATGGATTTTAAAATTACTTTGAAGAAATATTAACTATCATGAGACGATGTGTCACGTGCAAACCCAGATCTGTACCTCCAAGGTCAAGGTCATACTTAGAGGTCAAAGGTAAAAAAAATGGTCCGAAACTTAAATGCAGTCAATAACTTTCTTATCTCTGGATGGATTTTGAAATTATTTGGCAGAAATGTTGGCCATCATGAGACAATCTGCCTCACACAAAACCAAGGTCCTTACCTACAAGGTCAAGGTCATACTTAGAGGTCAAACGTGAAAAAAGGGTCCAAAACTTAAACACGGTCAATAACTTTCTATGGATGAATACAAACATAGACATATTTTCAGGCGGGGGCATCCCTGTCCTATGGACTAATTTCTAGTTCAAGTAAATTTTGAAGAAAACACAACCTGACACCCCTAAATTTTGAAGTAGACTCCTGCTATATATAAGGAGGAAAATTCCATTTGGTACAAAAAGGGTAAATAATGTCCATCTTTTCAGGTTTTTAGTCACACAAAGAACAGAAGGTATTTCCACAACAGATGTTATAGCAAGAATTATTAAAGATTATGATATGTATGTTAGAAGAAATTTAGAGCGTGGATACACAGCTAAGGAGCTAAATGTCAGTTATATGAAGGTGAGTTAGGGTACAAGATTCTTTGTTACTGACCAGTATGGCCTTGGGCAGGCGTAGACCTCCATAATGGTTAGACAGAATTAGATAATGGTTGTACATATTCTGTCTGGCCTTGGGCAGGCATAGACCTCCATAATGGTTAGACAGAATTAGATAATGGTTGTACATGGCTTATGTTCTCTCTTTGATAAGACATCAATCAGTGTTAATTGGTTTATGGATTATGTTATAATGTCTAAAGCTAAGACTGCCATATTGAAACAAACACTTTCCGTGGAAAAAACGTTAAGACTAACTGTATTGAAACAAACACTTGTTCTATGGTTAAACTGATGGCTTGAACACCATATGCTTATTAATCATGGCATGGCTGTTTTACGGCCCTTTCAAGATCATTTCACCCATATTGAGCCCATCATAAATCAGAGGTTGCGAAAACCAGTGAACCCAGAGAAAAACCACCTGACCTTCCATTGCAGAACTTGGCGTCTCACATGTGACCTGAGTCAGGCTCAAGCCACAGAGATGAGAGACCTAATGATTAAGAGTCAGCACTCTTATTCACTAGGCCATGGAGGTCTTAATGTGTCTTCAAAATGTATGTTGTTTGTACTCATTAGAATCGCCTCAAAGAGGCGATTCTAATGAGTACACACAACATACCTTTTTGAAGAATGTCCAAAAGATATCCTCATCATGCCTCCTCACTTGTTGATATGATTAACCATCAGTTACTCAAAGTTCTTCTATCTCAAACAAATTTTCATGGCCTCAAAGGTTTTTAAGCCATTGAAAATTAAAAAGAGAAGTGATCAACAACTGATACGATCAGATCCCAAATTCTTCCCACAATATCACTAGGGAAAGAAGGCGAAACATGGAGTGATGACAGTAAACAAAATGGACAACAGGTAAACCTAGTCAGCAGCTCTTTCCGAAACAGGTGGTGACTGAGAATATCCAAACCTAACTACAAAGGAGCAATATACATAATGGGGGAAAGAATCGGAATCACCATGACAAACATTAAACTGGAAGGACAAACGTAACTAATAACAAGAGCATCGCATGCAGGTTCCAACGCTTGGCTGCAGCCCCTTTTCATAATGAACAACTAGTCTGAGTTTCAAGTAAATATGTTCAGTAATGACAGAGATATTACAAAATGTCCAAGTTTTTGCACGACGACGCAGTCTACGCCAGAGCTATGACAATACCTGGTCGTTTTCTTCGAAAACAGCCAAGCTAAAAATGAACAATCAAAAAGGGGGAAGAATAAGAATCATTAATGTAACAACATATATGATTAGGTAAAGAATCAGAATGAACCACAATAAAAGCACTGACTTGGAATGGTCAGTAAAAATTACTTATGGGTTTAAGTTAACTTCACGAGATCCCAACCCTCACTCTCACTTTCACTGGTTCAACCAAGTATATGTTTGGTTCATGGGAAGGTTTTCTAACTGGTTGACTGTTCCATTTGCAATCTGTTGATGCATATTTTGTAGGAAAAGAAAATACAGTTGTCAGAGAAGTTTGACAAAGTGAAAGACAAAGGTAAAGAGTGGATAGACAAAGTAAAAGGAACAAAAGAGAAAGGGAATGAAATGATGACAAGATGGGAAGAGAAATCGAAAGAATTCATAGGAAGCTTCTTGGAATTGTTTGGAAAAGATGGAAGAATTGTAAGTGGATTGAACTTTTTTGGATATATAAAAATTGAAAGTAACAAATTTTAGTGTGAGTTAACCCTTTTCGTACCAAATGGCATCTTCCTCCTTATATATACGAGGGTAGGCTGAAAAGTTCTGAGCCTGACCAAGAAGCAGGCATCGAACAGCCATGAAATTTTGTATTCATTAAATCCAAACCTTTATTACTTGATTTGACTCAAAGGAGTTCAAGTTTACCTGTAATAACGTAGAAATTCTAGACTTTAAAAATTGATACTAGCACATTTTTGAGAAAATGGACAAAATCTGGCATCGTGCTGTCATCAACTACCTCCATAAAAAGGGGTTAGCTCCTACATTCATGCCGATATGGTTGCTACATTAGGGGATGATGCTCCTTCGTATGCAACCGTGAAAAGGTGGGCAGCAAATTTTAAGATGGGCAAGGACAGCCTTGAAGATGATGACTGGTGTGGACGACCCACAATGGCAACAACTGAGGAAACCATCAGCCAAGTGCACAGGGCTGTGATGGATGACAGGCGTTTAACTGTGAATCCGTTAGCTAACACTGTTGGCATCTCCCGTTAACGAGTAGAGAACATTCTACACAGTGAATTAGGAATGTCGAAGGTTTCCGCCAGATGGGTGCCACGGCTTTTGACGCCTGACCAAACGTTGACCAGACTGAACCTGTCACAAGCCAACTTGGCTATTTTGAAGCAGACCAAGTTGGTTTTCTTGACTGTTTTATCACTCAGGATGAGTGTTGGGTTCATCACTTTGAGCCAGAGACCAAAAGACAATCCATGCAATGGAAGCACCCTGGCTCACCCCCTTCAAAGAAGGCAAAGGTCGTCTCCTCTGCAGGGAAGGTGGTGGCATCAGTGTTCTGGGATGCCAAGGGTATAATATGCATAGATTACCTTCAAAAGGGCGGAACAATTAATGGGCAGTATTATGCAGATCTGCAAAAACAATTGCGAAAAGCAATTAAGGCTAAACAACCCGGAAAATTGTCAAAAGGGGTCTTGTTCCATCAGGACAATGCGCCTGCTCATAAATCAGTTGTCGCAATGGCTGCTGTGCATGACTGTGTTTCATGTTTGTGTTTCTTTCCCTTTGGTGTCTCTGGTGGGAGCTGTCTGTTAATTGTATTGATTCCTGATCATTGCCTGAATTGTTGTGGGAAAGTGAAATTTGTTGATCATACTGATTTGATCCCTATGATTTCTACACCCATTATGATAACACATCCCTGTGACACAGTGCATTCTTTTATTTCTCCAAAGTCATTATTTTTCAGGTGAAAATTTGTGATTTGTTTTTATTTATGCTCCAAACATAGGGCGTTGGTGCTTGTTAAACCTACCTCATTAAGTAACCACAACCAATGTTATGGAGCAAAAATAAGAAAAATAATGTATACCCCTGCAAAAACCAGTTTTCTCTATTAGTGGGGTGTTCATTTCATAGAATGATGTGTAAATGTGATGGTCATAAAATAAAAGAATACATAACGAAAACACGCCCATACAAATACTTGTAAACTCTACTGCCGAAAAAAAAAAAAAAAAAATTAAGGCGAAAAGTTGTGATATTTTTCAGAAATAAGAAAGATAAGGTTTACCCCTGTAAACCCCAGTTTGACTCTATAAAAGTGGGGTTCAAGGGGGTCAAAATTTTATAGATGTGTTTTCGTGATGAGAATATAGGCTATTTTGCCATCACTTTGATGAATAGTTAAGGAAAGATGATCATAATTAACTGGATAAATTTTGGTCAGACTGTGAAAAACAACCGTTTCAAATATATTTTACTTAAATTTATATGTATTATGCAGCATTCCTGGGTAAGTTCATATAGAAATCCTGGGTAAGTTCATATAGAAATACATGTCCCAGGTAAGTTCATTCAGAAATCCTGGGTAAGTTCATATAGAAATCCTGGGTAAGTTCATATAGAAATACATGTTCTGGGTAAGTTCATTCAGAAATCCTGGGTAAGTTCATATAGAAATCCTGGGTAAGTTCATATAGAAATATTGGGTAAGTTCATTCAGAAATCCTGGGTAAGTTCATATAGAAATATTGGGTAAGTTCATTCAGAAATCCTGGGTAAGTTCATATAGAAATACATGTTCTGGGTAAGTTCATTCAGAAATCCTGGGTAAGTTAATATAGAAATCCTGGGTAAGTTCATATAGAAATACATGTTCTGGGTAAGTTCATTCAGAAATCCTGGGTAAGTTCATATAGAAATACTGGGTAAGTTCATTCAGAAATCCTGGGTAAGATCATTTAGAAATCCTGGGTAAGTTCATTCAGAAATCATGGGTAAATTCATATAGAAATAATGGGTAAGTTCATTCAGAAATCCTGGGTAAGTTCATATAGAAATCCAGGGTAAGTTCATTCAGAAATCCTGGATAAGTTCATATTGAAATCCTGGGTCAGTTCATTCAGAAATCCTGGATAAGTTCATATTGAAATCCTGGGTCAGTTTATGCAGAAATCCTGGGTCATTTCATTCAGAAATCCTGGGTAAGTTCATATAGAAATCCTGGGTAAGTTCATATTGAAATCCTGGGAAAGATCATTTAAAAATACAGCTTGGATAAGTTCATATAGAAATACTGGGTAAGTTCATTCAGAAATCCTGGGGAAGTTCATATAGAAATACTGGGTCAGTTCATGTAGAAGCCCTGGGTAAGTTCATATAGAAATATAGAATACACATGTCCCATACCTGCTGGGTTAGCAACATTCTTTTGTAAAGATTGATCATGAAATATTTTCTGTGGTCATTCTCTCCCTTTAGCTGAACCAAGCATATCCCGAAAACACGCCTATATAATTTTGACCCCCTTGAACCCCACTTTTATATTGTAAAACTGGGGTTTACAGGGGTAAACCTTATTTTCTTTATTTCTGCTCTAAAATATACATTGTGGGTACCCACAATCTATATTTTGAGCAGAATTAAGAAAAATATCACATTTTTTAAAATTTTCGTGTTTTTTTTTGGTGGTAAAGTTTACAGTGTATTTGTATAGGTGTGTTTTCATAATGGGGCAGTTGTCAGTTTCTGGTGAAAGAAATGCACTGGTACTGGTTGACTGCTCACATTAGGCCTTCCCAGGAAAATCCAACCAAAAGTTTACAAGATGTCATTGAATTGTTGGCATTTTAATATTTATGAGCAGGATACAATCTAGGTTTTGAAAATGAGGAAAATAGTTTTTTTGCACACCATATCAGAAAATCTGTGATTTTAGCCTGGGATAGAAATTCTGTTCTTAACTTGGTGCTCTTACCTTGGCAAACTGTTGTACATAAGTATGATGTGCAAAACACAAACCATTGAATAAAGTAATATGAAAATTTAGGTGGTGTTGTGCAAGAAAAAGAACCTAATATGGCGTTCTGTTGGAGAAGGGCGTTTCCAGCCCTCGGGATGAGCACAAAATCCCATATTAGATTCTAATAATAAACCTTTGTAAACCCCATATTTTCTCTATATGAACTAGGGTTAAATAAGGTGCTCATTGCATGATTGTATTATGGGATGGGGGGTTTTGCCTGGGTTTTGATTAGATGGAATTGTTATCATTCTGACTACGACAGAGCTTTGAGCCTGGTTTTGATTAGATGGAATTGTTATCATTCTGACTACGACAGAGCTTTGAGCTTTTGTTTTATTTTGCAGGCTTGTTTGGTCCTCTTGGTTGCTTAACTTCATCATGTGAACAAGTCCGTGAAATGAAGACCCCTCTATACCCCACTTTATATGGAGTAAAATGGGGTTTACGGGGGTATACATTATTTTCCTTATTTCTGCTCCAAGACATATGTAGTGGGTACTTGTTAGAACCACCTCAATGAGGTGGTTCTAATGAGCACCCACAACCTATGTTTGCAGTAGTTATAAGAAAAATATAAGGGATTTTCATCAGAAAAGTAGCCATTTTGGAGATGAGAAATATGCACTATATTGCACGGGTGCATTATAGTAATGAGAAGTAGGGGTTGGGGGTGGATAAATCAAAGTACTGAAATGACGGCTTACACTTTGCATTAAGATAACACACACATAGTGCATTTTTTTTCACATCGCCAAAATGGCTACTTTTCTAACAAAAACCTGTGATGTTTTTCTTATTTTTACTGCAAACATAAATTGTGGGTGCTCGTTAGAACTGCCCCATTGTCTTGGAGCAGAAATAAGAAAAATAATGTATACTCCTGTAAACCCCAGTTTTCTCCATCACATGAACAAGTCCGTGAAATGAAGACCCCCCTAAACTCCATTTTATATAGAGAAAACTGGGGTTTAGGGGGGTAAACAGTATTTTTCTTATTTCTGCTCCAAGACATAGGTTATGGGTACTCGTTAGAACCGCCTCGATGAGGCGGTTCTAACGAGCATCCACAACCTATGTTTGCAGTATAGATAAGAAAAATATCACGGATTTTTCATCAGAAAAGTAGCCATTTTGTAGATGTGAAAAATGCCCTATGTCGCACGGGTGAGTTATCATTATGCTATATAAGGTGATTCTAACAAGTACCCGCAATATATTTTCTAACAAGAAATAAGGAAAATTATCCCTTAATTATCTTTGTCATGCCTCTTTATCTCGTAGAGCTATGATTCACTTTGTTTCTTTGCTTTATTTAGGTTGGTGGTTTGGTAAAAAATTTTGGCAGATTAATTAATATTTTCTGCTTGTAACCTGCTTTTGGGAGGAGGAATGGGCTTCAGTACAAGGGGCCCTTTTTGTTTGGGTTCAAGATTCTTTTTATGCCCCCGTAGGAGGGCATATAGTTTTTGCACTGTCCGTTTGTTTTTTCCTATGGTCATTCTCTCCCTCCCACTGATTAAAGAAGGGCAGTTGTCAGTTTCTGGCGAAAAAAATGTGCACTGTACGGGTTAACCACTTACATATAAGCCTGCCCAGTAAAAGGGTGGATAGGTAAACTGACTGGCTCAAAAATGACTTAAGATAGTGTTGACTGGGCCGTTAAACTCCAAAACAAACAAATCAAGATTCTTTAGCTATTCATGTGTATGTTTAATAACAAAACTTATTCTTAGGATGAATTTTATGTTTGATTAATTGTTCCAAGAAATCTGTGAGTGGATGTGTATTCGATTAACATACATCATTGAAGGAACATCCCTCGGTGGCCTAGTGGGTAAGAACACTGACTGTTAATCATTAGGTCTGTCACCACTGTCGTTCAAGCCTTACATGAGTCACAAGTGAGACACATTGCTCTGCTTTGGAAGGTCAGGTGGTTTTTCTCTGGGTACTTTGGTTTTTGCTCACCTCTGTTTGCTCACCTCTGGTTAAAAATCAACTCAAAATAGGGCCGTAAACCAAAACCAAAGAAAAAGAAAACACCATCAAAGAAAGACAGAAAATTGATTGTGTTTATTTAGGTCTAATGACACATCAACCCTTGTGGGTCATTTTATGTCACCTCCCAAGAAAAGGAAGAAAAAAGAGGTAGAAGAGACAGTTGAGGATTCTCTAGAGATTGAAGTATGAGTTTGAATTAACCATGGTAACTAAGCCAGCTGTGTTAGAGCCATTGAAGTTTAGCTTTATTTGAATTATTTCATAAAATACGGCCATTCTCAACCCTTAATTAACATCACGTGAACAAGTCCGTGAAATGAAGACCCCCCCCTAAACCCCACTTTATATAGAGAAAACTGGGGTTCTCGGGGGTAAACATTATTTTTCTTATTTATGTTCCAAGACATAAGTTGTGGGTACTCGTTAGAACCGCCTCATTGAGGCGGTTCTAACGAGCACCCACAATCTATGTTTTGAGCATATATAAGAAAAATATAACGGATTTTCTTCAAATTGGTAGCCATTTTGGGGCTGTGAAAAATGCACTATGTCGCACGGGGGTGTTATTGTAATGAAGATGCCAAGGAAATCAGCATCAGAAAATGTTCTCTGTTTATGTTGTCTGCTGCATCTTCTGGCAAACTTCTTAGGTGTGGTGGTATGGCTGAATAAAAATTTGGACCTGTAACTGTCACCATACCAAATATGAAGCAAATCCATTATATGGTTTGGAAAATATGAGCTCTTAACATACTTTAAATTTAATTTCTTTTTATGCCTGTGACCTTGACCTTGAGGTCACGTGCGTAGGTGGGGTATTGCTGTATGTCATTTTGGACCTGTACCAATTATCAGACCAAATATAAACCCAATCCATCTTATGGTCTTCAAAATATGAAGTCTTAAATAATAATGTTAAAAATTTTCTAAGTCTGTGACCTTGACCTTGAAGTCATAGGCATAGGTGGGGGTATTACTGAATAAAACTTTGGACCTGTATCTATTATCGAACCAAATATGAACCAAATGAATCATAAAAGTTCAGGTTCTACCTGGTACAAATACCTTAACCTGAGTCTTAAACATTAAAAATGTCTAAGTCCATGACCTTGACCTTGAGGTCATGGATATGGGTGGTGGTATTGCTGAATAAAACTTTGGACCTATATCTATCATCAAACCAAATATGAACCTAATTCATTGCATGGTTTGGAAAATATGAGATCAAGTTCTACCTGATACAAATACCTGGGTCTTAAACATTAAAAATTTCTAAGTCCGTGACCTTGACCTTGAGGCCATGGGTATGGGTGGGGGTATTACTGATTTGTTTGTTTTGAGGTTTAACGTCCCCGTCAACACTGTAAAGGTCATTTTGGAGACGTTGCTTCCAATTTTGTGGGACTTTTACCCGACATTGAGATGAAATGACATCTCAAGCCTGCTTCCCAAGGAAACCAATAGGGTTTATAACCATGGATGGGCCAACTCGTACCGCTTTGCCTGGGCAGGCTTAGATCCTCGCCTATCGGGGCTTGGAGAAATAGATGGGCTGCATGATGCTTCCACGCAGAGCTGAAACCGACCGGCACACGAGTACTGGTAAACCACTTAAAGGATCTAAGCCTGGTCAGGCAATGCGGTGGGAGTAAGCCCCGTCCATGCTAATATAAACCCTATTGGTTTTATTTGGCGACAGGGCTTGAGATGTCATTTCATCTCAATGTCGGTTAAGAGTCCCACAAAATTGGATGCCACGTCTTCAAAATGACTTTTACAGTGTTGACGGGGACTTTAAACTTCAAACTAAACAAACAAGATCCTCTCTAAGGTGTTTACCAGTACTCGTGTGCTGGTCGGTTTCAGCTCTGCGTGGAAGCATCATGCAGCCCATCTATTTCTTCAAGCCCAAATGGGCAGGGGCCGAGGCGGGGGTGATCGCTGAATGAAACTTTGGACCTATATCTATCATCATACCAAATATGAATCACATTCATTGCATGGTTTGGAAAATATGAGCTCAAGTTTTACCTGGTACAAATACCTTAACCTGGGTCTTAAAGAATAAAAAAATTCTAAGTCCATGACCTTGACCTTGAGGTCATGGGTATGGGTTGGGGGTATTGCTGAATCAAACTTTGGACCTATATCTATCACCATACTAAATATGAACCAAATCCATTGCATGGTTTTGAAAAATATGAGCTCCAGTTCTACCTGGTACAAATACCTTAACCTGGGTCTTAAACTTTAAAACTTTCTAAGTCTGTGACCTTGACCTTGAGGTCATGGATATGGGTAGGGGTATTGCTGAATAAAACTTTGGACCTATATCTATCATCATACTAAATTTGAACCCAAATCCATTGCATGGTTTGAAAAATATGAGCTCAAGTTCTACCTGGTACAGATACCTTAACCTGTGTGTAACACACATTCTTACAAAAGGACATACATTTATAACCCCCCCCCCCCCCCCCACCACCACCACCAACCCCGGCATCATACCATGTGGGGGCATAAAAATGACCACAAATGGTAATTTTTCTATACTCTATACATTTTTGTTTGGATATAACATGGTTATTTAACTAACAAGGTTTCTGCTTTGGAACCCAACAATAGTGTTATAAAGAGGTTGTGATGTATGTTCTGATCTTGGTTTGCAGAGCAACTGGATGAAAGAGAGTATAGCCCGGGCAGTTTCCCCAGTCCCCAGTTCACCAACAGAAGATTCTAATTCACCCCCAGGCTCCCCATACAGGTCAGTAAGCCCGCCATTGAAGCGGAGTAGACTACACGGACCACAGGGTTATAAAGAGGATATTGTGATGGCACTAGAGTTGGAAGAGTCGGATGAAGATTGACATTTGGAGTTGACGTCACTTGAGAGTTGTTGTAGACACAGATTTTAACTATCATTCCTTTGATTAATGATCATGCATGACAAGCAGACGGCATTTTCAAGCATTTTTTTTTTTTCAGGATGAATAAGGCTTGACATTACATGTGAATCTTCTGCCCAGCAGACAATTCACATGTAAAGTTAAGACTTATTAATGAAAATATTTCAAAAAATGAGATTGCCATCTGTTAGGCTTGACATCACGAAAACACGTCTCTATAATTTTGACCCCCTTGAATCCCACTTTTATATAGTAAAACTGGGGTTTACAGGGATGAACCTTATTTTTCTTATTTCTGCTCTAAAATATAGATTGTGGGTACTCGTTTGAACCGCCTCATGGAGGCGGTTCTAACGAGTGCCCTCAATCTATATTTTGAGGAGAAATAAGAAAAATATCACAATTTTTCATCTTAAAATTTTGTTTTTTTTTTGACGGTAAAGTTTACAATGTATTTGTTTTGGCGTGTTTTCATAATGATGTTGTATGTGAATTGTCTGCTGAGCAGATGTTTGATTCACATGTAATATCAAGCCGAAAAATATTTTACAAAATCAGATTGCCATCTGTTAGGCTTGATATTATATGTGAATTATCTGTCGAGCAGACGTTCGATTCACATGACAATTTTGTTTGTTTGATTTGAGGTATAACGTCCCCGTCAACACTGTAAAGGTAATTTTGGAGACGTTGCTTCCAATTTTGTGGGACTTTTACCCGACATTGAGATGAAATGACATCTCAAGCCCTGCATGACAATATCAAGCTCTATTAATAATGAAAAATATTTCAAAAAATCAGATTGCCATCTGTTAGGCTTGATATCATATGTGAATTGTCTGCCGAGCAGATGTTTGATTCACATGCAATACTGTATCAAGCCTTATTAATAATGAAAAATATTTCAAAAAAATCAAATTACCATCTGTTTGGCTAAGTATTATACATGAATTGTCTGCCGAGCAGACGTTTGATTCACATCCAATACCAAGCCTTAATAATAATGAAAAATAGTTAAAAAAAATCAGATTGTCTTCTGCTCTAGGATTTTATTTAGCAGTTGAAGAGCTAAAACTTTAACTTTAAGGGTAATGGGAACACCTGGCAGATTTTCTGCCATTTTTCAAAGGGAGACAACTTTCGGGACTTTCTGTTCACTTTTCTATAAGCCCTGTCTCGCTGAAAAAGGTGTCTACTCTTAAAGAAAAGAATTTGCTCCTCAGGAGCAAATTCTTTCCTTTAAGAGTTGACCCCTATTGACATGAGAGACAAAAGTACTTTTGCAGGAGTTGTCTCCCCTGAAAGTGTTCCCATTCCCCTTAAGCGAAATTGGAGCCAAATAGTACCGTCAAAATCCTAAAAGTTCAGTCACCCTGAGGACTTGCTGTAATTCTCCTAAAATTTTGACAAATTTGTTTCACGGTCCAAGGTGCCGATGGAATGGCAAACAGTTGAGACCCTGATCAGGAACAGTCTGATCCGGGCCTGCACTGTTTGCTTTGGCCTATCTGTCCCAATACTTAGGAAGGATCATTGCAGTGGTAAATTATTTGCATTCTTCATCTTTCAAAGAAACCATGCATATCTGCTACAGTCTTGCTTGGCACTTAACCCATAAAATGCCAATCACAACAATTGTCGTCTGCTTTGTTGTCTGCTGGTTACTTTAAAAGTAATTTTTGCAAACTGTGGACCCAGATCAGACTGCTCCTACAGGGTAGGAGCAGTCTGATCTGGGTCCACACTGTTTTCCTGTATGAAAAAACATTTCTAAAAAGTTTGCAAGTAGATTCAGCAGACGACATAAGCAGACGACATTTTCAGATTTTGTTTTTCTTGGCAATTTAAGGGTTAAAAAGTTCTCATTGTCGTAATGTCTTGCAACAAAAATTGTTTGTTTGTTTGTTTGATTTGAGGTTAAACGTCCCCGTCAACACGGTAAAGGTCATTTTGGAGACGTTGCTTCCAATTTTGTGGGACTTTTACCCGACATTGAGATGAAATGACATCTCAAGCCCTGTCGCCCAATGAATTAATAGGGTTTATAAGCATGGACGGTCCGACACTTGCACCGCTTTGCCTGGGCAGGCATAGATCCTCTAAGCGGTTTACCAGTACTCGTGTGCGGGTCGGATTCAGCTCTGCGTGGAAGCATCATGCAGCCCATCTATTTCTTCAAGCCCCGACAGGCGGGGACCGAAACAACAAAAATTGTACAATCATGTGACAGAAAACTTAGTTACCTTTAGAAGAATTTTTACTGCTGTCAGCGACAAGGTGATATTATTATGTTCAAAGATATTGTTTCAGTACATTCCCATTAAAAAAGATATTATAATTTAATTAGAAAATTTATTTTAACATAAATAGAAAATCACATTCACACTGTTCATGCTGTTTCATATAAAATTTATGAACAGATATTGATGACATTTATTCATAAATTTTTTTTATCATATGACATCGCGTCTGAGAGTGTAATAACGCCATGTAATATTTTCGATAATCCACTAGTGGATTAAATATGCAAATTAGCTAGATACGTCCTGCAACATTACATATACGGTGTCCTTAACAACGTCACGTTTACTGACGGCGTAATATTGACATTTTTGTAAACAAACGTGAATAAAATGCATTTTAAATGCCATATGATAAATAGGATCTTTCATTCGTGCTCATGTATTATTGAATTTATTAAACTCATTGCAGAAAAGGGATTAAATGCTCGGCAAAGCCTTGCATTTTATCCCTTTTCCTCAACTCCTTTAATAAATTCAATAATATATGAGCACTCATGTAAGATCCTCTATGTATAGAATTGTTATCTTTATCACAGTACTTAAAGACACATCCAAGCAATACGTCATCATTCAGTCAAACTATTTGCTGGGACTTACCGGTGGTTGGCAAAAAATGTCTATCGCCATTGTAAACACAACTTTATTTTCTGTAAACATGTCTTTTATTTTGATTTGAAACATTAATCTTGACCTTCAAACAATTAAAATAGACATGTCTAAGCTTGTGATTAATGATTTCTAGAAGAATCGCTGAAAATGCATGAATTAGTACTACAATATATTCTGACAGGGACCCATTTATAGTGTAATTCAAATGATTATCTGTGATAGTCAACTGAAATAAACGCAGAATAGAACCTCTATTTGCAGTGTGTTTATATGGAGCTAGATACTTTTCGCCAACCACGACGAAGGTAATCCATGTCAGATTTCAAGGGGAAGTAATTTCCGCATGGGCAATGAAATGTAAAAAAAGTCACGTCAAAACATTGGATCCGTCTATATCAAAAGCAGGGTGGTAATTTGTAATATGTCATTACTGTTAATGTTACAAAGTAGCATAATGACCAGTCATAAAATTGCATGATTATGCGTTAACCCAGGCTCGGGGTAGCACAGTCTGGTGTGCATCTGACTTGTGATCAGGAGGTCATAAGTCAGATACCTGCATGGTTGGCAACATTCTTTCTTGGAGATTGATCATGACATCTTTTCAACAGTCATTCTCTCCCTTCTGCTGATGTGAGAAGGGCACCCATCAGTTTCTGGTTATCCCATTTTGCACCAGAAACCCCAAAACGGGTACCCTGACAAACAGTGCAGGCCCAGATCAGACGCCGCAGAACTGCGGCGTCTGATCAGGGCCTCCACTGTTTGCTAAAAGTTGAGTCATTTTCAAAGTAAATTTTGATGAAAACAACCTAACACCCCTAAATTTCGAAATGGACTCCTGCCATATATAAGGTGGAAGATTCCATTCGGTACAAAAAGGGTTAAAGAAAGTGGGATGCACTGGTTTACTGCTTGTGAATAAAAAATAGAAGTGAAGGCAATGATCAGGAATTGATACAGTTACCTTACACCTTACTGGCCCCGAAAGGTCAGTGGTAGAGCGTCCACTTTGGGATCGGGAGTTTGTGGATTTGACCCCCGGCAAGAAATATGGTACTAGGTGCTCACTTGGCTGACACTCACATTATCAGGGGTACTGCTAGGAAGATAAGTGAAGGAGTTAATAATTCATTAAAGGATACTCATCACGCTAACAAGTCTGTGAAATGAACACCCCCTTACACCCCACTTTATATAGAGAAAACTGGGGTTTAGTGGGGTATCCATTATTTTCCTTATTTCTGCTCATAGACATAGGTTGTGGGTACTCGTTAGAACCGCCTCAATAAGATCCCACAACCTATGTTTGAAGTAAAAATAACCAAAATATCACAGATTTTCATCTGAAAAGTAGCCATTTTGGAGTTATGAAAAAATGCACTATGCCGCACGGGTGTGTTATCGTAATGTTTGTTTGTTGCAAAAAGGTCAACAGAGCTTATGTTAGTTGTTTCTAATATGCGTTGTTAAATAAAACCTCTTTATCATTATCTTTTATCTTTATCCCATCAAAGACACGAAAGGGAGTCAGAATAATGTTGACGATTGGTGTTTTGCATTTTTAAAGGGCTGATAAATGGAATAAACATTTTGAAGTCAAAGGAACCCTTAAAAATAACCAAAGACTACCAAATAATGATTATTTCTTTGTTTGCTTGATTTGAGGTTTAACGTCCCCATCAACACTGTAAAGGTCATTTTGGAGACATTGCTTCCAATTTTGTGGGACTTTTACCCGACATTGAGGTGAAATGACATCTCAAGCCCTGCTGCCCAATGAAACCAATAGTGTTTATAAGCATGGACGGGCACCGCTTTGCCTGGGCAGGCTTAGATCCTCTAAGCGGTTTACCAGTACTCGTGTGCGATCGGTTTCAGCTCTGCAAGGAAGCATCATACAGCCCATCTATTTCTTCAAGCCCCAATGGGCCGGGGGTCGAAATCTTCTATATCTTTATCTTTTATCTTTATACCCTCGAAGACACCAAAGGGAGTCAGAATAATGTTGAAGATTGGTGTTTTGCATTTTTAACCCTTTTTGCACCAAATGGAATCTTCCTCCTTACATATAGCAGGTGTTCATTCCAAAATTTAGGGGTGTCAGGTTGTCTTTTTCTTCAAAATTTATTTGGAAAATGGCTGAACTTCCTGCAAATAGTGTAGGCCCTGATGAGACGCCGCGTTCTGCGGCATCTCATCTGGGCCTGAACTGTTTGCCAAGGTACCGCTTTTGGGGTTTCCGGTACTAAATGGGTTAAAGGGCTGATAAATGGAATTAACATTTTAAAATCAAAGGAACCTTTAAAAATAACCAAAGAAGACTACCAAATAATGATTATGCGGAATGGATACACCTTGCCGTTTTTTTTCGCCAGTTTTCAAAGGGAAAACTTTCGGACTTTCTGTTCGCTTTTCTATAAACTCTGCCCCATGAAAAAAGGGGTCTACTCTTAAAGAAAATAATTTGCTCCTCAGGAGCAAATTATTTTCTTTAAGAGTTGACCCCTATTGACATGGGAGACAAAATTTGAAGGAGTTGCCTCCGCTGAAGGTGTATCCAGAAGAATTGATACACTTTTATTTGACGCAAAACTTTTAAGAATAGTTTTGTCTCCCATATCAATAGTGGTCTACCCTTAATCCATTCAGTGCCAGAAACCCCTAAAGGGGCACCTTGGCAAACAGTGCAGGACCAGATCAGACGCCGCAGAATGCGGCGTCTGATCAGGGCCTACACTGTTTGCAAAAAGTTAAGTCATTTCCCGAATAAATTTTGAAGACACCACAACCTGACACCCCTAAATTTGGAAATGGACTCCTGCCATATGTAAGTTTGAAGATTCCATTTGGTACAAAAAGGGTTTAAAGCAAAGAATTTGCTCCTCAAAGAAAGGAATTTGCTCCTGAGGAGCGAATTCTTTCCATTAAAGGTGGACCCTTTTTCAGATGGACTATGCATAAAAGAAGGCAAACAGTGAGTGACATTGTCCTTTAATCTGACACACACGCATGCACGCACGCATGCAGGCAGGCACACAAACACACACACACACATTGGATACAGAATAAACTGCTGAGATCTGTGTATTTAAGAAATAGATCAGCTCGAACTGTGATTTGTTAATAAATCACAGTTTGGAGGTCATTTGTAAAGTAGACAAATCACGTGCACGTAGCGCGCATGATTTGTCTTCTAACAACTGACCGACAAACTGTGATTTATTACTGAACAAATCACACACTAGAACTGATCTATTTCAATTCTTACAGGCTGAAAATCGGTAATAATGCTGTTGTTATATCCTTTTCTAACATTTTGGATGCGAGAAAATGACGTTACACTGTCTAACCTCAAGGAAATCTACTAGTAACGTCATAATTGGCAGTTTTTAATGATGTCACTCATCATGCTCTTCCTTGCTGTGATTTGTTGTAGAATAAAACACAGTTATTTTCCATTGTCTGTATAGGGCGCGCTGTGTTAGAATTGGTTGTAATAGATGCGTTCCATGTACTCAAACTGTTGATAGTATTTTTTCATAATATAGAAATGTGTCTGCCTAGAAATTGTTGTGTGTTTATGAGACAAAAGACTAATATGTGCTGTTATGTAAGGGAAATGGATACATCTGATATTTTCTGCCATTTTACAAGGGAGAAAGTTTTTAAGACTTAAATTTAAATTTGTATTTGCCCCTTCTGAAAAGCTGAAAAGTGCTCTTGAAAAGAAAAGGGGTCTGCTCTTGAAGGAGAGAATTTGCTCCAGAGGAGCAAATTCTTTCCTTTAAGAGTAAACCCAAGATGAAATTTTTTTTCGGTCAGTTGTTTGTAAATCTACCCAAAGGTACTAAAAGAATCTGAGTTGTGTTGCTACTGTCCATGACCGCACTTATAGTGTTTGAATGAGGCCAAGGTAACAGATATTTATACTACTTTCTTGTAGCTTTATCATCAGAGTACTGCTGGTTCAATGGCAAATGTAGACCAAGATCAGACACCACAGAATGTTGTGTCTGATTAGGGTCTGCACTGTTCGCTTAAACAAAAAAAGAAAAAAACAGCAGGAATTTAAGTGTTACAAGAAATAGTCTGAGTTCCTGTTCAGGAGCATTTTCCCAGGCTACTCACAGAAACAATAGACCCACCAGTGCTATCAGTACTTTGATTTGAAAGTGATGCCTTGCATCACATTGTATGCATTCCTTAACCCTTATCTTGCTGTTCACGACAACCCCTATATTTGCAAACTGTGTAGATCCAGATCAGATGGCTTCTGAAGAAGCCATCTGATTAGGATCTACACTGTTTGGCATTCAGTTAATGAATTTGTAGCAATAAATTACATCAAGTAATTTGATTGGTTGATAGACAGAAATGGGTGTGGCTTAAATGAATATTCAGCAAGATAAGGGTTAAAGGTGTATGTATTTTCTGGTCAGTTGTTTTCTCTTGTTGTTTAAGAAATAGATCAGCTCTAACTGTGATTTGTTGAGTAATAAATCACAGTCTGGAGGTCAGTTGTAAAGTAGATCAAATCACGAGCATGTAGCACGCATGATTTGTCTACTTACAACTTACAGACAAACTGTGGTTTATTACTCAACAAATCACAAACTAGAGCTGATCTATTTTGATTCTAACAGGCTAAAAAAATGGGCAATAATGCTGTTGTTTCCTTCAAAATCTCACAACTTTTTGCCATTGTTAGAAGAAATCCGGCTAAAATTATCAACTATAACATGCATTTTATATCCTTTTCTAATGTTTTCAATACGAGAAAAGGACGTTACACCGTTTAACATCAAGGAAATCGACTAGTGACGTCATAAATTGGCAGTTTTTAATGATGTTACTCGTCACGCTCTTCCTTGCCATAATTTGTTGTAGAATAAAACAGTTATTTTCCATTGCCTATATAGGTGTGCTGTGTTAGAATGAAAGATCCTTGTACCTTCTAACCCCCACCATGCTGAATATTATAAGAATCTTATACGGGTGTGAGGGGTGGATTGAAAAATCCGTCCCAAGGGTCACTGTCCGTCATCACGAGGCTTGCCGAGTGATGCCGGACAGTGACCCCGAGGGAAGGATTTTTCTATCCACCCCTCACACCCATTTAGGATTCTTTTTCTTGCACACCTTCCACTTCTTAGCTCTGATTTTAATGCTGCAGTCACTTCGGATACCGACGTCCGCCATATTATGTTGACACTACAAGAAAGTTTAATGACCTCACGTAACGTGCTGTGACGTCAACCTTAACGACGGGGCATACAAGGTCGTATTCAGTGCATTTGACAAACACGGGATTATATTCGATTTTGGGTCGGAACACCAGGGTCATAACATAAATTTCTATCCCAGGGTAAAATCACGGATTTCCTTGTCTGGTGTGCAAGAATTCAATATTCTACACTTGCTAACAAGTTTCAGCCATTTATGTTGTAAGGTTTCAATTTTTACCATGGATTCAGAAGCAGAATGGAACATCACGTGAACAAGTCCGTGAAATGAAGACCCACCTATACCCCACTTTATATAGAGAAAACTGGGGTTTACGGGGGTATACATTATTTTTCTTACTTTTGCTCCAAGACATAGTTTGTGGGTACTCATTAGAACCTTGCAGTATTTTTAAGAAAAATATCGCAGATTTTTATTAGAAAAGTAGCTATTTTGGAGATGTTAAAAATGCACTATGTCGCACGGGTGTGTTATTGTTATGAATATTATAGATCCTGAGAAACCAGCTGATCTGGATCTATACTGTTTTCCCCCAAGCCTGATCAGCCGGCTTCTCCGAAACCATACAGTTATCTGTACAAAAGTACAAAAATAAATATATCTGGGTTCAGCATGGTAAGGGTAATATATTATTGTCTGATTCTTTTAGGAAATTCTTACCATGTCATTACAAAAACAAGCCTATACCAATACATTGTAACCTTTATCGCCGAAAAAATGAAAATTTTAAGATGAAAAATTGTGATATTTTTCTTATTTCTGCTCAAAATATAGAGTGTGGGTACTCGTTAGAACCGCCTCGATGAGGCGGTTCTAACGAATACCCACAATCTATATTTTAGAGCAGAAATACCCACAATCTATATTTTAGAGCAGAAATAAGAAAAAAAAAAAAAACGATTACTCCGGCAAACCCCAGTTTTACTATATAAAAGTGGGGTTCAAGGGGGTCAAAATTATATAGATGTGTTTTCATGATGTAATGTAAATTTGCTAGTTACTGTTAATGAGCCAACACATGAGAAAAAATAACTTAATCCATTACAGGCGGGAAACCCATAAAGGGGTACCTTGGCAAAGAGTGTGGGCCCAGATCTATCAGACGCCGCAGAATGTGGCATCTGACCAGGGCCTGCACTATTTGCTAACAGAATTTTCCGTCAAAACTAGAATAAAAAGAAAAAAATAGGCCTACCACCCCTTATATGATAAAAAGACTTGTCCAACATATTGCAATGGATGAGTCCACTAGTATACAATGGGTTAACATTTTATTATTCATGTTCTTCAACTGACTAAGTTATAGGGCTGCGTGCATGATTTCTTGTATGAAGCTACCTCAGCATCCTGGGGCACTGCCCATCAGGGCTAGGAGAAATAGATTGGGCTGCATGGTGCATCCACGCAGAGCTGAAACGGAATGTACTTGAGTTCCGGTAAACCGCGTAGAAGGTCTAAGCCTGTCCAGGAAAAGTGTCTTGAGTCGGACCGTCCTTGCATCTAAACTCTTCATCTCAATGTTGGGTAAAAGTCCCACAAAATTGGAAGCAATGTTTACATAGTGTTGACAGGGTTGTAAAACCTCAAATCAAAAAACCTCAGCATCCTAAATGTCCGAGATCACCAATGGCTCTGGCAAGTCTGCATTTATGCGCAGGTTCATGACGTGAACAAATCCATGATATGAATACCCCCTAAACCCCACTTTATATAGAGACAACTGGGGTTTAAGGGGATAGGGTATTCATTATCTTTCTTATTCCTGCTCCAAGACAAAGGTTGTGGGTACTTGTTAGAACCGCCTCACTGCGGTTCTAACTAGCACCCACGACCTATGTTTATAGTAGCAATAAGAATAATATCACTGTTTTCCATGAAAAAGGTAGCCATTTAAATGCACTATGTCGCATGGGTATGTTATCGTAATATTCACCTGAGGTTTTGCTGGTTGCCTGTACGATGAGTTTCCTTTTCTCATAGATGGAGCAACTATTGTTAGGTCTATTTATAGAGTGCAATTAAGTTCTGTAATGCTTTAGTTTCTCTGGTTTCCATATTTGTGCAATACATCATGCTGCTTTACATTAGTACAATGACTCCAAAAATATTATTTTAAGTACATAATATATATATGTACGCTCCAATTGCTTTACACCATAAAAATCCTAAAAATTCAGACACCTTGAGAACTGTAATTTTCCTAAAATTTTAACAAATTTGTTCCATTGTCCAGCAAGTAGTCCAAAAGGAGCAGATGGAATGGCAAATGGTGTAGACCCTGATCAGACTGCTCCTTCAGGAGCAGTCTGATCTGGGTCTGCACTGTTTGTTTTGGCCTATAGGATCATTATGGTAACACTGTTGTTTGGTATCAACAGTCCTGGTCCGGAGATTATTAAACTTGTTTTATGCTCATTTCAGCTAAGCATGAAATTTATAATGCTCATAAATATTTTACTACAAATAAAAGAGGCAAGTTTCCTGCTCGGATCAGCATAGAAGGTTATTTGTCCTGCTCATAAATTTATGAATTTTTAAAATACCAACAATTGTTGGCTTTTTGAAATTTATGAGCAGCACAAATTTTATGCTTATTTTAGTTGAGCATGAAAAAAATTATAACCTAAGACTCTGTTCTTTTTTTCTGCAACAATGACTTTGTTCATGTATATGATTGATGCATGTTAATTTATATACTTATTCTAGTCCATTTGTCTCATTTTCAAGTCCCCGCCCATGGGGGCTTGAAGAAATAGATTGGGCTGTATGATGCTTCCATGCAGAGCTGAGACTGACCAAACAGGAGTGCTGGTAAACCGCTTAGATGTTCTAAGCCTGCCCAGGAAATGTGGTGAGGGTCGGACTGTCCATGCATATAAACCCTATTGGTTTCATTGGGCTGCAGGGCTTGAGGTGTCATTTCGTCCCAATGTCAGGTAAAAGTCCCACAAAATTGGAAGCAACATCTCCAAAATGAGCTATACAGTGTTGACGGGGGACTTTAAGCCTCAAATCAAACAAACAAGCAGTTGTCTCCTTTTAGGTATCAGACATTTGTAACCACTGCATGGCCATCCCTTGACCCTCAGACTCAAGTTCTAAAACTTTCTGAAATACTTAAACCTGAAGGCATAACATTACCCATTCCAAATATTGGAAGCAATCTCTGGATTGCTAAACAAAAAGTTTGTTTGAATTGAGGTTTTATCGGTTACCCCCTCTATTAAGTGCTTTGTACCACTTTGACCTGATAAAGATATGCTATCTCAGGACAAGTGAGCTTTACCAGGTCAACGTGATATTGCACTTCTGTGAACTGGACTTCTGGAAATATTGGCAAAACTGTGTGTACAAGGGGATTAACTGATAAATAGGATACCAGATTCGTGTCTCTTCTTGAGATTCTACAAGCTCTCTCGAAGCCTTACCCGATAAACTTGATATCAAATGACATGAACCTGGTATTCTCTATTTACGTCCCCGTCAACACTATTTAGGTAATTTTGGAGATGTTGCTTTCGATTTTGTGGGACTTTTACCCGACACTGAGATGAAATGGCATCTCAAGCCCTATAGTTCACAAAAACTCAAAGGGTGTAAGAAGTGGTCCGCCTCACTTCTCTTTTCAAGGGCAGGCTGAGACCTATGGGGTTTACCAGTAATCAAGTTCGGTCGGTTTCAGCTCTGCGTGGAAGTACCATGCAGCCTCATCTATTTCTCCAAGCCCCGACGGGTGGGGTTGCTGCTAAACAGAGAGACTGTTCTGTATTAGCTTAACCCTTCTCTTGCTGAATATTCATTTAAGCCACACCCATTTCTGTCTATCAACCAATCAAATTTCTTGATGTAATTTATTGCTACAAAATCATAAACAGAATGCCAAACAGTGAAGATCCTGATCAGATGGCTTCTTCAGAAGCCATCTGATCTGGATCTACACTTTTTGCAAAGGTAGGGGTTGTCGTGAACAGCAAGATAAGGGTTAAAGATAAGGCTGTTTCGATTTACCATAAAAATCCTAAAAATTTGGAAGCCTTTAGGACTTGCTGTAATTCTCATAAAATTGTAACATTTGTTTCACAATCCAGCAAGGAGTCCAAAAGGTGCAGATGGAATGGCAAACCATGATCAGACTGCTCTGGAGCAGTCTGATCGGGGTCTGCACTGTTTGCTCAGGCCTATCTGTCCCAATTCTTAGGATCATTATGGTAGTTTCTTCTATTTTGTTTCATCATTTATCATATGACGTCGTGTCTGAGAGTGTAATAACGCTTACGGCGGAATATTGACATTTTTGTAAACAATCGTGAATAAAATGCGTTTAAAATGTCATATGATAAATAGAATCTTGCATTCGTGCTCATATATTATTGAATTTATTAAACTCGTTGAGGAAAAGGGATAAAATGCTCGGCAAAGCCTCGCATTTTATCCCTTTTCCTAAACTCGTTTAATAAATTCAATAATACTTGAACACTCATGTAAGATCCTCTATTTAACAGAACCCCTTTATCTGGCAGAAGTTATAATGGTTAACTGCTTAACCCTGTTCACAACAACCCCTACCTTTGCTGACAAAGCCATCTGATCAGGATCTACACTGTTTGTCATGCTGTTCATGAATTGAACAAATATATTACACCACAACCTCTTTATAGCACTATTAAGGGGGTCCAAAGCAGAAACCGTGTTAGTTAAACAATCGTGTTATATCCAAACAAAAATGTATAGATTATATAGAAAAATGACCATTTATGGTCATTTTTCTATATAATCTATACATTTTTGGGATCCATCTTGAAAACGCGTTACATCCATAACCGGGTTATAATAAACCGTGTTATATCGAGGTTGTGGTGTATATCAAGAAATTTGATTGGCTGATAATCAGCAATGGGAGTGGCTAATTTAATTTATGCAGCAGGATAAGTGTTAAGACTAAGCCTTCCCAGAAAAAAAGTGAGGTTAGGTAAACTGACTAGCTCCATATCACCTAAAAAGTGTTGAGTGGGCTGTTAAACTCCAAAACTGTCATCCAATAATAACAGTGATTGGCGTATATTTTCCATTCAAGTGCCAACTGGAAAAGCAAATGTTTATTAGCATTCCAAAGTTAAGTTTATTTATTTAGTTTATTGTTGTTGAGTTACTTTGTTTTATTTTATGGTGCTGCTAGATATAGGTCCCTTTGATTACTAGTACTTCTACAAAATATTAGAAATGTTTCAATATACGAGCCCGGCCAAGCAAATTTTTGTCTTCCAGCATTCCGTCATGACAAGTTTTAACTGCGCATGCCCTGCCATTCAGAGGGGCCAGGGATATGGCTTTCTGTTTGAAGGTTCCTTTTGATTCACTGCTTGTATGAGCGAGCAGCGAAGGTTCTGGCGAGACTGCGCGGATGCGCAGGCTCGCCTGAACCTTCGCTGCTCGCATAGGCGATAAGTACCAAAATCGTTTGACGGGGCCCATATAGTCGAACTTCAATGGCTCAAACACCTCTGGGACCACGAAAACCTGCTGACTGTTACTGCCAGGAGACATAACGGGGTTAATTTTGAGACATCTTTTCGGTATTCTAAAATAAAAATGTATGCTGTGTGTACTCTTTAGAATCGCCGCATAGAGGCGATTCTAATGAGTACACACAGCATACATTTGCAAGATATAAGTCTAAAATCACCTTAATTATCCTGCACTACTTCTTATATAGAGGAATTCCCTAGGGACTCAAAAATGAGTACGACTCAGCCATGGTGTACTAGCACCGGTGTTTGTGCCATCAAAGTTCGACTTCATCATAAATTCATAACTATACAGTCAAACCTGTATTAAGCAAGCACCTAAGGGCTATGTCAAAATGTGCTTTCTTTGGACAGGTGCTTGCTGAAAACAGGTGGATATTAATGCATTTGCCATTTTGGGGAACCTAAAGCATGCTTGCTTAAGACAGGTTGCTTGCTTAATACAGGTGGCCACTATGACAGGTTTTACTGTCGTTGGGCTCATGCACATCAAAAAAGGTGTCTTAAGACTGGTGCACCCAGCAAAGAATGATCAGCCTGCACAGATTGAATATCTGTGCAGGCTGATCAGCCTTTGCTGTGCACTGACTGCAATCAGCCTCCTCATCCACACGGTCTTATCAGTCTTCACTATGCACTATGAATCCAATCAGCGAGCACATTTGCAGAGTCTGATCAGAGTTTTTTGCCGTGGCAGTGACTCTGATCACCCTGCATTAGGCTAAATCTATAGTGTTGACCATTGTTTTCAATCTTCACAAATTCAAGAAATCAAAGAATGATGTGTAGGCACAAAGCGTTACAAAAACACTTGATTTGTTTTGATATTTATTGTCAGAGAAAGCTTTTTGTTTGCAATAAATGGTTCACATAGTTTCTAGTCAAATGCGTCATTGTGATTGCCATAATTTTAATTCTCAAAACACCAAAGATGTAGATGTCAAATTTATTTCTTAACCCATTGCGTGCGGGAAACTCCTAAAGGGGTACCTTGGCAAACAGTGCAAGCCCAGATCAGATGCCGCAGAACTCGGCATCTGATCAGGGCCTGCACTATTTTCCAACAGAATTTTCCATCAAAAATAGAATAAAAATGAAACTAGAAAAAGTGTCCATAGGACACTGATGCCCCCGCCAAATGCCATTCATAAAAAATATTACAAATGTACTTCAAATCAGTCATAAAATATAAGCATCAAGGGCAGATAATCCAAAAACAAAAAATGCAAGAGTTGTCTTCCTTGTTCTTGACACATTGTCTCAGTGTGATGAATGCACCTGTGAAGTTTCATGAATATATTCCATAGGGTTTAGGAGTTATGGCCCGGACACGGTTTACTATATGGTACTAAGTCCAGGGCAGATAATCCAAAAACCAAAAATGCAAGAGTTGTCTTCCTTATTCATGACACATCGTGTCAGTGTGATGAATGCACCTGTGAAGTTTCATGAATATATTCCATACGGTTTAGGAGTTATGGCCTGGACCCATTTTACTATATGGTACTAAGTCAAGGGCAGATAATCCAAAAACCAAAAATGCAAGAGTTGTCTTCCTTATTCATGACACATCCTCTCAGTGTGATGAATGCACCTGTGAAGTTTCATGTATATATTCCATACGGTTTAGGAGTTATGACCCGGACACGGTTTACTATATGGTACTAAGTCAAGGGCAGATAATCCAAAAACCAAAAATGGAAGAGTTGTCTTCCTTGTTCATGACACATCATCTCAGTGTGATGAATGCACCTGTGAAGTTTCATGAATAGATTCCATAAGGTTTAGGAGTTATGGCCCGGACACCGTTTACTATATGGTACTAAGTCAAGGGCAGATAATCCAAAAACCAAAAATGTAAGAGTTGTCTTCCTTGTTCATGACACATCATCTCAGTGTGATGAATGCACCTGTGAAGTTTCATGAATATATTCCATACGGTTTAGCAGTTATGACCCGGATACGGTTTACTTCGATAACTCGGACACCTTCAGCACCATGAAATTTTGTTCGAGAAAGGAGCAGTTGGAACTGTTGAGGGTTACTCATACTGCCAGGCCATGAAACGTAATGGTGATTACCTTAGGATAAAATTTTTCGGCATTTTATCAAATAAATGAATGGTGTGTGTACTCATTAGAATTGCCTCAATGAGGCAATTCTAATGAGTACACACAACATACCTTTTCAAGTTAAAATCAAACATTCATAAATTAACAAAAACACATGCATATCTGGAGCTGTAGAAACAGTTTTCTGGGAACCAAGAGTGAGTTGGAGTACATTGCACAAGTAATTTAAGGCCTGACAGCAGACGATTCACATGTAATGTCAAGACTTACATTCTTTGAAAAACAGGTGGAAAATCTTTGAAGTCTGCATATGTCATGATTGGCAGTTTAACCCATTGTATGCTAGTGGACTCTCCCATTGCTATACGTAGGACAAGTCCATTTGTCATGTAAGGGATGTCAGGCCTATTTTTTCATTTTTATTCTATTTTTGATGGAAAATCCTGTTAGAAAATAGTGCAGGCCCTGATCAGACGCCGCAGAATGCGGCGTCTGATCTGGGGCTGCACTGTTTGCCAAGGTACCTGCATGCAATGGGTCAATGCTGTACATGCTGGATAATTCTTTCTGTAGACAACATTTTAAAATATTTCATTTTTTTCAAGACATTTTGCATGAAATGTCAAATCCTGTTCTATGGGGGAAAAAACAACAAGAGAAAACATCAATTTGTCGTCTGCTAAATTAGCCTAGAGATTGGTAAAGGTTAAGGACTGTGTTGATTTTCAGTTATATTCACTAGCTGGCAAATAACTGGGTCCTGAATTTTTTTATCGTGTTTGAAAATCGACAGTTTATTTTTGGAGTGGAATGCATATCGCATTTTTATTGATGTTTAAAATATGCAAAATAAATCTTATCTGGCATTCATTTCTGTGTCATTTTTTACCCCATTTTATTCAGAAATTCCCAAAACAAGACACTTGCAAACAGTGCAGACAATGATCTCAGAATGTGGCATCTGATCAGGGCCTTCACTGGGCGATAATGGTGGCAGTGGTCAAAAAGGTGAAGCTTCATACCAAATATCAAAGACCGGAGCCTTCTGGTTTCAGACAAGAAGATTTTTAAAGGTTTTCCCTATATATAAAACCTGCAGGCCCCAGGGCAGGGCCATTTTTGGCTCCAGGGCTATAATTTGAACAATCTTGGTAGAAATCCACAAAACAAAGCTTCATATCAAATATTGAATACCTAGGCCTTCTGGTTTCAGACAAGAAGATTTTCAAAGGTTTTCCTAATATAAGACTATGTAAAACAAGTGGGCCCCAGGGTGGGCCATATTTGGCCCATGGCTATAATTTGAACAATTTTGATAGAGTTCCACAACATGAAGCTTCATACCAAATATCAAAGACCTGGGACTTGCAGTTTAAGAGAAGACGATTTTTTTTGTTAAGATTTTCCCTATATAAGTCAATGTAAAACCAAAGGGGCAGGGGCATTTTTGGCTGAAGGGCTATAACTTGAACAATCTTGGAAGAGGTCCACTAGATGAAGCTACACACCAAATAGCAGAGACCTGGGCCTTGCAGTTTCAGATTGGAAGATTTTTAAAGATTTTCTCTACATAAGCCTTTGTAAAACTAAAGGGCCTCTGGGTGGGGTCATTTTTGGCCCCAGGGCTATAATGTGAACAATCTCGATAGAGGTCCACTAGATAAAGTTTCACACCAAATATCAAAGACCTAGGACTTGCGGTTTCAGAGAAGAAGAATTTTAAATAATTTCCGTATATAAGTCTTTGTAAGACCAAAGGGCCTCATGGCGGGGGCATTTTTGACACCAGGGCTATAATTTGAACAATCTTGGTAGAGGTCCAATAGATGAAGCTTCATACCAAATATTAAAGATCTGGGACTTTCAGTTTCGTCGAAGAAGAATTTTAAAGATTTTCCCTATATAAGTCTATGTAAAACCAAAGGGCCTCAGGGTGGGGGCATTTTTGTCCCCATGGCTATGATTTGAACAATCTTAGTAGAGGTCCACTAGATGAAGCTTCATACCAAATATCAAAGACCTGGGCCTTTTGGTTTCGGAGAAGAAGATTTTTAAAGGTTTTTCCCTATATACGCCTATGTGAAACCAGTGGGCCTCAGTGCGGGGACATTTTTGGCCCCAGGGCTATAATTTGAACAATCTTTGTAGAGGTCCAGTAGATGAAGCTTCATACCAAATATCAAAGACCTGGGCCTTCTGGTTTCAGACAAGAAGATTTTTAAAGGTTTTCCTATAGAAGTCTATGTAAAACTTGTGGGCCCCGGCGTGGGGGCATTTTTGGCCCAAGGGCTATAATTTGAACCTTGGTAGAGGTCATTTCATCTCAATGTCGGGCAAAAGTCCCACAAAATTGGAAGCAACGTCTCCAAAATGACCTTTACAGTGTTGACGGGGATGTTAAACCTCAAATCAACCAAAAAATTATCACAAAATGGCCAATTGGCTATCCAAAAGAAAACAAGAGGCCCATGGGCCACAATGCTCACCAGAGCTCAGGTGCACACTGCCCAATGGCAGCCATGTATTTAACATGATATCATTTTAATCTACCAATTATAAAGTCTCCCAAATGAACCCCCATATCAAAATGATCACCCATGTGGACTCAGTATCTGATACACTAGGCCTTGGGGCATGGCCCCAATGGATCCCTGGCTGGTATCACTTAAAGCGTCTTATCATAAGGAACAAGAATATATACCAGTGGGGATCTGTATGCCGGAAATATAAGATCTATTAAGTGGTAGAGGGGTTGGGGCATGCCCTATTGAACCCAGGAAAGCCCAAGATTGTTGTCCCTAACTGCATCTTATCATAAGGACCAAGAATATATATGGTTTATGGGTGAGAATCTGAATGGTTTCTGATATATGAGGCCCTTCTATGAAGTGGAGAGGAGAGAAATGGCCCCTGTGGACTCCCAAGTTGGCGTGCTATTGATAAGGAACAGGAACATATATACTACTCAAAGTTTGATAGGGATCACTTTTTATGTACCAAATTTTGCACAGAAAATTTATAAGTTCTTGACAGAATTTGTACTCGGTATAATGATAAATATCTTAAGCAGAAACTCGTGTGCAGTTCAGTACTCATAAAAGTGTACACTTCTCACAATTCGCAAATGAATTCATGCACCCCCAAAATCTTGCGTAGCACTGCTTTCCAACAGACCAATCAAACTTGTCAGTGTTCCTTTACCAAGCGTAAAAAGGACTTCATTTGATTTGTGAAACACTAAAATGCCTAGGGGGACAATTAAGAAACCGTCTGAGCCCCGAAGAAATGAATCGTTGCGTCGGAATGTTGGAATCTTGCGTCTCTCAACGTCGTGTTGCTGGGATTCTGAATGTGTCTCAGAGCGTGGTTTCACGAATGTGGAGTCGGCATCTTACCCACGGAAATCCTTCACACAGCCGCGGCGGGGTCGAGAAAGGGCTACAACTCAACGTCAGGGCCGTTTCTTGTTGATTCAGTCTCGACGTCAACAGTTCCTGAACGCTACGCGTTTGCATAACGAGCTTATGAACGGAACTGGAGTACGAATTTCTACACAAACTGTCAGAAACGGACTCCACGAGTTCGGACTTAATGCCATGAGGCCTGCTGTACGTGTACCGTTGACGAGACAGCACGTGCTAGACCGGTTAGACTTTGTCAGAACTCACGTCAGGTGGACGGTTCGTGACTTGACGTCAGTACTGTTTACTGAGGGGTCCAGATTCTGTCACTTATAAACGTCAATTAGTGTGGCGAATGTCTAAACAGCGATTCGATGACTTGAATGTGGCAGAGCATGATCGCTATGGAAAGGGGTCAGTCATGGTTTGGGCTGGGATAAGCGTGAACGGTAAACCTGACTTGTATGTCGTTGAAAACGGAACGTTAATGGCAGTGAGGTACTGTAATGAGATTCTTGATGAGTTTGTGAGACCATATGCAGATGCTATCGGCCCGGACTTTATTCTGATGGATGATAATGCCCGTCCCAACCCTGCCAACGTCACTGATTCCTACCTGGAACGTGAGACAATCGTTCGTATGGACTGGCCTGCTCGGTCACTGCACTTAAATCCGATTGAGCATGCGCGGGACATGCTACAGAGTGCTGTTTCAGCCCGACCTCTGCATCCGAGGACTTTACAGGAACTCAAAGATGCATTGGTTGCTGAATGAAAGCTGATTTCACAAAACCGGATACAGACTCGGATTACGAGCATGCGCAAGCGACGTCATACTGTAATTGATGCCCTTGTACGCCATACACTTTATTAAGCATGTTTGTCTAAACAAATTTGGAAATTTGTGAAAAATCAGTTGTCCAAATCCCTTCGTGTTACGGCAAATTTTGGGGGTGCCAAGACGTTTGCTGTTGTCACGCTTGAATGCAGTACCAGTTGACAAAATTAATCACTAGGTTTTGTGAAGGATAAGTTTTCTATCATTATGTATCAAATTTGGATTCAGCTGATTAATTCATCCAAAAATTATTTTGCATTAAAAAAGTGATCCCTATCAAACTTTGAGTAGTATATGATTATGGGGTTGGGATTTAGTTTATACTAATTTATTTTAGTTCGATTGAGATGGAAGCTTCAAGCTTATTTAATCGCTCGCTAACGCTCATTCCGGATGTTTTCACTCGCGCAAGAGAGAGGCAGCGACTATTACACCACTGCTACCCATTTACACCTGGGTGGAGTGGGGCAGTGTCATTACGTGTCTTGCCCAAGGACACATCTCGATACCGGTGGCCTAATTCGAACGCACAACCTCTCGATCATAAGTCGAACGCATTAACCACTGCGCTGTCGAGGCTGACATTTGAGATTGCCTATCCCATAAGCTCCACTGGAGCCTTCGGCTCTGGTGAGCTAAAAATACAAGCAATACAGATGCTCAAAGACAAACCATGACAAAAATAAATCACGACAGATGAACCGCCTTGGAATGGTCAGTTTGTTTGTTTGATTTGAGGTTTAACGTCCCCGTCAACACTGTAAAGGTCATTTTGTAGACGTTGCTTCCAATTTTGTGGGACTTTTACCCGACATTGAGATGAAATGACATCTCAAGTCCTGTCGCCCAATTAAACCAATAGGGTTTATTAGCATGGACGGTCCGCCTCGCACCGCGGTTCCTGGACAGGCTTAGATCCTCTAAGCGGCTTACCAGTACTAGTGTGCGGGCCAGATTCAGCTCTGCGTGGAAGCATCATGCAGCCCATATATTTCTTCAAGCCCCTATGGGCGGGGGCGGTTGGAATGGTCAGTGAAACGAATTCCACTAGGGGGCTTAAATAGATTTTACACGACCTGGAAATGAACCCAGCACCCTGGTTTATGTGGCAAAGAGCTGAACCACTGCATCATGGAGGCTTCTGGGGTCTCACAATATTTGAAGCTTAAATTACCAATGTCAACTAAGCAGACAGTATCTAAAATCTTAATTTTAAGAGAAAATAAGACTAGGCAGACGATTCAAATAAAATGCCAAGTCCCATTTTTAGCTCACAAACTGACGAACAAGTAAGCCGGGGATAAAAGCTTGGATGAGTTTAAAATATGGTGAGGTTGGCCTATTTATCATAGAGTTATACGTCCCTTTGATTGCTGAAAATGCCCATTTTTTGACATTGTCATCATAAGTCCCTAAGTTTTGAACGGATCTTCCTGAAACTTACACATAAGTTAGGGATAAAAGCTTAAATGGGTTTGCAAACTAACATTGTTGGTACATTACTCATAGAGTTAAGTCCCCTTCTTTGTTGAAAATACCTATTTTGTACCTTGTCATCACCATAAGTCCTTTAGTTTTGATCGAATCTTCCTGCAACTAGCATATAAGTATGTTGGGAATGATAGTTGGATGAGTTTGAAAACTGATGTCTGCCTCTCTCTCATAGAGTTACGTTCCCTTGAATGCAGAAAATGCCTGTTTTTGACCTTGTCCATGCATACATCCCCCAGTAAAGATTGAAACTTCCTGAAACTTTGAATCTGTTAGCTCAGATGAGCAATATACAGGTCTAAGAAAGTTGTTTTATTTAAAGACTGTCTATAAATTTAAAGACTGTCTGTAAATTTAAAGACTATTAGTTTGTAGATTTAAAGACTAACACAGTGAAAATCATGAAACTGATGAGACACGAAAAAATCGCATTCTCATACGCAGCCTCATTCTTCATCTCATTGAATCAAAAGTGTTGCTAAAAACTGCATGCATTTTATCGTCTGTAAATATTATTTTAATGATAGAAAATAATTAAGAAACAAGAGGGCCCAGAGGGCCCTGGTTCGCTCACCTGATCCAATGTATAACCACAGTATGGGAGCGGAAGTGAACGGCCATTTGCGATTGAACAGCACTTGCGATCTGTACAGTGGACGATCAGTCACTTGCGTTATGATATTTTCGCCGACACGGTGAGGAATTTCATTTTTGTTCCTCGAACATAGCGCTTATGTGCAATTTATATGTCTCGATGGTAAGATGGATGTTTTTATCATATTCCAACCGCAGAAACATGCTAATTTTTGGATGGCATAAGAAGAGCTAGATTGTTGATCACTTTGTTTATCGCTATGCTATAACCGGTTGACACAATTGTAAATAAGCATAAAACGTGTGCCAGTAAGCATTTCCTTTGTTATTTAGCGTTTAAGTCTTCCATTAGTATCACTGATCGAATAGAAATCAAAGACACCTTCAAAAATGGAAATCAGATCGAAGGACTGTTGAAAGTATGACACAGGAGAAAAAAACAAACCGTTCAGATCACTTGCTTTTGTAAGTATTTGGATTGTACAGGTCAATTGCGATTAGATTGAACGGTCACTTGTTAGTATGCTGAAGTCATTCGCTTAATCGCACCTATATTCCCCATCTCCATGCTACTCACTCATACTGTACTGACGTATCACAATATCTCCTCTTTTCTGGCAAAGAAGTAAAATACAGATGCGCGTCTGACTGGTGATCAGGAGGACGCGGGTTCGATAACATTCTTTCGTGGAGATTGATCATGATGCCTTTACTACGGACATTCTCTCCCTTCCGCTGAGAAGGGCAGTTGTCAGTTTCTGGCGAAAGAATGTGCACTGTACTGGTTAACCGCTTACGTATAAGCCTCCCCAGGAAAAGTGTGGATAGGTAAACTGACCAGGTAAGAAATGACATGAAACAGTGTTGATTGGGCCATTAAACTCCAATACAAACAATCAAACAAAGAGCAAACACGCGAACGTGCGCACACACACTGCTGGTTTTTTTTTGTTTTTTTTTTTTTGTTGTTGTTTATTTGTGTTTGTCTTAAACGGCCCTGACAAGAAAACCAGGGTACCCGAAGAAAAGTCGCATGACCTTCCGTTGCAAAACTGGCATCTCACATATAACCCGACCGAGCCTCGAACTATAGATTTGATAGACCTAATAATTAAGAGTCAGTGCTCTTATCCCCAAGCCCACTGAGGCCAGACAGCATAGATTACTTAATTTCTGGTATACGCAAGAAAACGCCTTGTAGACGACGTTCCTGTGACTGATGGACTCATGTACTCGCCATAAGGCACCCATGGGAGTAGACATTATAGACGTAGGGTTTAACACGGAAGTACATCCATTAGTCACCCATGTTGACGTTGACAGGTTTTTAAGGTAACCTGGCGCTATAAGCACTTAGGGGCTACCCCTAGAATATGTCCAGGATTAGTTGTTCCACTTTCTAAATGTCTTTTGCACGGAGTGATACTTTGGGACCAATGCACCCCTCGTCTCAGGCACGGAGCAATAAAAGGAAAGCGGTCTGTAAGTTACAGAAATTTCGATATCCGGTCAGAAAAATAGCAGGCTGCACATCGCGGCTATGGAAGGTGGTCAGTTCCGACCTGCAAACCCTGTCCCAAAGCCAGTGCCAGTTAGAATATCTGACCAGGTGGTCTTTACAAAGGCAAAAGTATCGGCAAAATGCAGGCTAACCTTGGCATCTCCGGCGTTGGCTCATCATTCTGTTGCTGGCGTCACTGGTAGGCTGTTCCAAAACCGTCTTTTTATTATACCTACACCGAATATAGCGATCAGCCTGGCGTTCGTTCGTTCGTCCGTCCTTCCTTCCATAGACGAAACCTTGTGATGGCCATTTCTCCAAAACCCTTTGAGATTCATTGATTGTTCACAAGGCCGAGACGGTGTGCCATGCGCAAGTGCCACAACTCTACTTGCCATAGTTTTTTAGTTAGTTCCCCTTCCAATAAAATAGAATGACAAATTTGTGATGGCCATAATTCCCCATTTGAGACATAGTGATGGTAAATGGCACAATTGTTTATTAGGCTGAGACGGCGTGTCATGCGCAAGAACAACACCTCTGGGTGTCATGGCTTTTTGAGTTACCTCCCCTTCCAATACAATAGAGTGACTACATTGTGATGGCCACAACTCCAATATCCTTTGAGATATATTGATGGTAACTGGCACAATTGTTCACAAGGCTGACCCGGCGTGTCATTCATAAGAACCACAACTCTGGTTTCCATGATTTTTTAGTTATGTCCCCTTCCAATAAAGTAGAATCTCTACCTTGTGATCACCATATCTCCCATACCTAGGAGGCATATTGATGTCACTTGGTTTTTGTTTGTTTGATTTGAGGTTTAACGTCCCAATCAACACTGTATAGGTCATTTTGGAGACGTTGCTTCCGATTTTGTGGGACTTTTACCCGACATTGAGCTGAAATGACATCTCAAGCCCGTCGCCCAATGAAACCAATAGGGTTTATAAGCATGGGCGGTCCGACTCACGCGCACCGCTTTGCCTGGACAGGCTTAGATCCTCTAAGCGGTTTACCAGTAATCGTGTGCGGGTCAGATTCAGCTCTGCGTGGAAGCATCATGCAGCCCATATATTTCTTCAAGCCCCGATGGGCGGGGGCCGCGATGTCACTTGGTACAAATATGCATGAGGTTATGCGGGCGTGTCTTGCGCATGAATAACAACTCTGGGTGCACTGGTTTTGGAGTTATCTCCCCTGACAATATAACATTATAGTGGCCGTATTCCAATAATATTTGAGATATACTAATGGAACTTGGCACAATTGAATACAAGTTATAGAAGGCGTGTCATGAGAAAGAAACACAACTCTTGGTATTGTTGTATTTGAGTTATCTTCCCTCCGAACATAACAGTATGGCCGCCTTGTGATCACCATTTATCCAATACCCTTTGAGATATACTCGGATTCAATTCAAATTTTAATCGATTCACAATATTTGCACCATTTGATCACGTTAAATGAATACACTAACTTATCCATTGACTCACTACAGAGTGCATTTCATGTGAGACTCGAATAAGTCCACACACCCAAAAATCAACACCACATATCGTAATACCGGGTATGTCCACCATACCATCAAGTGTTGCTTGGCATCGACGCCCCATGCTTCGAATTAAACGCTACATGTATTTATGTTCTTGTGTGATGTTAACCCATTCTTCATATTCCGCCATTGCAAGCTGCTGACGGTTGATTAGCGGGTGATGTCGGCTGGCCACACGTTGTCCGAGCTGGTCACAAAGGTGCTCGATTTGGTTTAAATCCGGCGAAAACGCAGGCCACGGAAGAACTTGCACACCATTTTGATTGAAAAAAAAATCCGAGTCCGATAACAGAATACTTGTAAGCTTTTTTTTTTTTTTTTGCAATTCACTTAATGAATGAAGTAACTTTTAATGCTTTGTGAGTTATGTTAAAAGTAATTAAATGTTACTGAAATATGTCAAAGAAAAGATGTAATCGGGTCTTTAGCCTATGTCCATCGGAGACTGGGATGCACTGTACTTCCAGGCAGACCTGAAACCGATCGCACATGAATACTGGTAAACCGTCCACTGTACAAATCGCAAGAAGGTCGTCGCCTGCCCTGGCAAAGTGGTGCGAGTCGGCCCGTCCCTGCATATAAACCCTATTGGTTTGTTTTGGTGGTATGGGCTGAGATGTCATTTCACCTCAGTGTCGGTTAAAAGCCACAACATTGGAAGCAACGTCTACAAGATGACTTGAATAGTGTTAACTGGGGTTGACCTCAAATAAAATAAAGCGTGTGTTTTCACTTGAAAATGCAGAAGTGAAAATAGTTCCGCACCATGCTGATGAAACAGTAGCAATGTCCTGAACACATTTCTGCAATGGTACTAGAAGGAAGTGTTTTGGTTATTTTATGTCAGGGTCTGATCAGACTTCTTAGAATGACCCTAAATCACAAAAATGTTATTTGTGAAATCAGCATCGCAAGTGACTGTTCAATTTCAATGATCAATTTGTCAAGTGACTGTTCAACTCCAATTATTACAGATCGCAAGGGATCGTTCAATCCAATGTCAAGTGACCGTTCAGATGATCAAAAGTGATGGGAATACAAGTTAAGATTTAGCTGCCGTATTTTACATCAGTGAAAACATTCTTTTTGTCAGTCGGCTTTATAGTTTATTAAAGATGTCAGAGAAACTAAAAGAAGTGGCCTCTAAATATTCATCCGTCATTTAAACCACTTTTAGTAACGTATGCCAGCAACAGAGAAACACATGTCAACTGATCACCATCATTAAATCTACCGATAGGATCAATGATACTAACGAAATTATTATCAGTAAAGTGACAAATATATTGACAACTTACACAAATATAAGTAATGACCAAAAACTCACGCTAATGGCTTCTGTGTTTACATATTTGAGATACCACGTGATAATGTTATATCGCAAGTGACCGATCGTCCACTGTACAAATCGCAAGTGCTGTTCAATCACAAATGGCCGTTCACTTCCGCTCCCATACTGTGATAACAAGTGGGCCCCGGGCAGGGTCAATTTTGGCCCCAGGGCTATAATTTGAACAATCTTGGTAGAGGTCCACAAGATGAAGCTTCATATCGAATATGAAAGACCTGGGCTTTCTGGTTTCAGAGAAGAAGATTTTAAAGGTTTACCCTGCATATAGAAGTCTATGTAAAACAAGATTTTCCCTATATAAGTTTATGTTGAACCAAAGGGCCCCGGAGCAGGGGCATTTTTGGCCCCAGGGCTATAATTTGAACAATCTTGGTAGAGGTCCACTAGCTGAAGCTTCATAACAAATATCAAAGACCTAAGCCTTGTATTTCAGAGAAGATGATTTTTAAAGATTTTCCCTATGTAAGTCTATGTAAAACCAAAGGGCCACATGGCGGAGGCATTTTTGGTCTCAGGGCTATAATTTGAACAATCTTTATAGAGGTCCACTAGCTGAAGCTTCATAACAAATATCGAAGACCTAAGCCTTGTGGTTTCAAAGAAGAAGATTTTTCAAGATTTTCCCTATATGTGTCTATGTAAAACCAAAGGGCCCCGGAGCGGGGGCATTTTTGGCCCCAGGGCTATAATTTGAACAATCTTGGTAGAGGTCCACAAGATGAAGCTTCATACCAAATATTGAAGACCTGGGCCTTGCAGTTTCAGAGAAGAAGATTTTTCAAGATTTTTCCCTATATAAGCCTATGTAAAACAAAAGGGCCCTGGTGCGGGGGCATTTTTAGCCCCAGCACTATAATTTGAATAATCTTGGTAGGGGTCCACTAGATGAAGCTTCATACCAAATATCAAAGACCTGGGCCTTGCGGTTTCAGAGAAGAAGATCTTTAAAGATTTTCCCTATATAAGCCTATGTAAAACAAAAGGGCCCTGGTGCGGAGGCATTTTTGGCCCCAGCACTATAATTTGAACAATCTTGGTAGGGGTCCACTAGATGAAGCTTCATACCAAATATCAAAGACCTGGGCCTTGCGGTTTTAGAGAAGAAGATTTTCCAAGATTTTCCCTATATAAGCCCATGTAAAACCAAAGGGCTCCTGTGCGGGGGCATTTTTAGATCCAGCACTATAATTTGAACAATCTTGGTAGGGGTCCCTTAGATAAAGCTTCATACAAAATATCAAAGACCTGGGCCTTGCGGTTTCAGAGAAGAAGATTTTTAAAGATTTTCCCTATATAAGCCCAGGTAAAACCAAAGGGCCCCCGTGCTGGGGCATTTTTGGCCCCAGCACTTTAATTTGAACAATCTTGGTAGGGGTCCACTAGATGAAGCTTCATACCAAATATCAAAGACCTGGGCCTTGCGGTTTCAGAGAAGAAGATTTTTCAAGATTTTCCCTATATAAGCCCATGTAAAACCAAAGGGCCCCCGTGCGGGGGCATTTTTAGCTCCAGCACTATAATTTGAACAATCTTGGTAGGGGTCAACTAGATGAAGCTTCATACCAAATATCAAAGACCTGGGCCTTGCGGTTTCAGAGAAGAAGATTTTTAAAGATTTTCCCTATATAAGCCCATGTAAAACCAAAGGGCCCCCGTGCGGGGGCATTTTTGGCCCCAGCACTATAATTTGAACAATCTTGGTAGGGGTCCACTAGATGAAGCTTCATACCAAATATCAAAGACCTGAGCCTTGCGGTTTCAGAGTAGAAGATTTTTTAAGTTTGCGGTGAAAAAAATCTATTTTTGGCTACTGTGACCTATATGTGCAACGGACCGGAACCATTTGAACAACTTTGAAAGGGGACCACCTAAGGATCATTCCTGTGAAGTTTGATCAAAATACGATCAGTGGTTTAGGAGGAGATGTCGTTTGAAGAAAAGTTTACGGACGCACTCACGCACGCACACACGCACGACGGACGACGGACAAAAAGTGATCCCAAAAGCTTACCTTGTCACTACGTGACAGGTGAGCTAATAAAACCACCCAGTTCCTTCCCTTAGACCACAAATCAGCAGAATGGGAGGAAATATCTGACAAAGGCCGAACAGAAAATGAGTTTCGTACTTACATTTCGTTTTCGGACATTTTACTGTTGTTGGCAGTCTGAAACTTTCATTAATTTTAGTAGCCAGAAACACTGTTTGTCGAAGCGAGTGGTCAGTATGTTTACAAAATGATAAAAACGTTATACACTTTCATTCCTTAGTTCATTTTACATATGAATCTTATTTCAAACCTGTTTTTTCTAGAAATCTTCAATTATGGTTGTGTGTGTGTGAATTCGGGTTTAACGTCGCTTTCAACAATTTTTCAGTCATATCACGACGGTGTCTGGTTGCGACAGGGAGCTCAATGCTCACGTTTATAGTGCTGCCTCACTGAAGTATCATGTCCCAGACACATTACATGATACCACACCCAGTCACATTATCCTGACACTGGATCGACCAGTCCTAGCTCTACCCCGTAAACCTGAGTGCCAAGCGAGGAGCAGCTAGTACCATTTTAACGACTTTGGTATGTCGCGGCCCGGGATCGAACCCGAGACCTCCCGTTCCCCGGAGCGGACACTCTACCAACTGAGCTATCGGGGCCGGTCAATTATGGTTGAAGGAATTTAATAAAGTATAGCTAACTATTTAATCTGCTGTTACATATGATTAAATATTTCGTCAATAATGACAAAATTACTATAAATTGCAAACTGCGATTTTTTCGTTTTTCGCCATTTTCATGATTTTATTTGTGTCCGTCTTTAAATACAGTTGACTCTCATTATCTCGACCTCGCCTATCTCGACCCTATCACTTATGTCGAACCGATTGCTAAGTCCCGTATATCTTCCCTATATATTTATTGTATTTCAACTTCGCATGTGTCGAACTACTTTTAAGTTGATTCTTCGGCTATCTCGCCCATCATTTTCAGTCCCTGAATATATTTTTCAATGACTTTACTACCGCATTTCTCGAACCGAAATTCATGACGCAAAGAAGGAAAAAAAAACACAAAAAAACAACAAAAAAAAACAACAACGAAAAAACGATGCCGCCAGTCTTTCAGTTAAAGAATTTACAAATTCACAATGTTTTAATTTTCAAATGTCTAGCTGCTTGCGTAATTAAAATTAGCACAAACAATACCTTTACCGCTATTACGAAAATCACATGCGTGTAATAAAGAATGACACGCGGTGCTCAAACTTTGATCTTAACATCTTCTCATTTCAATGGTTTCAAAGATTTCCGTGATAAAAGACGGCTCTGATCTGTATTAATGTATTATTAGGTATGACAAGGCTCTTTAATTGGTTCTTTTACGTAATCGTCATTTGTGTAAAAATTGAGTACTGTCCCTTGTCCCGATGCACATACAAACGGTGTAGATCCTAAAAAGATGGCTCGTGACCAGCTTTCTTGGCTGGACCTAAACTGTTTAAATCAATGCGAGGGATTACCGTATGACGTATAGCATGTACTGCTCACCATTGCATTCACAAGCTGGTAAGCAGTCCATTTAAGTACATGTCTATTTTTAGCTTATTTGGATACCCGAATTTGCAGGAATTTAAAAGACAACAAAACAAGAGAGAAAGCTTTTATAATCGCTATACTTCGACGAGCTCCATTATTTTCATAAACAAATTTTAAAAACTTAATAGGCTGTGCATGTAAGTGCTATTACTCTAGAATAACCAAGAATACCAAGCATATCGCGGCAAATAATGGGCTCCGACATACATGTGACGTCACCCTTTGGTTATCTCTTACTACGGAAAACTCGAACTTTTTTATCCGGTCCCGTGAGGTTCGAGATAACGAGCGTCGACTGTATATAGACTAAAATGTCTTTACATTTACAGTCTTTAAATTTATAGACTGTCTTTAAATAAAACAACTTTCTTAGACCTGATATAGGACCATCTTGGTCCTCTTGTCTCATAAATAGCGGACAATATTAAAACAAATATTTCTCCGAGAAAATAAGACTAGGCAGATGATTCATATGAAATGTCAAGTCCCATTTTCTCATACAACAAAACAACTGGAGGACCAATGGTCCTGAGCTGCTCACCTGAGTGCTGAGAGTTTATGGAGCCATTTCATTTCTCAGAAGAAAATGTTCATTTTTTTTTTCCATGGTAGCCATCTTGGATATTTGACTTCATAATAGGCCCCATTGGTTGTGGAGAAGACTTCTGAAGGGTTTTTACTTTTTCCTATACAAAAGTCTATGTGACCAAATTAGACCTTGGTGTAAAATAGGTCAAGGTCATCTGAGGGTCATCATTTGAATAAATTAAGATGGGCCCGTGTCCCCGATGCTACATACAAAGTTTCATGGCAATCGGCCCATAGATTCTGCAGGAAATGAATTTTGAAGGGTTTTTACCATAAATGGGAATGGCGGCCATCCTGGTCATGTTACCTGGACCCTGCGAACAACTTTTGTTCCCCAACCCCACGGATGTTTCACATGAAATTTGACTTCAATCAGTCCAGTGGTTTCAGAGGAGAAGATTTTTGAAAACAGATGACAGACAGACAACTGAGCCTTGTCATACTTTGAGCTCACCTATGAGACTTCGGCTCAGGTGAGTTAATAACACTACTGTCTGCGGCCAAGCAAAATCAGAAAGCGGGCAGCTTGTCAGTTTTGTGATGTGGTGTCATACAAATAAAACTGGAATGGAGAAAGTATAACAATATGCTATAACAAATTTATTTTTTAATAAACAAATCTGATGTCTTTGACATGAATGACAGTGCAATGATATTCACTAACAAATGAATCTGGGTCAAATTATCATCACATGAACAAATCCGTGAAATGAACACCCCACCCCCAAACCCCACTTTATATAGAGAAAACTGGGATTTACGGGGTATACATTATTTTTCTTATTTCTGCTCCAAGACATAGGTTGTGGGTACTTGTTAGAACCGCCTCGATGAGTCTGTTCTAATGAGCAACCACAACATATGTTGCAGAAAAATTGAGCAAAATATCACCGATTTTCATCAGAAAAGTAGCCATTTTGGAGGTGTGAAAAATGCACTATGTCACACGGGTGTGTTATCATAATTAGGAAAACTGATGCATCAAAACATACATTTACACATACATGTAATTTAACCCTTGTCCTGCTGAATAAATTAATTTAGCTCCACCATTTCTGACTTTCAACCAATCAGATAACTTGGTGTAACTTATTCCTATAAATTCAGTATCTGAATGTCAAACAGTATGAAGAAGCCATCTGATCAGGATCTACACTGTTTGTAATGCAGTTTGTGAATTAAACAAATACATTATATCAAGTAATTTGATTGGTGAATAGTCAGAAATGGGTGTGGTTAAATAATTTTTTTCAGCTGCTCCCATTTTTTCAGCAAAAATGTTAGCATTTTTGCCATATAAAATGAAAAAGTTTTAACGATTTGTTAACTAACGACATCGTTAGATTTGAACAACTGGCCCCTGATTGTTAACTGTTCTAGTAAGCAAAATACCTGATACAGGGGTATTTTTGCTGAAAAAATTGAGCAGCTTTTGCATTTGCAAAAGCTGCTCACATTTTTTTCAGTAAAAATATTAGCATTTTTACCATATTAGATGATTAAAGTTTATAACGATTTGTTAAATAACCACATTGTTTGATTTGAACAACTGGACCCTGATGTATCCAAATTGAAAGACGGAAGAGTCCATCCCAGGAACTCGGGATGAAAGGGTTGACTTTGTCCAATATACCGTAAGAATTCAAAAAATTTGGACACCTGGCGGACTTCCTATAATTCTAAAATTTCAACAAATTTGTTTCATGATCAGCAAGGAGTCCAAAAGGTGCAGAGGGAAAGGCAAACAGTGCAGACCCTGGTCAGAGTGCTCCTTCAGGAACAGTTTTATTTGCTTCGGCCTATCTGTCCCAAAACCTAGGGTCATTACAGCATTTACTTCCTTCATCAATATAGGTCTATTCTTTAGGGAAATGGGAACACCTGGCAGATTTATCCGCCATTTTTCAAAGGGAGGCAACTTTCTGAACTTCCTGTGGGCTTTTCTGAAAGCCCTGTCCAACTGAAAAGGGGGTCTACTCTTACAGGAAAGAATTTGCTCATCAGGAGCAAATTCTTTCCTTTAAGAGCTGACCCCTATTGACATGGGAGACAAAAATACTTTTGCAGGAGTTGCCTCCCCTGAAGGTGTACCCATTCCCCTTAAATGCAGCACATTACTTTTAGGGAACATTGCATAACTAGAGCATCTAAAATTTACAGAAAATCAAATGAAAGTCATATACCCTTATCTCTCTGGCCAAGGATATACTCTGCCTTTGCAAACAGTGTAAATCCAGATCAGATGGCATCTGGAGAAGCCATCTGATCTAGATCTTCACTGTTTGTCATTTTGTTGGTGAATTTGTAGGAATAAATAACATCAAGTAATTTGATTGGTTGATGGTCAAAAATGGTCTAACTTAATTTATTCTGCAGAACAACGGTTGAAGTTGTTTCCTGTGCAAAAATGGAAGACATGTTGGATGTTTATTTTCCCCTACAATAAAACATCAGTCCATGTCTGATAGAAAGAAAATAGAACACAACAAAGGTTAAGACTGACACGATTGGTCAGAAAATTAATTAATCAATAAATTCCCCAAAATGACTATTGCACCTGTATTCAAACACATCAACTCCTTACCATACTTGATCTAAACTTTAACCCATTGTCGGTCCCCCGCACATAGGGGCTTGAAGAAATATATGGGCTGCATGATGCTTCCACCAAGAGCTGAAACCTATCCGCAAATGAGTACTGGTAAACCGCTTAGAGGATCTAAGCCTGCCCAGGCAAAGGGGTGCGAGTCGGCCTGTCCATGCTTATAAACCCTATTGGTTTCATTGGGCAGCAGGGCTTGAGATGTCATTTCATCTCCATGTCGGGTAAAAGTCCCACACAATTGGAAGCAACATCTCAAAATGACCTTTACAGTGTTGACGGGGACGTTAACCTTAAATCAAACAAAACAAATTAACCCATTGTAAGCTCGTGACCTCATTCATTGCTATATGTTGGACAAGTCCGGTTGTCATATAAGGGGTGTCAGGCCTATTTTTCGTTTTTATTCTATTTTATTTGATGGAAAATTTTGTTAGCAAATAGTACAGGCTCTCATCTGATCTGGGCCTGCACTGTTTGCCAAGGTTATCTCTTTAGGGGTTTCCTGCAACAAATTGGGTTAAACAAGTATGATTAAGGACCTAACTTTCTGTCAGAAATAGCCAGATAAGTAACAAACAGTGCAAACCCTGCCTCAATGAGGCCGTTCTAATGAAAACCCACAATCTATGGCGGGAGAATAAATTAGAAAAGATATCACAAAAATATCGTTCAGTCACAATAAAAGTGTTTACCAGTAGTCAGAAGACTGGAGCATAAACAACCAAAGTTCATTTTCGACAGAAACATGTTAATCATTCATCACTTGAAGAAAGCACCGAGTCACATAGGTGTGTTGTCTTATTAACCCTTAAGCTGCGAAGAAAAAAATGCATCTTAAAATGTCGTCTGCTGTCGTCTGCTGAATTTTCTAGCAAACTGTTTAAAAATATATTTTCATACAGGCAAACAGTGTGGACCCAGATCAGACTGCTCCTAGAGGAGCAGTCTGATCTGGGTCAATACTGTTTGCAAAACAGTATTTTTTAAAGTAACTGGCAGACGACAAAACAGACGACAATTGTCGTGATTGGCATTTTATGGGTTAATGTAACAGCACTTGTATGTGCCAGTAAGTTGCACTTGTGCAACTGATTGATTATGAAGAAACCCTAATACAGTAAAATGTAAATGTCTGGAACACTGATTGTTAACCATAGTTGTTTCAAACTTGTTTCTGAGTCCCTTAGAAATTCTTTGGAGGGCTCCAGTTAAAACATTTGGAATCATTTGGTGCCTTTTTTTTCTTTCTTATTTCATCTTGAAAAGGTATGTTGTGTGCACTCATTAGAATAACCTTAATGAGTACACACAAGAAACCTTTATATCACAAAAATAGCAATAAAATTCACATAAAGGGGAATGTATCACCTTCAGGGGAGGCAACTCCACAAAAGTATTTTTGTTGCCCAGGTCAATAGGGGTCAACTATTAAAGGAAAGAATTTGCTCCTGAGGAGCAAATTCTTTCCTTTAAGAGCAGACCCCCCTTTTCAGTGGGACAGGGCTTATAGAAAAGCAAACAGAAAGTCCCGAAAGTTGTCTCCCTGAAAATGGCTGAAAAATCTGCCAGGTGTTCCTATTCCCCTCAAATCATTCTGACCTGGCACTCTGAACAACCCTCAGTGGGCCAAACTAACCCTCTCTAGAACAAATATTTAGGGTCCGAAAGGCATTTTGAGCCATTGACATTTGACTGTACTGCCAATGATGGGAACTAATTGAGCCACTCTTGTATCTTATTTAAGTAGAATGGAAACACGCACATTTTCCAGGGACCAAACTCTTTCCAAAACTGATGATATCAAATGTGGTCACTATTTTTCAGCCCCATCTTTGCCCATTGTTGTATCGTCTGTCTTTTTCTCTTCTTTCCGCTTTGACTCCTGTCTTCTTTCCATGGCCTTTCTGGGGTCATATATGGCCCTTTCTGGTCTTTCCTGGGAAAAGAAAAAGGATGAGAAAACTGGTCAGCTACGCCTCAAGGAGACCTCTGATTGGTCAGGACATTGTCAACCTTTGAGTCTGTGAAGTATGACAGAAGAAGTACAGTAGAAATTCAATGATTTGAACACTGTTGAGAACTGAGAATATTGGTTCAAGATGGGGGGTGGGGGTGGGGGGTGTTCAGTCACTCTGGGTTAATCATAACACCAGGTAAGGAGGTATAATGTAGATCATTAATGGGGTAAACTATATCAACTAGTCTGACTGGGTGCAAGTCAGAAATGTATGTGGCTATATTAATTTATTCAGCAGGACAATGGTTAAAAACCAAAAAGCCTCAACATGAGAACATTTGTCTTTAGGGTCTTGTGACCAGGAATGACACAGACTTGCCCGTGCATCGGCACAGGTTGATCTACCTCTTTGCTGAATGCCCATGTGACTGGCATACCCCTGGTTAAAGAGGCTCTGTTTCCTCTGAAAAATGGCGAGAAAAAAGATGCTTTAAACCTTCTCTTGCTGAATATTCAGTTTAGACACACCCATTTCTGACTTTGAACCATTCAGATTACCTGATGTAATTTATTTCTACAAATTCATAAACAGAATGTCAAACAGTATAGATCCTGATCAGAGGGCTTCTTCAGAAGCCATCTGATCTGGATCTACACTGTTTGCAAAGACAGGGGTTGCCGTCAACAGCAGGATAAGGGTTACCATTCGAAGCTTCAAGCCAACCAATACAAAATGCATCACAAGGTACAGGTATATGACTAAAATTCTAAAACTGACAAAACAATAGCAAGCATGAACATGCATATAATCACATGTGAGCTGGTCACCAGCCAAGTTACCATGCCTAAACACACGGCCAGTTTTACAATATGCTGTACTCTACACCGTCTGATTGCACGACCCGCAGAAAAAGAGACCGACTGAAGTCGGTTGATTTCTAAGAGTGCCCTAAAATCACCGTGTCATTCTGTCATTCTGTTAGTCTGTCCGTCCATAACCCATTTCTGAAAATTGGTGATAGTGACTTAACCGCTTGGAATATTTAAACAATTTTTGGCATACTGATAGATATCAATGAGATCTAACCAATGAACTTGGTTTAAACATATTTATTTCGAAAGAATAATGTTTACAAATACAACATAGACATGATACAACCAATGAACTTGCGAAATATTACATTCCATTTAGTATAGCCTCGCCGAGGTGAAAAATGTGAAAATTTTCGAACTGCTTCTCCTCGGAAACCGTTGGGCCAATTGAAGTCAAATTTCATATGGAGCCTCTATGGGATGGGGGAAACCAAAATTTGCTCATGGGGTCCAGGTCACATGACCAAAATGGCCGCAAGCCATATATGGTAAAAACCCTTCAAAAATAGTCTTCTCCAGAACCACTGGGCAGATTTCCACGAAACTTGATAAATAGCATCTGGGACGTAGGCCCATCATAAATTACTAAAATGGTGACCCTGGGTTGACCTTGACCTTCTTTGTGCCTAGGTCAAACTTTGACACATATGCTTTTGTTGGAATATTTAAACAATTTTTGGCATACTGATAGATATCAATGAGATCTAACCAATGAACTTGCGAAATATTACATTCCATTTAGTATAGCCTCCCCGAGGCGAAAAATGTGAAAATTTTCGAACTGCTTCTCCTCGGAAACCGTAAAGCCGATTGAAGTCAAATTTCATATGGAGCCTCTATGGGATGGGGGAAACCAAAATTTGCTGGTGGGGTCCAGGTCACATGACCAAAATGGCAGCCAAGCCATATATGGTAAAAACCCTTCAAAAATAGTCTTCTCCAGAACCACTGGGCAGATTTCCACAAAACTTGATAACTAGCATCTGGGAAGTAGGCCCATCATAAATTGCTAAAATGGTGACCCTGGGTTGACCTTGACCTTCTTTGTGCCTAGGTCAAACTTTGACACATTTGCTTTAGTTGGAATATTTAAACAATTTTTGGCATACTGATAGATATCAATGAGATCTAACCAATGAACTTGCGAAATATTACATTCCATTTAGTATAGCCTCCCCGAGGCGAAAAATGTGTAAATTTTTGAACTGCTTCTCCTCGGAAACCGTAAGGCCGATTGAAGTCAAATTTCATATGGAGCCTCTATGGGATGGGGGAAACCAAAATTTGCTTGTGGGGTCCAGGTCACATGACTTAAATGGCAGCCAAGCCATATATTGTAAAAACCCTTCAAAAATAGTCTTCTCCAGAACCACTGGGCAGATTTCCACAAAACTTGATAAATAGCATCTGGGACGTAGGCCCATCATAAATTGCTAAAATGGTGACCCTGGGTTGACCTTGACCTTCTTTGTGCCTAGGTCAAACTTTGACACATATGCTTTTGTATTGGAAAATTAAGAATGAATTTTATCCTGCAAACGATTCAGAATACAGTACTAAAGTATAAGGTATATTTTTGCTCCTTATGATAAGGCGCATTTATGGGGGAACCGTTTTAGGTCCAGGTTACATGACCAAAATGGCCGCCATACCCATATATGGTAACACTCATAAAGCTAAAAGCATCCGGCGGGTCGTGCACTTCAGCTGAAGCACTGGTTTTTATAATAAATAGATTGTTTATATTAAGAAAAATTTTACGCTCCCCATTATGAATATTTACACTCCTCCCTGCTTAGGATTGTGGCCGCTCAGTGGTTAGAGCACTTGCCTATGATGCTAGAGGCCCCAAGTTTGATTTGTAGTGTCTGAAAATGCTCCACTGGCATCATTTGCAGGGATGAATGTCACAAAGTGTACCGTCCTTCGGATCAGGACATTAACTGGAGGCCCTCTGTGTAAGGAGAACCATCCCCTATGCAGATAAAATATCCTTACGGTAAATACATGATTACTGTGTAGGTTTTCATCCTGCAAACCTGGTGTGTATGTAATGTACACCAGCAGAAAATACTCTTTAGGGAGTTTTGCCATATAGAGAGAGAAGAAGATTTTCAGCCATCTGAGTTACTATAAGATTTCAACTTTCACCATGGATGCAGAATGGATAACAGTATAAATCCTGATCAGCTGGCTTCTCAGAAGCCAGTTGATATATATGGATATATACTGCCTTTTAAAAATAATATAACCAGGTTTAGTATGGTGGGGGTAAAGTTTCATTTGAGGCATATTGTAAAACTGGACTGCGAGAGATTCCACCTGTGCATGCTCATAACTTCCTAAGCCTCAAGACTACAGATGCCTCAGTAACTGTACTTGAAAAGGCTCTGATCAGTCAGTGTGTGCATGATAGGCTGATTAAAGTCTTCAATGGTCAAACACGTTAACTTTTACCTTTTGCAGTGCACAGGTTCATTTAAGCCAGCTTGTCAGAAAAGTGCATGTTGCACATAAGCAAATAGAAAAGGTTCAGCCGGCAACTCCCTTGAAGTCTCCTTTACGTCTGCAAGCTGCAAAGGCTTTGCGAGTCTGCTCATATGCGTAGGCTTACCTGAGCCTTTGCAGTCACCTATGTGATAAGTTTGTTTGTATTGAGCTTTTACATCCCCATCTACACTATTAAGGTCATTTTGGAGCTGTTGCTTCCAATTTTGTGGGACTTTTACCTGACACTGAGAAGAAATGACATCTCAAGCCATACCGCCCAAACAAACCACTACGGTTTATATGCAGGGACAGTGCAACTCATACCTGTGGGCATTCTTAGACCTTCTAATCAGTTTAACAGCACTCAAATGTTCTGTGGGTTTCAGCTGTATGCGAAAGCACCATGCAGTCCAACCTATTTCTTCAAGCCCCCTGAGGTTGCATTAAGCATCCTTTTCTCACAAGCTGTCTTATTTGTAGATCATAGCATGCGTTGTTAATGGTGCCTTGGTGTTATCAGATGACATTATGTTGAAAGAATGTAGATTTTTTTTTCCCCTTATTTACCAGGGAACATTACACCGCACATGTTATGCAATTTTTGGCTTCAGCAGGGGCCAGTTGTTCAAAGCATCGTTAGCTTAAAGAGCTAGTTAGTAGTAAAATTGTTAACTGTCCTAACAAATACAAAATCTATTACTTAGGAATTTTTGCTGGAAAAATTTGAGTAGCTTTTGCACTTCGTTTTTTTTCAGCAAAAATATTAGTATATCTGTCATATTAAATGATCACAGTTTTACCAATACATTAATGACGTTGCAAGTTTTGAACAACTGGCCCCAGGTTATATACAGCAAAAGCCAAGTCTGATCTTCTCTAGAAAGTATGAAAAAATATTTGAAAATAGATATTAGTAATAGTGGTTTAAGGGTAAAGGTCAAGACCCAGTTGTTCAAAATTAATGTTGTTATGTATTTTTGCTGAAAAAATGTGAGTAGCTTTTGTTTTTGCAAAAGCTACTCACATTTTTTCAGCAAAAATACATAACATATTGGTGCTAGAATGCCTTACATTCTGACACTTAACATGTTTTTAAAGCTAACAATGCTTTAGAAACCTAGGCCAGACACTGAAGTTATTAGCAAGCTATCCAATATGTAAAATAAAAGAAAGAATTCGGCAGTGGATAGATCCCACATTAACCCTTGTCCTGCTGAGCCCAGATATGCCTTATCTTTGAAACAATGAAGATCCAGATCAGATGGCTTCTGAAGAAGCGGAAGCACCATGCAGTCCAACCTGAGAAGAAGCCATCTGATCAGGATCTTCATTGTTTGCCATCCAGTTTATGAATTTGTTGCAGTAATTTGCATCAAGTAATCTGATTGGCTGATAATCAGTAGTGGGTGTGGCATATTTAAATATTCAGCAGGACAAGAATTAATGACACTACCTTTCTTTTTCTCCTTTTCTCGTCTGATGCTGACTGATCATCATTTTCAGATTTCCCAGAATCCTTCCGTTCCACAGAAGATTTTGATTGGCTGTCATCTTCTAGACTTTGACTAGATTTACTTTTCCCCACAGTTTTATAATCTGATTCAGAAGACTAAAGCAAAACAGAAACCAAAAATAACAACATCTACAACATTCAACTACTGTACAATGCAATGAAAACAATTATCATGCATACATATATACAGTCAACCCTCTTTATACCGACATTTGCTATAACGACAAAACTAGATAGAACATCAATTTCAATGGAAAGAACCCTTAGTTCAAAATGGGCTAAGGATTCATTTGGGAGGGACTTTTAGTTTGTATTGGAGTTTAATGGCCCAGTCAACACTTTTTAGGTCATTTCTGAGCCGGTCAGTTTACCTACCCACACTTTTCCTCGGCAGGCTTTTACGTATTATAGTAGGCCTTATTGGGATTCTTTAAAGTAGCAAATTCTTTATAACAGAAAAGCTTTCGGCATAGAAACAGATAAGGTGCGTATTTTGTGATAATTGAAGGACAGTTTTCCTTATTTCTGCATATAAACCTATGTTGTGGGTATTCATTAGAACCACCTCATTGAAACAGTTCTAATGAATACCCACAACATTCGTTTTTATGGAGAATTGACAAAAACTATCCTTCAGTTATCACAAAATACCAACCTAATCTGTTGCTATAGTTAGCTATGGGGGACAAATACTGTCGGTATAACGAGGGTCATCTGTATATTTACATTTGCAGTGCATTTACAGAGCAAAATCTTGTAGCTAACAACTGGGTGGTAATGTTGTTCATTCCAAAATGAATATGCCAACTCACGCAATGTCACATGATCATTACCTGACATGAAAATAAACCATAGCTATCAATTTCAAATATGATTTGGACAATGGCGGCATTACAAAGTCAACAATGCTGTTAAGGGGAATGGGACCACCTGGCACACTTTTTTCTGCCATTTTTCAAAGGGAGACAACATTTGGAACTTCCTGTTTGCTTTTCTATAAGCCCTGCCCCAGTGAAAAAGGGGTCTACTCTTAAAGGAAAGAATTTTCTCCTCAAGAGCAAATTCTTTCCTTTAAGAGTTGACCCTATTGACATGGGAGACAAAAATACTTTTACAGGTGTTGCCTCCCCTGAAGATGTTCCCATCTCCCTTGAGAGTAACTGTTTTCAATATTAGCCATCAAACCTAATTTTTGCATGCAATGGCATCATTGATGCCATTATGTCGCCATTGTCCAAGCATATTGGAAACGACCATGATTTATTTTGACATCACTTCATGCTTAAAGCGAGTAGATGTATATGTAATATTTTCAGCATATTAACGCTTAAGACGCCGAGAAAAACTACATAAAAAATGTTGTCTGCTTATGTCCTCTGCTGAATCTTCTTGCAAATTTTTTAGAAATATTTTTTCATACGGGCCAACAGTTTGGACTCAGATCAGACTGCTCCTAGAGGGTTCAAACTACATCTGAAAATGTTGTCTGTTTATGTCGTCTGCTGAATCTTCTTGCAAACTTCTTAGAAATATTTTTTCATATGGGCAAACAGTTTGGACCCAGGTCAGACTGCTCTTAGAGAAGCAGTCTGATCTGGGTCCACACTGTTTGCAAAAATGACTTTTAAAGTAACTGGCAGACATCAAAGCAGACGACATTTGTCGTAACTTGCGTCTGAGGGTTTAAAAAAGCCTAGCACAAGAAAACCTGTCTTCAGAGTTTGTGACCATGCAAGACAAATCTGGGCCAGCTCAGCTTCACAGACTTATAAGAGTTTGTTTGTTTGAGTTTTAACATCCCCGTCAATACTATTTAGGTCATTTTGGAGACGTTGCTTCCAATTTTGTGGCACTTTTAACCAACACCGAGATGAAATGACATCTCAATCCCTGCCTCCCAATGAAACCAATAACGTTTATATGCATGGACGGGCCAATTCACACCGCTTTGCCTGGGCAGGCTTAGACCTTTTAAGTGGTTTACCAATACTCGTGAGTGGTTGGTTTCAGCTCTGCATGGAAGCATCATGCAGCTCAATCTATTACTCCAAGCCCCGATGGGCGGGGGCAAGAGTTACAAGAGTATCTATAAACTCTGCCCCGTTGAAGAATGGGTCTACCCTTAAAGGAAAGAATTTGCTCCTCTGGAGCAAATTCTTTCCTTTTAGAGTTGACCCCTAATGACTTGGCAGAAGTCTGATCTGCATCTTTGCTATTCCAAGATGACAAGAAAAACAGAATTTCCAATGTCATGACTCAAAATACAACATTAAAACACACTTTACCACTAACGACTAACACACCATGCATTCCAAAGCATTATGCCATCCAAGATGCCTAATGACTGTGTTTGACAGGGCAGAACAATATGCCAGCAGATTTAACTTTTATTTAACTTGATGTTTCATCAATTTGGGCCAGTCTGTTTCTTTTTCTTTTAACCCATACCAAGGGTTTCCATGGCCAAGTGGATAGGAGCGCTGACTCTTAATCAATAGATCTCTCATCGCTGAAGTTGGAGTCTGGTTCGGGTCACAGGTGAGACGCCAGGTTCTGGGACGGAAGGTCATGTAGTTTTTCTCTGGGTACTCCGGTTTTCGTCCACCTCTGACTAACAATCGGCTCGATATGAGTGAAATAATCTTGAAAGGGCCGTAAACACCCCCACCAAAACAAAAAACAAAAAAAAAAAACATAGCAAACCGAACAGAATTTTCCTCACTACATGATCAGCAGGAGTCTAAAATATTGAAGGCCCTGATTCTACAGCGTATGATCTGGGGCTACAGTATTTGCCAGTGCTCTGTATGGAACTCTGTACACAGATGATACTGTTAATATCATTTAACCTTAAGGGGAATATATTCACCTTCAGAGGAGACCACAGTTTAAAACATACAGTCGAACTTTGTTAACTCAAACACCTTCGGGACCATGAAATTTTATTCGAAATAGGGATAATTCGAGTTATTGAGGGTTACTGATACTTCTAGCTGAGACATAATGGGGATGTTTGTTTGTTTTTGTTTGATTTGAGGTTTAATGTCCCCGTGGGGATGACCTAAAGATATATTTTTAACTTTTTATAAAATAAATGTATGCTATGTGTACTCATTAGAATTGCCTCAATGAGGCAATTCTAATGAGTACACACAGCATACTTTTTAAAGTTAAAATGAAACAAACATCCATCAATTGAAATAAACACACAGATTTCTGGAGCTATAGGAACAATTCTCTAAGGACCCAAGAGTCAGTTAGAGTTAGCCATGTTAAAAAAATTATCCATATTCGAGTTATCAAAGTTTCACTGTATATTGCTTTCTTTATCAAAAGGGGCCTACACTCAAAGGAAAGAATTTTCTTGCACACCAGACAATGAAATCCGTGATTTTACCCTGGGATAGAAATTTATGTTCTGACCCTGGTGTTCCGACCCCAAATCGAATATAATCGCGTATTTGATAAATGCACTCGTTGATTACAACCTCATGCGTGGCGTCGTCATGCATGGCGTCACTGAACATTCCTGTTGTGCCTCACAAAATGGCGGAAGCCGGTAACCGAAGTGACAGCAACATAAAAAATTCGCAACAGAAATGGAAGGTATGCAAGAAAAAGAATCCAATATGGGTGTGAGGGGTGGCTAGAAAAATCCGTCCCTCTGGATCACTGTCCGGCATCACTCGGCAAGCCTCGTGATGCCGGACAGAGTCCCTGGGACGGATTTATCAATCCACCCCTCACACCCATATAAGATTCTTATATGCTCTTTGGACAATTTAATGAAATGACAGTATGTTTATGTGTAATGAGCAGGCTAAACATATTTTTGACCATTCTCTCAAAGGCAGACACTTTTTGCTTTCCTAAAACCCAAACGTACCCCTCTGAAAAACAGGTCTACTCTTAAGCCTTGCTTGGGTTACATGTGAGACGGTAAATTCTGTAATGGCAGATCAGGTAGTTGCTTCTCCAGGTACTCCTGTTTTTGCTCACCTCTGATTAATGATCAGCTCAAAATAAGTAAAATAATCTGGTGATACAGTCTGTAGAACCAACCCCACTCCCCTCCAACCCCCCAAAAAGACTTCTATTGATGATGGAAAGAAACATATTTTTGAGAGGGCTGTCCCTCCCTGAAGGTGCAACACACATAAATACAAGATTTCAGAAGGCTTGCATACATGCAGAGATTTCATGAACGCAGCATAAATCAACAACAGCAAAATGCACATTAACCTCTTTATAACATTTTTATTATAACAGAGTTTTGAATATAACAAAGATTGATTTCAAAATGTATAGGTTTTATATACACTGTAGAGTCGTTATAACGCTGATGCTTATAGCACGGAAATCGTTATAACGCTGTTGGTCTGTGGCTCCCGTTTTTTTTTTACGTTTTCCAGTTTTGAAAGTTTGGTTGAAAATTTTGCCCTTTTTTTGCAAAACTCGGCAGTCAAAACATCGTCGGGCATGATAAGACGTGTATACTCGCCGATTTACTCAAGCGTTCAACACTTATCAAACTGTGAATATTCGCCTAAGGCATTAAAAATTAGCTGGACAAGGTGTGAAATTAAATTGACACCTGTATATGCTAAACATTTTTCCCGCCAAAACAGAGCAATGCAGACGCTGTTTTCACCTGTGCATCTGCATGCGGTAAATCCGTGGGGCCGTTTGTTGAGGGGGGGGGGGGATCGTTATAACGCTGTTGGTCTGTCGCTCCGTTTTTTTGCTTTTGTCCGCCAGTTTTGAAAATGGTCATTTTTTTCCCCCATTTTTCCGCCGAACTCGGCAGTCAAAATACCATCAGCCAAGGCAATACCTGTATTCTCGCTTATTTACTCAAGTTGTCAACACTATTAAAGTGTGAATACTCGCCTATGGCTTATTGATAAGACGGCAATTAACTGTGTGGTAAGGTGTGAAAACTAGGTAATCAAGGTATTTGTAACTGTTTGTCTCAATTAATCCCTTTGTAATTGTCACTTGCACACGCTAAATATTTTTCCCGCCAAAACAGAGCATAGCAGACGGGGTTTTATTTTTTTGATATTTATTTATTATTCACTAGATAAAAACAAAGAAACGGAAATCAGGCAGGGTACAACAATAAACATTCATAATCCCCATGTTAAACTTGGTTCGCTTACATAAATAGCCCCTCTTTCAAGCTAACCTTTCGGAATTGTCAAGTTGCATTTTACTTCACTATTTAGTGATACCTTCTTGAGACCGGAGGAGGTAAATAAAAATGGCGGCCAGAGATACAGAAACGAAAGTACAGTAATAAATAAATTCAGCAATGGTTTCAATGAAAAGCTAAATGACCACTAGAAGTATAGAAGCAGATTATTATTTAATCTAGTAACTATATAATTTATAAAATACATGCAGTATGTAATATTCATAATAAACTGGCAGATACAGTAGCCATGCATGCAGAAAAAGTGGGTGGGGTAACAATATAACGCTATATTTTCGGGATCAATATAGCGCTGGATCACATATAACGCGGTCGACGTCGATGGATCCCGATGACAGCGTTATAACGACGCTACAGTGTATTAATTATAATAAATGAACATTTTTCTATATAATCTATACATTTTTGTTTGCATATAACACATTTGGTTAACTAACACCATTTCTGTTCTGGACCCCAACAAAGGGTATCTAAAAGAGGTTGTGGTGTACGAGGACTGCTCAAATATGAATGCAAGTAGAATGTTTTCTCATGCAATAATGCGAAAATCACCTGGAAATAAATATCACAGCATAGAAAAACATTTTACCTATACATTGATACCAAACCTGTTAAAATCCGTCCACTTTAGCCATGTATATCATTTGATAAACACTGTCTACTCTTGTATACTAATACAAAACATGGTTGGAAGTAGGTCAGAGTACGCCGTTGAAATACGGTCCTATATTAAGAATCGTTGTATTCTTGGTATGAGGTGCAAAGACATTTTTGATGAAATATGGTCTGTTTATGGGCATAATGAAATGTCTTTTCCGACAGTTTTTCGTTGGTGTAAGAAATTCAGCTGTGGGCTAGGCTCAACACAAGATGCACCACATGATCGTCGGCCGAAAAGAGCAACATCTGCCAGGATGGTTGCTAGAGTGAAAGAAATAGTTGCTACCGATGCACGATACACCACTAGGCAAACAGCTAGTATGGTTGGCATCTCATTAGGAGCAGCTCATACAATTCTGAAACGGGATTTGAAAATGAGAAAGATCTGTGCTAGATGGATTCCCCATCTGTTGAGAGATGAGCAGAAAAAGACACGCATTCAGTGTGCCAAGAAGTTGCTTAAAAAGTTTCCAAATTACAACGCACGTCTTCGCTAATGTCGTCACAGGTGACAAGACATGGGTTCACTTTTATGAGCCAAAACGAAAGATTCAGAACAAAATATGGGCAACAAAGTAGTGCAAAAGACCATGCATTGCCAAGCGGACCATGAGCGTCAAGAAGGTAATGTATGCCATATTCTTTTCAAATCAGAGCCCTGCAATTCAGGTTGCTGTGCCTGAAGGCAAATCTGTAAATGCGAAGTTTTACAAGAATAAAGTTCTTCGAAAATTGAAGAAATATTTCAAAGAACGAAGACCCGCAACTGGTTTGGCCAATGTCAGATTGCTACATGGCAATGCGTCATGGCACAAGGGGTTCATTGTGCAAGACTATCTGAAGCAGGAAAAGGTTGTTGAACTCCCTCACCCCCCGTATTCCCCTGACCTTGCCCCGTGTGACTTTTTTTTGTTCCCGCGGCTGAAAAAATACCTTTCTGGTTGAAAATTTGTACAGCGCAAACACCTCGGTTCTGCAATATTCCAGTGCCTTCACAGTATACCTCGAAAAGACTACCAAAATGCATTCAATGATTGGATCAGAAGACTGAAAGTTTGTTTTTCTGTTAAAGGGGAATACTTTGAGGGGACAAAATAAATTTTTCATCGAAATCTATCACGGAATCATTTTTATGTGCATAGTTGCATTCATATTTGAACAGTCCTCGTATTTATCAAACATGAGGTCCATAATGGCCCTAAATTGCTCACCTAATCCATATTGTACAAATAAACTATTAGGTAATATAAGGGGAAGTGGAACGACTTGAGCAATATTTAGTTTGATCCAAGGAACATTTCTGTGAAATTATTTCAAAACCCATCTAATGGTTAAGTAGAAGAAGACGTTTAAAGATTTTTCTATTTTTAGATCTGGTGGCCATTTTGTTCATCTGAGCGGAACAGTTTAAGCAATTTTGTAGAGGGTCATGTAAGGAAGATTCAAAATTCTTCCACTGGTTAAGGAGGAGAAGTTGTTTAAAGTTTTTTTTTTTTTCTATTTCTAGCTCTGGATGCCATCTTGTTTATCAGAGCAGAAAGTTTTGAGCAAATTGGGCAGAGAGTCACTCAAAGAATATTCCTTTTTATCACATGACCTCGCGTCTGAGAGTGTAATAATGCCATGTAATATTTTCGATAATCCACTAGTGGATTAAATATGCAAATTAGCTTGATACGTTCCGTAACGTTACATGTATGACGTCCTTAACGACGTCGCATTTACTAATGGCGGAATATTGAAGAAGAAGATTTTTAAAGATTATCCCTGTATAAGCCTATGTAAAACCAAAGGGTCCCGGAGCGGGGGCATTTTTGGCCCATGGGCTATAATTTGAACAATCTTGGTAGAGGTCCATTAGATGAAGCTTCATACCAAATATCAAAGACCTAGGCCATGTGGTTTCAGAGAAGAAGATTTTTAAAGATTTTTCCTGTATAAGTCCATGTAAAACCAAAGGGCCCCGGAGCGGGGGCATTTTTGGCCCCAGCACTATAATATGAACAATCTTGGTAGAGGTCCATTAGATGAAGCTTCATACAAAATATCAAAGTCCTGGGCCTTGTGGTTTCAGAGAAGAAGATTTTTAAAGATTTTCCTTATATAAGCCTATGTAAAACCAAAGGGCCCCGGGGCGGGGGCATTTTGTTCCCCAGCACTATAATTTGAACAATCTTGGTAGGGGTTCACTAGATGAAGCTTCATACCAACTATCAAAGACCTGGGCCTTGTGGTTTCAGAGAAGAAGATTTTTAAAGATTTTCCCTATATAAGTCTATGTAAAACCAAAGGGCCATGGAGCGGGGGTATTTTTGGCCCCAGCACTATAATTTGAGCAATCTTGGTAGAGGTCCATTAGATGAAGCTTCATACTAAATATCAAAGTCCTGGGCCTTGTGGTTTCAGAGAAGAAGATTTTTAAAGATTTTCCATATATAAGCCTATGTAAAACCAAAGGGCCCCGGGGCGGGGGCATTTTGTGCCCCAGCACTATAATTTGAACAATCTTGGTAGGGGTCCACTAGATGAAGCTTCATACCAAATATCAAAGACCTGGGCCTTGTGGTTTCAGAGAAGAAGATTTTTTAAGTTTTCAGTGAAAAAAATCTATTTTTGGCTCCTGTGACCTAGATGTGCAACGGACCGGAACCATTTGAACAACTTTGAAAGGGGACCACCTAAGGATCATTCCTGTGAAGTTTGGTCAAAATCCGATCAGTGGTTTAGGAGGAGATGTCGTTTGAAAAAATTGTTTACGCACGGACGCACGACGGACAAAAAGTGATCCCAAAAGCTCACCTCGTCACTACGTGACGGTGAGCTAAAAACTGGGGTTTACAGGGCTAAACCTTATGTTTCTTATTTCTGCTCTAAAATATAGATTGTGGATACTTGTTAGAACCGCCTCAATGAGGAGTTTCTAACAAGTACCAACAGTCTATATTTTGAGCAGAAATAAGAAAAATATCACAGTTTTTCATATTAAAATTTTCATTTTTTTCGACAATAAAGGTTGCAATGTATTTGTATAGGCATGTTTTCGTAATATAAAGTATCAAAACAAAAGACACACCCATGCAAGTAGTGTTGGCTTCACATGAAACGCATGTACAGCTCACCATAAAAAAATATTGGTCGACTTTTTCAAAATTGTGGGTTCATGCAGAATGGACACACCTTCAGTGTGGTTACTCTGGCAAGAATGATTTATCTTCCTTCACAAAGAGGCAAATGTTAGATAAACATACCTTTGGCCTATCTCTGTCTGATCTGCCATCTCTATCTTTCCTCTCTGATTTCGGTGTCTCTCTCCTATCACTATGAAAATGGAATAGAATTCTATGAATCTTTCATTTGAAGTGAAGACAGAATGAATTCTGAGAATCACTATTCTAATGCACTTGCATATGTAACGCGACATCTGATTGGATAACGTCAAAAATTTGCGACAGTATATTCTGCGATAAACTGTCTGAAACCCGATGTCATCACGTTACATTGCTTTTCATTGGCTGGCATTTGGTTTTATGCAGCTCACAGCGCTTGCCGCCTTGTGCAAAATAGTTCAACTGTTAACTTAACAACCTAATAAGTGCAATAGAATGGGGAAACTGTGTTGAAAATTCTCATTTGGGGAGGTAAATCACGTTTAACACGTCACTGTTAAATGATATTTCCGACTGTAAAACCTCTGATTTACCTCCCCAAATGACATTTTTCAGTACAGTTATCCCCTAATTCAGTTTCAAACACCATGAGAAGTCAAAATACATGTAGATTACTATGCATTTCTGAATGGATGTAAGATGATGTTCCACACCAAAGTGTCAAACATTTGTGATAGTTAACCCATTTTGTACCAATTGGAATCTTCCACCTCATAGCAGGAGTCTATTTCAAAATTTAGCAATGTCAGGTTGTGCTTTCTTCAAAATCTATTTGGGAAAATAGCTTAACTTTTTGCAAATAGTGTAGGCCCTGATCAGACGCTGAATTCTGCAGCGTCTGATCTGTGCCTGCACTGTTTGCCAACTACCCGTTTTGGAGTTTCCGGTACAAAGTGGGTTAATTCTGTAATACACTGTCAAAAACAGTAGGTCATCATATTTTTGTTTTGGATTTTGGTTTTACAGCCCTTTCAAGATGATTAAACTGATTTTGAACCAAATCAGATTTGGGCAAAAACCTGAGTACTTGGAGAAAAACCACCTTACTTTATGTTGAAATACATAGAATCTTACATGTGACAGGAGTGAGGCTCAAATCCACAGAGGTGAGAGACCTACTGATTTAGAGGCACCGCTCTCGCTCACTAGGTTACAGAGGCCCACTGCTATTCAGTGGTTTACATTTACGAGCAAATTTACCCAAAGCCCTTTATAATACTACTGTTGGGGTTCAAAGCAAAAATCCAGTTAGTCAAACAACTGTGTTATAACCAAACAAAAATGCTGGTCATTTAACTATATAATCTAATGTAATGATCCTAAGTATTGGGACAGATAGGCCAAAGCAAATAGTGCAGTCCCAGCAGTCTGATCAGTGTCTACACTGTTTACCATAAATATTCTGCTGCACTTCTTGCTGGACTGTGAAACAAATTTGTTAAATTCTGGGAGAATTAAAGCAAGTCCTCAATTTTTTTAGGACTTTTACGGTATATATTTTGGGATCCTTTTTTAAACTGTTACATACAAATCTGTTTTATAATGAACAGTTTTACAAAGAAGTTGTGGTAAATTACAATGGGGATTTACAGACCAGCTACCGGTAATAACCCATATTTTATTTTTCTCCGCGGTAATAGGCTTTTTTTTCTCGGAGAACCAGCGAGAAATGTCTCCGGGAAGAAAAAAATTTCGTGTTTCAAAGCGGTTAATTTCACCGCGAAACGCCGAGAAATTTCTCCGCGAACATCGCTTTTTCTCGGAGAAAGCCAATTAGTACCACAGGCACTTGGCCCGTTGATTTGTCCGAAAAAAAATGTCATGAGTAAAAAAAAAAAAAAAAAAACAGATTTTTTTTTCATACTGGTATAGATAGCTAGACAAGGTTCACAACAAACCAGCACCATCTTATCGGTACACATTAAAAGACAATTGGCACAGGCACATTTTTTGACACAGGAAGGTATATTTTGTATGAAGTTCAACCCATGGCATGCAGAATTTCAACAAAATAATGCAGAACACCTGGATCAAGCCCCATTGTGATCTACACGTCAAATTACCCCGGGTAGACTTTAGTAGGACAACTAACTGTCACACCAACTTCATGGTTTTTCACCGTTTCCCTGCGATTTCCTGTTGAAATCCTATAATATCAGCACAAAAGCCAATACACCTAGGAATATCAATGAATATGCTCTGATCTAATGCAAAAGTTTTCGCCAGTTAACCATTATTACCAGCAATTTTCGCCTTTTTTGTGTGTTAGCATGCATTTCTTGTTGCAATGTTGTTTTCATTCTATATCTTGAAGCTGATGTTATCTGAGCGCTGATTGGTCGAAATCGTTGGAGTTCCCAAATTTCGACCAATCAGCTCGCAGATTACATCAGCTTCAAGATACAGCATGAAAACAATATTCCAAAGAGAAATGCCTGCTCGCATGAAAAAAGGTGAAAATTGCTGGTAATAACGGTTATCTGGAGAAAACGTTTGCATAAGGTGAGAGCATCTTCATTGATATTTATAAAAACGTTGGCTTTTGTGCTGACATTATCGAATTTCCGCAGGAAATCGCAGGGAAACAGTGAAAAACCATTGAGTGGGTGTGACAGTTAGTTGTCCTACTAAGGTTTATCCGGGGTAATTTGACGTTTAGACTACGATGGGGCTTGAACCAGGAGTTCTGCATTATTTTGATGAAATTCTGCATGTCTTAGGTTGAAGTTCATACAAAATGTACCTTCCTTTGTCAAGAAATATGCCTTTGCCAATTGTCATTTTATATGTACCGAGAAAATGGCACTGGTTTGTTGAGAACCTTGTCTAGCTTTCTATACCAGTATGAAAAAAATCTGATTTTTTTTTTTTTTTTACTCATGACATTTTTCTTTCGGACAAATCAACGGGCCAAGTGCCTGTGATTAGTACAGGTGAAGTCGTTCACGGTGTTTCTCCGCGAAATCTGCCTATACCTACATGTTTATTTGTTCATGTGCATGTATTTTTTTTTTCATACATTAAAATTTGGAACACAAAGTTTGAAGCATATGATGAAATGCATCGAAAAGTATGATTTTGATCCGGTTGGAATCATAATGATTTGCATCTTATGCACTTTACAACGCATATGAACATGATGAATGTTTTCTGTGTTACTTTTTTCTACTGTTGTGTAAACGCCTCATAAATTGAAAACTGTTCATTTTCTATCGGTTCACCATATTGGGAGTACTTTATTTTTTTCTCAAAGAAATACTTAGGAAAAAACCAAACTCAATGTATATAATAACGGGGATCCGGCTTGTACATGTATGTGTGGACGCTGATCTCACTCTACATTTTGGTTGATCTTTTTCTTACACTGCGAGTAATTAAACATCACTGATGCTTACACTTAAGCTCACATGTAGCCAGAGTGAGAGATCTAATGTTTAAGAGTAGGCCACGGAGGTCCTCTTGTGTTTCTTGCCTTTACAATTCAATTTTGCTCATACATGTACATTAACCCATTTCAGACTGGAAACCCCTAAACGGGTACCGTGGCAAACAGTGCAGGCCCAGATCAGATGCCGCAGAACGCGGCGTCTGATCAGGGCCTACACTGTTTGCAAAAAGTTCGGCCATTTTCCTCATTTTGAAGAAAACACAACCTGAAACCCCAAAATTTTGAAATGGACGCATGCTATATATAAGGAGGAAGATTCCATTTGGTACAAAAAGGGTTAATATGGGGAAATTGCGCGGCAAGCATTCCAAGGCTGCATATAAGTCTGATCCCTAACTTGGAACAGAACCACAAAATTCTCCAAGATAATCAGCGAAGTTTGTACAGACATGCAACCTGGGTATCTTCTTAAGTCTACTGTTCACCCAGAAGGTAACTTGTCCCCGTGTCCTAATGGGTAAGAGCGATGACTCTTAACCCATTCAGTATCAGAAACCCCTAAAGGGGTACCTTGGCAAACAGTGCAGGCCCAGATCAGACACCGCAGAACGCGGCGTCTGATCAGGGCCTACACTGTTTGCAAAATGTTAAGCCATTTCCTGAACTAAATTTTTAAGAAAACAAGAGGGCCATGATGGCCCTGGATCGCTCACCTGATCCATAGAGTAACAAGTGGGACCCGGGGAGGGCCATTATTAACCCCAGGGCTATAATGTGCATAATGTTCAGAGACGTCTAAAAAGGTGAAGCTTCATACCAAATATCAACAAAGGCTATAATTTGAACAATCTTGGCAAAGGTCCACTAGATATGCTACATACCAAATATCAAAGACCTGGGCCTTGCGGTTTCAAAGAAGAAGATTTTTATTAAAGATATTCCCTACATAAGCCTATATAAAACCAAATGGCTCCAGGGCGGGGGCATTTTTGGCCTCAGGGCTATAATTTAAACCATCTTGATAGAGGTCCACTAGAGGAAGCTTCACACCAAATATCAAAGACCATGGCCTTGCTGTTTCAGAAGAAGATTTTTAAGGAATATCTCTATATAAGTCTATGTAAAAGCAAAGTGCCCCAGGTCGGGGGCAGTTTTGGCCCTAGCACTATAATTTGAACAATCTTGGTAGGCGTCCACTAGATGAAGCTTCATACCAAATAGCAAAGACCTGGCCGTTGGGGTTTCCGAGAAGAAGATTTTTAAAGATTTTCCCCATATAAGCCCATGTAAAACCATAGGGCCCCGGGGTGGTGGCATTTTTAGCCCAAGCACTATAATTCGAACAATCTTGGTAGGAGTCCACTAGATGAAGCTTCATACCGAATAGCAAAGACCTGGGCCTTGCGGTTTCAGAGAAGAAGATTTTTAAAGATTTTCCCTATATAAGCCCATTTAAAATCAAAGGGCCCCGGAGTGGGGGGGGGAAAAGAAGGACCATGGCCGTGTGGGATGAAGCTTCATACCAAATATCAAAGACATGTGCCTCACGGTTTCAGAGAAGAAAATTTTTAAAGATTTTCCCTATATAAGCCTATGTAAAACGAAAGGGCCCCGGAGCGGGGGCATATTTGACCCCAGCACTATAATTTGAACAATCTTGGTAGGGGTCCCCTAGATGAAGCTTCATACCAAATATCAAAGACCTGGGCCTTGCGATTTCAGAGAAGAAGATTTTTTAAGATATTCCCTATATAAGCCCATTTAAAACCAAAGGGCCCCGACGTGGGTGGGTGGGTGGGGGGGAGAAGGACCATGGCTGTGTGGGATGAAGCTTCATACCAAATATCGAAGACATGTGCCTTACGGTTTCAGAGAAGAAAATTTTTAAAGATTTTCCCTATATAAGCCCATGTAAAACGAAAGGGCCCCAGAGCGGGGGCATATTTGACCCCAGCACTATAATTTGAACAATCTTGGTAGGGGTCCCCTAGATGAAGCTTCATACCAAATATCAAAGACCTGGGCCTTACGGTTTCAGAGAAGAAGATTTTTAAAGCTCTTCCCTATATAAGCCCATGTAAAACCAAAGGGCTCTGGAGCGGGGGCATTTTTGGCCCCAGCACTATAATTTGAACAATCTTGGTAGGGGTCCACTAGATGAAGCTTCATACCAAATATCAAAGACCTGGGCCTTGCGGTTTCAGAGAAGAAAATTTTTAAAGATTTTCCCTATATAAGCCCATGTAAAACCAAAGGGCCCCGGAGCGGGGGCATTTTTGGCTCCAGCACTATAATTTGAACAATCTTGGTAGGGGTCCACTAGATGAAGCTTCATACCAAATATCAAAGACCTGGGCCTTACGGTTTCAGAGAAGAAGATTTTTAAAGATTTTCCCTATATAAGCCCATGTAAAACCAAAGGGCCCCAGAGCGGGGGCATTTTTGGCCCCAGCACTATAATTTGAACAATCTTGGTAGGGGTCCACCAGATGAAGCTTCATACCAAATATCAAAGACCTGGGCCTAGTGGTTTCAGAGAAGAAGATTTTTTAAGTTTTTGGTGAAAAAAATCTGTTTTTGGCTCCTATGACCTAGATGTGCAACGGACCGGAACCATTTGAACAACTTTGAAAGGGGACCACCTAAGGATCATTCCTGTGAAGTTTGGTCAAAATCCGATCAGTGGTTTAGGAGGAGATGTCGTTTAAAGAATTGTTTACGGACGGACGGACGCACGCACGGACGGACGGACGCACGACGGACGACGGACGAAAAGTGATCCCAAAAGCTCACCTCGTCACTACGTGACGGTGAGCTAAAAACAACCTGACACCCCTAAGTTTCAAAATGGACTCCTGTCTATATAAGGAGGAAGATCCCATTTGGTACAAAAAGGCTTAATATGGGGAAATTGCACGGCAAGCATTCCAAGGCTGCAGATAAGTCTGATCTCTAACTTGGAGCAGAACTACAAAATTCTCCAAGATAATCAGCGAAGTTTGTACAGACATGCAACCTGGGTATTGTGTTTAGTCTACTGTTCACCCCGAAGGTAACTAGACCCTGTGTCCTAATGGGTAATAGCACTGACTCTTAATCCATTCAGTACCAGAAACCCCTAAAGGGGTACCTTGGCAAACAGTGCAGGCCCAGATCAGACACCGCAGACTGCGGCGTCTGATCAGGGCCTACACTGTTTGCAAGACGTTAAGCCATTTCCCGAACTAAATTTTTAAGAAACAAGAGGGCCATGATGGCCCTGGATCGCTCACCTGTTCCATAGAGGAACAAGTGAAATCTGGGGAGGGCCATTATTGACCCTAGGGTTATAATGTGCATAATGTTGAGGGAGGTCTAAAAAGGTGAAGCTTCATACCAAATATCAACAAAGGCAATAATTTGAACAATCTTGGCAAAGGTCCACTAGATGAAGCTACACGCCAAATATCAAAGAATTGAGCCTTGCGGTTTCAGAGAAGAAGATTTTTGTTAAAGATATTCCCAACATAAGCCTATGTAAAACATGGGGCGGGGGCATTTTTGGCCTCAGGGCTATAATTTAAACAATCATTGATTAAGTTCAATTAGATGAAGCTTCACACCAAATATCAAAGACCTGGGCCTTGCCGTTTCAGAGAAGAAGATTTTCAAAGATTATCTCTATATAAGTCTATGTAAAACCAAAGGGCCCCAGGTGGGGGCATTTGTGGCCAGAGGGCTATAATTTGTTCAATCTTGGTAGAGGTCCACTAGATGAAGCTCCATACCAAATATCAAAAACATGGCCTTGCAGTTTCAGAGAAGGAATATTTTTAAAGATTTCCCTATATAAGTCTATGTAAAACCAAATGGTCTCAGGGCGGGGGCATTTTTGGCCCCAGGGCTATAATTTGAACAATCTTGATAGAGGTCCACTAGATAAAATTTCACACCAAATATCAAAGACCTAGGCCTTGTGGTTTCATAGAAGAAGATTTTTAAAGATTTTCCCTATATAAGTCCACGTGAAACCAAAGGGCCCCGGGGCGGGAGAATTTTTGGCCCCAGCACTATAATTTTATTATTTTTGGTAGGGGTCCACTAGATGAAGCTTCATACCAAATAGCAAAGACCTGTGCCTTGCAGTTTCAGAGAAGAAGATTTTTAAAGATTTTCCCTCTATAAGCCAATGTAAAACCAAAGGGCCCTGGGGTGGGGGCATTTTTGGCCCCAGCACTATAATTTGGTCAATCTTTGTACGGGTCCACTAGATGAAGTTTCATACCAAATATCAAAGACCTTGGCCTTGCGGTTTCAGAGAAGAAGATTTTTAAAGATTTTCCCTATATAAGCACATGTAAAACCAAAGGGCCCCGGGACAGGGGCATTTTTGGCCCCAGCACTATAATTTGAACAATCTTGGTAGGGATCCACTAGATGAAGCTTCATACCAAATATCAAAGACCTGGGCCTTGCGGTTTCAGAGAAGAAGATTTTTAAAGTTTTCGATGAAAATAATCTATTTTTGGCTCCAGTGACCTATATGTGCAACGGACCGGAACCATTTGAACACCTTTGAAAGGGGTCCACCTAAGGATCATTCCTGTGAAGTTTGGTCAAAATCCGATCAGTGGTTTAGGAGAAGATGTCGTTTGAAGAAATTGTTTACGCACGGATGACAGACAAAAAGTGATCCTAATATAAAACACAAGAGGACCATGATGGCCCTTGATCGCTCACCTGATCCATAGTGTAACAAGTGGGCCCCAGTGAGAGCCATTATTGGCCCCAGGGCTTTAATGTGCATAATGTTGAGGGAGGTCTTAAAGGTGAAGCTTCATACCAAACATCAACAAAGGCTATAATTTGAACAATCTTGGCAAAGGTCCACTAGATGAAGCTACACATCAAATATCAAAGACCTGGGCCTTGTGGTTTCAGAGAAGAAGATTTTTTTTAAAGATTTTCCCTACATAAGCCTATGCAAAACCAAATGGCCCCGGGGCTATATAAATCTATGTAAAACCAAAGGGCCCCGGGGTGGGGGCATTTGTGGCCCCAGGGCTATAATCTGAACAATCTTGGTAGAGGTCCATTAGATGAAGCTTCATACCAAATTTCAAAGTCCTGGGCCTTGTGGTTTCAGAGAAGAAGATTTTTAAAGATAATCCCTATATAAGCCTATGTGAAACCAAAGGGCCCCGGGGCGGGGCCACTTTTGGCCCCAGCACTATAATTTGAATCATCTTGGTAGGGGTCATTTAGAAGAAGCTTCATACCAAATATAAAAGACCTAGGACTTGTGGTTTCAGAGAAGAAGATTTTTAAAGATTTTCCTAATACAAGTCTATGTAAAACCAAAAAGGCCCCGGAGCAGGGGCATTTTTGGCCCAAGGGCTATAATTTGATAATTTGAACAATCTTGGTAGGGGTCCACTAGATGAAGCTTCATACCAAATATCAAAGTCCTGGGCCTTGCGGTTTCAGAGAAGAAGATTTTTAAAGATTTTCCCTATATCTATATAAGCCTATGTAAAACCAAAGGGCCCCGGGGCGGGGGCATTTTTGGCCCCAGCACTTTAATTTGTACAATCTTGGTAGGGGTCCACTAGATGAAGCTTCATACCAAATATCAAAGTCCTGGGCCTTGTGGTTTCAGAGAAGAAGATTTTTAAAGATTTTCCCTATATAAGCCTATGTAAAACCAAAGGGCCCCGGGCGGGGGCATTTTTTGCCCAAGCACTATAATTTGAACAATCTTGGTAGGGGTCAACTAGATGAAGCTTCATACCAAATATCAAAGTCCTGGGCCCATTTAAAACCAAAGGGCCCCGGAATGGGGGGGGGGGGGGGGGGGGGGAGAGAAGGACCATGGCCGTGTGGGATGAAGCTTCATACCAAATATCAAAGACCTGGGCCTTACGGTTTCAGAGAAGAAGATTTTTAAAGCTCTTCCCTATATAAGCCCATGTAAAACCAAAGGGCCCTGGAGCGGGGGCATTTTTGGCCCCAGCATTATAGTTTGAACAATCTTGGTAGGGGTCCACTAGATGAAGCTTCATACCAAATATCAAAGACCTGGGCCTTGTGGTTTCAGAGCAGAAGATTTATAAAGATTTTCCCTATATAAGCCAATGTAAAACCAAAGGGCCCCGTGGCGGGGGCATTTTTTGTTCCAGCACTATAATTTGAACAATCTTGGTAGGGGTCCACTAGATGAAGCTTCATACCAAATATCAAAGTCCTGGGCCTTGTAGTTTCAGAGAAGAAGATTTTTAAAGATTTTCCCTATATAAGCCTGTGTAAAACCAAAGGGCCCCGAGGCGGGGGCATTTTTGGCCCCAGCACTATAATTTGAACAATCTTGGTAGGGGTCCACTAGATGAAGCTTCATACCAAATATCAAAGACCTGGGCCTTGTGGTTTCAGAGAAGAAGATTTTTTAAGTTTTTTGTGAAAAAAATCTATTTTTGGCTCATGTGACCTAGATGTGCAACGGACCAGAACCATTTGAACAACTTTGAAAGGGGACCACCTAAGGATCATTCCTGTGAAGTTTGGTCAAAATCCGATCAGTGGTTTAGGAGGAGATGTCGTTTAAAGAAATTGTTTACGCACGGACGCACGCACGGACGCACGCACGCACGCACGACGGACGACGGACAAAAAGTGATCCCAAAAGCTCACCTCGTCACTACGTGACGGTGAGCTAAAAACAACCTGACACTCCTAAGTTTCAAAATGGACTCCTGTATATATAAGCAGGAAGATTCCATTTGGTACAAAAAGGGTTAATCATCTGGTCATTAGGTCTCTCCGCTGTGGTTTGCCCTCGGGCCACATACATGTAGTTGGTAACGAGTACCCACATCCTACATTGGACGTCTAGGAACAGATTAAGGAAAATGTATACCTTGTTAACTCCAGTTCTCTCTATACATGTATATGTTCATGTAAAATAGTGAATAGTGGTTCGTTCATTACATGGCTTTATTAACATGTTAATGCACCACCTGTTTGCTCCAACTGGGAGTATTTATTAGTTAGGGGTGGGTGAGGGGTCGGGGAAGTAGACTTGGTAGAGCAAATAATGCGTGCCAATGCAAAGTCGCATGTCCTTTTTCACGCGCCTGCATGACACATGGCCCGATATAGGTGACTGGCTTTTCGTCCGTTCGTTCGCGACATAGACCTAGCCTGTGTGGAATTCATGTCTTCCTCGTTAACTTGTCACTAACTTTGCATTCAAAGCACTGCTTGCTGTACCAATTTGACAGTTTGTAATCATAAATAAATGAGGTGAATCTGAGCTTTTGGTTTTGTTTGTTTGAGGTTTTACGTCCCCGTCAACACTGTAAAGGTCATTTTGGAGACGTCGCTTCCAATTATGTGGGACTTTTACCCGACATTGAGATGAAATGACATCTCAAGCCCTGCCACCCCATGAAACCAACTGGGTTTATAAGCAATGACGGTCCGACTCGCACCACTTTGTCCGGGTAGGCTTAGATCCTGCATTACGAAAACACACCCGTGCGACATAGTGCATTTCTCACATCTCCAAAAAAGGCTACCTTCCTAATGAAAATCCTTGATATTTTTCCAACAAATGCCCAAAACATAGGTTGTGGGTGCTATGTTTGGGAGCAGAAATAAGAAAAACAATGAATACCCCCTTAAACCCCAGTTTTCTCTATATAAAGTGGGGTTTAGGGGGTCTTCATTTAACGGACTTGTTCACGTGATGTAAGCGGTTTACCAGTACTCGCATGCGGATCGGTTTCAGCTCTGCGTGGAAGCATCATGCAGCCCATCTATTTCATCAAGCTGAGCTTTTGGTAAATGTCACACATCATTATGGTGTTAATAAACTACATGTACGACTCATTATGAGAACTCGCCTATTCAAATATATTGTAAAATTTAACCACTAAAAATGGAAAATTTTCGGATAAAAAATCTGGCATTTATTCATATTTCTGCTCAAGATTTTGGGTACACTTTAAAACGACTCGACGAGGCGGTTCTAAGGAGTACCCACAATCTATGTGAGCAGAAATTAGATAAATAATGTATACCCCTGTAAACCCCAGTTAAAAGTGGGGTTTAAGCGGGTAACAAATAAATAGGCGTATTTTCTTGATGTGAATAAAAGTTGTCATGAGACTTTTAAAAAAATAAATTACTAAAAGGAATTTTAGTAACATAAAAGATTATTTGATTATGGTTTAACAATGACTACAATTTGCCTTAGTTTACAAAAACAACGCCAAACAAACGAAGAAATAATGAGCCGAAAATTTCACGTAAGCCCAGTGTATTTTTTTCTCCGTGAAACGCCGGTAATTTCATTTTCAATGAAAGCAATCGGTCAAATTTTCGCCGAGAATCTCCGAGAATTTTCTCCGCGAAACCGGGAGAAATTTCAGCGAGAAATTTCTCGCTCATTTTATCTTTTCTCCCTGTTTTGCGGAGAAAATAGCCAATTTCGCGTTAGGCGGTTTCTCCGCGAAACAAAAAAAATGGGATATTACCAGTAGCTGGTCTGTAACTATCTTCAAAATTGTCATTTGGGGAGTGGGGTATATACCTTTGGCATAACAGTTGCAATTTGTGTTTAACAGCCTTAGTACTAAGACAGCCAGGAATATAGCACAAGTAACATCACATGAACAAGTCCTTGAAATGAATACCTCTCTAAACTCAACTTTATATAGAGAAAACTGGGGTTTACAGGGGTATACATTATTTTTCTTATTTCTGCTCCAAGACATAGGCTGTGGGTACTCGTTAGAACCGCCTCAATGAGGCGGTTCTATCGAGTACCCACAACCTATGTTTGCAGTATAACTAAGAAAAATATTTCGGATTTTCATTAGAAAAGTAGTCATTTTGGAGATAAGAAAAAATGCACTATGTCGAATGGGTGTGTTATCATTATGAATATGACAAATGTGTACCTTGATGACTCCTCTTTGGATCTTCTGTCATCCCTGCCCCTGCCAGGTGGTCCAGATCTTGGTCTCTCATCCCTATGAAAGAAAGAAACATTATGTTAACCGTCAGTTAAACTAGAACAGCCTATCTACCATATGTTCTATGATAAGGGCACAGTTTGCTTATGCATTTAATTTTATATATAGAAACAAGGCTTAGGAAGTCCTTCTAAAACTTTGGCATAAGGAGCAAGCATGTCAAAACATATTTAGTTCAATAATACAAAACTACTCTGCCCCCGCCAATCTGGGCTTGAAGAAATAGATGGGTTGCATGATGCTTCCATGCAGAGCTGAAACCGACCACACAGGAGTACTGGTAAACTGCTAAGAGGATCTAAGCCTGCCCAGGCAAAGCGGTGCAAGTCGGATCGTCAATGCTTATAAACCCTTTAGGTTTCCTTGGGCGACAGGGCTTGACATGTCATTTCATCTCAATGTCCGGTAAAAGTCCCACAAAATTGGAAGCAATGTCTCCAAAATGACCTATACAGTGTTGCTGGGATGTTAAACCTCAAATCAAATCAAACAAATACAATATTGCACCCTTAACGTGTCAGTCGTTCATAAGATATTGAACATCAAACATGGCTAGCGATGAAAAAGCAAGCTTTTTGTCAAAAGTTGAGTACCATGTCCTAATTTGGTGCTTGTATTTGAAAGGGAAAACAGGTCAGGAAATACATTGTGAGTTGACCAATGTTTATGGGTCTTCTGCACCATCGCATGCACAAGTTAAATTCTGGGTTGGGGAATTCAAATGCGGTAGAACATCTTTGACGTTTATCAGATGCCACTGATGAAGAAATGTGTAACAAAGTATGGGATCTGTGTACTGTGATAGGTGAATAAAGGTGGAAGAATTAGCAAATCCATTACACATTTCACATGGTAGCGTTTCAAAAATTTTACATGATCGCTTGGGTATGCGCAAGCTAACAGCCCAATGGGTCCCAAATCCCCTAGCGACGAGCAAACGGCAACCACAGCATCAGTATGCAGTGCATTGTTGAAGCGGTTTAGGTCAAAGGAAGATGATTCTCTTTCATGTGTGGTAACTGTAGATGAGACCTGGGTCCATTATTATGAGCCAGAGAATAAAACAGTCGCCAGTGGGCAGGTTTGGGGTCTCCCAAGACCAAAAGAAGTTCAAAATGCATCCCTCTGCTGACAAGGTGATGGTAACTGTATTTTGGGTTGCACAAGACGTTATAATGTTGGACTTTATAGCAAAGAAAAGTACACTCATTTCTTTATCTGATTGTTTTTTCTTGCACACCAAACAAGGAAATCGTCACCTTAGTGCAAAAAGTCAATAACTCCAATACATTTGTATTGGAGTTATTGACTTTTTGCACTAAGGTGACGAAATCTGTGATTTTACCCTGGGATAGAAATTTTTCTGACCCTGGTGTTCCGACCCAGGCAACTAACATAAGTGGGCTTCAGTTCTATTCAACTGCCGCAACCAATTCCGCACTACTTTTATTTTGTAAACAATATAAATGTGCAAGCTGTCAAAACTAACTGGCAAAAAAAAAAACAAGAGGGCCCAGAGGGCCCTGGTTCGCTCACCTGATCCAATGTATAACAAGTGGGCCCGGGCAGGGTCAATTTTGGTCCCAGGGCTATAATTTGAACAATCTTGGTAGAGGTCCACAAGATGAAGCTTGATATCGAATATGAAAGACCTGGGCTTTCTGGTTTCAGAGAAGAAGATTTTAAAGGTTTACCCTGCAAATACAAGTCTATGTAAAACAAGATTTTCCCTATATAAGTCTATGTAAAACCAAAGGGCCCCGGAGCGGGGGCATTTTTGGCCCAAGGGCTATAATTATAACAATCTTGGTATAGGTCCACTAGCTGAAGCTTCATACCAAATATCAAAGACCTAAGCCTTGTGTTTCAGAGAAGATGATTTTTAAAGATTTTCCCTATATAAGACTATGTAAAACCAAAGGGCCACATGGCGGGGGGCATTTATGGTCTCAGGGCTATAATTTGAACAATCTTTATAGAGGTCCACTAGCTGAAGCTTCATAACAAACATCGAAGATCTAAGCCTTGTGGTTTCAGAGAAGAAGATTTTTCAAGATTTTCCCTATACAAGCCTATGTAAAACCAAAGGGCCCCGGAGCAGGGGCATTTTTGGCCCCAGGGCTATAATTTGAAAATCTTGGTAGAGGTCCACAAGATGAAGCTTCATACCAAATATCAAAGACCTGGGCCTTGCAGTTTCAGAGAAGAAGATTTTTAAAGATTTTCCCTATATAAGCCTATGTAAAACAAAAGGGCCCCGGGGCGGGGGCATTTTTGGCCCCAGCACTATAATTTGAACAATCTTGGTAGGGGTCCACTAGATGAGGCTCCATACCAAATATCAAAGACCTGGGCCTTGCGGTTTCAGAGAAAACGATTTTTCAAGATTTTCCCTATATAAGCCCATGTAAAACCAAAGGGCCCCCGTGCGGGGGCATTTTTAGCTCCAGCACTATAATTTGAACAAGCTTGGTAGGGGTCCACTAGATGAAGCTTCATACCAAATATCAAAGACCTGGGCCTTGCGGTTTCAGAGAAGAAGATTTTTAAAGATTTTCCCTATATAAGCCCATGTAAAACCAAAGGGCCCCGGTGTGGGGGCATTTTTGGCCCCGGCACTATAATTTGAACAATTTTGGTAGGGGTTCACTAGATGAAGCTTCATACCAAATATCAAAGACCTGGGCCTTGCGGTTTCAGAGAAGAAGATTTTTTAAGTTTTCGGTGAAAAAATCTATTTTTGGCTACTGTGACCTATATGTGCAACGGACCGGAACCATTTGAACAACTTTGAAAGGGGGCAACCTAAGGATCATTCCTGTGAAGTTTGGTCAAAATCCGATCAGTGGTTTAGGAGGAGATGTTGTTTGAAGAAAAGTTTACGGACGCACGCACGCACGGACGGACGGATGGACGCACGACGGACGACGGACAAAAAGTGATCCCAAAAGCTCACCTTGTCACTACTTGACAGGTGAGCTAAAAAAAAAATGAAATAAAAAAATCAATAAGAATGATAATTATATGCACCATTTATTGTTAAAAGACACCGAATACAGGCCTTTTGTATGAAATCTTAAAAAGAAGAAAAGAAATACTGTCTGTAGTTCTGCTATTTGCTACAATGTAAAAAGGAAATGTTTGGGAGGTGTTGTGCAAGAAAAAGAATCCAATATGGGGTGCTGTTATAGATGGGCGTTTCCAACCCTCGGGATGACCGTGCTGAGCGGCATCCCTCGGGTTGGAAACGCCCATCTACAACAGAACCCCATATCAGATACTTATAATCTCCCTCGGTTTATAAATCCCATATTTCAAACAAGAGAATGAATAAACTCTTTATATCATACAGTCATCTAAATCTTATACCTGTAATAATCGTCTCTATTAGACCGCCTCTCTGCCCGCTCCTCTCTATAAGACTTTGGCCGGCTAGGTTTACGATCATCCCGCAGTGGTGTCCCTCGGTCCTGATCACGTGGGGAATAATAATCATCCCCTCTGGCTGATCTAGGTCTGTCTGGCTGTTAGAAAGAACATATACATGTAAACATTATAAACAAGAATTCCGCCAAAGGCTATGTCACACCTGTAGTAAACTTGGTCATTTGGATGAAAGCTCTGGTTGTCACAAATATTGACAATTCGGAAACTGACAAATGGATGAGCAGACTGAAAATATGACGCCTATATCACACGATACCAATAGCAGGCGCAACAAAAAGCTTGCTTTTATTAATCAGAAACTCAACAAGAGGACCAAGATGGCCCTGGATCGCTCACCTGATCCATAGAGTAACAAGTGGGCCTCGGGGAGGGCCATTATTGACCCCAGGGTTATAATGTGCATAATGTTGAGGGAGGTCTAAAAAGGTGAAGCTTCATACCAAATATCAACAAAGGCTATAATTTGAACAATCTTGGCAAAGGTCCACTAGATGAAGCTACACAACAAATATCAAAGACCTGGGCCTTGCGGTTTCAGAAAAGAAGATTTTTTTAAAGATAGTCCTTATATAAGCCTATGTAAAACCAAATGGGCCGGGGCAGGGGCATTTTTGGCCTCAGGGCTATAATTTAAACAATCTTGATAGAGGTCCACTAGATGAAGCTTCACACCAAATATCAAAGACCTGGGCCTTGTTGTTTCAGAGAAGAAGATTTTCAAAGATTATCTCTATTATAAGTCTGTGTAAAACTAAAGGGCCCTGTGGCAGGGGCATTTGTCGCCCCAGGGCTATAATTTGAACAATCTTGGTAGAGGTCCACTAGCTGAAGCTTCATACCAAATGTCAAAGACCTACGCCTTGTGGTTTCAGAGTAGAAGATTTTTCAAGATTTTCCCTATATAAGTCTATGAAAAACCAAAGGGCCCAGGAGCTGGGGCATTTTTGGCCCCAGGGCTATAATTTGAACAATCTTGATAGAGGTCCACAAGCTATCGCTTCATACCAAATATCAAAGACCTGGGTCTTGCAGTTTCAGAGAAGAAGATTTTTAAAGATTTTCCCTATTCAGGCCTATGTAAAACCAAGGGGCCCCTGGGCGAGGGCATTTTTGGCCCCAGCACTTTAATTTGAACAGTCTTGGTAGGGGTCCACTAGATGAAGCTTCATACCAAATAGCAAAGACCTGGGCCCTGCAGTTTCAGAGAAGAAGATTTTTTAAAGATTTTCCCAATATAAGCCCATGTAAATCCAAAGGGCCCTGGGGCGGGGACATTTTTGGCCCCAGCACTATAATTTGAACAATCTTGGTAGGGGTCCACTAGATGAAGCTTCATATCAAATATCAAAGACCTGGGCCTTGCGGTTTCAGAGAAGAAGATTTTTAAAGGTTTCCCCTACATAAGCCTATGTAAAACCAAAGGGCCCCGGGGCGGGGGCATTTTTGGCCCCAGCACTATAATTTGAACAATCTTGGTAGGGGTCCATAAGATGAAGATTCATACCAAATATCAAAGACCTGGGCTTTACAGTTTCAGAGAAGAAGATTTTTAAAGATTTTCCCTATATAAGCCCATGTAAAACCAAAGGGCCCCGGGGCGGGGGCATTTTTGGCCCCAGCACTATAATTTGAACAGTCTTGGTAGGGGTCCACCAGATGAAGACTCATACCAAATATCAAAGACCTGGGCCTTGCAGTTTCAGAGAAGAAGATTTTTAAAGATTTTCCCCATATAAGCCCATGTAAAACCAAAGGGCCCCGGGGCGGGGGCATTTTTGGCCCCAGCATTATAATTTGAACAATCTTGGTAGGGGTCCACCAGATGAAGCTTCATACCAAATATCAAAGACCTGGGCCTTGCAGTTTCAGAGAAGAAGATTTTTTAAGTTTTCGGTGAAAAAAATCTATTTTTGGCTCCTGTGACCTATATGTGCAATGGACCGGAACCATTTGAACAACTTTGAAAGGGGACCACCTAAGGATCATTCCAGTGAAGTTTGGTCCAAATCCGCTCAGTGGTTTAGGGGGAGATGTCGTTTGAAGAAATTGTTTACGCACGCACGGACGCACGCAGGACGGACGACGGACAAAAAGTGATCCCAAAAGCTCACCTTGTCACTGCGTGACAGTGAGCTAAAAAGGATTTTTTTTTTTTTTTTTTGCAATGAAGATTGAGAGAACCATGATTTAATTCCCACATCACTTAATGATCATGTAATGTCATTTGAGTCAATGTATGCATTGGGGTATGAACAACATTGTGTCCCAATAGTTAACCCATTGTATACTAGTGGACTCTTCCATTGCTATATTTTGGACAAGTCCATTTGTCATATAAGGGGTGTCAGGCCTATTTTTCGTTGTTTTTTTTCTATTTTTGACAGAAAATTCTGTTAGCAAATAGTGCAGGCCTAGATCAGACGCTGCATTCTGCGGCTTCTGATCTGGGCCTGCCCTGTTTACCAAGGTAACCCTTTAGAGGTTTTCCCGCATAGAAAGTATATATATTCAGTTGATGCAGCCCAATTTCAAAAATGAAGAAATTAAGTTTGTTTCTTTGGAATTGAATGGCATAGTCAGCACTATTAAGGTCATATTTGGCTAGTCAGTTTTTCTTAGCCACACCTTTCCTTAGCAGGTTTATACATACGAGAGCTGTTAACCAACACGGTGCATTTTAATTTTTGCGAGATTCGGCGGTTCTTACAAGACCCACAATCTATGTCATGGAGCAATAAAATGAAAACAAGTATACTTGTTGTATTAAGGGGAACGGGAACACCTGGCAGATTTTGCTGCCATTTTTTGAAGGGAGTCAACTTTCAGGACTTCTTGTTTGCTTTTCTATAAGACCTGTCCCACTGAATAGGGGCCTACTCTTACAGGAAAGAATTTGCTCCTTAGGGGCAAATTCTTTCTTTTGAGAGTTGACCCCTATTGACATGGGAGACAAAAATACTTTTGCAGGAGTTGTGGAGCATAGCTCTAAAAGGATTAACTGATCAAACATTATAAAACCCTTTTTGTACCAAATGGAATCTTCCTCCTTATATATAGCAGAAGTCCATTTCAAACAGTAGGGGTGACAGGTTGTGTTTTCTTCTAAATTAATTTGGAAAATGGTAGAACTTTTTCCAGTGTAGGCCCTGATCAGAAGCCACGATCTGCGGTGGCTGATCTGGGCCTGCACTGTTTGCCAGTTATTCCGTTTTGTGGGTTCTGGTACAAAATGGGTGAATAACAACAGAACAAAACAAACAACTGAACATTTTTGAAAGCGAAAAGAACGCAAAATACTGTACCTTAGCACTGTTCAAAGAGAATCAATATTAACCCCAAACTGTGTACCAGGCATCATTGATTTTTTTTAATCATTTTCCAGATTTTACATGAAATGTCAAGCCTGATTTTACATTAAATGTCAAGCCTGTTTTTATATTAAATGTCAAGCTTGAGTTAAAAATGTCAAGCCTGATTTTTTATGAAATGTCAAGCCAGATTTTATCATGTGAATACAATTCACATAAAATGTCAAGCCTAATTTTCTTTTAAAAGTAAGACAAGAACAAGCACTGAAAATTTTGAACTGATCACTAATCTTAGTATACATTGAACTTCAATGGCTCGAACACGGATGGCTAGTTTACCATGGATGTGTCAAACCCGTTCTTGAGTCCCTAGATAAATCCTCAACATAAGAAATAGTGGGGGATAATTAAGGAGATTTTAGTCTTTTATCTTGCAAATGCATGCTGTGTGTACTCATTAGAATCGCCTCAATGAGGCGATTCTAATGATGTTGGTTGATTTGAGGTTTAACGTCCCCGTCAACACTGTATAGGTCATTTTGGAGACGTTGCTTCCAATTTTGTGGGACTCTTACCCGACATTGAGATGAAATGACATCTCAAGCCCTGTCGCCCAATGAAACCAATAGGGTTTATTAGCATGGACGGTCCGCCTCGCACCACTGTTCCTGGACAGGCTAAGATCCTCTAAGCGGTTTACCAGTACTAGTGTGCGGGCCGGATTCAGCTCTGCGTGGAAGCATCATGCAGCCCATATATTTCTTCAAGCCCCCATGGGCGGGGGCCCTCGATTCTAATGAGTACACACATCATACATATTCATTATAGAAAACCGAAAAGATGTCTAAAAGTATGTCGTTATGCCTCCTGACAGTAACCTCAGTGGCTCGAACTACCCCTGTCTCGAACAGATTATCGAGGTCCCAAAGGTGTTCGAGCCATTGAAGTTCGACTGTATATATATTATCTGAATGTCTAATACTTGTATAGTTTCTTGCATGGCATTTCTTCATTAACTCAGTCCAGTTGAAACATTTGTGGCTCGCTTTTAGATGACTTCAAAACCAGAATGATTTATGGTATATGTATCGAATCTGATTGACATGTGTGGATATGAGTGCAGAACTTTTTCTTGTCTAGCTACTCATCAGCTTATGGCAATCAGCAGATCAAAAGCCCAATAAATATTTCGTGATCACCACCATTGGACCTGGAAAAATGCTCTTTTATGCATAATGTTTTTATAAAAGGTATGTTAGTGTAATGTTTAACCCTTAAGACGTCAATCTCAACAAATGTTGCCTGCTGTATTGTCTGCCAGCTACCTTAAAAGTCATTGTTGCAAACAGTGTGGACCCAGATTAGGCAGTCTGATCAGGGTCCACACTGTTTGGCTGTATGCAAAAATCTGAAAGAGACAGCAGACAGCATGAACAGACAACATGAACAGACATCATTTTCAGAGGACCTTCCATTGCAGAACTTGGCATCTCACATGTGACCCAAGCCAGGCTCGAACCATAGTGGTGAGAGACCTAATGATTAACCCATATATGACAATGGAATCTTCCATCATATAAATTTGGAGTTGTCCATTTTCAATTATAGGGGTGTCAGATTTGTTTTGTTTAATGTAAGTTGTACAAAAATGTATGTTCTTTGAGCTAACAGTGTAGACCCAGATCAGACGCCGCGTTATGCGGCGTCTGATCTGGGTCTACATTGTTTGCCAACGTCCCAAAAAAGGGCCACTAGGCATATATGGGTTAAGAGTCAGCGCTCTTATCCATTAGGCCACGGAGGCCTGAGCAGATATGGGTTAATATACGGGTTAAATTCACTATAGATGGTTACGAGTGGTGTTTCTGATTAGCTACCATTATTACCTTCGAGTCTCTATCTCTATCCCGAGATGACTTTGGCCTATCATTTGGAAACCCTTTCTCCTTTTCTCTAATGCTACTTTCACGTTTTTCTTTTAATTTCTCTCGATTTTCTTTAGAAAACCTTAATTTTGTTCGATCATCTTTAGGTTTAACAATGTCCTTTTCTTTTTCAACACTCTCTCCTTCTTTCCTCTTTTCACCTTCTTTTTCCGTTACTTTTTCTTTATCTCTCTCAGGTTTTTTCAACAGCTTCAACAAAGAAAGCACTTTTTAAAGAAAGAGGAATGGGCCGGATCTGTCTGATATGTTTCAGATTTACATTCACGCAAGAGATACCAATCCAGTGTGCCCATGCCCATTAGGGCTTGGAGAAATAGAATGGGCTGAATGGTGTTTCTGGACAGAGCTGAAACAAACTGAGCTTAAGTACTGGTAAACTGCTGAGAAGGTCTAAGCCTGCCCAGGTGCGAGTCGGACCATTCCATAAACCCTAGCAATTTCTTTGGCGGTAGGGCTTAAGATGCCATTTCATCTCAATTTCAGGTAAATGTTCCTGAAAAGACCGAAATAATGTTGACGGGACTAAAAAACTTTAACGTAATTGATCAAATACCAATGAAGAGGCCATTTTATCTCAATGTCGGGAAAAACTCCCTAAAATGACCTAAATAATGTTGACGGGAACAAAAAACTTCAACATAATTGATCAAATACCAATGAAGTTGTTCGATTTCATTAATAAATATATCATTAAATCTTCGATCATTTAATACAGTAAATAAGCTAATATTATTGCTGTATAAGTGTGAGTAGCTTTTGCATTTGCAAAAGCTACTCAAATTTTTCCAGCAAAAATACCTCTGTATCAGATACTTTCCTTGCTGCAACAGTTAATATTTTGACCACTTATCACAATGTGTTTGTTATACAGATAAAGCAAAAGAAGTCAGAAAGTAGCCTACAAATGTTTAAAAGGGTGTTACTTCAACTGCAATATTCATAAACAAACATTAATTTACGATGAAGAAAACTTGCAATAAACACCACAGCCTCTTTGTAGCACTATACAAAAGCTTATTTACTTACACAATCCTGGGATTTCCAGCCAAAAATGCATGGATTATACAGAAAAATGACCATTTTTGTCCATTTTTGTACAATAATATTGAGAGCAAGCTTTAAACCATGTCACAGCCAAAGTCATCACATGCACATGAACAAGTCCGTGAAATGAACACCCTCTAATTCCCATTTTATTTAGAGAAAACTGGGGTTTACAGGGGTATACATTATTTGTCTTATTTCTGCTCCAAGACAGAGATTGTGGATACGCATTAGAACCGCCTCGTTGAGGCAGTTCTTAAGAGTACCCGCAATATGTTTGCAGTATAAATAAGAAAAAATATCACAGATTTTCAACAGAAAAGTAGCCATTTCTGAGATGTGAAAAAACACACTACATGTATGTCGCATGGGTGTGTTGTCCTTTTGTCCTGTTATAAAGAACAGTATCATGAAGTGGTTGTGGTTTATAACTAAATACATTCTAAAGCACTTTCAAATATAACATGACTTCACTGGGAGACCCATCACCAGATAAGGAATAGTTATACAGAAAATTAACAGATAATTTTCCATATTCCTTGTTGAGAACATACTGTAATGATCCTAAGTATTCGGACAGACAGGCCTAAGCAAACAGTGTTGACCCAGATCAGACTGCTCCTGAAGGAGCAGTCTGATCAGGGTCTACACTGTTTGCCATTCCATCTCCACTTTTTGGACTCCTTGCTAGATCGGGAAACAAACCTGTTAAAATTTTAAGAGAATTACGGCAAGTCCTGAAGTTGTCTGAATTTTTTAGGATTTTTGCGGAATGTTGTGGGTACTTGTTATAACTGGCTCAGTGATGATTCAAACAAGTACCCTCAACATATGCTTTAATGGAGAAATAAGAAAAAATATCCTGAAACTATCCTCAGTACTCCTTTGGACTACAAAATATTTAGTGATGTTTGTTTTGTTTGAGTTGAGGTTTTACATCCCTGTCAACATTATAAAGGTCATTTTGGAGGTGTTGCTTCAGATTTTGTGGGACTTTTGCCCGAAATTGAGGTGAAATGACATCTCAAGCCCTTAGGCCCATAGAAACCGCTGGGGTTTAAGGAGCAGTTTGAATCGCATCACTTTTCCTGGGCAGGCTTAGACCTAAGCTGTTTACCAGTACTCAAGTTCGGTCGGTTTCAGCTCTGCGTCGAAGCACCATGCAGCCCAATCTATTTCTCCAGGCCCTGATGTGCAGGGGCGCTATTTACTGATGTAAAGAAAATATATACTATAAGAATCTTACATGGGTGGGAGGGGAGGGTGGAAAAATCTGTCTCTCGGGACCACTGTCCGGCATCACGAGGATTGCCGAGAGATGCCGGACAGTGGTCCCAAGGGAAGGATTTTTCTATCCACCCCTCACAGCCATGTAGGATCTTTTGTCTTGCACACCTTCCATTTCTGAGCATGGATTTTTAATACTGCAGTCACTTCGGTTGCCGACTTCTGCCATATTGTAATGACACATGCTTAACATGCTGTGACGTCAACCTTAACGATGGCGCATATGAGGTCGTATTCAACCAGCGCATTAATCAAACATGCAAGAATATTCAATATTCACCCTGTCCCTGGGTAAGAACACTGGGGTTAGAACAGAATTTCTATCCCAGGCTAAAACCATGGATTTCCTTATCTGGCGTGCAAGAAATAAAATTTCATCATGCTATATTCTGCTACATTTGTTCTTGTTGAAGTACTGGTAATTTATCATTTTTGAGAGTACTTGGGTTTGGGTTGGTTTTGAGAGTACAACACAAAAAAGCAGTGTTGTTGATAGTATTATAATATCTGTACAATATGACCACCTTTTTGCCTGTAAGATTAAAGTTGTTTTTGTTTTTTTTTTGTTTATTTTTGTGTTTTACTTGTAACAAAATAGCAATGTTTTGATTCTGAGCATCTAGCATATGTATATGACAGGTTTTTCAAGAACATATTTATTATTAACATGAAACTCTTAAAACTTCGAAAGAACCTAAAACAAACTTAACAGTAAATGGAAATGGATACACTTGGCATATTTATGCCATTTCATTACGTGCGGCGTCTTGATCAGGGCCTGCACTATTTGCCAAGGTACCCCTTTAGGGGTTTCCCCGCATGCAATAGGTTAAAAAGCAAAGAATTTGCTCCTCAGATGCCCTATTGATAGGAGGGAGTGACATTTTTGAAATAGTTGAATTCTGTATAGATGTATCCAGTCCACTCAAAAGACCTCAAAATGAATTTCAAGAAACAGTAAAATATATACTTATTCTTACTGTCTTTGGTCTGTCATCCTTATAATCTTCTCTGTCCCTGTCTGGGTTTCCATCTTTATCCCTTTCTCTATCCTTCTGAACTGTTTCTCTGTCCTTCTGTCTATCTCCGTCTCTATCTCTTTCCCTGTCCCTATCCCCTCTATCTCTGTCTCTATCCCTATCTTTATCTCTGTCCCCTCTTTCCCTATCTCTGTCCCCTCTTTCTCTATCTCTATCCCCTCTTTCCCTTTCTCTATCCCCTCTGTCCCTATCTCTATCCCCTCTTTCCCTATCTCTGTCCCCTCTATCCCTAACTCTATCCCCTCTTTCCCTATCTCTGTCCCCTCTATCCCTAACTCTATCCCCTCTTTCCCTATCTCTATCCCCTCTGTCCCTATCTCTATCCCCTCTTTCCCTATCTCTGTCCCCTCTGTCCCTAACTCTATCCCCTCTTTCCCTATCTCTATCCCCTTTATCCCTATCTTTATCCCTGTCTCTATCCCTATCCTTTTCTTTATCTCTATCCCTATCTCTATCAACCCTATCCCTATCTCTATCAACCCTATCACTGTCTGTATCCCCTCTATCTCTGTCTACCCTATCTCTATCCCTTTCATCTCTTTCTCTCTCTCTTCTTTTTCTTCTTTCTTCATCTTTGAGCCTTTTCCTTTCAAGTTCTTTCTTCTTTCTCTCTTCACGAGCCCTCTGTTCAAAGAAAACAGGATGTGTTCAAAGAAAACAGGAGATTGTACATTTACCGTATTCATCCTATTTACTAAGTACACCAATACTTTTTCAAGCAGTACCTTAACCCTTTTTGTACCAAATGGAATCTTCCTCCTTATACCGTAGAACTTTGATGGCTCAAACACCTATGGCTCGTTTACCATGGCTGATTTGAACCTATTCTAGAGACCTTATAGAATTTCTCTTAATAAGAAATAGTGAAGGAAAGTTTAGGATATTTCATCTTTTATATTGCAAATGTATGCTGTGTGTACTCATTAGAACCGCCTCACTGACATTTATGTTATAGAACACTGAAAAGATATGCAGAAATCATCTCCATTATGCCGCTTGATAGTAGCCCTCAATGGCTCGAACTACCCTTGTCTTGAACAAGTGTCCACGGTCCTAAGGGGGTTCAAGGCATCGAAGTTCGACTGTATATGGTAGGTGTCTATTTCGGAATTTAGGAGTGACAGGTTGTGTTATCTTTGAAATTTATTCGGAAAATTGCTGAACTTTTTGCAAATAGTTTAGGTCCTGATCAGAAGCGGCATCTACGCTGCATCTGATCTGGGCTTGCATTGTTTTCCAGGGTACCAGTTTTAGGTTTTCCAGTACAAAATGGGTTAAAAATCCTAAAAATTTGGACACCTTGAGGACTTGCTGTTATTCTACTAAAACTTTAACAAATTTGTTTCACAATCCAGCAAGAGTCCATAAAGTGCAACTGTAATGGCAAACACTGTAGACCCTGATCAGACTGATCTGGGTCTACACTATTTGCTCAGGCCTTTCTGTCCCAATACTTAGGATCATTACAGTATAATTCACCACAATTAAGACTGCAAAAGATCACACTACCAGATCAAATGTTAAGCTTTTGTGGTAAGGAGGTACAACTTGCGTTTTTAAAAGAATGTATTGTGTTTCAATATAAATGCTCCTTCATGTTTGCATTGTTTGGTTCAACCAAAGTCAGAGGAAAGGAGGATGGGAGAGACTGACTGTAGGCAAGAGAATTGGGGGAAACCGAAAGATGCTCCCCGAAGATGCGCAGTTGTAGGAGGGTTATGTTAGTAAAATAGTAAAATATGGTGGTCCTATACACTTTGAAGTGTGGTATGAAATCCATGGTTCCGCTGCACATGATTTTGATATGACTGAAATACTGCTGAAAGGGGTGTAAAATGTAAAAGCATTAATCCACTCTACGTGTTAGAATTAACCCATTCTGTACCGGGAACCCCAAAACGGGTACCTTGGCAAAAAGTGCAGGCCCAGATGAGACGCCGCAGAACGCGGCGTCTCATCAGGGCCTACACTATTTGCAGAAAGTTCAACCATTCTACAAATCAATTTTGAAGATTCCACAACCTGTCACCCCTAAATTTTGGAATGAACTTCTGCTATATATAAGGTAGAAGATTCCATTTGGTACAAAAAGGGTTAAACCAAAAGACTAAGGAACTCAGTTTTGTGTTCCCTAGTTAGCGATTTTCAACAAAGATTGCAAAAATAAGGAGAAATGTAAGGCCCTTTCCTCGCAAGGGACTGTAAATCTTACTCCATAAGACTAAAAAACTCTCTTTTGTGTTCCCTAGTAAGTGATTTTCAACAAAGAATGTAACAAGGAATAAACATGTGAAATATGAAAGCCCTATTACCTATGGTTATGAAATCACAGGTGATAGTTTTTTTTTACTTAAAAAAAAAAAAAAAAAAAAAAAGAGGACATAATCCAGTAAAAATAAGCAATATAGTTATGGCCCTTTGTCAGAAAGTAGGATTTGTGATGGTAAGTATGTGTGTGAAGTTTCATGAGAGTAGGACAACTATTTTTAAAATTTTGAACGAGGTTAAGATATTTGGTTATGGCGTGAAAAACACACACCCAAAAGCAATATAGTTATGGCCCATTGTCAGAATGTAGGTCTAGTAGTGGGAAGTATGTGTGTGATGTTTCACAAGCGTAAGGCAAATACTTTTGAAGATATGATCTATGTTAAGTTTTTTCTTAAGGCCTGACAAACACACAGACAAAATCAATAAAGTTATTCTCCTTTGTCAGGATGTAGGTCTTGTGATGGTAACCATGTGTGTGCAGTTTCATGAGAGTAGGGCTAATACTTTTGAAGTTATGAAGGAGGTTAAGTTTTTTGGTTAAAGGTGCATTATTGAGCTATCGGTAAAAAATGCTTCCAAAAATAAAATACATATAGCCGGTATTTTTCTTTAAACAACAAGAGGGCCATGATGGCCCTGGATCGCTCACCTGATCCATAGGGTATCAAGTGGGCCCCTGGGAGAGCCATTATAGGACCCGGGCTATAATATGATTAATCTTGGTAGTGGTCTAAAAGGTGAAGCTTCATACCAAATTTCAAAGAATGGAGACTTCTGGTTTCAGACAAGATTCTTAAAGGTTTTCCTTATATAAGTCTCATAAACCTTGGGGTCCCTGGGGCGGGCCATTTTTGCCCCCAGGGCTATAATTTGAACCATCTTGGTAGAAATCCACAAGACGAAGCTTCATACCAAATATCGAAGATTTTTTTTAATTTCCCTATATAAGTCAATCTAAAAACGAAGGGCCCCGGGATGGGGGCATTTTTGACCCAAGGGCTATGATTTGAACAATCTTGGTAGAAGTCCACTAGATGAAGCTACACACCAAATTTCAAAGAACTGGGCCATCTGGTTTTGGAGAAGAAGCTTTTTAAAGATTTTCCCTGTATAAGCCAATGTAAAACCAAAGGGCCTGCAGGTGGGGGCATTTTTCGCCCTAGGCCTATAATGTGAACAATCTTGATAGAGGTCCACTAGATGAAGCTTCACAACAAATATCAAAGAACTGGGCCTTGCGCTTTCAGAGAAGAAGATTTTTAACCATTATCCCTGTATAAGTCTATGTAAAACCAAAGGCCCCTGGGGTGGGGGCATTTTTGGCCCCAGGGCTAGAATTTGAATAATCTTGGTAAAGGTCCACTAGATGAAGCTTCAAACCAAATATCGAAGACCTGGGCCTTATGGTTTTAGAGAAGATGATTTTTAAAGGTTTTCCCTATATAAGCCTATGTAAAACCAAAGGCCCTCGGGGCAGGGGCATTTTTGGCCCCAGGGCGATAATTTGAACAACCTTGATAGAGGTTCACTAGATGAAGCTTCACACCAAATATCAAATACTTGGGCCTTGCAGTTTCAGAGAAGAAGATTTTTAAAGATTTTCCCTATATAGGCCTATATAAAACCAAAGGCCCCTGGGGTGGGGGCATTTTTGGCCCCAGGGCTATAATTTGAAAAATCTTGGTAGAAGTCCACTAGATGACGCTTCAAACCAAATATCAAAGACATGCATGGGCCTTGTGGTTTCAGAGGAGAAGATTTTTAAAGGTTTTCCCTTTATAAGCCTATGTAAAACCAAAGGCCCCCGGGCGGGGGCATTTTTGGCCCCAGGGATATAATTTGAACAATCTTGGTAGCGGTCCACTAGATGAAGCTTCATACCAAATATCAAAGAACTGGGCCTTGCGCTTTCAGAGAAGAAGATTTTTAACGATTATCCCTGTTTAAGTCTATGTAAAACCAAAGGCCCCTGGGGCGGGGGCATTTTTGGCCCCAGGGCTAGAATTTGAACAATCTTGGTAGAGGTCCACTAGATGAAGCTTCAAACCAAAGATCAAAGACCTGGGCCTTGTGGTTTCAGAGAAGAAGATTTTTAAAGGTTTTCCCTATATAAACCCATGTAAAACCAAAGGCCCTCGGGGCAGGGGCATTTTTGGCCCCAGGGCGATAATTTGAACAATCTTGATAGAGGTCCACTAGATGAAGCTTCACACCAAATATCAAATACTTGGGCCTTGCAGTTTCAGAGAAGAAGATTTTTAAAGATTTTCCCTATATAGGCCTATATCAAACCAAAGGCCCCCGGGGCGGGGGCATTTTTGGCCCCAGGGCTATAATTTGAACAATCTTGGTAGAGGTCCACTAGATGACGCTTCAAACCAAGTATCAAAGACCTGGGCCTTGTGGTTTCAGAGAAGAAGATTTTTAAAGGTTTTCCCTTTATAAGCTTATGTAAAACCAAAGGCCCCGGGGCGGGGCATTTTTGGCCCCAGGGCTATAATTTGAACAATCTTGGTTGAGGTCCACTAGATGAAGCTTCATACCAAATATCAAAGACCTGGGCCTTGCGGTTTAAGAGAAGAAGATTTTTAAAATTTTCAGAAAAAAAATCTATTTTTAGCTCCTGTGACCTAGAGGTGCAACAGACCGGAACCATTTGAACAACTTTGAAAGGGGACCCCCTAAGGATCATTCCTGTGAAGTTTGGTCAAAATCAGATCAGTGGTTTAGATGTTGTTTGAAGAAGAGTTTACGGACGCACAGACGCATGCACCGATGCACGACGGACGAGGGACAAAAAGTGATCCCAAAAGCTTACCTTGTCAATACGTGACAGGTGAGCTAATAAAAATGAATGCATTTTATGCAAAAATGCGAACAATTATGATGACAGGTAAACGAGTTTGAGAGGGATTCCGTAACTAGGTTTCGAACACTAGTTAGATCTATTTTTATTTCGTGACAAAAATAGAATCCCCAATATGACGTTATGGGACGTTCATTTTTGGCCTTGTTTGCTTAGGCCATGCCTGAATCGGAAAAAAATATGACACTGAATACCATGCCATAAGTAACGACACTCAGAGACGATACTGTTGCCATGTATGTGTAAAGCGACAGATTTATTTTTAGAACAGAAATTTCGAACACATGTTCAGAGCGAAGGGTAACCACGAATGAAAACGACCATTTTCACAAAGTTCTGAAGCTCTATTTGGCTCCAAAAGTGTACACATGACAAAGGAGTATGAATTGAAGATAAAAACCAGAAAAAAAATTGAGACCTGGTAGCTCAATAATGCACCTTTAAGGCGTGGCAAAGTTAAGGCGTGGCAAACACATTGACAAAAGCAATATAACAATGGCCCTTTGTCAGAATGTAAGTCTTGCGATGGTTAGTATGTGTGTGAAGTTGCATGAAAGTTGGGCAAATATTTTTGAAGTTATGACCGAGGTTAAGTTTTTTTGTGAAGGCGTGACAGACACATGGCCAAAAGCAATATACTTGTGGCCCTTTGTCAAAATGCAGGTCTTGTGATGGCAAGTATGACATTGTGTATAAAGTTTCATGAGAGTAGGGATAACACTTGAAGTTAAGACTGAGGTTAAATCTTTTGGTTTATATGTGACAAACGGACTGTCAAGGTGAATACTACTGGGCACCCACACTACCTTGTAAGAAGGGATGTAACTCGGTAAAAGCTGTTGACAGGGTTATGGTTATTGCAATCCTCCTATGGTCCCCTATCAGTGTATCAAGTTTCACTAAATTACCTTTAAAACTTTTTAGAAATATGCTCAGGACAAGCCCAATATTGCAAAAATTAGAAAGGGAAAGAACTCTGTAATTAATTGTGATAGATTTACAGTTCTTGCACTATGCACTTCCTCTGATGGCCATCTATCAATGTATCAAGTTTCATTTAATTTCCTTCTATACTTTCAGAGATATGCTCTGGAAAGCTTTTTGCTGAAATAATTAAGAAGGGAAGTAACTCCATATATACTGGTGACAGGGTTATCCTTCTTGCATTATTTGATTCCCCACATGGCCCTCTATCAGTATATCAAGTTTCACTTAATTATCTTTAATACTTTTAGATATATGCTCCAGACAAAAGTGTGATGGATAGATGGATGGACGGATAGATGGACGGTCAGGCAAAGCGGCGATTATATGCTCTCCCTTCGAAGCATAAAAATATTTCGTGATCAATCTCTATGAAAGAAAGTGGCCAGACCCAGCAGGAATTGAACCACAAACCTCTGGATTACCAGTCAGAGGCACGTCCAACTGAGCCTACAAGGGAAGCTCAATGATAGAATTAATGTAAAAACCCTAAAAATCATGGCACATTAAGGACTCATAAAATTTTGAAAAATTTGTTTCACAATCCAGCAAGGAGTCCAAAAAGGTGCAGACAGAATGGCAGTGTAGAACCTTGATCAGACTGCTCTTTTTAGAGCAGTCTGATCTGGGTCTGCACTGTTTGCTTTGCAAAGTGCTTCTCCTCAATGTACTTGCTAGGATTAGGATCATCTGGTATTCCTCACCTATCTCCACTATCTTCACTAAAGCTATAAGGCTTCTCAGAGATTGCAGCCCCTGCCCATCGGGGCTTGAAAATATAGATGGGCTGCATGGTGCTTCCACGCAGGGCTGCATGGTGCTTCCACCGACCACACACAAGTTCTGGTAAACTGCTTAGAGGATCTAAGCCTTCCTAGGCAAAGTGGTGCAAGTCCATGCTTATAAACCCTACTGGTTTCATTGGGCGACAGGGCTTCAGATGTCTGTTCATCTCAATGTTGGGTAGAAGTTCCACAAAATTGGGAGCAACGTTTCCAAAATGACCTATACATTGTTGACCGGGATGTTAAACCTCACCTGAAAGGCTTCTCAGAGATTCAAACTTTCAAATTTCATCTGATTTAACGTACCAATATAGCCTGCTTCTTTTCCTCTCGTCTTTTCCTGATGTAATCTATCAGCGGTGTACTGACCTTCTTTACACCTTTATTAGCTGAAATGACACAGTATACAATTTCATACATAACTCCAGGGCCCAGTTGTTCAAAGCTTTCTTACTCATAGCTTAACAAGCTCGTTAGTGGTCATACATGTAATGTCAACTGTTCTAGCAAATACAATATCTAATATAGTGTTATTTTTGCTGGAAAAAAATGTGAGCAGCTTTTGCTCACATTTTTTCAGCAAAAATATTAGCGTATTTACCATATTAAATAATCAAAGATTTAACGATACATTAACTAACGATGTCGTTAGTTTTATGTAAACTAACAACATCATTCGTTTTGAACAACTGGCCCCAGATTAGGTGTTCTGAGGCTAATTTTGGGATATTAACATTCTGTTGATGAAGCAACAATATAAGTATCATACACGGGTGTGTACAGCAGGCCTCGGTAGCTATTAAAGTCGGATGTGCGTCTGACTGGTGATCAGGAGGACGTGGGTTCGATACCTGCCGGCAACATTCTTTCCTGGAGATTGATCATGAAATCTTTTCTATGGTCATTCTCTCCCTTCTGCTGATTCAAGAAGGTTAGTTGTCAGTTTCTGGCGAATGAATGTGCACTGTTCTGGTTAACCGCTTATATATAAGCCTGCCCAGGAAAAGTGAGGATTGGTAAACTGACTGGCTCAAAAATGACCTAAAATAGTGTTGATTGGGCCATTAAACTCCAATACAAACAAACATGGGTGTGTGGGGTAGATAGAAAAATCCAACTTGAGGGTCACAGTTAATAATAATACATGTAATAATCAAACTTATTTATAGAGGGTAACACATTTAGTACTAGTACTAATCTTCCATGTGGCCCTCTTTTCCTGGGTAGGAACCAGTACTAAGCAATGTGGATAAAGTCCCTTGCTCAAGGAAACAACACTTGGCGCTTGCTGGGATCGAACCGGCCATTTTCCAACTTAAATTGAAAGAAACCACAACCTGACACCCCTAAATTTCGAAATGGACTTGTGCTATATATAAAGTGGAAGATTCCATTTGCTACAAAAAGGGTTAACCTATAAACTACCTATCATTCAAGTTTTAAACTAGAGCTGTAAGAGGATCTGGCTGTAGCCCTGCTGCAGCACTATTAGAGGAGGAAGACCCATGGTGTTGAAATACAGTAAAATTCCGCTATTAAGACCACCAAAAATTATTACTTATTCTGCTTTAAAAAGTTTGTTTAGTAGGTTGCAGTTATTCTCTCTTTGTGTTTTCTGTATACAATGTCCTCTGGTCAGAGACCACCTTTGGGCCTGTTCATAAGAGGCCTTAAAGACCACCTTTGGGACTGTTCAAAAGTGGTCTTTAAGACCACTTTTGAACAGGCCCAAGGGTGGTCTTAATGTATTTTGAAATCATGCTTACCAGATAACATCACTGTAGGACATATAACATTGCAACATAAAACTTATGAAGGGATTTAACTCCATGAGTTCTGGGCCAAAAGCCTAGATTACTGTATACGCAATTCATCAACACACTGTCCATGTGTGTTCCAGGTTTCAACTTTGTAACCCTTACAATTTTTGATAATAGGTTTAAGTTTCATCAAAGCAGGACAACAAACATAAAAGTTATAAAGCAAATGCATATTGATTTTTTGAAAACCTATCAAGGTATATAACTCAAAGAGTTAAGGACCCTTGCCCCGTATGTAGGTATACAAAATACAGCCAGTGATTGTCTATATCTATATTTCATATTTCTAGCTTTCAAGGTGCCTGAGAAATCTGATACGAAAATTTTCAAAAATGGTAAAATTTGAAAACCTTTAAGGGACATAACTCAAAGAGTTATGGCCCCTTGACCCCTATTCTGGTACACACATGCATCCAGTCATTTTCCATGCTTACACATAGTTTCAGATTTCTTGCTTTCATAGTTCCTCAACAATCTGTTTTGAAAATTTTTAAGGATGGCAAAATTTGAAAACCTTTCAAGGAACATAACTCCAAGAGTTATGCGCCCTTAACCACTATTCTGCTACTTCACCTTCCTTACCTTAGAGACCAAGTGTAATATAAGTTTCAAGAAATTAGGACCACAAATATAACAGCTATTAAAGTTATTAAGCAAAATGCATTTTAAAATATGAAAACCTATCACAGGACATAACCCAATTCTGGACCCTTGACCCCCATTCCAGTACGCGATACATCCAGTCATTGTCCAAGTTTATACAAAGTTTCAGCTTTCTAGCTTTCATAGCTCCTAAGAAATTTGTTACATATATTTTCAAGAATAGCAAAGTTGAAAAACCTATCAAGGGACATATGAGGGATGTTCGAAAAGAATTGCTAATTTCTGTCTGGAGACTTCAAAATTCAAGTTAGCCCAAAAGTGCTCATTTTATGCCCTCGAAGTACTCCCCGTGGCTATAAATGCAAAGTTTCAGCCGATGTATCCACTTCTTGAAGGTGTCACGGTACGCTGATTTGGGCACAGTAATAAGGTACTAATGAAGGGCAGATCCAAGTGCCTGTCAGGACTGGTGATTCCGCCCAGAAAGGAATGATTTCAATTTCGTAAACAAAAAAAAATCACATGGGGCAAGGTCTGGGGAATACGGGGGGTGAGACATAAGAGTTACTTTTTCTTTCTTCAAAAGACGGACATGTTTAAAACCAGTGGCAGGGCGTCGTTTCTGATAATACTTTTTCAATTTCTTCAGTAATACGTCTTTGTGGTACTTTCCGGTGATGCTTTTGCCCTCTTTCCCCAGCACTTTTACTGCGACTCCTTCACCAGAGAAGAAGATTGCATACAAAACCTTCTTTGTACTCAAAGAACGTTTGGCAAATTATTGGGCTTTTGCTGTGTTTAGTGGCCCAAATCTTATTGCTAACCTTTCTGACGGACTCAAAATAATAGACCTAGGTTTCATCACCTGTGACGACATGGGCAAACTGCTTTTTGTCATATTTTTGAAACATTTGAAGCAGCTTTTTGGCCACTTTAACCCGTTGCCTTTTTTGCTCGTCAGTCAACAGATGTGGCACCCATCTAGCAGAAATCTTTCTGACTTTCAAATGCTTCTTCAAAATAAGATGAACCGTTGATAGTGATATGCCTACCTTTCGTGCAATATCACAAACTGTAAATCTGGCATCTCCTTCAATGATTTCCTTTATTTTGGAAACAATTTCTTTATGAGATGCAGATTTTGGCCTACCTGATTTCGGTGCATTTTTGATGGACTCTACACCAGACTCAAATTTCTCTTTCCGACGCCGAACTGTGTCATAAGACACACAAGAAGGTCCAAAAGCAGTAGAAATTTCAGTCATCAGCTTCTTTTTAAAGAACAACCAAGTTTTGAGCAAGCTTTGATGTAAGCCCATATTTTAACTTTTTAGTCGAAGCTTCTACCAACTATTTTTACTGCAGTGGTCAATGACTGCATGTATTCAAATGGCAAATTTTATGTCTTACACTTAGTCTAACATGTGCATTTATACACCAGTGTGTAGATATTGAATGACCCTATACAAGTATGTATTGGTTCTGATCGTGCCACACTTGGATATAGAACTAGAGGACTATAAGCAGTGCTTTTTGAACATCCCTCCAAACTCAAACAGTTATTGGGCCCTTGGTCACTATTCTGCTATTGCGCCTCCCATATCTTAGAGACCAAGTGTAATACAAGTTCATTGAAGTAAGACCAAAAACATTAAACTTATTAAGCAAAATGAAGTTTAAAATTTGAAAACCTATCATGGGACATAACTCAAAAGTGTTCTGGGCCCTTGATCACTATTCTGCTGCTGCACCTTTCTTACCTTAGAGACCAAGTGTAGTATAAGTTTCATGGAAGATGAATCACAAACATTAAAGTTATTAAGCAAAATGCATTTTAATCTGCCGTCACTGAATCACGTAATCACAAATCCCGTATAGCCCCAGTGGGGCTTTAACTTGGATCATGAAAACTATAGGAGGAGTTGCAGAGATACAAGCAGTACTATAGGTATGATGCTCAGAAGGACAAACATACAGAATCTCACACGTGTGATCATTTCATATGAAATTTATGAAACGAGCCTTTGGCTCGTTTCATAAATTGCATATGAAATGACCATGAGTGTAAGATTCTGTTTATCATATGACCACTTTAAATTAGCTTTTATTGCCTTTATATTTGACAATTTTTTCCACAAAATGCATTGTTGACATGAATGTTGTGATGACGTGACTTAATCCCGCCAAAGTGTTATTACACATGTGGTCATACAATTTTTATACTACGACCCTATCCACTGCTTATCAACGACGTCATATGATAAATACCAGTTATGACCTGTTTTAAGAATGCTTAAATGTGTTTGCTTGAGCTTTTGAAGTAATCGAAGTGAAATAAATATGGTCTTATAACAACACTGTCAGGGAATCTTACTTTCTTGACTTTGCTGCAGTTTGTCTTAGTCTTCAACTTATCCACCTCTAGGCAACCTACATAATACAGGTTATGTCCCTTGTTTGTCAGCAATGTAGCCTAGGTTGGATTCCTAGTGCCGACATGTCCAAAGTTAGTGGTCATTTAAAAAGAAAAACGATCAGGAACTGATACAATCAGATCCCAAATTCTTCCCACAATATCACTAGGGAAAGAAGTCGAAACATGGAGTGACGACAGTAAACAAAATGGACAACAGGTAAACTGAGTTTACAGCACTTTCCCAAACAGGTGGTTTCTAAGAATATCTAAATCTATCTAAAAGGTGCAATAAACATAATGGGGGAAAGAATCAGAAACACCAACCAACCTGACAAACATTAAACTGGAAGGACAAACATAACTAAAAATATACAACCAAAAAGGGGGAAGAATCAGAATCATCAACGTAACAACATATGTGATTAGGGAAAGAATCAGAAACACCAACACAAAACATGAAGCATGGCAAAAGCACCGACTTGGAACGGTCATTAAAATTACTGGTGGGTTTAATTAAACTTTACGGGATCCCAAACCTCACCCTCACTTTCACTGTGGTTCAACTAAGTATTTGTTTGGTCAGTGTGAAGGTTTTCTAACTCATCGGCGAATCAACTCGGTAAACAAAGAAATCCCAATTAAAACCAAGTTGAGATTAGGCTGGTGTTTTTTTGCCTTGGGTACTCCACTTTGCTCTGGCCTCTAAGGCCACAATGTATCAATATTGGTACTATATTTATTCGAGCTTTTGGACTAATACAAGCGAAACAAGGCAACGCAAGCGTAGCATCCCCTCGCAACTGCATACCATTCATTAACATGAAAATCCAATCTGAATATGTTAGACCATTGTGACCTTGACCTTTGACCCCTGACCTTGAAATTCAATAGGGTTCATCCTCTGTACATGGTGAACATTTGTGGAAATTTTGATGCTTCTACGATGAATACTGTGTCGTCTATCCTGCTCACAAGGTTTTCAAGGTCAAGTCCATTGTGACCTTGACCTTTGACCCCTGACCTTGAAATTCAATAGGGTTCATCCTCTGTACATGGTGAACATTTGTGGAAGGTTTGATGCTTCTACGATGAATACTGTGTCTTCTATCCTGCTCACAAGGATCTCAAGGTCAAGTCCATTGTGACCTTGACCTTTGACCCCTGACCTTGAAATTCAATAGGGTTCATCCTCTGTAGATGGTGAACATTTGTGGAAGGTTTGATGCTTCTACGATGAATACTGTGTCGTCTATCCTGCTCACAAGGTTTTCAAGGTCAAGTCCATTGTGACCTTGACCTTTGACCCCTGACCTTGAAATTCAATAGGGTTCATCCTCTGTACATGGTGAACATTTGTGGAAGGTTTGATGCTTCTACGATGAATACTGTGTCTTCTATCCTGCTCACAAGGTTTTCAAGGTCAAGTCCATTGTGACCTTGACCTTTGACCCCTGACCTTGAAGTTCAATAGGGTTCATCCTCTGTACATGGTGAACATTTGTGGAAGGTTTGATGCTTCTACGATGAATACTGTGTCTTCTATCCTGCTCACAAGGTTTTCAAGGTCAAGTCCATTGTGACCTTGACCTTTGACCCCTGACCTTGAAATTCAATAGGGTTCATCCTCTGTACATGGTGAACATTTGTGGAAGGTTTGATGCTTCTACGATGAATACTGTGTCTTCTATCCTGCTCACAAGGTTCCGGACAGACACACACACACACACACAGACACACACACACACTAACACACGGACGCAAGGCACCGATGCTATATCCCCATTCGCAACGTTGTTGCGAGGGGATAACAAATAAAGACTTAAATGCACTTGTATTGGTAATAAAACTTTTGACTGGATAAATTCAAAACTTTGCATCATTTTTTCTTCAACATACAGTTGGAAACCCAATGTCATTACACCACATCTTTTTTCATTGGTTCAGGTTTTGTTTTACACAGCTCAGCATTGACGTCATTTTTAGATGTTGTTTTTCTTAGCAGGTTAAGGCCTCTCCATTTAGTATCAAAGTCTCTCCATTGATGTGTCTCCATAAAACGAAATATATATTATACATGTAACTGTTAAATTACAGATATACCTCCCCAAAATGTTAATTTTCATATAAGTTATCCCCTAATTAAGGGGAATGGGAATACCTTCAAGGGAGGCAACTGATGCAAAAGTACTTCGGTCTCCCTTGTCAATAGAATAGGGGTCATCTCTTAAAGGAAAGAATTTGCTCCGGAGGAGCAAATTCTTTCCTTTAAGAGAAGACCCCCTTTTCCGTGGGACAGGGCTTATAGAAAAGCGAACAGGAAGTCCCAAAAATTGTCTCCCTTTGAAAAATGGCGGAAAAATCTGCCATGTGTTCCCATCCCCCCCCCCCCTTAATATATTTACCTTTTGCTTCCCTCTCCTTTGCCTCCAGTTCTTCCAGGTATGTTTCTATGGGAACCACTTCATCTGAGTCAGGATGGTCTAATGACTCAAGAAATTTCACGTAATCAGCATCTGTAAAACACATAAATGTTTACAATAATAACCACCTACTAAGAAGACCACCCTGCAACTCTTGTCTGCTGAATACATTAATTTAGCCACGTCCATTTCTGACTTTTAACAAATCAAATTACTGGATATAACTTTTCCCAGCAGGCACACATCGCTATGGCAATGTCAAATCAACATCGGTGCAACGTCACCACCTTGCACTGATGTAGATGTGATGTGGCATAAACGTCATGACATTGCACCGACATTGATGTGATGTCATAATTACGTCATATGCCTGCTGGGCTGTCTTTCAACAAATCAAATTACTTGATGCAATTGTTGACTTTAAAACCAATGGAATCTATTCCTACAAATTCAGGAACTGAATGTCAAGCAGTGTAGATACTGATCTGTATGTGCTCTGTTTACAAAATGTTTGTCTGTTTGATTTGAGATTTAACTTCCCTGTCAACACTGTATAGATCATTTTGGCGACGTAGCTTCCAATTTTGTGGGACTTTTACCCGATATTGAGATGAAATGACATCTCAAGCCCTGCCACCCAATTAAACTAAAAGGGTTTATATGCATGGACAGTCCAACCCGCATCACTTTTCCTGGGCATGCTTAGAACCTCTAAGCCGTTTACCAGTACACATGTGCGGTTAGTTTCAGCTCTGCTAGAAGCATCATGCAGCCCATCTATTTCTTCAAACCCTGATGGGTGGGGGCGGGTTTACAAATTGTAGTGCATAAACTGGTTCAGCAGGAATATCATTAAGAGCACTTTCTAATAGTTCCAAAAGCTTCTTCCCCATCTTTTTTTTATCATATTATGTCTTAGATATGCAGTGGATAACGTTGTGTCATAAAAATTGTTTGAACACTTTTAACAACACTTTGGTGGGATTAAGTAACTTCATGATGACATCCATGCCAACAATGCATTTATTTTGTGGGAAACAAATGGATAGAGGCAATAAAATCTAATTTAAAGTGGTCATATGATAAACAGAATCTTACTCTTTGTCATTTCATACGAAATTTATGAAACTCGCCGAAGGCTCGTTTCATAAATTTCATATGTAATGACCACTCTGTAAGATCCTCTATATACTATGTATCAAGGCCTTTCCACTATTAACCCATTTGTACCAGAAACCCCTAAATGGGTACCCTGACAAACAGTGCTTTCCCAGATCAGACACCACAGAACGCGGTGTCTGATCAGGGCCTCCACTGTTTGCTAAAAGTTCAGTCATTTTCCAAATAGATTTTGAAGAAAACACAACCTGACACCCATAAATTTTGAAATGGACACCTGCTATATGTAAGAAGGAAGATTCCATTTGGTACAAAAAGGGTTAATGTGACGAGTTTTGTGAAGTCAAACAAGTGGTCTAAATAGTGAGTTTTCATTGTACACTTGTATATCATTCATAAGGGGAATAGATGCGCAATCAAGGAAGGCTACTCTGTCAAAACAAATACAGTGAAGTTCCGCAATAAAGACCACCTAAAATTGAGACAAAATCTGCTTTTAAAAGCTTATTAAGAACGTTTCAATCTGTCTTTCTTTGTGTTTTTACACCCACTGTCTCCTACTAAGAGACCACCTCTGACACTGTTCAAAAGTGGTCTTGAAGACCACATTTATGACTGTTCAAAAGTGGTCTTGAAGACCACTTTTGAACAGTCCCAAAGGTGGTCTTAATGAAGGAATTTTACTGTATCTTCCTTATCAATAGCTTAAAGCAAAGAATTGTGGGGTGGGGTGGCTATGATTACAAGTAAACAATTAGAAAAGCAAACAAGAAGTTACACACAGGTACAGCACTAAGGGAGGCTACTCAAATATTGACTCTTTCCTAGAGGGCTTTTTAAAAAGGGAAGACTGTGCCTTTAGAGAGTGTTTTTGCACCCTCTGGGACCGAAGTCTTTCTTCATTCATGTAGAGTCAAAGCTGTGTTTACCCTCATTCTGCTAAATGCAATAATTTTGACACACCCCTTTTTGACTAGCAACCAATCAAATTACTTGAAGTAATTTATTCTCACATTTTCACCAACTGAATGGCAAACAGAGAAAACCAAGAGCTTCTGACCCGGATTTACACTGTTCTCATACATGTAGATAGACCATATCCTGGCTCAGCAAGAACAACTTTGGGGAAAAACTAAACACAGCTATTTTAAGACAGATACTTTTTAATACACTTACATTTCTATTTGATTGCCTTTATTGAGATCTGAATCATAGCACCGACAACACTGATTTGTTTGTTGCCTCTGGGTGTATGGTCTCACTTAAGCAGACTGGGAACACCTGGCAGATTTTTCCGCCATTTTTCAAAGGGAGACAACTTTCGGGACTTCCTGTTTGCCTTTTTTATAAGCCCTGTCCCACCGAAAAAGGGGTCTACTCTTAAAGGAAAGAATTTGCTCCTCAGGAGCAAATTCTTTCCTTTAAGAGTTGACCTCTATTGACATGGGAGACAAAAATACTTTTGCAGGAGTTGCCTCCCCTGAAGATGCTCCCATTCCCCTTAACTGATAAATTCCTGTATTTTAAGCCAACGGTGAGGCCCTGATCAGATGCTGTACATTTTTGTGATGTCCGATCTGGGCGTACACTGCCAATGGCCCACCACATGAGCCCAGTCCACATTTTACAGATCACCGGATGACACAATGTCAGGAAAAGCAAGACTATAAATAACCAATAAATAGATTCTTAACCCATTGTATATTGGTGGACTCTTCCACTGCTACATGTTGGATAAGTCTATTTGACGTTTAAGGGGTGTCAAGCCTATTTTGTGACGTTTTTATTCTATTTTTGACAGAAAAGTCTGTTAGCAAATAGTGCAGGCCCTGATCAGACGCTGCATTCTGCGGCCTCTGATCTGGACCTGTACTATTTGCCAAGGTACCACTTTGGGGTTTCCTGCATGCAGTGGGTTAAAAATGCCATTTGCACTGGGGTCATTAATGGTCACATGGTTATCAGCAATATGTTTGTTTGATTTGAGGTTTAACGTCCCCGTTAACACTGTTTAGGTCATTTTAAAGACGTTGCTTCCAATTTTGTGGGACTTTTACCCAACATTGAGATGAAATGACATCTCAAGCCCTGTCGCCCAATGAAACCAATTGTGTTTAAAAGCATGGATGGTCCGACTTGCACTGCTTTGCCTGGGCAGGCTTAGATCCTCTGAGCGGTTTACCAGTTCTTGTGTGCGGTCGGTTTCAGCTCTGCATGGAAGCATAATGCAGCCCATATATTTCTTCAAGCTGGATGGGTGGGGGGTAGGTTATTAGCAATATAATTTCACTTGCATATAACTTTGGGTCGCCTGAAATACAATCAACCCAAATTTTGAGAGACAGTACCTTGTTCAATAGTTCCTTTCTTGGAGTCAAGTTTCTTGGCCTTTCTTTTAGGAACCTTTTGGAAGGGAGAGAACTCTACAATGGCTGGAAACTCATTCCCTAGAATAAACAATATGACTTACACACAGATCAAAACAATATACACCACAACCTCATAACACCACAGTTCGTTATAACACGGTTAGGATATAACACAGTTTCAAGATGGATCCCAAAAATGTATAGATTATATAGAAAAATGACCATAAACGGTCATTTTTCTATATAATCTATACATTTTTGTTTGGACATATTTTGTTTGATTTGATGTTTAACGTCCCCGCCAACACTATATAGGTCATTTTGGAGACGTTGCTTCCAATTTTGTGCGACTTTTACTCGATATTGAGATGAAATGACATCTCAAGTCCTGTCGTCCAATGAAACCAATAGGATTTATAAGTATGGACGGTCCGACTCACACCGCTTTGCCTGGGCAGGTCTAGATCCTCTGAGCAGTTTACCAGTACTTGTGTGCGGTCGGATTCAGCTCTGCGTGGAAGCATCATGCAGCCCATTTATTTCTTCAAGCCCTGATGGGCGGGGGCTGTTTGTTTGGATATAACATGGTTGTTTAACTAACATGGTTTCTACTTTGGACTCTATTAATAGTGCTATAAAGAGGTTGGGGTGTATTCCCAATAAATTTGTATCAATTATATATGAGCAGCCATGTCTTAAGAAAACCTATTTTCCTCTTGAAAGCAACTAAAGTGCAGATTAGCTTATGCATTTGTACAGACTTCAATTCACTGCTTGGAGAGTACAATACAGTCAACATTTGTTATAACGGCAATTTCAATGGAATGAATTCTTAGCTCAAGGCTTAGCCTAGATTCCAAGCGACGTGGGCTTCCTCAGGTTGGAAATATCCTAATCGAATCCATAGTCATGAAAGATTCTTGTCATTCAATACTCAAAGACACAAATGTTATAGATATTTAATAGAATCGCCTCACTGAAGTGATTCTAACAAATGTCTATCACATTTGTTTCTTAGAGTAATGATGTGAAAAAGACCTTTTATAACCTACCATACCCCCAACTGGGATTCTTTATAATGGCAAATTCATAATAATGGCACAATAAAAGTGAACAAATACTGTCGTTATAACTCTGGTCCTCTGTTCAGTGAACTTCAGCTGTCAAGACTACCTAAAATTAAGATCAATTCGTCTTTTAAAACAACTCGGTGCCCTGCGATAAGAGACCACCTTTTGGACTGTTCAAAAGTGGTCTTGAAGATAAGCAAAAAAAAAAAAAAACCGTTTTTAGATATTTTATTTGCTAGAAAAGTTACATCTGTGGACACAAGACTGTTCAAACTCTTATGAAGTACCTTTCAATGAATCTCTTTGCATCAAGTTAGTTTGACAAGCAAATGTCATTCATCAAAGATCAAGCAATTGATTGGTTTAATTTTGGCAAACAGTTTCTGATTGACACTTGGTATGTATTTTGATTGGACAGTGCAGGAGTTTGCAATGAAATGTACACCACTTTGTGTTTTAAAGTTATTTCAGTCTGGCAGTTGACTGACAGGATGTTAGGATATATTTAATGATGTTTCAAATCAAAATGGAAGGAAGCCCATCAAAGTTTGAACCGTTTTGTGTCCACAGGTGTAACAATTTGACCAATAACATGCTTGTTAAGCTAACAAGACTTTAAACAACTGGAGCCTGTATGTTTTGCTTTCATGTGACTCAGTCCTTGTTAAGGCCTTACCTTTACTGTCTACAAAAACATAGCCATCAAACTTGTCTCTGAAACTTGCTACATCTTCATAGTTCAAAAAGTTTACATAGGCTCTGGAGAAGGCATTTGGTCCAAGACTGTAAAATAAATATGGAGCAATGTCCAAAATTCTAACACAGCGCGCCTATATAGGCAATGGAAAGGAACTGTGAATTATTATGCAACAAATCACAGCTCAGAAGAGCGTGATAGGTGACGTCATTAAAAACTCCAAATTTATTACGTCACTAGTCGATTTCCTTGACGTTAGACGGTGTAACGTCATTTTCTCGCATCGAAAACGTTAGAAAAGGATATAAATGCATGTGTTCCAGTCGACAATTTCAGCGGGATTTCTTCTAACAATGGCGAAAAGTTGTGAGATTTTGAAGGAAACAACAACATTATTGCCGATTTTCAGCCTGTTAGAATCGAAATAGATCAGCTCTAGCCAGTGATTTGTTGGGTAATAAATCACAGTTTGTCGGTCAGTTGTAAGTAGACAAATCACGCGCGCTACGCGCTCGTGATTTGTCTACTTTACAACTGACCTCCAAACTGTGATTTATTACACAACAAATCACAGCTAGAGCTGATCTATTTCTTAAATGAAGAACCTCTGACACATCCAGCATGAGCTAGATAACTATGGGCAGCATCAAGCAGAAATTTGTCTTTGGACATAATGCATCATTTGCCGGAATGAATGTCAAAAAGTGCATGGGCCTTTGGATCGGGATGTTAACTCAAGGCCCCATGTGCAGGGTGTCATCCCCTGTGCAGGTTAAAGAACCCTACCATAATTACATGATTACTGGGTGGGCTTTCATCCTGCAAACCTGGTGTGTACGTAATGTACACCTGCGAGCAATGGTCAAATGTGACCGATCGCAGTACAAGTAGATAGATACATAAAAATCCTTGTGAAAAATCTACCAAATAAGCACACACTCGATATGAAGAAACCAGCTGGAACACATTACAGATCCAGTTGGATTTCAGCGGAGGGGTTCAACACATGATTTTCTGGGTCAAGTATGCATAAAACTCAATATGAAATCGTGGGGAGGTTACGGTAAAGTATGTGCATATGCATTTTTTTCCAAAAAGAGCTTGGGTGTGCGCTTATAGGGCCAAGTATGGTAAATAGCAAAAATATGCTATGTCCAACAACACATTTTCAAAATCCATGAAGGTCCCTACTTTTGACCTTAGATGACTTTGACCATGGAGCTGTGGACTTGACTTGTGCGGGTGACATGAACATTTCTTCAAAGTACATATAATTTCAAAATCTGTCAAGAAATGACAACTAGAGCTGCCGCCTAACGGGCGCCAATTATACCCCCGCATGTGTTGTCAGATAGTAACTCCAAGTAAGGACCAACAACAAATTTTTACAAGTATTTATATACAAATTTTTACAAGTATTTGACCTTGAGGAAGGTCAACGTCGGAAATATTATGATAATCATAGAAATCCAATAACATGCAAGGTGTCACTCAGTCAAAGTCAGGTTTGTGTATATCAATCCTAAGTTCTAGTGGCAAGGTGTGTGGTGTGTGAATATTAAAGAAATCGGTTAAAGAATGAGGAAGTTATGTGCAATGTTAAAGTTTTTTGGAACGGACCGACAACAAATTTTTACAAGTATTTGACCTTGAGGAAGGTCAACGTGAAGGTCAAGGTCAGGTTTGTTATAACAATCTTAAGTACTAGTGGCAAGGTGTGTGGTGTGTGAATATTAAAGAAATCGGTCAAAGAATGAGGAAGTTATGTGCAATGTTAATATTTTTTGTACCCACAAATTTTTACAAGTATTTGACCTTGAGGAAGGTCAACGTGAAGGTCAAGGTCAGGTTTGTGTATATCAATCTTAAGTACTAGTAGCAAGGTGTGTGGTGTGTGAATATTAAAGAAATCGGTCAAAGAATGAGGAAGTTATGTGCAATGTTAAAGTTTTTTTGTACCGACAAATTTTTACAAGTATTTGACCTTGAGGAAGGTCAACGTAAAGGTCAAGGTCAGGTTTGTGTATATCAATCTTAAGTACTAGTGGCAAGGTGTGTGGTGTGTGAATATTAAAGAAATCGGTCAAAGAATAAGGAAGTTATGAGCAATGTTAAAGTTTTTTGTAACGGACTGACGACGACGACAGACGACAACGACAGACGACAAGCTGACTCCTATATACCCCCTTCAAACTTCGTTTGCGGGGGTATAAATATGTAAACTGGAGAAGAAGAAAAAAGGCAATAAATTTTATCTTTGACCACTAGGTGTGACCTTGACCTTGAAGCAATAAATGGGTCTAAATGCCTTATGTGGGACACACAGTCCTATGATGATTAACAGGGCTGCAAAGTAATTTCTAAATCCATCAAGGAATGACAAAGTTATGGACTGGAATCGAAAAATATTCTATCAATATTTTTTATCTTTGTCCTTTTAGTGTAACCTTCACCTTGGAGCTATAGACCTAGGTATTGCGCACAACACATCTTCTCATGATATATGACATTTCTGCCCAGTCATTTCAAAACCCATCCAGGAAACAAGTTTCAACACAATATCACAAATAAAAGGTCAGAGTCTACTTGGTACAAATACTTAAACCTTCTAAACTAAACTGAAGTTCAAAATCATTGAACCATTAAATAAAGGTCTTACTGGACACTGGAAGACTTGTGCATGCTGCTACCATACAGACAGGCATGTTTTCATTCATAAAATTTCAAGTTAAATAAAATTTCAGGTTCTACCTCTTAGAGTGAATGAGTGTTTGAGCTTTACGTCTCACCTACAGCTAAGGTCATACGATGACGGGATCTTGGTTTAAAGACTCATCCAAAGTCTTGAGAAGCCCGGGATTGATCCTGCCACCCCTGGTTCTACCTCACTGAACTGCCTCAACTGGACATGTGTGTGTGTGTGTGAATTCGGGTTTAACGTCGCTTTCAACAATTTTTCAGTCATATCATGATGGTGTCTGGTTGCGACAGGGAGCTCAATGCTCACTTTTATAGTGCTGCCTCTTTGAAGTATCATGTCCCAGACACATTACATCATACCACACCCAGTCAAATTATCCTGACACTGGGTCGACCAGTCATAGCTCTACCCCGTAAATCTGAGTGCCAAGCGAGGAGCAGCTAGTACCATTTTTAACGACTTTGGTATGTCACGGCCCGGGATCGAACCCGTGACCTCCCATTCCCCAGAGCGGACACTCTACCACTTGAGCTATCGGGGCCGGTCTCAACTGGACATAATTACACAGTACATACATATGCATAACAACATATAAGGTGCATATTTTATGATAATTGAAGGATAGTTTTCCTTATTTATCCATATAAACCGAGGAGGTTCTGATGAAAACCCACAACATAGGTTTTTGTGGAGAATTGACAAAAACTATCCTTCAATTATCACAAAATACTTACCTTATCTGTTGCCATCCATAGGTATGCACATACCCACACATGGAAAACTGATATATTATATGCCCCCGGAATCATGCTACTAGCGAAAGGCACATTCGCTCTATAATTTTGTAAAGCAGGCTATCAGCTAAAGGGTTAACTCTTATCATGCTGTTCACGACAACCCCTATCATTGGAAACAGTGTAGATCCAGATCAGATGGCTTCTGAAGAAGCCATCTGATCAGGATCTACACTGTTTGACATTAAGTTTATGGCTTTATAAGAATAAATTACATCAAGTAATCTGATTGGTTCAAATTCAGAATATTCAGCAAGAGAAGGGTTAATGACAATTATCCTCACCTTAAATCTGCTTTCATAAAATAGAAGAAATCATAATTAGGCAGAGGAGAAATCTGCTCCAGTAAGGTCTCTCCTGTCAGGCTTGATGGCAGTCTTCGGATTACAACCTGAAAGATAGAGAGTAATGGGCCTCTGTGGTGGATAAGAGTGCTGACTCTTAATCTTAATCATTAGGTCTCTCACCACTATGGGTTCGAGCCGGTCTCTGGTCAGACGCCAACTTCTGCAATGGAAGGTCAGGTGGACTGAGGTGGTTTTTCTCTGAAACTCTGGTTTTCGCCCACCTCTGATTAACAATCGGCTCAATATAGATGAAATAATTTTAAAAGGTCCGTAAAACCAAAATAAATAAAAAAATACAGAGTTCTTTAACAAAAACACGCCTGTTCAAATATACTGAGAATTTTCACATTCCAAATATTTCTACTATATCTCTCATGGGATTTCAGGTTAGATCTACCTTACCTTAAATCTCAGGAGATTTATAACATGCAAATTAGGTGGATCTCATGTGCAAATAAGGTAGAAAGCAAGGTAGATATAAGTCCACATTGATTTCTACCTAGAAATATTTCATCCCTGAAGGTATATTTGTACCCAGTCCCTGAAGGTAGAAACTTATCTACTCTCAAGGTAGACGATTTTGTACCCTGAATTCTACCCTGAAAATATTCATCCTGGGCACTGCGCTGGGCTGCCTATGCAAAGGCCTAGGCCAATAGTCACTAGATCTTTTAGCTGGTCAAATGCTGAGAACATCTGTTCTTGGACAATAATGTCAAATATTGAGTAAGCCACCCTAGGACACCACCCAGATCCAGTTTTGAGGCCGTCCCATGGGTGCACCATGCCCCTTCTTCCCTGAAAATAAAAAGGCATCTTTCCTTGTTCCCTGCAAGTCTTTAGTTCCCTTGATCCCTTCAAACATTTGCCAGTTCACTGAAAATAACTGGACATGTCCCCTTTGTCTACAAATGCCTGACAGAACCCAAGTTCTTAAAGATAATCGACTCTAGGGTAGAAATATTTCTACTATCTAGGTAGATGATTTTGTACCCAAAAGTCGCCTCTGAAAATATTCATCCCGGGCACTGCACTGGGCTGCCTATGCACAGGCCTAGGCCAATAGTCACTAGATCTTTCAGCTGGTTATAATGGTCAAAGGCCGAGAACATCTGCTCTCATCACGTGAACAAGTCCGTGAAATGAACACCCCCCTAAACCCCACTTTATATAGAGAAAACTGGGGTTTACGGGGGTATACATTATTTTTCTTATTTTTGCTCCAAGGCATATGTTGTGGGTACTTGTTAGAACTGCCTCAATGAGGCGGTTCTAACGAGCACCCACAACCTCTGTTTGCAGTATTTATAAGAAAAATATCACTGACTTTCCTCAGAAAAGTAGCCATTTTGGAGATGTAAAAAATGCACCACTATGTTGCACGGGTGTGTTATCGGATTGTGTGCCCAATATTGAGTATAGCCACCCTAGGGCACCATCCTGAATGAGATAGAGTTTAGGTTTACTTCATGCTGGTATTAGTGAAATTAGCTTCTGCGTTTTAAAGTTCAGGTACTCCACAGTAACTATTTCCTTACAACCGCAGCATTTTCACTGCAATATTAAATTCTCCACATTTTAACCCTTTTTGTACCAAATGGAATATGCCTCCATATATATAGCAGGAGTTCATTTCAAAATTTAGGGGTGACAGGTTGTGTTTTCATCAAAATTTATTTGGAAAATGACTGAACTTTTAGCAAACAGTGAAGGCTCTGATGAGATGCCACATTTTGCGGCATCTGATCTGGGCCTGCACTGTTTACCAGGGTACCCATTTGGGGGTTTCTGGTACTAAATGGGTTAATGGCCCCTGCCCATCAGGGCTTGAAGAATATTTGGGCTGCATGATGCTTCCACACAGAGCTATGAATACTTGTAAACCGCTTACAGGAGCTAAGTCTGCCCAGGAAAAGTGGTATGAGTCAGACCCTCAATGCATATAAATCCTATTGGTTCCATTGGGTGACAAGGCTTGCGATGTCATTTAATCTCAATGGCGGGTAAAACTCTACAAAATTGGAAGCAACATCTCCAAAATAACCTATACAGGGTTGACGGGGATGTGAGGGAGGCAGATAGTCTTGCACAATGAACACATTGTGTGATGACGCATTGTCATGTAGCATCTGAGGGAGTTCAACAACCTTTTCCTGCTTCAGATAGTCTTGCACAATGAACGCCTTGTGCGTTGACGCATTGTCATGTAGCATCTGACATTGGCCAAACCAGTTGCGGGTCTCCATTCTTTGAAATATTTCTTTATTTTTCAAAGAACTTTATTCTTGTAAAACTTCACATTTACAGATTTGCCTTTAGCCACAGCAACCTGAATAGCAGGGCCCTGATTATGGCATACATTACCCTCTTGACGCTCATGGTCTGCTTTGCAATGCATGGTCTTTTGCAATACTTTGTTGCCCATATTTTGTTCTGAATCTTTCGTTTGGCTCAAAAAAGTGAACCCATGTCGCCTCACCTGTGACGACATCAGCGAAAGACTGTGCATTGTAATTTGGAAACTTTTTAAGCAGCTTCTTGGCGCACTGAATGCGTGTCTTTTTCTGCTCATCTGTCAACAGATGGGGAATCCATCTAGCACAGATCTTTCTCATTTTCAAATCCCGTTTTGTATGAGCTGCTCCTAATGAGATGCAAACCATACTAGCTATTTGCCTAGTGGTGTATTGTGCATCGGTAGCAACTATTTCTTTCACTCTAGCAACTATCTTCGCAGATGTTGCTCTTTTCGGCCGACGATCATGTGGTGCATCTTCTGTTGAGCCTAGCCCACAGCTGAATTTCTTACACCAATGAAAAACTGTCGGAAAATTTCATTATACCCATAAACCGAACATATTTCATAAAAAATGTCTTTGCACTGTATACCAAGAATACAACGATTCTTAATATAGGACCGTATTTCAACGGCGTACTCTGACCTTCTTCCAACCATGTTTTGTATTAGTATACAAGACTAGACAGTGTTTATCGAACGGATTTTAACAGGTTTGGTATCAATGTATAGGTAAAATGTTTTTCTACACTGTGATATTTATTTCCAGGTGATTTTCGCATTAGTGCATGAGAAAACATTCTACTTGCATTCATATTTGAACAGTCCTCATATTGGCGCATGCTTGAAACCTCCTTTCGACTTGCCGGTGACTTGTCACCAATCAGTTGGAGACCCAGTCTCATCAGTGATCAGTGGCTGATCAATCACAGAACAGTCACCGACAGGTCGCTGCAAGTTTGCCAGTTTTCAGAGCCAAAGTGTTCATGAAATCATTCGGTGACCTATCGGTGACTGGTTGGCTGAAGTTCGGCAACTTCCAGAAAACCATCGCAACCAGTCTGTGATCAGAATCAGTTGGCTAGTCAAAAGACTGGCAGCAACTTATTTTGTTTGACCTCCTATCAGTGATCTCCTTGCAACCATTATAAAACCTCTGTGAAACACCACGGTCGCAAGCTCTGCAGGACAGGGGCTTTTAATTTAAGAATAATGCTGCAGAATGTTTGGTTACATGGCTTACAATGTACATGTCTATAATGGATTGAGTAAACTGTGAAGACTCAAATTAGCCTGCTCCTGAATGGGATCTTCACCGTTTGCCATTTTGTCTGCATTCTTCGGCGTTATTAATCCATGGTAAAGCCAAAGTGATGAAATTTTAGGGTTCTAACAGGCAAATTTTAGGTGCTGATTTTTACATGTATACATTTTCTGTAAAAAGAGATCCTTGGCGTGCAGTATACAAGCATACAAAGTTTGAAAACAGTGTAGACTGGGTTCTATTTAGTCTATTCATGTGAGATAATGAATGGCAGATGCAACATACTTCGTCTATTTTGATTTTAGGACAAAGTCAGCTAGACCAAATTTTAAGATTACGATGCAGTACATGTAGTACTTAATTGGCAGCTAAATTGGGCATCATAAACTTGCATGAATAAAACTTTTCAATTAATCGATCCATTTCATTTCCAGAGCGTGGTAGCTCAGTGGTTAGTGCACTTCCCTCTGATGCTAGAGGTCCCCGGTTCGATCCCCAGCAGCGGTGATAAAATTTCAGTGTCTGAACAATGCACCACTGGCATCATTTACAGGAATGAATGCCATAAAGTGCACTGTCCTTGGGATCGGGACATTAACTGGAGGCTCCCTGTGCAGAGAGAACAATCCCCTGTGCAGGTTAAAGATCCCTACCGTAACTACATGGATACTGTGTAGGCTTTCATCCTGCAAATCTGGAGTGTACGTAATGTACACCTGCCCAAAATGCCTGCGAGGGTTTAGGAAGTATTCAAAGATAGATAGGATAGAATTCGGCAGCCTAAACATGTAATCCCACTAGTGTAGCAGTACAACACTTTTGTGTTGTTTATTTGTCGATTGATTGGAGGTTTAACCCTTGTCCTGCTGAATATTTTAATCTGCCACACTCACTACCGATTATCAACCAATCAGATTACTTGATGCAAATTATTGCAACAAATTCACAATCTGAATGGCAAACAATGTAGATCCTGATCAGATGGCTTCGTCAGAAGCCATCTGATCTGGATCTTCATTGTTTTGAAAATGAGGCATATCCGGGCTCAGCAGGACAAGGGTTAACACTGTATAGGTCATTTAGAAGACACTGCTTCAAATTTTGTGGGACTTAAATCTTTTATCTGATATTGGGATATATGAAATGCAATCTCAAGCCCTGCTGCCCCATTAGGAAAATATGCCTATAAAAATACATTCTAAAATTTACCATCGAGAAATGAAGTTTCAAATGAAAAATTGTCATATTTTTCTTATTTCTGCTCAAAACATAGATTGTAGATACTCGTTAGAACAGCCTCGGCGATGCGGTTCTAATGAGTACCTTCAATTTATGTTTTGAGCAGAAATAAGAAAAATAACGTATACACCTGCAAACCCCAGTTTTACTATAAAAAAGTGGGGTTGAAGGGGGTCAAAATTATATAGGCATGTTTTCGTGATGCAATGAAACCAATTGAGTTTATGCTTGGAGGGTCCAACTTGCACCACATTTCCTGGGCAGGCTTAGAACCTCTTAGCTGTTTACCAGTACTCATGTGTGGTCGGTTTTAGCTCTGGGGGGCCGTCGAAGCACCATGCAGCCCAATCTATATCTCCAAGCCCCAGTGGGCAGGAGCCCTTTTTAATGCTTTTGTGTATGTATATGAAAGTGTAAAATGTTTTGGTTTTTTTGTCTCATTATCAGATACACACTTTCAAGAATCAGAATTGTTACTGGTGACACGTCAAATGCCATTCATACACCAGGACCTGTGATATGAGAAGTTAGTCCCAAGACATGGGGCAGGATAGCCCTATTCAATAGGCCTCTTGGATTTATAAATTCTCTTTTTCATTTTTATTCTGACATTTACATTTTATGTTTTTAGACAGAATCCATTGGCTTGGTTTTTAGATAGGATAAATTCTGATTGGCATCATTTGCAGGAATAATTTCACATTTTACCATTACCGCAGGTGTACATTACATACACTCCAGTTTTTTTGCAGGATGGAAGCCTACACAGTAATCAAGTAATTACTGTATGGATCTTTAACCTGCACAGGGAATGATTCTTCCTGCACAGGGGGCCTCCAGTTAACATCCCGATCCGAAGGACGGGGCACTTTATGACATTCATCCCTGCAAATGATGCCAGTGAAGTGTGTCCGAACACCGAAATTTTATCGCCGCTGCCGGGGATCGAACCCGGGTCCTCTAGCATCAGAGGCAAGTGCACTAATCACTAAGCTATCCTTCGGATCAGGACCCCAGTGCAGAGAGAGTCATCCCCTATGCAGGTTAAAGACCCCTACTGAAATTATAGGATTACTGTGTAGGTTTTCAAACTGCAAACCTGATAGGTACATACTGATGGTAATGTACATATGCAAGTAATTGCCAAATGTGATAGTTTAGATTAGATTAGATTAATTAGATAAGATAAGATAAGATAAGATAAATAGATAGATAGATAGATAGATAGATAGATAGATAGATAGATAGATAGATAGATAGATAGATAGATAGATAATGAATGAGTCTTTGTTGAACTTGGTTGGTGACATCAAGTCCAATCCTCGAGATTTTTATCGGTACATTAATGGTCAAAAGAAGGACACCCAAGGCATCCCCACATTGAAAAAAAAAATGGAACAGGCAACACTGAAACTGAGGCAGAGCAAACAGAGGAATTAAAAGGTCCGTTCACGCATGTGTTCAACAAAAAAAAGCACAACCATGTTCCCTTGCTTGAAAGGACAGCCCCGTTCATGGAGAACATTGTTGTAGCTAAAGAAGGTGTAATCAAACTTCTGAAAGGCCTGAACCCTTCTAAAGCATTAGGACCTGATGATTTGCATCCCAGAGTCCTAAAGGAACTTGCTTTTGAATAAGGTCCGGTTTTTGCACATCTTTTTCAACAGTCACTTGATTCAGGTGAAATTCCCAAGGAATTGTCCTTAGCAAATATATAGAGGATCTTACATGAGTGATCATGTATTATTGAATTTAATAAACGAGTTGAGGAAAAGGGATAAAATGCGAGGCTTTGCCGAGCATTTTATTCCTTTTCCTCAACGAGTTTAATAAATTCAATTATGCATGAGCACGAATGGAAGATTCTATGAATCATATGGCATTTAAAGCGCATTTTATTCACGATAATTTACAAAAATGCCAATATATTCCGCCATTAGTAAACACGACGTCGTTAAGGAGGTCGTACATGTAACGTTACGGAACGTAACTAGCTAATTTGCATATTTAATCCACTAGTGGATTATCGAAAATATTACATGGCGTTATTACACTCTCAGATGCGTCGTCATATGATAAATGCCCAATGTACAAGAAAGGTGATCAAACTTGTGCTGGAAACTATCGCCCTGTAGGCTGTATCACTCACATACGTACCTTGTAAAATTTTGGAGCACATTGTTTGTTCAAATATCCTGGCCCACCTTGACCAACATAACTATTATCTGATAGACAGCATGCTTTCAGAAAGAACCATAGCTGTGAAAAAACTGGTGACAGTGATAGATGATTGGGCTAAAATCCTGGATAGTGGTGGACAAATAGACACATTCATCTTGGATTTTAAGAAAGCTTCTGATACATACCCTCATGAGCTTCTGAAAAGCAAACTTAATGGATATGGCATTGGTGGCAAAACTTTAAAATGGATTGACGCTTTTCTACGCCATAGAGAGCAATGGGTGGTTGTTAATGGAAGTAAATCTGATTTGGGCCCCTGTCCTGTCTGGGATCCCACAGGGGACGGTTCTTGGTCCACTTCTTTTCTCCTTTTCATAAATGACATCTCACTGGAAATTGATTCAGAAATAAGGCTCTTCGCTGATTACTGTGTTTGCTACCGAGAAGTCAAAACTTCGGAAGATACAGTGAAACTTCAGTATGAATACTATTATATCGACAAATTTGGTAGCTTGGCTAGGAAGTGGGGAATGCGGTTCCAACCCAGTAAATGTAACATGATGCAACTCACTAGAAAGAGGATAAAAAAGATCAATGCTACCTATGAATTGGAAGTAACTCTCCTTGAAAATGTAGAATGCATTAAATACCTTGGTGTGACAGTAACGAATGATTTAAGGTGGAACACTCACATTAGTAATGTTTGTTCTAAGGCAAATAGGACCCTTGGCTTCTTGAGACGGAATCTGTCAGCATGCACACATGACATTGTGAGCAATCTGGAAGGGGTCATAAACCGTGGCCACAAACAGACTGACTTGATTATCATGGACTTCGCTAAGGCCTTTGACAAGGTACCTCACAGAAGGCTATTGTATAAATTGGATTACTATTGGATAAGAGGATCCACACATAGGTGGATTAGCTCATGGCTCTCAGGGCGCTCACAACAAGTTGTACTTGATGGCTAAGCGTCTGATCCAGTCCCTGTTTTATCTGCTGTCCCCCAAGGTTTGGTCCTTGGACCGGTCCTTTTCTTGGTATTCATTAAAGATCTCCCTGATAATATCAGGTCATCTGTCCGTTTGTTTGCTGATGATTGTGTCCTTTATAGGAATATATATATTCTTCTTCTGACAGGATTATTCTACAAGATGACCTGAATCAACTAGCACAGTGGGAGGCTGATTGGCAGATGAAGTTCAATGTGGCCAAATGTCATTCAATGAGGGTGTCGCGACACCCTCCGGACAAACAAATTAAGTTTGACTATACACTACACCAGCAAATTTTGGAGCAGGTTCAATCCGCCAAATATCTTGGTATCACCATCACTGATGATCTTGATTGGGGTCAACACGTTTCAGAAATAACATCAAAAGCAACAAGGACTTTAGGATTTCTTAGACGAAACTTGGCTTTTGCACCTAGGCAGACAAAGGATGTTGCATATAAAACATTGGTTCGCCCTCAGCTTGAATATGCATCACCCATTTGGCCTCCCTATGTCAAAACTCAGATTCAGCAGGTGGAGAAGGTGCAGAGGAGTGAGAGGACAGCTGCTCGATGGACCTGCCGACGATGGCGCAATAGAAGTAGCGTCACTGACATGCTTAACAAGCTAGAATGGCCGTCCCTAGAGGCCTGTCCTGAGCAGTCCTCTTTAACCTTCTTCTATAAGATACATTCAGGTACAGTGGCCGTTAGTAAAGACAAATACTTGACCCCTGTGACAGTTTCAACCCGAACAAGGGCATCAAAAGTAAACAACTCACAGTATCATAAGTACCAGTCCTACAGTGATGCTCTGAAAAATTCCTTTTTTCCTAGGACTATTCCCCATAGTCTTCCCTCTTCTCTGGTGAATGCTAAGACTGCAGAGGAGTTCAAAGCCCGTACAGTGTAAGATTGCGATTCAGAGGTATGCGTTTTAGTATACCTACCTCTGTTATTCAGATTGTAAATAGTTTTAAGGACTCATCCAGTGACTTCTCTTTTTTATTTTTTTAGCTAAATTCTTAATTTAGCTACGCACCCAACTGAGTTAATGGCCAAATATGACCGACTCAGTATAAGAAGATAGATAGATAGATAGATAGATAGATAGATAGATAGATAGATAGATAGATAGATAGATAGATAGATAGATAGATAGATAGATGTAAAAGAAATGGCATACAAGGGACTGGCTTGTCCAGTCCTGGAATATGCAAGTACGTCCTGGGATCTACCTTCTGTTACCTGCCAGGAGGAACTGGAGAAAGTCCAAAAACGTGCAGCCTGTTTTGTAACTGGAAATTACTCGTTTGAAACTGGGAGTATGACTGGCATTCTGGAACAGTTGAAGTGGGAATCTCTTAAAGGGCAGAGAAAACAAAGTAGGCTTATGCTTTTATATAGGGGTCAGAAGTGTGGAGCCAGTATACCCATGGGTGACCTTGTTCCCCCTTCAAAGACAACACTAATAAGCCCTCCAAACATTTGGCACTAGGACTGACATCTACAAATTAGCTTCTCTCTTCTCTCTTGATGTCTGCAGAAGGTGCAGATGACTCCATCTCTAGATTCACTACCCTTGTGAGTTCTAGGGACTGGTTCTGTTGGTCGAAGGTCCTGGTGAAGGATTGTCTAAGTAGTGTTTCCCCTAGCCCTATTTAGCATGGCGTGGTGCCATGCCCCTTTTCTTTAGCGCCATGCCCTTTTTCAGATAAAGTAGATGTTGCCCTACATTTTGGTACAAAAATCACTGAAATTGACCAAAAAATAACAAAGTTATGTCTGTTTAAATAAGGACTATTTTAGACACTTTTAGCAACAAATTGTTGCCCAGTTGACAGTCCACATTTATGGTTGACTGCTAATCCGCCTGTTAATTATACTAATTATGCTACTTTAAGAAGTCTTAACTGTGTGTTGATAACAAGTGTGAGTGACACCAATTAAACAAATGAAGTGTGAAAGTGTGCCTGACTAGTGTCATGACAGTGTTAGTATGTATTACAGAATGGGAGCTGTGGCCCAAACATGTTCCAAACTTATAAGAATATAAAAACTAAACTTCTTGTCATCAATGGGGAATGTGACATATCTCTTAACTTAGCATAAAAAACAGGCAGTATAATTAAGCATTGAAGGGTAAGAGAAGGAAATTGTTTATTTCAAGTTGAGAGCTGTGCCCTTTTCCATGCGAATGTCCCCTTTTTATATGGCTGTTCGTATTTAAAGTGCCTTTTTACATATTTTCGCGCGCAGAAAGTGCCCTTTTTCCTAACCAGCACCATGCCTTTTTTAAGAGCTGGGGGAAACACTACTAAGGATGGTGAAGGTCCTGGTGAAGGATTGTCTAAGGACGGTGGAGCGTGATACCTCAGTGGTTCGTGCACTTGCCTCTGATGCTAGAGGTCCTGGGTACGATCCCCGGCAGCGGCGATAAAATTTCGGTGTCCGAACACGCTCCATTGGCATCATTTGCAGGGATGAATGTCATACAGTGCACCGTCCTTCGGATCGGGACGTTAACTGGAGGCCCCCTGTGCAGGGAGAACCATCCCCTGTGCAAACCTGGAGTGTATGTAATGTACACCTGCGGGAATGGTAAAATGTGACCAAATGCAGTATCAGTAGATAGATAGATAGATATTGTCACCAGTTAAAATTTCGGTGTCCGAACACGCTCCATTGGCATCATTTGCAGGGATGAATGTCATAAAGTGCACCGTCCTTCGGATCGGGACGTTAACTGGAGGCCCCCTGTGCAGGTTAAAGATCCCTACCGTAATTACATGATTACTGTGTAGGCTGTCATCCTGCAAACCTGGAGTGTATGTAATGTACACCTGCGGTAATGGTCAAATGTGACCAACGCAGTATCAGTAGACAGACAGACAGAATACTTGGAAAATTAAAATGGGAGTCTCTCAAGAAAAGGAGAAAAGACAGTAGGCTAATCCTTTTATACAAAGGTCTAAAGGGTGCTGCCAGCATTCGAACAGATGACCTTGTTCCCCCAGCTAGACACTGTAGAAATCACCATTCGTTGGCATTTCAGACCCTTAGTGCAAGAACTGACATTTATAAAGAGTCATTCTTCCCCAGAACCATTAGATATTGGAATGCCCTTCCCGATTTGATTATCTCGACATCTGAAGGTGCTGATGATTGTGTAGCTAAATTTACCTCTTTGGTTAGAGCTAGGGACTAACTTCCCACATCACAGGTCCTGGTGTATGAATGTCATTTGACGTGTCACCAGTAACAATTCTGATTCTGATACTGATAGCCTGATTCTGATTTTACAATGACCTGATGCTTAGCCGTTTGAACGAGGTGGCTTCCAATGAACTACAGGACAATACCTTAGTTGGCGGAGTATCTTTTGATCGTTTTTTATCTACTGTAATTGACTGATCGGTTTGTTCTTGTGTCATTTTTGTTAAACCATAGTAAAATAGATTTGTTTTTCTGTAGTGTGTAGTTATTATCTCCCTTGATATAGGACTATTCGCACAAGGACCGTTGCGTTTAATAACAGGGACAGACTTCGACTGGAACTAAAGGGGAACAAGACAATTCATCGATAAGACAACTCATCGACCCCCTCATCGACACGGTTTTTGGAGACAATTCATCGACACAAATGAAGACAACTCATCGACATTTTTTGAAGACAACTCATCGACACATTATTATGTAGAACGTGTAATACTGGTAAGCTATAGTTTTTTTTAACTCTCTGTCTGTCCGCCCGCCCTCCCTCCCTCCCGTCCGTCCGTACATATGTATGTATGTATGTATGTATAATACTGGCGATTTTTTATAGGCGTTTTTAAAGTGTCTGTCTATCTGTGTGCCTGTCAATCCAGTTTTCTTTCTTTCATTCATTTTTAGACATTATATGTCTTGTTTCTTTCGTTCATTCTTATACATTATCTTATTCTTTCTTTCATTTATTTATTTATTTATTTTATACTTATTTGGAGGGCAAGTGCCAGTTAATATAAAACATGGACAAACAATCAATAACATCATTACTCAAACTACTTTGTTAATCGGTGTGTGCCATAAAGTTACAAATATAACTTTAATAACGATTATCATTCACCTTTTTTGCATTATCTGCTGGTTCCTAGTCTGAAGGTTATCAGTGCTGAAAAAAAACAGGTAACCAGACCCCGCTGACCTTTCAGGGGGTCTGGTTCGGTAGGTATAATATGCGAAATCAAGTTGATTTGCCTTGGAACGGTCAGTAGAAGACTTCCACTGGGGGGCTTAAATCGATTTTACGTGGCCACAATCCTCGCCCTTACTTCCGTCGCGATTTAGACAAATAATTTGTTCAGTCCGCATGAAGGCCTCCTAACTCATCAGTGCAACATCTCCGTGAACACAAAAATCAAAGAACCACAGAGGTGAGACAACGGTGAGGACTCGACAGCAAGAAACCACTGAAATGCTGGAGCAAAAGAAAACCAACAGTTAGACTCCGATGAGCCCGACCAGAGACAGAGCATCAGGCACCAACCGACATTATCTCTCTAATTTTCAATAAGCCTTTACGTTGAAGCCGTCATAGAATCTGAGGCCTGACCCACCGGCGTGCAATTAAAGAGGGAAGCAAAGTTGCCAACAATTGGGTTAACTACCATGCATGCAGTCTGTCGTATAATATCCATGTTGTACCCAATCTTTTTATATCGAAGAATGATTTTACGAAATTGGGTGCTGAAGTCATTGCGGTTATATATTTTTCTGAATTTATATACTAAGTCGCCATAAAATTCGGGTTCCGATAGACCTTGTTGCAGAAGAGATTTACGTCCAATATTGAATTTTGAAATTAAATCAGAATGGCGTCTATAAAATTTAGAAAAGGCTTTGCGTAGTTTATGGTACCGATAACCCTGATTAAGGAGTTTAGCCGTTAATAATTTATTACGAGTGTTTAAGTCAGTTACATGACTATACACTCTAGCAAATCGAATTAATTGCGAAATATAAACGCCTTAGGATGGCGCACGAGGAACATCACCATCCAAAAAAGGAAAATTTACAATCTCAAAATCAAAGTCATCGCGTTTATCATAAATTTTGCACGAAACAAATCCATCTACAATAGATAGATGTAAATCCAAAAACGGGCCCTCGGTATTAGAAGAATTTGCTTTATTTAACTGAAGTTCTAGGGGGTAAATCTGACTGATCAAACCATCAAAATAGGTATTATCAATATTTAATAAATCATCTAAATATCTAGAAGTAGAGCTAAAAGCTTCAATAATTTCAGATTGGTTATCAATGGAAAGCGACAAAATGAAGTCTCTTTCATTACAATACAAGAACAGATCAGCCACAAGAGGTGCGCAATTAGTACCCATCGGAATACCCACAATTTGTCTAAATAACTTAGTACCGAATCTAATATAAATATTGTCAAGTAGAAAGGTGAGGGCATCACACACTTTCTGACATGACCAAAGTGTATAATTCTTATGCTCTTTAGAAGTGAAAAATGCATTTCTGACATTACATGCAAGATAGAAAGAATCTTCTCTGTGAAAAGCCCATTCAATTAAATCATTAAGCTTTTCTTTTATAAGATTATGAGGAAGTGTAGTGTAAAGTGTGGAAAAATCGTATGTAGACAGACTAGAAGCACGAAAATGTCTAGTGACCCTGTAATGATCCGGCAAAGACAGCCAGAGGAAACATACTGCAATTTTGCGAATTTCGAATATGCAGTCCATTCAAAGACTGATATAAATCAAAATTGGGTCCAAATAATTAACAATCTGTCTAGAATATGAGTCTAAACCAATAATTTATTTCTGATTTCTCAGAATATTCACGCTGATCTCAAAGGACCAAAAGTAAAATATAAAACCTCGAAATTTAGTATCAGAAACCCCGAAAGGAGTACCGTGGCAAACTGATCAGGACCTACATTGTTTGCTACAAGTTCAGTCAATTTAACCAATTTAGTATCAGAAATCCCCCAAGGGGGTACCGTGGCAAACAGTGCAGGCCCAACAGTGCAGACTCAGCGGCGTCTGATCAGGGCCTACATTGTTTGCTAAAAGTTCAGTCATTTTCCAAATAAATTTTGATGAAAGTACAATCTGACATCGCTAAAGGGGTACCGTGGCAAACAGTGCAGTCCCAGATCAGACGCCGCAGAATGCAGAATGCGGCGTCTGATCAGTTTGCTAAAAGTTCATTCATTTTCCAAATAAATTTTGATGAAAATACAATCTGACACCCCTAAAGGGGTACCGCGGCAAACAGTGCAGTCCCAGATCAGACGCCGCAGGATGCCTAAATTTTGAAAAGAATTTCTGCTATTTATAAGGAGGAAGATTCCATTTGGTACAGAAAGGGTTAATGGAGTCAAATTATGTGTTGTCGAGATGAATAACTGTAAGATTAGATAAATAAATAAATAAATAAATACCTTATGATAATGATGATGATAATGATGGTGATGATCATGGCACATTATTCAATTACCTTATGATAATGATGATGATGGCACACTATTCTGCTACCTTATGATAATGATGATGATTATGATGATGATGATGAGAGGGAGGAGGAGAAGGACGACGACATGGACGACGACGACGACGATGATGATGATGATGAGGATGAAGATGAAAAAAACCAACAGATAACAAGTATTAAAGTAAGTCTGTTGATTTCACCTGCTATTTGATTTCGTTTGACTGATCAATTAGCAATATTTTGATATGCGTCTTTTATTCCAGGTCATAATATTTTCAGACGAAACTTGGATAATAAATGTATACTGCCAGCATTCTTAATAATAGGCAAAACGAGTTTTTAATCGTTTTTGGAAAACAAATGCTTTTACACATTGATTTCGGAGTTGATATCGCACATGTGCTTATCAGCGAAATCAAGTGACAGAATATATTTTCCTAATAAATATTTATATTTTCTCGTGAAATTTGGACCTAAAATGTTTATCAACTTTCTTAACAATATGCATTTTTATTCAGTTTTGGGAAATATTTATTTTGTACATTCATTTCGCTAAAATGAGTTGATTTCGCACATGTGATTTCCAGCGAAATCAAGTGGCAGAATAGATTTTCCTCCCAAAATTTTTTCTAAACATTCAAATTTCATCAGGAAACTTGCCTTATAAATGTTTAACAACATTATTAATAATATGCACAAATATGTTTTATTCAGATTTGGGAAATATTTATTTTATACATTGATTTCGCTAAAATGAGTTGATTTCGCACATGTGATTACCAGCGAAATCAAGTGGCAGAATAGAATTTCCGATCAAATACATACTACATAATCAAATTTTCTCATGAAAAGTAGAAGTAAAACAAAGATCAGGAACTGATACAATTAACTTACTCCACCCATAAAAGACACCAAAGGGAAAGAAATACAAACATTAAGCGACCAGACCATAATGGAAACCTAAACAAAGGAAGGCCATAAGGACAGTTACTTTCCCACAAATTGGCCATATGGCCATCCAAATCCAAAAGACACAAGTGATACACACAGTAAGTAACAAACAACAACATAAATAAATCGCCACAGAAGAGCCGCCTTGGAACGGTCAGTGGAAGATTTCCACTGGGGGGCTTAAATCGATTTTACGTGGCCACAATCCTCGCCCTTACTTCCGTCGCGATTTAGACAAATAATTTGTTCAGTCCGCATGACGGCCTCCTAACTCATCAGTGCAACATCTCCGTGAACACAAAAATCAAAGAACCACAGAGGTGAGACAACGGTGAGGACTCGACAGCAAGAAACCACTGAAATGCTGGAGCAAAAGAAAACCAACAGTTAGACTCCGATGAGCCCGACCAGAGACAGAGCATCAGGCACCAACCGACATTATCTCTCTAATTTTCAATAAGCCTTTACGTTGGAGCCGTCATAGAATCTGAGGCCTGACCCACCGGCGTGCAATTAAAGAGGGAAGCAAAGTTGCCAACCGTGATTGGGTTAACTACCATGCATGCAGTCTGTCGTATAATATCCATGTTGTACCCAATCTTTTTATATCGAAGAATGATTTTACGAAATTGGGTGCTGAAGTCATTGGGTTCATAAATGTACAATAACATTCTAGATAATATGCAATAAGAATTTTTTGCCTGTTTTTAAAACTGTTGATTTTATGAGTTGATTTCGCTAAATCGGGCTGATTTCGCGAAATCAACTTGATTTCGCATATTATACCTACCCGGTCTGGTTACCTGTTTTTTCCAATGATGACAGTGTGCAAGCTGGGAGCCAGCAAATAAAATGCAAATATGGTGAATATTACCCAAATTTTTATCCAACGTGTATTTCTTCGTTTGTTCGTTTACTCTATTGCTCGTTAATTAAAAAATATTAAATATTTTTTAAGAAAATTAATGAACTTAATTATAGTTAAATTTCTTCGTTTTATTTATGGATGATCACCTCCAAGTATGTACTGTAACCCGTATTAAAAGACCTGTATTTCAATGTATTTCAGGGATCGACCTGGCACAGAACCGATGCATGACGAAGCAACAACTACTTATCCATAAGTACCCTTAATTACCTATGACTGTCAATTACCTTCAAACAAATGTGTCGGCGAATTGTCTTCAAAAGGTGTCGATGAGTTGCCTTCAATTGTGGTGATGAACTGTCTCCAAAAACCGTATCGATGAGTTGCCTTGTCGATGAATTGTCTCGATTCCAACTAAAATAGGTGATCACGGGTCGTTTCGCCCATGAGTCGTTTCGCCCGTCAGTCGTTTCGTCCGTGGATCGTTTTACCCTGAGGCATTTTGCCCGTGGGTCGTTTCGCCCTGATTTGGTGGGTCGTTTCGCCATTATTTTTTTCAAGCCCTATAGGTTGAGGTTAGATATGTTTTGGTATATAAAGGGGTTGATGGGAGTATGGGGAGTCCCAGAAAATATTGTAAAAGCCTCGCTTGGTGCTATATCTGACCTTGATCTACTTTTTATGGTTCACTGACTTTGGCGGTTTATTTACGTTGTTGTTTGTTACTTACTGTGTGTGTCGCTTGTGTCTTTTTATTTTGGATGGCCATTTTGTGGGAAAGTAACTGTCTTTATGGCCTTACTTTGTTTAGGTTTCCATTATTGTCTGGTCGCTTCATGTTTGTGTTTCTTTCCCATTGGTGTCTTTGATGGGTGGAATAAGTTAATTGTATCGATTCCTGATCTTTGTTTTACTTTTACTTTGAAACTATTGTATGAAACCTAACGTTCACCCTACTATTTATGTTCATTTCTCAAGAACTGTAAGGGTTTCATTCGTGATACTTGGTACATACTTGCATCTTGGGATGGCAGAGATAATTCAAGCATCCATATTTGACCTTGACCCACTTTTCACGGTCCGTGTAATCCGCACCTTGTATGGCGAAATTACGGTTTACAAAGTACAATTTCTTTTCCTTACTTTCGCGATTGCATTTATTGTAGCTACTCGCTAGGATCAGAGAACACATATATGCATTATAATATAGATAAATCACTTCTTAAATGGCTTTTAACTGAAATCTTTTTTACTGCTTTTCACGCCTTCTTGACCTGGTCTTTGATCACGTCTTACTATTACATTCATTGATGCGTCGTCCTATAGACGGATCCAATGTTTTGACACGTGACTCTGTTAACATGCTACTGCGCATGCGCAACATTACTTTTCCTTTTGATATCGATATTTCGTAGTTGGCAAAATGCCGCTGGTTCCATATAAACACATTGTAAATAGGTTTAATATTACGGACTAAAAATAATAAAAGGAGTCCCTCAGGGATCTATTATTGGCCCGCTGATTTTTAATATCTTTTCAAATGACCTGTTTTATTTCATCAAAAAAGCATCTTTGTATAACTATGAAGACGACAACACCCTATCACACTCAGATAAAAATCAAAATACACTTAAGAGTGTGCTAGAAAGTGAAAGTCAAGTCTGCATAGACTGGTTCGACGATAACCAAATGCAGGCAAATCCTGGAAAGTTTCAAGCCTTCGCCGTTGGCAAAACAACGCATTCAGAGCTCAAGAGCTTCACTGTGTCCAGTAGTGATATCTCATGCGAGGAGGTAGTGAAGCTCTTGGGTGTAGAGCTTGATTATCAGCTCAATTTTAATGAACATATTTCCAGGATTTGTCAAAAGGTATCTAGACAACTAAATGTACCGCAGAGAATTAGTAAGTTCCTGTCAGTAGAGACCAGACTTTTAGTTTTTAAGTCTTTTATAAGATCAAATTTTAATTATTGTCCAATTGTCTGGCACTTCTGCAGCAAAGCAAACACTGAAAAGTTAGAAAAGCTGCAGTATAGAGGTCTTAAAATTGTTTTTAATGAATATGACATATCTTACTCAGAGCTTCTTAACCGAGTCAGTCTCTCAACATTACATCTTGGAAGACTGAGGACAATTGCTTTAGAAACTTTTAAATGTATTAACAATATTGCCCCGATATATATCAGGGATTTAGTCATTTTAAAACAAATTATTCTTTCAGGTACGAGAACACACTGCAGGTACCTACAGTAAGAACCACGACATATGGGCAGCGTTCATTCAGGTTCGAGGCTGCAAGGGTGTGGAACAATCTCCCAAATGCGATGAGAAAGGTGTCTGAGTATTAAGAGTTTGAGAGGCTGGTCCGAACCTGGACCGGTCCGAACTGTGGCTGCGCCATATGCCGTGGTTCATAGAGGTTAGTTCAGTTTCTGTTCAGTTGAATTCGTGTTCTGTTCTTTTTTATTACTAGTTGAAATGTTTTAATATCTTAGTTGAAAGTATAATGCATGTTTTTACACCCCCCCCCTCCCACTTCCCAATTATTTTAAATAATGTCAAGGTCAAAGATACTTAATATGCTGCTTAAATGTGATATGTTTCATGTTGGATATTACCTCCTCATGCACGCGCCTTTGAACACTTTCGTTTTCGGAACAAGGACCTGTGGTCAATATTGGCAATAGGTCCTTGTTTATCAAATTCCCCTTTCGACTTTCTTTCAGGTCAAAGAGTGCCTGAGAGAGGAACATGATCCTCGCCATATATATGTGTGTGTGTATGTATGTATGTGTATGTATATGTATGTATATGTGTATTTGTATGTGCATGTATATATATGTATACATGAATTTTTATTATTATTATTTATTTATTATTATTATTATTTTCTATTATTATTATTATGTTATTTATTTATTTATTTTTCAATATATTTGATTATATATGTATAAGATCTTATGTATTAACCTCTTTCTTCTCTTTTAGCTGTTTTACATTTGTTGCTTTACACTTGTTGAATTTGACCTTTTCTATATTTATATGTTTTGTCGGAAAATAGCTCTTGCAGCTAATGTTACTTGTTGTATGTAACCGACACAAAATAAAGTTTCTTGTATCTTGTATCTTGTATAGTTGACTGTCACAGAAAATCGACCGAATTACATTTTAAATGAGTAGATTAATATATTTTAGAGTTAATTCATGCATCATCCGCATTTAGTCATTCGTTTTGCGCATTTTTATTACAAAAAATTAAGACCGTCCCGCCTCGTTATCTGCATAAGTTTAACAGGTAATTTTCATCAAAAACATCCTCAAATCTTCTAGAAACTAATAATTACTAGCTAAGAAATGTCTGTTATAAAAGTTTTAAGGTCAATTTTGTCGTTTCGAGTCCAAACAATATACAAGATTAAAGAAAATAACATCGCATTTACAATGGCGATAAACGACCAAAGACGTTTTTTGCCCGCCACCGGTGCGTCCCGGCAAATAGTATTATTGAGTGTTGACGTAGTGTTTGGATGTGTCTATACACGATAATCTAATTAATGACAGGTTGTTCACGTCACGCGTATCGATTAGTCTAATTACTGTTAAGTTCATCGATACTCGTGTCATTAATTCGATTACTGATATAATCCCCATTTGATAATTTGCTTAGAACAGAATTTTACGAATAAACATCCGTGGAAAAATTAAACCTTTTATACAACAAGAGATATTTAGCTTCTACATATTTATTAATTTTTCACTTTCAAAAATGCAGTAATATAAAATCAAACATTTTCTTGGATCTGTGGGAGACTAGCAGAAAAATTATTTCATAATCTCGTTTCATCATCAGCATCATCATCAACATCATCATCAACAACAAAAACAACATTTTATGTTAGTCGATGTCTATGTGGGCCAATGGGCATGGCAATTTTTGACCCCAGGGCTACAATTTGAACAATCTTGGTAGAATTCCTCTACATGAACCTTCGTACCTTGGGCCGTGTGGTTTCAGAGAAAATTTTTGTAAAGGCCATTTTTGAACCAACTAGGGCTGTAATGTGAACAGTTTCTTTTGCTCCAGCATTACAGTGGTTTCTTGCTGTCGAGTCCTCACCGTTGTTTCATCTGTGTGGTTGTTTTGGATTTTTGTGTTCATGGAGATGTTGCACTGATGAGTTAGGCGGCCTTCATGCGGACTGAAAAAATTATTTGTCTTAATCGCGACGGAAGTAAGGCTGAGGATAGTGGCCATGTAAAATCTATCTATTAGGGTATGTTGTTCCATGTTTGTGTTTCTTTCTCTCTGGTGGGAGCTGTGGGTTAATTGTATCGATTCCTGATCATTGCCTCCACTTCTACTTTTCAGCCTTCAAACCTGGAGTGTATGTAATGTACACCTGCGGCAATGGTCAAATGTGACCGACGCAGTATCAGTAGAAAGAAAGGAAGAAAGAAAGCTTTATGTATCTTTTTTTCTCCTGTTACTGCGACTCGCTCACATCTGAGCATTACCAGCAGGATATCCTAGGTGGTAACCAGTACTTTGTTTTTCAATTAATGTGGATGGGGTGCCTTGCTAAAGGGCACAACACTTGGCCAGCGTGAGGCTCGAACCCGCAACCTCTTGATCACAAATCCGATGCACTAACACTGCACCTTAGCGCTCCAATCTATCTATCCTACAATAATGCTTAACCCATTGCTGGGACTTGAAGCATGTGAGTGCAAAGTCGGGCTGAGAAAAGGCAAGTATTTAAAACTACAGGAAAGTTAAAAGCGTGAGAGTTAAAAAGGTCTAGTTACAAGATTAAAAGCAAGACAGTGGTTGGTTAAGGTGAGCATTGTACGTTGATCTGGCTGACTGCCCCGTTAAACACATCAACGTTGGGCAGCAAGAACTACTGCTGTACTAGCTCTAGGGAGGGAATTCCAGTGTACAATAGTGCGGGAGAAATAAGAATATGTATAATAATCTGTAAAGTAGAGATCTGTCTGTAAGCCATTGGGTGTGAGGTTCTAGATTGTCTTTGCAGGGCTGTGAGGCATTGGTCTCTGGGAATAGCGACATTGTCATGAGTGATTTTGTACATCAGAGAAAGTCGATTATCTATGCGGTGTTGGTCAAGACTTCTCCACTGGAGTGACTGAAGCATGGAAGCCATACTTGAAGTTCTGTTGTAATCTCTTTTGACCCACATAGCTGCGCGGAGTTGAACTTTTTCGACTTGCTGAATCGCAGTGTCTTTGAATGGATACCCCGGGCTAGCGGCGTATTCTAGCTGTGGACGTACGACTGTTTTGTATGTTGTTGCCTTAAGGTCCTCATTGTGTGTCTTAATATTTCGCTTAAGAAATCCAAGTGTTTAGTTTGCCTTCTTAGAAACTCTTGATATATGGCTGTTCCAGGAGAGATTTTCTGAAATATCAACTCCTAGGTAATTTGCTGAAGGTACTGCTTCTAGGAGGACACTATGGAGGTGATACTGATTTTGAGCAGGTTGCCGTGTCCTAGTGATGTGTATGACCTGGCATTTTGATGGATTGAATTCCATGTCCCAGGCCTTTTCCCAGGACTCAAGATGCCGAAGGTCTTCCTGAAGTAGTGCTGGTGTAACAGATTTGGTGAACGTGAGAGCTGTGTCGTCTGCAAATTATCGAACCTTAGATTTGACCTGTTCAGGTAGGTAATTTATGTAATCTAAGAAAAGTAATGGTCCTAGGACTGATCCTTGGGGCACACCTGATGATACTGGTTTGTTATCTGATTTTCCCCATTTAAAATAACGTTTCGAGAACTGTCGTCCATCTTAGTGTCCCTCCCCTTATTCCATAATGATGCAGTTTAAAAAGCAATTTCTCATGAGCGACCTTATCGAATGGGGATCGAGACAATTCATCGACAAGACAACTCATCGACACGGTTTTTGGAGACGATTCATCGACACAATTGAAGACAACTCATCGACACCTTTTGAAGACAATTCACAGACACATTTGTTTGAAGGTAATTGGCAATCATACGTTATTAAGGGTAATTATGGATAAGTGGTACATTGTATTTGATTGATCTGTTAGGGGTAAGAATACAAATACACATGTAGGATAAAAAAGGATGAGTAATATGATAATCATTACGTAACAGTCAAATTCCCTATTATTATCAAAATTCGAACAACAAACATTTAGGGGAAAAATGAAAACATACATGTAACTCACATAAACGATATCCAGCTTCACTTTCCATCTTTTTTATTTTAATTATGAAAGTTTTGAATATTATTTGACCAAGTTCCCTATACATTTTCTTTTATATCATGTTTTTAAAACAGAATTCTCAGTTCAGTTCTACCATGACATAGTGAGCAATCTGGATGGGGCCATTAATCGTGGCCACAAACAGACTGACCTGATTATCATGGATTTTGCCAAGGTCTTCGACAAGGTACCTCACAGGAGGCTATTGTACAAACTAGATCATTATGGGATTAGAGTATCCACACTTAAGTGGGTTAGCTCATGGCTCTCTGGACGCACACAACAAGTTGTACTTGACGGCCAAGCGTCGGATCCAGTCCCTGTTTTGTCCGGTGTCCCACAAGGTTCGGTACTTGGACCGGTCCTTTTCTTGATATTTATTAACGATCTTCCTGATAATATCAGGTCATCTGTTCGCTTGTTTGCTGATGATTGTGTTTTGTATAGAAACATATATACTACTTCTGACTGTCTTATCTTACAAGATGACCTGGATAGCCTAGCACGTTGGGAGGCCTATTGGCAAATGAAGTTCAATGTGGCCAAATGTCATTCAATGAGGGTGTCACGGCACCCTCAAGACAAGCAGATTAAATTCAACTACTCATTACATCAGCATACTTTGGAACATGTCCAATCTGAATCCGCAAAATATCTTGGTATCACCATTACTGATAATCTTGATTGGGGTCAACATATTTCTGACACAGTGTCTCTTAATAAAGATAAATACTTGACCCCTGTGACTACTTCAACTCAAACAAGGGCATCAAAACTAAACAACAGTCAATATCGTAGGTACCAGGCCTATAGTGATGCCCTGAAGAATTCTTTCTTCCCTAGAACTATTCCTCAGTGGAATAGTCTTCCCTCCTCTGTGGTAAATGCCAAAACTGCAGAGGAGTTCAAAGCCCGCATGGTGTAGATTGGGATCCAGAGGTGTGCGTTTTAGTACACCTCTGAAAGCAAAATGTAAATAGTTTTAAGAACTCATCCAGTGGGTGTGTTTTTTTGTGTGTTTTTTTGCTAAATTCTAAATTTAGCGCACCTTCCAACTGAGGTAATGGCCAAGTATGACCGGCTCAGTATATGAAGATAGATATGAAGATAGAATGCGTAAGATTATTTACGCCAGCCATACTAGGCGGTTAAAATGATCTCTTAATTGTCATCAACAAGCCAAAATATTGAATTAATATATTCTAATTTCGTTATGTTGATCATAAACCTGGTAATAGATCATTTTATTTTCAAAACATTGTCTTCATTTTATCAGCTTGTGTATAATTTCAACATAATAATGTGTCGATGAGTTGTCTTCAAAGAGTGTCGATGAGTCGTCATAAATTGTGTCGATGAATTGTCTCCAAAAACCGTGTTGATGAGTTGTCTTGTCGATGAATTGTCTTGTTCCCATCGAATGCTGGGTGGACCAGAGTGACGTCACGACTTTCCCGCATGTTCGATCACACTTTGGTTCGATCGAAACCATGGTTAACCACTGTTCGTGTTTGAACTACTTCGGAATTATTTGACAGAACGGTTGCCATACGAATAGTCAATTACATACTGGTTTCCTGCAACTAGGACGAATGTGTACGAAAGATGTGGTGGGAAATTCTCCCTAGTGCAGCGATTGTTTACGCCCTTGTGGTAGCTCCCCATTATGTCCATTGGGCACAGAATAAATTATTTACGGGCCGTGTAAGTACATCATGTGAAATAATGTTTTCATGCTTTGTACTTTGTCACCAGTAACAATTCTGATTCTGATTCTTTGTCCAAAAATCCTTATTATTCAGATGACGATTCACCACCATCGGTTTCGTACTACTTTTTTTCAGAATCAGAATTGTTACTGGTCATACGTCAAATGACATTCATACACCAGGACCTATGGTGTGGGAAGTTAGTCCCTAGCCCTTACCAAAGAGGTAAATTTAGCTACACAATCATCAGCACCATCAGCTGTCGAAATTCACCTTATTTGCATTATCTGCTGGTTCCTAGGCTGAAGGTTACCATTGTTGGAAAAACAGGTAACCAGACCCCCTGACCTTCAAAGGTCAGGGCCCTCAGGGGGGTCTGGTTACCTGTTTTCCAATATTGACAATGTGCTAGTTGGGAGCCAGCAAATAATGCAAATATGGTAAATAATCGAATCGGGGGGAATTGCATTCCAATCTCTAATGGTTCTGGGGAAGAACGACTCTTTATGAATGTCAGTTCTTGCAGTAAGCAAGGTTGGCAAAAAAGCAGGAAATACTCATATTTCCCTAGATGGCGGGAAATACAGGGAATTCCCGGAAAATACTGGGACATATATATTTACATAGGTGGTACCAATTGAGACTGCTTAATATACCCCAACTACCTAGCTATATGAAAGCAAAATTATTTCAAGTTCATGCAGAGCTTGAAAATTCCATCTGTCTACTTGCAATGACATAAAAAATGGAAGGACAACTAAAAAGTTTGTCTAGTCCATACAACAATTTACCAAAGTTTACATGAACTTAGTCATGTAGGACAAGTGAAATTTTGAAGAATTTTCCAGCCATTTTTATATTGTATAATTTGAAAGATCTATTGTCCCTTGCCTTCATATAGAATGTATATAATTTCTTTTCAAGTGTGATTCTAAAATATTAGTTTTTAACTTTCAGCTATTTCCCTTGACTTGTAAATACATGTAATTTTAATACTTAGGTGAGTATCTCTGTAGATAATTTAAGAAACCATTTATGTTTAAATTAACTGTGTTCCTTAAATACCTGTCTCAAACAAACAATTAAATTAAACTGTGTTCTTTTAATACCTGTCTCAAACAATTAAATTATCACACTTTTTATATTCTTTCAAAACGCAGTGAGATGTGACTGCACTTCTAATTTTGGACTAGTCCGTGTTTTAGGTCAGTCACCTTCGGTTGGGATTTACATTGGGCGATATAGTTTTACTGAGATTCGTACTCCATCATATTAACCACTTGGCTACGGCTTTTACATAATGGCATTACAAAAAAAAGGATTTATAATTCTAAAATCGTGTGAAAAAAGAAATCCGAAACTTGCTTCCCCTAAAACCTGGAATAGTCTTATCACACTTGAACGTTGAACTCTCAAAGGTCATTATAGCATTAGGAGTATGATTACATGTGCTTGACAAACTTGCAAACAAACCTTTTTCTAGTGTATACATCCTTAAAATTCAAACCTCCAAAGAGTTGTTGTAAATCTAAAAAAAATTGGACCGTGTGGTTTAGTGTTACACTAAAGCATACAAAACATGTACATGTAGTTCCAATGGCAAACTCTCTTAAAGAAGCTAAGTGATTCTGATCTGAACTAGAAGAGCTTTATTATTGTTTCTTGGTACAAACTTGTATCTGGGGATGGTAACTTAAATGCAAGCATCCATGTTTGACTTTGACCTATATTTCATGGTTCGCTGACTTTGTCATATATTGCGACCACCCTAGTGTTCACCCTAATGGTCAAGTTTATTTCTCAAGAACTATATGAGCTTCATTAATGATTTTTGGTACAAACTTGAATCTGGGGATGGCAACTTAAATGCAAGCATCCATATTTGACCTTGACCTACATTTCGTGGTTCACTGGCTTTGTAAAATATTGCGACCACCTAGCGTTCACCCTAATGGTCAAGTTCATTTCTCAAGAATTATTAGAGCTTCATTTATGATACTTAGTACAAGCTTGCATTTAAGAATGTCAACTTCTATGCAAGCATCTATGTTTGACCTTGGCCTAGATGTCATGGTTCGGTGACTTTGCGCCCCCACAGGCGCGACATGGAATTCTGGTTATTATGCATACATCTACCGTTAGATGTAGCTAATTGTCTGAGTGATTAAACCATTTTCACATTGATTGTGGATAAAATTTTATGATTTGGGGATAAACGCAAATTAGAGACATGACTTGACCATATTTTCATACCTTGTTCAAGTTGGCTTATCGATAGCACGGTAACAAGAAATGAAAGACAAGACACCGCAGGGCAATCATGTTTAATTGGCAATTATATGACTGGAATTAACAGTAGTGTCATAATTGAACCATTATAAATACGCAGGCGGTTTGTCTCTGAAATGTCGACAAAGCGTGACAGGGCAACAATTTTTATACCCCCGGCATACTAAGTATGCTATGGGGTTATATAGTTTTCGTCCTGCCATTCGTCTGTCCATATCCATCTGTCCAATATGTCCGTTAACATTTTGGTTAAAGTTTCTAAGGGATACTATGATCTTCTGAACCCTTTAGCTTAGATAGATTTAGTTGATACTTACACTGAAGTTACATGATGGTCTAAAGATTTCATTGATGCATGTCCCACCCTCCACAGTGACCTTGAGATCAAGGTCACACACTTAGAAATTTTACATTTTGGTTAAAATTTTGCGTTAAAGTTTCTAAGAGACAGTTTCTTCTGAACCCTTTGATTGACTTAGCTTATACTTACACTGAAATTACATAATGGTCTAAAGATTTTATTGATGCATGTCCCACCCCCCACAGTAACCTTGAGGTAAAGGTCACAGACAGTCCATCCATCTGTCTGTCCGTAACACTTTCTTGTCCGCTCCATATCTCCTGAACCCTTTGATAGATTTTCATTAAACTTTGGTCAATTATTCGTCTCAGTGAGCTGATATGCGGAACCCATAAATGAACCATGCCGACTAAAGGTCAAGGTCACAGTTGAAGGTCACAAGTTTGAAACTTTGAATTTTGTGTCTGTACCATATCTCCTTTATCCTTGGAAGGATTTTCATTTAACTTTGATCAAATATTCTTTTCAGTCAGCCGATGTGCAGAACCCATAAATGAACCATGCTGACTCAAGGTCACATTTGAAGGTCAAGTGTTTGAAACTTTGAATTTTTTGTCCATCCCATATCTCCTTTACCCCTCAAAGGATTTTCAATTTAACTTTGGCCAATTATCCCCCTCAGTCAGCTCATGTGCAGAGCCCATAAATGAATCATGCCGATACCAGGTCACAGTCACATTGGAAGGTCACGAGTTTGAAACTTTGAATTTTGTGTCCATTCCATATCTCCTTTACCATTCAAAGGATTTTCATTAAACTTTGGTCAATTACCCCTGCTCAGTGATCTAATATGCAGAACACATAAATAAACCATATCGACTCAATGTCAAGGTCACAGTTGAAGGTTACGAGTTTGATACATTGTATTTTATGTTCATTCCATATCTCCTTTATCTCTAGTTGGGTTTTCATTAAACTTTCGTCAAATATCCCCAACACTCACTGAGCTGATTTGCAGAACCCATAAATAAACCATGCCAACTCAAAATCAAGGTCACAGGTGATGGTCACGAGTTTGAAACTTGGAATTTTGTGTCCGTTCCAGGGTTGGCAAAATGCCGGCAAATATGAGTATTTTCCATGCCGGTGGCATTTACCGGTAAATACTGGAAAATACTGGCAAATACATGTACTGGAAAATGGAATTTTCCAACCTGGAATTAAAACAAAACCATATACTCAGCCGGTATATATTGGCAATTTCAGTGGTAGAGGTTACATTTTATTAAAAATAGTTTAACTCTGGTATTTGTAACTATCTAATTTAATTAGATAAAAAAGTTATTTAAGAAAAAGGCCTATTTTGAACCTGCCACCTTTACTAATTGTTTAAACAAAGTCATATAAACATGACATCCTTTAGTCCATCCTTGCCCCTGGCTATCCTGTGCTCTCTTGAATAAACAAGTCTTGAGAGTTGTTGTTTTAGTAATATAGTCCATATGCTCCACAGGAATGTGTGAAACTAAGGTTTTTGACTATAGCAAAATGCTGTAACTATCCCAAAATTTGAAAACATGGTTATTCTGTACACAAAATTGTGTTTAAAAGATACTTAGAATAATTGTTGCAAATGACAATATTAAAACAAGAGCATAGGGGATTTTTTACCTTCATTTTTCTACTGTTGATTTAAAAAAGATGCATGTAAATTTTTTTTTTTTTAACTTTTAATATTTTCAAAATTTGAGTCTTAGGTTCACTTTTTAGCTGATTCTGATTGTTTAAATTGAGTAATATTTTATTCTGTAGGTTGGTAGCCTCATATAGATATTAGATTTTAACATTCTTTTACTCATTTAGTTCCATTATATTTTAATTCAAAATTGTAATGATTTCCGCATTATTTCAAAGCTAAAAACTTCAATTTGCCAGTATTTGCCACTTAATGAGTATTTTCCAGACCAGTAAATACCGGTAAATGCCACTGGTAAATACCGGGGGTGGAATTTACCACCCAACCTTGGTCCGTTCCATATCTTCTTTACCCCTGGAAGGAGTTTTATTAAACTTCTGTGAAATATACCCCCTCAGTGAGCTGATGTGCAGAACCCATAAATAAACCATGCCAACTCAAGGTCAAGGTCACAGGTGAAGGTCACAAGATTGAACCTTGATACAAAGTGCAGCAGGGGATTTGGCTGTCCCTCAGACTGCTTTCTTGTTCCAAAACAAGTTTTGATTTCCAACTTGTCAGATCAAAAGGTTTAAATTTACCTCTATGTCTTAATGGCAAGAATGTACTCCCATTGACACAAAGCACTGTGCAGGGATTTTCCTAGTGCAAATTTGGGGCCGGTAATGGGCCCCTAGTTTTCAAAATTTAGAGACAGATATTCCCCAATTTTATAACAAATTTCCCAATTTCTGATTTTGTGCATCATTTGGAGGAAAATTTCATGCAAATCGAACCAAAATTGATAAAATTACAGCTGATTTAAATTCCCAATTTTAAATATAAGCGAGCTTTTTTTCCCAAACCAAGCGGCCCCTGGACCCTGATTATGAAGGGTAGGAAAATCCCTGACTGTGAAGACACTTCAATCAACTATGACAGTTAATCTCAAGACTTTCGGATGAGTCTTTAAACCGAGGCCCCATCTCCGTATGACCTTAGCTGTTGGTTAGACGTAAAACTGAAACACTCACTCATGACAGTTAAGTGGCCAACTGTTTACCTGTTTCTTCAAAACAGTACAGTGCCTGATGTAAATTTCAACATGACACAATATTTTGGTGCTGTTGACAGTAAGACTGGCACGATAAATCTGATCATCCATTAATCGATTGATAAATTCCACAAGAATGATTATCAGTAGTGATTTGCTTCTAATTGATTATTTGATAAGTGCAATTTACTACCCAAAGTTGTGCCTAAAATAGCTGCCAAAAGAGTGCAGATCCCTGATGAGACGCCTCATTATGCAGCATCTCATCTGGGTTTACACTGGTTGCTCAGATCTGTCTGTTCAAATATACTTTCGTTAAAGTACAACATATGCTGAGAGTCAGGCTCAGACAAAGCCAGACAGGTAAAATTATGAAAAAATCTTCAGAGATTACTAATCGGTTATCGATCACAATGTCAGGACTGATAATCGATTATCTTTTCAGGTCCGATTAGCCAGCCCTAATCAACTTCATTGACCAATCAGTGGTCATCAGTGACAAGTGGGTATGCTCTTGAGCTAGTGCAGTGAACCTTTTGATTATCAAAATATTTCAGATAAAAGAAACTTGATTGCTATTCATATTTTTTATCTTTAAAAGGAAAAGAAATATTTGACAGCAGTGTCAGGAATAGGTGGTTGCAGCTGAAACAAAATGGGTAATAAGATGATACCGCTGTTGTTAATCGATTAATCGATCGATAAATTCCACAAAAATGATTATCATTTCTGATTTGCTTTTAATCGATTACTTGATAGGTACAATTTACTACACAAAGACTCGGGACATGTTAAGTCTCCCGAAAATCGCGGGAGACTACCGAAAAAATAGCTTTTCTCACGCCTCACGAAATTCAGGAAAAAAATCTCCCGGAAAAATGAAAATTCCGTTTTGGGCAAATTTTTGAAAAGCTGCGCTTGTATTTTCGTGGTGGCAAACAGCGGAAAAATCTGAGTTAATCCGTGAGTAAAACTGATAATAATTAATGCACTGTCTAGTATTATTGGGGATTAAAACACACCTGCAGATGGGCATTAACAAATGAAAACAGTCGTTACTTGAAGTGATTGCAAAAATGAAAGTAAATCATAACGGTTAATTGCCTTCAACCAACGGACCATGTTAGTTAACCGTATTGTGTTATAAACGCCGACCGTATTTGTCACGGACCAGTCTATTCTATTATTACACTGTAAACAAAAGCCTCCGGTGCTCTAAGCCTATAGTTTATCAACGACCTTTGAGAGTTCAACGTTCAAGCGTGGCAAGACTATTCCATGTTTTAGGGAAAGCAGGTTTCGGATTTCTTTTTTCAAAGAATTTTAAAATTATAAATAAGTTTTTTGATAATGTCATTATCTACAATTCGTGCCCAAGTGGATAATATGATGCAGTACGAATCTCAGTAAAACTGTATCGCGCCAATGTAAAATCCCAAATGAAGGCGACTTACCTAAAACACGGACTCGTCCAAAATTAAAAGTGCAGTCACGTCTCATTGTTGTTTGAAAGACTATACAATCTTCTGCCTGACAATGTGTGAAAATAAAATTAAGTTATGACTCCAATTTACATTTATCCCCCAATCATAAAATTTAATCCACAATCGGTGTGAAAATGATGTAATGGCTCCTTAGATGTTTAGCTACATCTAACGGTAGATCAGTAGATGTATGCATCTACTGTCTCGTGCATGGTTATGTTTCGGTACCAAAATAGCAGATGCTTGGCGGGAAAAGTCGAAAACTTTAATGTGTGTAATCACATCTGTATGCTGTTGTTGGTCGGGAATTGTGGAAGGCACCATTCCCTATCCAGCTTTATCCACAACCGTTTAGCTATCGAAAAAATATTTTTTTTTACCGGTTGCAAACATTTTTTTATGAAAGAAATACGCCCCATTAAAATAAAATAAAACAATTAAAAACGAATCTGCATTCTTTATTCTCTTTTCTCGCTAACCTGACACTTTTGATCGTTTGAGTATATCGGCTGCAGCTTGTGTTAATCGTGCGTGTCCAGTTTATATTACTATCAGTATCTTTAATTGCTAATTGGACAAGCTGTTATGACATGTCTGCAATTAATTTGAACTTGAAAAAGTACCGTTATTGACCGTGACAACTACAATATTATCTACCGTAATTCCGCACTTAAAAGTCGGAGGGGAATAAAGTTGTTGTGCTCGAAACTTGATCGAAACCTTTCTATGGAATGGATCTCCTCTGAAACCGGTTAAGGTACACTTTTTAAACTTTGCCTGTGGATAGTACATGGGATGTAGATGGCACTAGGCTCCTTTTGGCTTGACCTCAACATGACCCCTAGGTCAAAGGTCAAAAGTATGATTTTGCCATATCTCCTAAACTATTAGAGTTACACTTCTGAAACTTTGGTAACTGGATGTCCCTTGGAATATAGAATAAATTTGGCTAATTTTGGGGTGACCTTGACCTCAACATGACCCCAAGGTCAAAGCTCAAAAGTATTATTTTGCCATATTTTCTTAACTATTGGAGTTACACTTCTGAACCTTTGGTTATTGGATGTCCCTTGAAATATAGAATGAATTGGGCTCCTTTTGTCATGACCTTGACGTCAACATGACCCAAAGGTCAAAAAGTATGACCTCTACAATATCTCCTAAACTATTGAAGTTACACTTCTGAAACTTTGCTTATTGGGTGGCCCTTGGAATATAGAATATATTGGACTACTTTTGGTGTGACTTCGACCTCAAAATGACCCCAAGGTCAAAGGTCACAAAGTATTATTTTGCCATACCTTCTGAACTATTGGAGCTACACATCTGAAACTTTGGTTACTGGATAGCCCTTCGAATATAGAATCAATTGGGCTACTTTTGTTGTGACCCTTAACTCAACCTGACCCCAAGGTCTAAGGTAAAAAGTATGATCTTCTTAACTAGCGGAGTTACACTTTTGAAACTTTGGTTATTGGATTGCCGTTGAAATATAGAAAAATTGATATACCGTATTCGCCCTAATTACCGCACCGTGCCCTAAGTTTTTTCACAATCGTGTCAAAAAATCAGGGCGAAGAATCTACCTAATTAGCCCACACTTGATACGAAAACAATAGCTTCCGAGATGATGCATACTGATATTTAATGGGACAGAAATTGATACTTAAGCATTGCCTTCACTATTGAAGAAATAACGGTAAGTTTTTTTTTTATAGATTTACTGTGAAAGCTTCAAGGGCAGGTTGCTGTATGCATTTCCTTTTCAAAAATAGCTTTGCTGTGCGCTTATAGGAGCATGTGCGGTAATTAGGGAGAATACGGTATATACTATTTGTGGACCTCAACATAACCCAAAGGTCAACGGTAAAAAAAGTATGACTTTAGCATATCTTCTAAAGTATAGGAGTTAAACGTCTGAAACTTTGTTTATCAGTTAGAATGTTCTTTGCAATTTTTTGGTTATTGGATGGCCCTTGTCATATAGAATGAACTGGGCTACTTTTTGGTATGACCTTTACCTCAATATGACCCCAAGGTCAAAGGTCAAAAAGTATGACTTTGTCATATCTCCTAAACTATTGGAGTTACACTTCTGAAACTTTGCTTATTGGATGGCCCTTGGAATATAGAAAATATTGGGCTACTTTTGGTGTGACCTCGACCTCAACATGACCCCAAGGTCAAAGGTCAAAAACTATTATTTTGCCATACATGTATCTTCTAAACTATTGGAGCTACACTTCTGAAATATTGGTTAAAGGATGGCCCTTCTAATATATAATCAATTGGGCTAATTTTGTTGTGACCTTGACCTCAACCTGACCCCAAGGTCAAAGGTAAAAAAGTATGACTTTGCCATATTGTCTTAACTATCGGAGTTACACTTCTGAAACTTTGGTTATCGGATGGCCGTTGAAGTATAGAAAAATTGGAATACTATTGGTGGACCTCAAAATAACCCCAAGGTCAAAGGTCCAAAAGTATGACTTTAGCATATCTTCTAAACTATAGAAGTTACACTTCTGAAACTTTGTTCATCAGTTAGAATGTTCTTTGCAATAGTTTTGGTTATTGCATGGCCCTTGGAATATAGCATGAATTGGGCTTCTTTTGGCATGATATTGACCTCAACATGACCACAAGGTCAAAGGTAAAAAAGTATGACTTTGCCATATCTCCTAAACTATTGGAGTTACACTTCTGAAACTTTGCTTATTGGATGGCCCTTGGAATATAGAATATATTGGGCTACTTTTGGTGTCACCTCGACCTCAACATGACCCCAAGGTCAAATGTCAAAAAGTATTATTTTGCCATATCTTCTAAACTATTGGAGCTACACTTCTGAAACTTTGGTTATTGGATGGCCCTTGGAATATAGAATCAATTGGGCTACTTTTGTTGTGACCTATCTGGGCATAAATGATAAGATATGCTCTTGTCCTGAAGCATTATAAACCGGGGGGGGGGGCTTATTATGGATAATATTAGTTATTTATCCATGAACAGGAGTGTAAAGAATAAACAAAAAAAATGTAGCCTGTCCTGTGAGCTTGCCATCAAGACTTCGCGCCTCTGGCACTCGCCAATCCTCCTCGAACGCGCTGTCCCCCTCATTTTCAAAACTTGCAAAGTTATGCCTAAAATAGCTGGATGAGTGGCAAACAGTGCAGACCCTGATGAGACGCCGCAGAATGCGGCGTCTCATCTGGGTCTACACTGTTTGCTCATGTCTGCCTGTTCAAATATACATACGGTAAAGTGTAACATATGGTAAGAGTCATGCTCAGACAGAAAGCCAGACAGGTAAAATTATGGTATAAACCTCAGAGATTACTAATCGATTATCAATCGTAATGATAGGACTGATAATCGATTATCTTTCCAGCTCAGATTAGCCAGCCCTAGCTGTTGATAATAACTATTTTTTTGTTCTTATAAAATTTCAGTCTCACGCACGCTTTTGGCAGAAGAACAGATTTGATTTCCAACTATATCTTAGAGACAGAAGAATAACAGGCAGTGAATACAAGCCTCAGGTAAGACTGACACGATTAATCGTGTAATCGATTAATCAATCGATAAATTCCACAGAAATGATTATCATTTCTGATTTGATGATAATTGATTATTTGTCAGGTACAATTTACTATCCAAAGTTATGACTAAAATAGCTGGATGAGTGGCAAACAGTGCAGACCCTGATGAGACGCCGCATTTTGCGGCATCTCATCTGGGTCTACACTGTTTGCTCAGGCATGTCTGTTCAAATATACATATGATAAAGTGCAACATATGGTAAGAGTCATGCTCAGATAGAAAGCCAGACAGGTAAAATTATGACAAAAACCTTAGCGATTACTAATCGATTACCGATCGCAATGACAGGACTGATAATAGATTATCTTTTCACTACGATTAGCCAGCCCTAGCCTCAGGTACATACAATATTGTAAAAATCCTAAAAGTTTGGACCCATTGAGGACTTTGTGTAATTCTCAAAGTTGAACAAAATTGTTTCACGATCCAGCAAGACATCCAAAAAGTGCAGTCTGTGCAGACATAATGGCAACTTACGATCAGTTTTTGATTGTCCCTAGTGTGTTCCAACATTCCAGCGTGCATTAGTCACTAGATATATTTAGTGTTAGCTGACATTAATTTTTCCGATGATTTTTTGTCAAGTAATGTTTCATTTTTTTTTTTCAGAAATAATTACATTTTTGCCATTATTTCCAGTTGTCAGTTCATTCATAAAAGTGCAATGCCACATTGACCTGATAAAGCTCACTTCTCCTGAGATACATGTAGCAAATCTTTATCAGGTCAAGGTGTTACAATGTAAATAATACAGGGGGTAACTGATAAAATGTTTTACATGTCATGTTGAGAGAAAGCCTGAATTCCGTAAAGTGTGTTGGCCTTGCTAGCTCAGTCAGATATGCGTCAGATTGGTATTCGGGTGGTCACAGGTTGGGCACTGTCTTCATGGAGATTAATCACAAATTTTTTTTTTATGGGCATTTCAAAATTTATGGGTGGCAGGTTGTGTTATCCTTAAAATATACACCTCAACCTCATTATAACACGGTTCATTGTTATGCATAAGAATTTATTTTTCTGATTCCCACTTGCACCCCACTGTGACCTAATAGTGCTATAAATATCTTGTTAATCTTATAGAAGATTCTAGAAAACTGAGTCACAGATTGATTTCATTTTTGTAAACAACATGTTTACAAGGAAAAGTACTTCAGAACCTTCCAGAAAGTTCTGGGTTGCATTATTTTTAGAAAATTACCTCATCTTATTCCACAGCCCTCTGGAATGTTCTAGAGAAATCTTAAGGTCTATAAAAGAGCTTGATTTTTCTCATTGAGTCAGACTTTGGAGTTTGATGTTTGGGCATTTAAGAAAAGTTATTTCTAAATTCTGTGTTGGATTGTTAAAGGATATTACTTTTCATTTTGGACTGTGAATTCTGTGGGATCAAGGAAAATAGATTCATTCAGGATATTTCATAACAGAGCTAAGTACATTTAATTTTCTTACTTCTACAGGTTAAAGTTAACTTGTAAATAAATTTTGTTAAGATTTTCCAAAAGGCTTGTTTGCTTTTTCTTTCTGCTACGCCTGGCTCGTAACAGAAATTGGGGGCTCGTCCGGGATAAAACCATTTTAAGCATTTTAAAACCGACATTTCATGTGACGCAGGTAATTGTCATTTCTTATCAAATAGACTTTGCAGTTGCTTCACAGAATTGGTATTTCCCTATAGGCTTATAGGGGATTGTCATTTCATGTGAACTGTCATTTCAGGTGAAATAGTACTTGTCATTTCATGTGAAATTCTCGTCGGGCTTGTCATTTCAAAAAAAAAAAAAAAAAAAAAAAAAAACTTTGTCAAATTAACCTCAATCTGTATTTCCATAAATACTTTATAGAACAAACAAAAAGCAAACATGTCGTTTGATTTGAGAAGCTTTTTGGCTCAGCCTACTCAGGAGTTGTTTAATCTGGCCAAAAGGACAGATTTGCTAGAAATTTCTTCCCATTATGGGGTCACTGCTGTCAAAACAAGCATGAAGAAGCATGAAATTAAGAATATTTTGGTGCAGTTTTTTGTTGATGAAGAACTTTTCGATCCATCTGCTTTGTCTCTCATTATGGTTTCACATACTGAATTACAAATGAGACAAATTGAAATAGGAAGGCAAATTGAATTAGAGAAGTTCAGATTAGAAATGGAAGAAAGAGAGAAGGAAAAGCAAAGAGAAATGGAAGAAAGAGAGAAGGAAAAAGAAAGAGAAATGCAGAGACAAATGCAGATGGAAAGATTAGAAATGGAAGAAAGAGAGAAGGAAAAACAAAGAGAAATGGAGAGGGAAAAAAGAGAAATGGAGGAACGCTTTCAGAAAGAAAAATTAGAAAAAGAAGAGCGACTTGAAATAGAAAGAGAAAAATGGCATTTTCAATTAAAGATGAAGGAACTGGAACTCCAGGGTCAAGATAGGGTGAAACCTACCCCTGTTTTTGACTCTGGTAGTTACTTTGATGCCACAAAGCATATCAGATTAGTTCCCCCATTTCAGGAAAAAGAGGTAGATAAGTATTTTTTGCATTTCGAAAAAGTTGCAGAAAATTTAAAATGGCCTAAAGAGCATTGGACCTTACTTTTGCAAAGCGTTGTTGTCGGAAAGGCTCGAGACATTTACACTCAGCTGACTGTCGAGCAAAGCTCAGACTATGATCTGGTCAAGGAGCTTATTCTTAAGGCATATGAGTTGGTCCCTGAGGCTTACAGGCAGAAATTTAGGAATTGCAAAAAAGAAATTTCCCAGACCCATGTAGAATTTGCTCGAACCAAAGAACAGCTATTTGATAGGTGGTGTTCTTCTAAAAAAGTAGGCTCTGATCATGACAAACTTAGACAACTTGTCCTTGTTGAAGAGTTCAAACGGTGCATAAATTCAGACATTAAATCTTTTCTCGATGAGAGACAGGTTGAAACTTTGGAGGAAGCTTCTCGTTTGGCAGATGATTATGCTTTGACTCATAAAGTCTCATTTGTGAACAGGCCTTATCCTCGAAAACCTTATAATCCACAGACAGGTCCAAGATTCTATCCCAGTAATCCTTCTGGTAGTTATAGCCATACATCTAGTACTATGCCCAAACTTTCTGGTGAAAATAAAAGCCAGAATCCTTCCAAACCTTCTGGTGAAAACAGAAGCCCAAATTTTCCCAAACCTTCTGGTGAAAACAAAGACCAGAATCCCTTATCTCAATCTCAAGTAGTTTGTTATTATTGTAAAAATACAGGTCATTTGATCTCTGAGTGTTTAAAATTAAAGCGAAGGAAAGAAAGAGAAAGACAAGAGGAACTTAAGCCTACAGGCTTGACTTCTATAAGGCCAAAACCACAGTCTTGTGTAAGGGAGGAAACTCTTTCTGATACCAAATTATCTGAGACTGATACAGTTATGGAGTGTTATGAACCATTCTTATCAGATGGTTTTGTGTCACTAAATGGTGACAGTTATGCCCATCCTACCCCTATTAAAATCTTACGAGGTACCGGAGCTTCTCAATCTCTTATTCTAGCAGATACTCTGCCTTTTTCTGAGAAGACTTCTGTGGGCCAAAGTGTCCTTATTCAGGGTGTGGAATGTGGATTTGTTAATGTTCCGCTCCATAACGTTTATTTGTCATCAGACTTGGTATCCGGTTCAGTGGCTGTTGGTATTAGACCTTCTTTACCTTTTAAAGGTGTTCATTTGTTGCTAGGCAATGACTTAGCTGGAGATAAGGTTGTGGTAAACCCACTTTTGACTACTAATCCTTGCATAGACCAACCGCCTGATCCCATTGAGCAGGAAATTCCTGATCTTTATCCGTCTTGTGCAGTCACAAGGGCGATGGCACGTAAGGCCAAGCAAACTGATGGGAAACAGGATTTTGATTTAACTGATACCTTTTTGGGTCAGTCTTTTAATGACGAGATAACAAGGTCTCTGTCTTCAAGCCTGCCTGATAAGCAGACAGATTTTCATGAGAATAACTCATCTTTAGATCTAGGCCATGACATAATGTCTGGGTCTCAACTAGCTATAGAACAGCATAAGGATCCTGAAATTTCGCCTTTATTTGAAAGGGCCTTAGATGAGCAGGAAGTATCTCAGGTCCCAGTCTGTTATTATGTCAAAAATGACATTCTTATGAGAAAATGGCGTCCACCAGACGTCTCAGCAGAAGACGAGTGGACTGTCAACCACCAGATAGTGGTTCCACGGGTTTACCGTTCCCAAATATTAAACTTGGCACATGAAACTCCCATGTCAGGACATTTAGGTGTAAATAAAACCTATCACAAGATTCTTAATCATTTTTACTGGCCTGGGTTAAAATCAGATGTTTCTCAGTATTGTAGGTCCTGCCATACATGCCAAATGGTAGGAAAACCCAATCAGACTATACCTAAGGCTCACTTGCAGCCTATACCTGCTTTTGATGAACCTTTCAGTCGAATAATTATAGACTGTGTGGGTCCCTTGCCCAGAACTAAGTCCGGCTGTGAATATCTTTTGACCATTATGTGTGCTTCCACACGTTTTCCTGAAGCCATTCCTTTAAGAAATATCAAAACTAAAACAATCGTCAAGGCCTTAGTGAAGTTTTTCACATTTGTTGGGCTTCCTAAATCTATTCAGTCAGACCAAGGCTCAAATTTTATGTCTGGAATATTTCAACAAGTAATGCATGAACTTGGCATTGTACAGTATAAGTCATCAGCCTATCATCCTGAAAGTCAAGGCGCCCTTGAAAGATTCCATCAAACATTGAAAAACATGATAAGATCATATTGCTTTGACACAGAGAAGGATTGGGATGAAGGCATCCATCTCCTTTTATTTGCTGTTAGAGAATCTGTGCAAGAATCTCTTGGCTTCAGTCCATTTGAATTAGTATTTGGCCATACTGTTCGTGGTCCTTTGAAACTTCTCAAAGAGAAATTTCTCTCCAATGATGACACCTCCCTGAATTTACTTCAGTATGTGTCTGATTTCAAAACTAGACTTTCAAAAGCTTGTGAGGCTGCTCGGACCAATCTTCAGTCAGCCCAAAGGAAAATGAAACAGCTATATGACATAGGGACAAAAGAAAGGAATTTTAAACCAGGTGATAAGGTACTAGCTCTTTTGCCTATTCCAGGAAAATCGTTGCAGGCCAGGTATTATGGTCCATACACTGTAGACAAAAAGATCAGTGACGTAAATTACATAATAAACACTCCTGGTAGGCGCAAGCTAAAGCAGCTATGTCATATTAACATGCTTAAGGAATACATAGATAGGGACAATACATCTTTAACATCAGTCAATCTAGTTAGCTCTGTTCCACTTAATTCATGTGACAATGACTGTGAGGATATTAATTCAGTGAAGTCGAATCCCACATCATCAAAACTTCAGAATTCTGACATTCTACGGAATCTTGACCAGAAACTCTCACATCTAGAGCCAAATCAGCGGAATGAACTGAAACAGCTGATTTTTGAATATGAACACTTATTTCCTGACATTCCAACACGGACAGACAAAATTTTTCACGATGTGGACATAAATGGTTCTAAACCTGTAAAACAACACCCATACAGGATGAATCCTGTGAAACAAAAATATCTTAAAGAAGAAGTTCAGTATCTATTAGACAATGATTTTATTGAACCAAGCCAAAGTGAGTGGAGTTCTCCTTGTATTCTTGTACCAAAACCTGATGGGACATATCGTATGTGTACAGATTTTAGGAAAGTTAATTCCTTAAGTAAAACAGATAGCTTTCCTATTCCAAGAATGGATGACTGCATTGATAACATCGGGAATGCCAAATACATAACGAAATTCGACCTTCTGAAAGGATTTTGGCAAATTCCACTTACAGATAGAGCAAAGGAGGTTTTGGCATTCACAACACCAGACGGATTATTTAACTATAAAGTCATGCCATTTGGAACGAAAAACTCTCCGGCAACATTTCAGCGCTTAATAAACATGGTAATTGCGGGGCTGGAAGGCTGCAGTGCTTATATCGATGATGCTATCATATACAACGACCAGTGGAATCAACATCTTGGGACTATTCGAGCATTCTTTGATAGACTGAGTAATGCCAAATTGACAATCAATCTTGCTAAAAGTGAATTCTGCCATGCAAGTTTGACATTTCTAGGTCATGTTGTAGGTCAAGGTCATGTGAAACCCATTGATGCTAAAGTTGAGGCTATCTCAAATTTTCCCGTACCCACGTGCAAAAGACAGCTGATGCGATTTCTTGGTATGGCTGGTTATTACAGAAAGTTCTGTAATAATTTCTCTGTCATTGCTGAGCCTTTGACAAATTTGCTCAGCAAAAGAACAAAATTCCATTGGAATGCAATATGCCAAAATGCTTTTGATAAACTTAAAGCCATACTCAAGAGTGAACCAGTTCTCTTAGCACCAAACTTTGAAAAGGAGTTTAAGCTAGCTGTAGATGCTAGTGACGTAGGTGCAGGTAGTGTTTTGTTGCAGGAAGATGAAAATGGTGTGGATCATCCAGTTTGCTACTTTTCCAAAAAGTTTAATAAGCATCAGAGAAATTACTCTACCATAGAGAAAGAGTGCTTGTCTCTGATTCTTGCTCTGCAACATTTCGAAGTTTATCTTACCCCTACTACTGCACCGATTGTTGTTTTCAGTGATCACAATCCACTGACTTTTATACATAAAATGAAGAACAAAAATCAGCGGTTGCTCAGGTGGAGTCTTATGCTACAAGAGTATAATTTAGACATAAGACATATCAGAGGGAAAGATAACATTATCCCTGATGCCCTTTCAAGAGTTTGAGCAGTGTCAGGTGTTGTGTTTTTCTTTCCTACTAAAGTGGATTGTAGAAATATGTAATTTTATATGCTATGCTCAATATTTTATTATTCTTAAAGCAAAAGAAAGCTTTATTACATAAATCTTTCTTTTCCTCGAAGAGGGGGAGTGTTATGCATAAGAATTTATTTTTCTGATTCCCACTTGCACCCCACTGTGACCTAATAGTGCTATAAATATCTTGTTAATCTTCTTATAGAAGATTCTAGAAAACTGAGTCACAGATTGATTTCATTTTTGTAAACAACATGTTTACAAGGAAAAGTACTTCAGAACCTTCCAGAAAGTTCTGGGTTGCATTATTTTTAGAAAATTACCTCATCTTATTCCACAGCCCTCTGGAATGTTCTAGAGAAATCTTAAGGTCTATAAAAGAGCTTGATTTTTCTCATTGAGTCAGACTTTGGAGTTTGATGTTTGGGCATTTAAGAAAAGTTATTTCTAAATTCTGTGTTGGATTGTTAAAGGATATTACTTTTCATTTTGGACTGTGAATTCTGTGGGATCAAGGAAAATAGATTCATTCAGGATATTTCATAACAGAGCTAAGTACATTTAATTTTCTTACTTCTACAGGTTAAAGTTAACTTGTAAATAAATTTTGTTAAGATTTTCCAAAAGGCTTGTTTGCTTTTTCTTTCTGCTACGCCTGGCTCGTAACATCATTAAAACACGGTTTCTGATATTACACGGTTTCAAGATGGATCCCAAAAATGTATAGGTTATTTAGAAAAATGACCATAAATGGTCATTTTTCTGTATAATCTATACATTTTTGTTTGGATATAACACGGTTGTTTAACAAACACGGTTTGTGCTTTGGATCCCATTAATAGTGTTATAAAGAGGTTGTCGTGTATTTGGAAAATAGCTGAACAAATTGCAAATGGTGTAGGCCCTGATCAGATGCCGCATTTTGCATTGTCTGATCTGGGCCTTCATTGTTAGCCAGGGTACCCGTTTTGGGATTTCCGGTACAAAATGGGTTAATGGATTTGGTTTAGATTTGGTATGATGATAGATACAGGTCCAAAGTTTTAATCAGTGATACCCTACCCATGCCATTGACCTCAAAGTCAAGGTCATGGGCTTAGAAATTTTTAATGTTAAAGATTTAATAAAAGCTCCTATTTTCCAAACCACAAGATTGATTTGGTTTATATTTGCTATGATAATAGATACAGGTTCAAAGTTTTATTCAGCTATACCCCTGTCAATGCAACATATACATGTATGATGATCAGCCCCATGTAGGGCTTCAAGTTAGAATCACCATCCTCATTGAGGCAACTGTAACAAGTACCCACAACATATTTATAGCCCCGCTTTGAAAAGGTGGGGGCTATATTGGATTCGCCTTGTCCATCTGTGATTCCGTAATTCTGTTTTCATGGTAACTCAAAAACCGTTTTAGGTATTTTCATCAAACTCCACACAAATGCAAAGCACTATTAGACGATGTGCAGAGTGCATGGACAATAACTCTGGATTCCCTACTTTGGAGTAATTGCCCTTTGAACATTGAAAAATTGCAAATTTAACCTTGTTCACTCCACCGATAGCTCAGTTGGTAGGGTGTCCTCTCCGAGGAAAGGGAGGTCACGGGTTCGATCCCGACCGCGGCATACCAAAGTCGTTAAAAATGGTACTAGCTGCTCCTTGCTTGGCACTCAGATTTACGGGGTAGAGCTAGGACTGGTCGACCCAGTGTCGGGATAATGTGACTGGGTGTGGTATCATGTAATGTGTCTGGGACATGATACATCAGTGAGGCGGCACTATAAAAGTGAGCATTGAGCTCCCTGTCGCAACCAGACACCGTCGTGATATGACTGAAAAATTGTTGAAAGCGATGTTAAACCCAAATTCACACACACATTGTTCGCTCCATAACAAATTCCGTAATTCATATTAACTCAAAAACAATTTTAAGTATTTTCATGAAACTTCACACAAATGTAAACCACTATTAGACAATGTGCAGAGGGCATGAATCATAACTCTGGGTTGCCTACTTTTGGATTTATTGTCCTTTGAACATTGAAAAATGACAATTTTAACATTTTCCGCTCCATAGTGCAAAAACCATTTGAGATATTTTCATGAAACTTCACACAAATGTAAAGCACCGTGAAAAGATGTGCAGAGCGCATGAACCATAACTCTGGAAAGCCATTTTGCCACCTTTTATTAGAGGCTGAAAACATTTTTTTTCTTGTATTTTTCTTTTCTGAAGCGCCATAACGGGGCTATAGTCAGATCCTCTGACAGTTCTAGTTTTAGATGAAGAAAAGAGAAAATAATTTGTACATCCCAAAATTATCATTATTTGAGTGCATTTGGAGCTTGCCTCAGATTGCAAGCTGTTGTAAAAATAACTCATTTGATCATATACTGTCCTCATTATTTAGTTAATTGGTGGATAATGCATGTTAACATGATGATTATAATGAAACTCACCAGTGGCTAATTTCATAAATTTCATATGAATTGACCACAAGTGTAAGGTTTTCTATTTTTATCTTTTCGTTACAGGGATTGGAAGTTATTCCTGATCTTGACTAGACTGCAACAGTGCTGATTAGAATGTGATTTTAGCTGAGAAACAGAACAGTAGAATTGTTATGCCAATTAAGAGAGAATGTGGACTGCGAGTTCTACTCAAGAAAACTTACAAATATTTACAGACTTAAGAGAAATAGATACATGCACACCTGGCAGATTTTTTCTGCCATTTTTCAAAGGGAGACAACTTTTGGGACTTCCTTTTGGCTTTTCTATAAGCCCTGTCCCACTGAAAAAGAGGTCTACTCTTAAGGGAAAGAATTTGCTCCTCATTCTTTCCTTTAAGAGTTGACCCCTATTTACATGGGAGACAAAACTAATTTTGCAAGAGTTGCCTCCCCTGAAGGTGTATCTATTCCCCTTTAGGATCAATAAGACATGCCTAGCAGAAATAATTCTTTCATAGCTCCATATAAGTTGCTTTTTATCCGAAAAGTACTGATATTTTTCCTATTTTTGCATGACTTGTCCTACTGAATAAATTAATTGTGCTGCCCAAATTTCTGACTTCCAACCAATCACATTACTCAATGCAATGCATTCATTCAATCTGAATGACAAATAGTGTAGATCCTGATCAGATGGCTTCTTCAGAAGCCATATGATCGGGATCTACACTGTTTGCAGAGGTAGGGCTTATCAGGTTCAGAAGGTTAAAGGTTAAACTGGCTTACATCACAAAAACAAAGCTATATAATTTTGACCCCCTTACACTCCATTTTTATACAGTAAAACTGGCGGCCCCCACCCATAGGGGCTTGGAGAAATATATGGGCTGCATGATGCTTCCACGCAGAGTTGAATCCGGCCCGCACACTAGTACTGGTAAACCCCTTAGAGGATCTAAGCCTGTCCAGGAACCGCGGTGGGAGGCGGACTGTCCATGCTAATAAAACCTATTGGTTTCATTTGGCGACAGGACTTGAGATGTCATTTCATCTCAGTGTCGGGTATAAGTCCCACAAAATTGGAAGCAACGTCTCAAAAATGACCTATGCAGTGTTGACGGAAAAGTTAAATCCTCAAATCAAACAAAACAAAATTGTTTGTCTGTCTGTCCGTCACAAAAACTTTAACCTTAGCCATAACTCCCACAGGGGGCATTAGTAGCTAACAGTGACAGCTCTTGTTTTTTTGTTGTTGTTTTTTTTTGTGATGAGGCTTTCATAGCTTGTGCAGCAAAGTCTCTGATCAGACTGCGTTGATGTGCATGCTGATCAGAACCTCAGTGTGCCCTCTGCTAAAGAACCCCCTTTTTCTTTATATCATTTGATATACCGGTAATATCAGTTCAGCTCATTTCTTCACATGTCTGTTTGATTTTTCCCAAATATTGTTGTGATAGCCTAATATGGATTTCAAAAAATTAAACTGAGTGACATTGAAATATATTTTGTTTTTCATTTCGTCCCCTTAGTGCAAGACTGCAGTAACTCAGTTTTTGAAAAATTTTCAGGAGAGACAAAAAACTGTGATATTTTCTTGTTTTTGGACAGTCTGCAGTAATATATGCTTAACTGCACAATAAAAGGGTTAGAAATAAAATACAATGTGATTTTTATGTTAACATTTAATCAGAGAACAGTAATTAATAAAAATATAAGATACAACAGTACTGCATAAAAAAACTGTTGATATGATCACTTTTTGAATGCAACACTGTTGTAACTGTACTTACGACAGTGTTGCATTAAAAAATTGTGTCAAAGCCTCAACGCAAGACTGTTGTAACTGCACTTACAACAGTGTTGCACTTAATCTTTGACTCATTATCTGCTTGATCTCACATGCAAAAGTGTTGTATCTGATGCAAGAAAGTCATAAAAATGATCAAAATGGATATTAGATACACTACAATTCTTTTGGAAAACCCTATTCCCTCATTACTCGGTGACCATTAAGATCAAGTGCACCCAGAGTACTTTGAGACACACTGAGTATGAGCTCTGGGTGCTTTCGAGAGTTAATGACATTACGAAAACACGTCTATACAAATACAATATAAATTTTAATACCAAAGACGAAAAATTGTGATTTTTTCTTATTTCTGCACAAAACATAGATTGTGGGTACTCGATGAGGCGGTTCTAACAAGAACCTACACCATACGAATGTATTTTAGCAGACATAAGAAAAATAAAGTATACCTATGCAAACCCCAGTCTTCGGCAATCCTATAAGTTTAAAATATTTTTTATGCCCCTGGAATCTAGATTCTGGGACATATAGTTTTTGGTCTGTCTGTCTGTTTGTTTGTCCATTTGTTCGTCTGTTCATCTGTTTGTTTGTCTGTTTGTCCGTTTGCCTGTCTACAAAAACCTTAACATTGGGCATAACTTTTGAATGGTAATAGATAGAGCTTTCATATTTCACATGTGTATACCTTATCACAAGACCTTTCATGTGGTATCATAATTTTTGATCTGACCTTGACGTTGACCGTTGACCTACTTTTTTCATTTTTTTAAAACATTTACATTGGCCATAACTTTCGATTGATAAGTGATATGGCTTTCATATTTCACATGTGCATTCCTAGTCACAAGACCTTTTTAGTGGTACCATAATTTTTGACTTGTGACCTTGACCTTGATGTTTGACCTACTTTTTAAAAACTTTAACATTGGCCATATCTTCCGATTGGTAAGTGGTAGGGCTTTCATATTCCACATTTGCATTTCTTGTCACAAGACCTTTCTAGTGGTACCATAATTTTTGACCCCTTGACCTTGATGTTTGACCTACTTTTTAAAAACTTTAACATAGTGCATAACTTTTGATTGGTAAGTGATTGGGCTTTCATATTTCACAAGTGCATTCTTTTTCACAAGACCTTTCCAGTGGTACCATATTTTTTGACCTCGTGGCCTTGACATTTTACCTACTTTTTAAAAACTTTAACATTGACCATAACTTTCAATTGGTAAGTGATGGGGCTTTCATATTTCACATGTGAATACTATGTCACAAGACCTTTTCAACGTTCCCATAATTTTTGACCTTGTGACCTTGAACTACTTTTTTAAGACTTGAACATGGGCCATACCTTTCGATTGCTTAGTGATACTGCTTTCATATTTAACAGGCGTTGTCCGTGGGCATCAGTGTTTCACAAGCACATCTTGTTTGTTTTGTTTATACGACCCTAAGTTTCAAGATTATTTCACTCATATCGAGTCGGTTGTTAATCAGGGGTGGACGAAGAAAACAAGGGTACCCGGAGAAAGAATGCCTGACCTGCCGCTGCAGAACTTGGCGTCTCACATGTGACCCCAGCTACATGTAGGCTCCAACCCACAGCGGTGAGAGACCTAATGATAAAGAATCAGCGCTCTTATCCACTAGGCCACGGAGGCCCGTCAAGTATAAAGTATAAACTGGGATGTGATGTCAACAGTGGTCAATAAGAATTATACCGATATCAGACGTGGTGTCACAGCTTATGATTTTCCATGAAGTGACTGTGCAAATAAAACATAGACGCCATAGTAATTTACAAGAGCAGTGACCACTTCTATATGTGGTTTAAAAGGGTGTGCCGAACCTGTCAGAATATCTTAGTCTGTGAAAGAAAAATTAGATTTTGCAAATTTCCTCCATATAATCACAGCCTTTCCTGGCTGTTACGACTTACTGGAGAAGTCGGCAGAGGGTCTGGTCTAAAACTTGCCCATTGTGATGTATGGGCTCAAATGAGTATTAAAAGCAAGAAACGAAACAATCGATGATTCAGATTTTCTGAACAGAGTTTTTTTAGCCACTAAACTATAAACCCTTGGTTATACACTGTATCTCTATGTAACAAAGTTCAGCAAAGCATGTTTTATACAACACAGCTGCATACTGAAAAGATCCAGACTTTTCAGGCAGATAAGCCTGGACAAACAGAGCAGATCCAGATCCGATTTCTCATGAGGAGGAGTCTGATCAGTATCGCCACTGTCTGCCATTTAAACACTTCTATGGTAAAACCACAATGTTCAAATTTTCGAATGATTACAATAACAGATTTGGGTGTCCGAAATTCTAGGATTTTTACAGTAAATTTGTTTATTTTTAGTTCCAGTGCTGTCTATATAGCCCTCTCCCCTCCAATTTCCTTCTGCATGAAACTAACACTCACCACGTAACAATGAGACTGTGACTTAACACAATACAGAAGACCAAGAACTTGTTGTCAAACAACTTACCAAAAATATAAATATTTGAAGGGTTATGTTTGACTTAGAACTGTACTGTCCCTCCTCCCATAACTCCTGTCCTGTCCTGAACCTTACCTACTCCCTTAACACCTGCTCTATGCTGTACTGTCCCTAACATAACTCATGTCCTGTCCTCAACCATACCTCCTATACTCCTTTCCTGTATTGTCCCTCCTCCAATAACTCCTGTCCCATCCTGTACAATACCTCCTATAACTCCTGTCCTGTCCTGTATTGTCACTCCTCCCATAACTCCTGTCCCATCCTGTACTGTCCCTCCTCCCATGCCTCCTGCCCAATCCTGTACTATCTCTCCTACTATAACTCCTAGCCTGTCCTGAATCATACCTTCTCCCATGACTCCTGCCCCTTCATGTACCTCCCATAACTCCTGTCCTGCTCTAGAGCATAACTTCTCCCATGACTCGTGTCCCTTCCAGTACTAACCTTCCTCCCATAACTCCTGTCCTGTCCTGAGCAATACCTCCTCCTATAACTCCTGCCATATCCTGTACCATCCTTCCCCCACATAACTCCCCAGTAAGCATTCTACATAAATCTACAGCGGGCCGTTAGCGGCCCGTCAGGGTAGCTGACGGGCCGCTAACGGCCCGCTGTAGATTTATGTAGAATGCTAGCAGGGTCCTGCCCTATCCTGTACTGTCCCTCCTCCCATAGCGCCTGGCCTGTCCTGAACCACTCCCCCATCCATAACACCTGCCCTGTCCCGAATAATTCCTCCACCCATACCTTGTATACCATCCTGTACTGTCCCTCCTCCCATAAATCTTACCCCGTCCTGAACTGTCCCTTCTACCACAACTCCTACCCTGTTCTAAACCATCCCTCCTCCTATAAGTCCTTCCCTATCTTGAACCATCCCTCCTCCCTTAACTCCTGCCTGCTATGATCTGAACCATCCCTTCTCCCATGACATCTGCCCCATCCTGAATAGTCCCGCCTCAAATTATTCCAGCACTGCTGTGAATTGTCCCTTCTCCCATAGTTCTTACTCTGTCCTGAACCCTCCCTCCTCCCATGACTCCTGCTCCATCCTGAATAGTCCCTCCTCCTATTACTTCTGCACTATCCTGAACTGTCCCTCTTTCAATGACTGCTGTCATGTCCTGAATCACCCCCCCCCCCCCTTTCATGATTCCTTCCCCATCCTGAATTGTCACACCTCCCATTAATCCTTTGCTATCCTGAAGAATGTCCCTTCTCTCAACCCATGACTCCTGCCATGTCCAGAAGCATGCTTTCTCCCATGACCCCTGTCCCATCCTTAATAGTCCCTCCTCCCATTATTCCTGCATGGTCAAGAATTGTTCCTTCTTCCATAACTCTTACCCTTTCTGAACCATCCCTCCTCCCATGGCTCCTGCCCTGTCCTAAACCATCTCTCCTCCCATGACTCCTGCCCCATCCTGAATAGTCCCTCCTCCCATTACCACTGCACTGTCCTGAACTGTCCCTCTTTCAATCATTGCTGCTCTGTCCTGAATATCCCTCATTCCATGACTCCTGTCCCAGGCCGAAAAGTTTCTCACATTATTCCTGTGCTGTCCTGAACACTGCCTTCTCCAATCCCTCCACCATGCCCTGGCCTTTACCACCCAATCTTCCATGACTCCTGCCCCATCCTGAATAGTCCCACCTACAATTACTCCTGCACTGTCCTGAACTGTCCCTCTTTCAGTCACTGCTGCCCTGCGCTGAACTATCCATCCTTCCATGACACCTCCCCATCCTGAATACATGTAGTCCCTCCTCCCATTATTCCTGGGCTGTCCTGAACAGTCCCTTCTCCCATCCCTCCACCCATGACTAATGTCCTGTCCTGAAACACCCCTGTCTCCCATGACCCCTGTCCCATCCTGAATAGTCCCTCCTCACATTATTCCTGCACTGTTGTTAATCATAATGTCCCTTCTTCCATAACTCCTACCCTGTCTTCAACAATCCCTCCTCCCATGACTCCATCGGACCATCACTGTCCTGAACTGTTCCTCTTTCAATCACTGCTGTCCTGCCATGAACCATCCATCCTTCCTTGACTGCTGCCCCATCTTGAAAACATGACATTCTAGTCCCTCCTCCCAGTATTCATGGGCTGTCCTGAACAGTCCCTTCTCCAATCCCTCCATCCATGGCTCCTGTCCTGACCTGAACCACCCCCTCTCCCATGACTCCTGCCCCATCCTGAAAATGCCCTCCTCCCAGTATTTCTGTGCTTTCCTGAACAATCCCTTCTCCCACCCCTCCACTGAAGACTCCTGTCCTGTCCTGAACCACCCCTTCTCCCATAACTCCTGCCCCATCCTAAATAGTCCCTCCTCCCATTATTCCTGCGGTGTCCTGAACAATTCATTCTCCCACCCCTCTGCCCATGACTCGTGTCCTGTCCTCCCATGACCCCAGTCCCATCCTAAATAGTCCCTCCTCCCATTATTCCTGCACTGATCTATGGCACCTGATCTGGGTCTACACTGTTTGCCAAACCCAACAGTTGATTCCAGTAAACATTTTACAGGTATTACATACACTTACTTTGACCTGGACTCTGACTTCATAGAGGTACAAATAACGCTGCTAAATTTTGGTTGATTGATTGTCAATCAACCCTAAGTTACTAAGAAGAAAAGCTGTTCAGCACTTAAGTCCATGTGACTTTTTAATAACTTTGTAATAGAAAATAGCCCACAAGAGGTAAGAGTGTTGAGTAAGACTAAAGAGGCTTATCTTGGAATCACAGGGTGGGCTTGGCAAACAGTGCAGAGACAAATCAGATGCTGCAGGCTGTGGCATCTGATCAAGATCTGCACTATTTGCTTAAAAACTGGAATTTCATAGGTGGATGAAACAGTTTAAATCTCAGTCCAGGACTATTTCCCCAACCTTTAGAATTTAGAGACAATCAACCCACCAGACAGAGTACTGTCAGTGCTTTGATTTATGCATGCACCTGTGACGCTTCATTTTCATGAATATATTCTTTTAATACTGCTTAGGAGCTATGGCGCTGTCAGTAACTTTCAGCGTTGCACTGAATTGAATTTTACCATGCGCAGATAATTTATAAACCATACAAGCAAGCACCAGAGCTTGAAGAAATATATGGACTGCATGATGCTTCCACACAGACCTGAAACCGACCGCACACAAGTACTGCTAAACAGTTTTCAGGATCTAAGCCTGCCCAGGCGGAACGGCGCAAGTTGAACCATCCATGCTTATAAGCCCTATTGGTTTCATTGGTCGACATGGCTTGAGATGTCATTTCATCTCAATGTCTGGTAAAAGGCTCACAAATTTGGAAGCAACGTCTCCAAAATGATGTATGTATTTTTTTTTTTTTTTGGGTGGGGGTGGGGGAGGGGGAGGGTGGTATTGCCCTTTCAAGATTATTTCACTCATATCAAGCTGATCGTTAATCAAAGGTGGGAGAGAACCGGAGTGTCCAGAGAAAAACCACCTGACCTTCCATTGCAGACCTTGGCCTTTCACATGTGACCCAAGCTAGACTCGAATCCACAGCAGTGAGAGACCTAATGATTAAGAGTCAGAGCTCTTATAGACTAGGCCACGGAGGCCCGCACCTATATAGTGTTGACGGGGGACGATAAACCAACTGTTAGCATTCTGTTCAATGATAGCATTCAGCCTTAACCTAATCACCCCTGAGCCATTGAAGTGGGCACTTCCAACTTGAAATCCATTCTATAATAACCCATTGTAGGCAGGAAACCCTTAAAAGGTGTGGCCCGGCAAACAGTGCAGGCCCAGATCAGATGCAACAGAATGTGGAGTCTGATCAGGGTCAGCTCTACTTGCTAATAGGATTTTCCTTCAAAAATTAAACAAGAGGGCCATGATGGCCCTGGATCGCTCACCTGATCCATAGTGTAACAAGTGGGCCCCAGTGAAGGGCATTATTGGCCCCAGGGCTTTAATGTGCATAATGTTGCAGGAGGTCTAAAAGGTGAAGCTTCATCAACAAACATCAACAAAGGCTATAATTTGAACAATCTTTTTTTTTTTTTTGAACAATCTTGGTAGGGGTCCACTAGATGAAGCTTCATACCAAATATCAAAGTCCTGGGCCTTGTGGTTCAGAAAAGAAGATTTTTAAAGATTTTCCCTATATAAGCCTATGTAAAACCAAAGGGCCCCGGGGCGGGGGCATTTTTGGCCCCAGCACTATAATTTGAACAATCTTGGTAGGGGTCCACTAGATGAAGCTGCATACCAAATATCAAAGACCTGGGCCTTGTGGTTTCAGAGAAGAAGATTTTTAAAGATTTTCCCTATATAAGCCAATGTAAAACCAAAGGGCCCCACGGCGGGGGCATTTTTTGTCCCAGCACTATAATTTGAAAAATCTTGGTAGGAGTCCACTAGATGAAGCTTCATACCAAATATCAAAGTCCTGGGCCTTGTGGTTTCAGAGAAGAAGATTTTTAAAGATTTTCCCTATATAAGCCTATGTAAAACCAAAGGGCCCCGGGGCGGGGGCATTTTTGGCCCCAGCACTATAATTTGAACAATCTTGGTAGGGGTCCACTAGATGAAGCTTCATACCAAATATCAAAGACCTGGTTATTGTGGTTTCAGAGAAGAAGATTTTTAAAGATTTTCCCTATATAAGCCAATGTAAAACTAAAGGGCCCCGTGGCGGGGGCATTTTTTGTCCCAGCACTAAAATTTGAACAATCTTGGTGGGGGTCCACTAGATGAAGCTACATACCAAATATCAAAGTCCTGGGCCTTGTGGTTTCAGAGAAGAAAATTTTTAAAGATTTTCCCTATATAAGCCTATGTAAAACCAAAGGGCCCCGGGGCGGGGGCATTTTTGGCCCCAGCACTATGATTTGAACAATCTTGGTAGGGGTCCACTAGATGAAGCTCCATACCAAATATCAAAGACCTGGGCCTTGTGGTTTCTGAGAAGAAGATTTTTAAAGATTTTCCCTATATAAGCCCATGTAAAACCAAAGGGCCCCGTGGCGGGGGCATTTTTTGTCAATTTGAACAATCTTGGTAGGGGTCCACTAGATGAAGCTTCATACCAAATATCAAAGTCCTGGGCCTTGTGGTTTCAGAGAAGAAGATTTTTAAAGATTTTCCCTATATAAGCCTATGTAAAACCAAAGGGCCCCGGGGCGGGGGCATTTTTGGCCCAGCACTATAATTTGAACAATCTTGGTAGGGGTCCACTAGATGAAGCTTCATACCAAATATCAAAGACCTGGGCATTGTGGTTTCAGAGAAGAAGATTTTTAAAGATTTTCCCTATATAAGCCAATGTAAAACCAAAGGGCCCCGTGGCGGGGGCATTTTTTGTCCCAGCACTAAAATTTGAACAATCTTGGTAGGGGTCCACTAGATGAAGCTTCATACCGAATACCAAAGTCCTGGGCCTTGTGGTTTCAGAGAAGATGATTTTTAAAGATTTTCCCTATATAAGCCTATGTAAAACCAAAGGGCCCCGGGGCGGGGGCATTTTGGCCCCAGCACTATAATTTGAACAATCTTGGTAGGGGTCCACAAGATGAAGCTTCATAACAAATATCAAAGACCTGGGCCTTGTGGTTTCAGAGAAGAAGATTTTTAAAGATTTTCCCTATATAAGCCTATGTAAAACCAAAGGGCCCCGGGGCGGGGGCATTGTTGGCCCCAGCACTATAATTTGAACAACCTTGGCAGGGGTCCACTAGATGAAGCTTCATACCAAATATCAAAGACCTGGGCCTTGTGGTTTCAGAGAAGAAGATTTTTTAAGTTTTTGGTGAAAAAAATCTATTTTTGGCTCCTGTGACCTAGATGTGCAACGGACCGGAACCATTTGAACAACTTTGAAAGGGGACCACCTAAGGATCATTCCTGTGAAGTTTGGTCAAAATCCGATCAGTGGTTTAGGAGGAGATGTCATTTAAAGAAATTGTTTACGCACGGACGCACGGACGCACGCACGCACGCACGACGGACGACGGACAAAAAGTGATCCCAAAAGCTCACCTCGTCACTACGTGACGGTGAGCTAATAAAAATGATGAGAAAGAAAAAGAAAATAGGCCTGACACCCCATTTAATGACAAAAGGGCTTTGTCCAACATATAGCAATGGAAAAGTCCACACATGTACACAATGGGTTAAATTCGCAAATTAGACAAAGATCATTACAGCCCCCGCCCATCGGGCTTTAAGAAATAGATGGGCTGCATGATGCTTCCACGCAGAGCTGAAACCGACCGCACATGAGAACTGGTAAACCGCTTAGAGGATCTAAGCCCTGGCAAAGCAGTGGGAGTCGAACCCTCAATGCTTATAAAAACTATTAGTTTCATTGGGGCAGGGCTTGAGATGTCATTTCATCTCAATGTTGGGTCAAAGTCCCACAAAATTGGAAGCAACGCCTCCAAAATGACCTATACAGTGTTGACAGGGACGTTAAACCTCAAATCAATCAATCAAAAAGACAAAGATCATTAACGTGATGGCAAATAGAGGACCATTAATTACACTACATTGAATTAAGTCAAGGGAAGATAATTCAAAACGCAAGTGAGCTAGATTTGTTTTTTTTCCTTGCTTGCAACACATCTTCATGATATGGTTCATGCTGCTGTGATGTTTCGTGAAAATATTCCATTGGGTTTAGGAGTTATGGCCTGCAGGCCGCGTACAAAGGTCTTCAGTAATACCGTAAAACTCCTAAGATTTTGGACACCAGAAAAATGCCCTTATGCTATTCCTTGTAGGGGCAAAATCACCTGTTGCTTTCTAGTACAACCAAGCAGGGCTATTTTTAACCACAGTTTAGTGTTAGGATCGTTTGAAATTCTTTTTTGAATAATGATGCCTCCCTGATAAAATTGAAGAAAAAGTGTGAGAGGCAACATTTCTTCACAGTCAGCATCCCAAGTTTTACAATTGTAAGATGTGAACTCTATTTTCATCACAAATTGTTATCAAATTTACCTGCAGTATGGTTCAAATCTTCCCGCTTCAAAACAACTGGTTAAGGTGAAAGTCATAGAGAGGGGGTAATCATTATTTAGGTTGATAAAACAAAAAGAGGAAAGTTCTGCATTTTCTTGGACAAAAATGCTGAATAAAATTACAGTTGTGTAAAATAAATGTGCCCTGGGCCTTGCATACAGGATTTGGTGTGATTTTGAAACAAATATTCATGCAATGCCATACTGTGAATTAAGTTACTACTTAAGCCGGCCTTGGTAGCGTCTGACTGGTGATCAGGAGGACGCGGGTTTGATTACCTGCCAGGGTCGGCAACATTATTTCATGAAGATTGATCATGAAATCTTTTCTACGGCCATTCTCTCCCTTCCGCTGCTTCAAGAAGGGCAGTTGTCAGTTTCTGGCGAAAGAATGTGCACTGTACTGGTTAACCGCTTACGTATAAGCCTGCCTAGGAAAAGTGTGGATAGGTAAACTGACCGGCTCAAAAATGACCTAAAATAGTGTTGACTGGGCCATTAAACTCCAGTACAAACAAACAAACAAGTTACCACTGTATTGCATTTAATTTCAACTTTAGAGTAGGATCAAAAATCAATGCAATACTGTTGTTTGTTGAGTTACCGCAGTCTTGCATTCAAGTTTCTTGCTGGAAAGACAAATATAAAAATGCAATACAGTTGTATGTAGAGTTACTGCAGTGTTGCATTATCTGAAAAGAAATATATGTTAATGCAATACTGTTGTATCTAGAGTTACTGCAGTGTTTGCAAAAAATAAAAAATAGAAAAATAAAAAAAAATAAATGCAATAGTGTTGTATCTACAGATACTGCAGTATTGCATTCCAAAATACTGGTCATTGAGATACAACTATTTTTCAGTTTCAAATATCTTGAAAATAGTTTATCAAAGGACCACAAGATTTTTACAGGATGTGTATGATTAACAATTATTTCCGTTTCTGCAAAAAACTCATTTTCACCAAAACATGTAGTTACTGCAGTCTTGCGCTGAGGGGACGATTTGTCTTGTTTTGGTTTTATTGCCATTCCAAGATTATTTCACTTATTTTGAGCCAGTGTTATTAAGAGGTGGGTTCCCAGAGACAAATGTCACCTGCGCTTCCGTTGCTGAACTGACCCGAGCTAAGCTTGACACAATAGCAGTGAGAGATTGTAAGCGGGGAAACCCCTAAAGGGGTACCATGACAAACATTGCAGGCCAAGATCAGACTCGACAGATCTAGGAATCTGATCAGGGCCTGCACTTTTTGCTAACAGAATTTTCTGTCAAAAACAGAATTAAAACGAAAAAATAGCCCAGAAACCCCTTATATGACAAATGGACTTGTCCAACATAAAGCAATGGAAGAGTCCACCAGTATACAATGGGTTATTAATGATAATCAGTGCTCTTACCAGCTAGGCCACAGGCTTCTGCCCATCAAGGCTTGGCAGCATGCATGGTGCTTCATTTCATGGTTCACTGACTTTGTGAACTTCCACATCAGCCCTAGCGTTTGTAAACTGTTTTGTCAATCCTGGCTTTCATTCTGTTCAAGTCTATTTTCAAGAACTATTAAAGCTCCATTGATGATGGAGGGGCGGTTTTAACTCACAGAGTGGTCAATACTGGTCAATACTGGTCAATACTGGTCGATTGAAATAATTTTAGTGTTGAAAATGCAAAGCTACTGAAACTATTTTGAAGTTTTGGTCTCTTTGCTGGAGGCTGATCATTTGATAGAGTTTCAGGTTCATATGTCATTTCTTCAAGTGGCCTCTTAGCAATACTTTTTGTTTTTAGCTCACCGTCACGTAGTGACGAGGTGAGCTTTTGGGATCACTTTTTGTCCGTCGTCCGTCGTGCGTCCGTGCGTAAACAATTTCTTCAAACGACATCTCCTCCTAAACCACTGAGCGGATTTTGACCAAACTTCAAAGGAATGATCCTTAGGTGGTCCCCTTTCAAAGTTGTTCAAATGGTTCCGGTCCGTTGCACATATAGGTCACAGGAGCCAAAAATAGATTTTTTTCACCAAAAACTTAAAAAATCTTCTTCTCTGAAACTGCAAGGCCCAGGTCTTTGATATTTGGTATGAAGCTTCATCTAGTGGACCCCTACCAAGATTGTTCAAATTATAGTGCTGGGGCCAAAAATGCCCCCGCCCCGGGGCCCTTTGGTTTTACATGGGCTTATATGGGGAAAATCTTTAAAAATCTTCTTCTCTGAAACTGCAAGGCCCAGGTCTTTGATATTTGGTATGAATCTTCATCTGGTGGACCCCTACCAAGATTGTTCAAATTATAGTGCTGGGGCCAAAGATGCCCCCGCCCCAGGGCCCTTTGGTTTTACATAGGCTTATATAGGGAAAATCTTTAAAAATCTTCTTCTCTGAAACCACAAGGCCCAGGTCTTTGATATTTGGTATGAATCTTCATCTGGTGGACCCCTACCAAGATTGTTCAAATTATAGTGCTGGGGCCAAAGATGCCCCCGTCCATGGGCCCTTTGGTTTTACATGGGCTTATAGAGGGAAAATCTTTAAAAATCTTCTTCTCTGAAACTGCAAGGCCCAGGTCTTTGATATTTGGTTTGAATCTTCATCTTATGGACCCCTACCAAGATTGTTCAAATTACAGTGCTGGGGCCAAAAATGCTCCCGCCCCGGGGCCCTTTGGTTTTACATAGGCTTATATAGGGAAAACCTTTAAAAATCTTCTTCTCTGAAACCGCAAGGCCCAGGTCTTTGATATTTGGTATGAAGCTTCATCTAGTGGACCCCTACCAAGATTGTTCAAATTATAGTGCTGGGGCCAAAAATGCCCCCGCCCCAGGGCCCTTTGGTTTTACATGGGCTTATATTGGGAATATCTTTAAAAAATCTTCTTCTCTGAAACTGCAGGGCCCAGGTATTTGCTATTTAGTATGAAGCTTCATCTAGTGGACCCCTACCAAGACTGTTCAAATTATAGTGCTGGGGCCAAAAATGCCCCCGCCCCCGGGCCCTTTGGTTTTACATAGGCTTATATAGGGAAAATCTTTAAAAATCTTCTGCTCTGAAACCACAAGGCCTAGGTCTTTGACATTTGGTATGAAGCTTCAGCTAGTGGACCTCTATAAAGATTGTTCAAAAAATAGACCTCGGGCCACAAATGCCCCCGCCCCAGGGCCCTTTGGTTTTACATTGACTTATAATAGAGATGATCTTTGAAAAGCTTCTTCTCTGAAACAACAAGGCCCAGGTCTTTGATATTTGGTGTGAAGCTTCATCTAGTTGACCTCTATCAAGATTTTTTAAATTATAGTCCTGAGGCCAAAAATGCCCCTGCCCCGGGGCCATTTGGTTTACATAGGCTTATGTAAGGAATATCTTTAAAAAATCTTCTTCTCTGAAACCACAAGGCCCAGGTCTTTGATATTTGTGGTGTAGCTTCATCTAGTGGACCTTTGCCAAGATTGTTCAAATTATAGCCTTTGTTGATATTTGTTATGAAGCGTCACCTTTTTAGACCTCCCTCAACATTATGCACATTATAACCCTGGGGTCAATAATGGCCCTCCCCGGGGCCCACTTGTTACTCTATGGATCAGGTGAACGATCCAGGGCCATCATGGTCCTCTTGTTTTTTTAACCCTAGGCATTTTGTCTATTACTCATCAGTCTTTAGACCTTACCACTACATGTAACTTCAATAGTGCAGTCTTTGCACCTTGCACTTTTTTTAGCTCACCGTCACGTAGTGACGAGGTGAGCTTTTGGGATCACTTTTTGTCCGTCGTGCGTCCGTCCGTGCGTCTGTGCGTAAACAATTTCTTTAAACGACATCTCCTCCTAAACCACTGATCGGATTTTGACCAAACTTCACAGGAATGATCCTTAGGTGGTCCCCTTTCAAAGTTGTTCAAATGGTTCCGGTCCGTTGCACATCTAGGTCACAGGAGCCAAAAATAGATTTTTTTCACCAAAAAATTAAAAAATCTTCTTCTCTGAAACCATAAGGCCCAGGTCTTTGATATTTGGTATGAAGCTTCATCTAGTGGACCCCTAACTAGATTGTTCAAATTATAGTGCTGGGGCCAAAAATGCCCCCGCCCTGGGGCCCTTTGGTTTTACATAGGCTTATATAGGGAAAATCTTTAAAAATCTTCTTCTCTGAAACCACAAGGCCCAGGTCTTTGATATTTGGTATGAAGCTTCATCTAGTGGACCCCTTCCAAGATTGTTCAAATTATAGTGCTGGGGCCAAAAATGCCCCCGCCCCGGGGCCCTTTGGTTTTACATAGGCTTATATAGGGAAAATCTTTAAAAATCTTCTTCTCTGAAACCACAGGGCCCAGGACTTTGATATTTGGTATGAAGCTTCATCTAGTGGACCCCTACCAAGATTGTTCAAATTATAGTGCTGGGACAAAAAATGCCCCCGCCACGGGGCCCTTTGGTTTTACATTGGCTTATATAGGGAAAATCTTTAAAAATCTTCTTCTCTGAAACCACAAGGCCCAGGTCTTTGATATTTGGTATGAAGCTTCATCTAGTGGACCCCTACCAAGATTGTTCAAATTATAGTGCTGGGACAAAAAATGCCCCCGCCACAGGGCCCTTTGGTTTTACATTGGCTTATATAGGGAAAATCTTTAAAAATCTTCTTCTCTGAAACCGCAAGGCCCAGGACTTTGATATTTGGTATGAAGCTTCATCTAGTGGACCCCTACCAAGATTGTTCAAATTATAGTGCTGGGACAAAAAATGCCCCCGCCACGGGGCCCTTTGGTTTTACATAGGCTTATATAGGGAAAATCTTTAAAAATCTTCTTTTCTGAAACCACAAGGCCCAGGTCTTTGATATTTGGTATGAAGCTTCATCTAGAGGAACCCTACCAAGATTGTTCAAACATAGTGCTGGGGCCAAAAATGCCCCCGCCCCGGGGCCCTTTGGCTTTACATAGGCTTATATAGGGAAAATCTTTAAAAAAATTTCTTCTCTGAAACCACAAGGCCCAGGACTTTGATATTTGGTATGAAGCTTCATCTAGTGGACCCCTACCAAGATTGTTAAAATTTTAGTGCTGGGACAAAAAATGCCCCCGCCACGGGGCCCTTTGGTTTTACATAGGCTTATATAGGGAAAATCTTTAAAAATCTTCTTCTCTGAAACCACAAGGCCCAGGTATTTGATATTTGGTATGAAGCTTCATCTAGTGGACTCCTACCAAGATTGTTCAAATTATAGTGCTGGGACAAAAAATGCCCCCGCCACAGGGCCCTTTGGTTTTACATTGGCTTATATAGGGAAAATCTTTAAAAATCTTCTTCTCTGAAACCACAAGGCCCAGGTCTTTGATATTTGGTTTGAAGCTTCATCTAGTGGACCCCTACCAAGATTGTTCAAATTATAGTGCTGGGGCCAAAAATGCCCCGGCCCCGGGGCCCTTTGGTTTTACATAGGCTTATATAGGAAAAATCTTTAAAAATCTTCTTCTCTGAAACCACAAGGCCCAGGACTTTGATATTTGGTATGAAGCTTCATCTAGTGGACCCCTACCAAGATTGTTCAAATTATAGTGCTGGGGCAAAAAATGCCCCCGTCCCGTGGCCCTTTGGTTTTACATAGGCTTATATAGGGAAAATCTTTAAAAATCTTCTTCTCTGAAACCGCTAGGCCCAGGTCTTTGATATTTGATGTGTAGCTTCATCTAGTGGACCTTTGCCAAGATTGTTCAAATTATAGCCTTTGTTGATGTTTGGTATGAAGCTTCACCTTAAAGACCTCCCTCAACATTATGCACATTAAAGCCCTGGGGCCAATAATGGCCCTCTCTGGGGCCCACTTGTTACACTATGGATCAGGTGAGCGATCCAGGGCCATCATGGCCCTCTTGTTTTCTTTTTTTTTGTTATCTTCCACAATAGTGAAGAAGTTAGGGTTTCATTCATTTTGACACCTTCAGTAATAGCTTGATGATTAGATTCTGTCTATATTGCATATAAATCAAAATTTCACACATAAGGAATAAAGCCTGGTGTGAGTTTATAATACCCTTATTAGGAACATGTTTGTTTGTTTGATTTGATGTTTAACGTCCCCTTCAACACTGTAAAGGTCATTTTGGAGACATTGCTTCCAATTTTGTGGGACTTTTACCCCACATTGAGATGAAATGACATCTCAAGCCCTGTTGCCCAATGAAACCAATAGGGTTTATTAGCATGAACGGTCTGCCTCGCACCGCGGTTCCTGGACAGGCTTAGATCCTCTAAGGGGTTTACCAGTACTAGTGTGCGGGCCGGATTCAGCTCTGCGTGGAAGCATCATGCAGCCCATATATTTCTTCAAGCCCCTATGGGCGGAGGCTGATGTAATTGGTCAATTTAGCAATTAGATCTTTGTCACACCCACTGCAGTGACATGGGTTAGTCTGTTTAAAGCAATTTAAAGGTGCCTTATTTTGCTACCGGGTCTCAAATTGTTTTTCTGATTTTTATCTTCAATTCATACTCCTTTGTCATGTGTACACTTTTGGAGCCAAATACTGCTTCAGAACTTTCTGAAAATGGTTGTTTTCATTCGTGTTTACCCTTCGCTCTGAACATGTGTTCGGAATTTCTGTTCTAAAAATAAATCTGTCACTCTACACATACATGGCGACAGTATCGTCTCTGAGTGTCGTTACTTATGGCATGGTATTCAGTGTCATTTTTTTCCGATTCAGGCATGGCCTAAGCAAACAAGGCCAAAAATGAACGTTGCATAACGTCATATATGGGGATTCTATTTTTGTCACGAACTAAAAATAGATCTAACTAGTGTTCGAAACCTAAACTCCGTTCAGAAAAACTGAATCATCGATTTTTTCGTTTCTTCCTTTTAATACTCATTTTAGCCCATACATCACTATGGGAAAGTTTAAGACCTGACTCTCCGCCGACTTCTCCAGCAAGTCGTATGCCTCTGCGACAGTCAGGAAAGGCTGTGATTATATGAAGAAAATTGCAAAACAAAGAAATGAGACCACAGACTAAGTCCATTTGATGATGATTGTCAGGTAAAATAATAAATATTCAAATCCATGTGATGCACTTTATAAATAGATATGCTATTATGACACACCTTACATTCGAATGGCTAGATAGAAGCTCACTAGGAACGGGGAGCCACTAGCGCGCTGTGCTGTCAACAGTGGTCAAAATGGATTATACCGATATCAGATGTGGTGTCACAGCTAATGATTTTCCATGAAGTGATCGTGCAAATAAAATATAGATGCCCTTGTAATTTACAAGAGCAGTAACCACTTCTATATATGGTTTAAAAGGGTGTGTCGAACCTGTCAGAATGTCTTAGTCTGTGAACGAAAATTTAGATTTTGCAATTTTCTCCAAATAATCACAGCCTTCCATGGCTGTCGCAGAAGCATACGACTTGTTGGAGAAATCGGCGGAGGGTGAGGTCTACAACATTCCCATAGTGATGTATGGGCTAAAATGAGTATTAAAAGGAAGAAACGAAAAAATCGATGATTCAGATTTTCTGAACGGAGTTTAGTTAGGGAATCCCTCTCAAACTCGTTTACCTGTCATCATAATTGTTCGCATTTTCGCATAAAATGCATTCATTTGTATTGTTTTAAAGAAAAAAACCGGCTATATTTTTTTTTATTTTTTGAACCATTTTTTACCGATAGCTCAATAATTCACCTTTAAAGGTATTGCAGATACTTTTAAACAGAGAATCTTCAAACATTGTGTGGTTAATAAATTACAGCCTTTTACAGATGAATTACTTCACGGGCCTAAAATTAATGGTGTATTTAGTTTATACTAATTTATTTTAGTTCGATTGCGATGAAAGCTTCAAGCTTATTGAATCGCTCTCGAACACTCATTCCGGGTGTTTTCACGCGCGCGAGAGAGAGAGGCAGTGGCTTTTACACCACTGCTACCCATTTACACCTGGGTGGAGTGGGGCAGTGTCATTACGTGTCTTGCCCAAGGACACACCTCGATACCGGTGGCGGATTCGAACGCACAACCTTTCGATCGTAAGTCGAACGCGCTAACCACTGCACTATCGAGGCTGACACACGTTTGTCAATATACATGTATGTATGTGACAATTTTTTGCAATACCATCAAAATTATATGTAAAATTTTATGATCAAAGATGATGTTAAATAATTGATATTTTCAAAGTTGAAGAGGGAAGAAGATTTGTTGGGGGAGAGAGGTGAGTGGGCCAATCTGGTACAACAATTTTTGTTTTCAAACATAGGACCTTTCATAAATCCTTCAAAATCCATGATACATTCAGCTTATTCATATTCCTGTAAATCAAAATATGAACGATCAATCGAAACTATAAAGAAAAATAGAAAATTATAAAGACTGTTTGATTGAAAGCAACAGGCCTGTCTACAGTTCAGTGAGTCAATCCAACCTCTTCATTTGACCAGTAATAATGTCTTCTGACTTTTGATCAAATAAAAAATACCTCAAATAATTACTAAAAACTATTTTGTCTTGTTCAGTGATGAAAATATAGTCTAACAGCATGTTCATTGATACAGGGGGAAAGCTTTTAAGACCAGTTTAGCAACAGGACAGTGACATATAATCCAGTAATTTAATCGACCACCAATCGACCAGTAATGACCGGTTAAAACCGGTTTTAATCACCGGCCCGGTCAATACTCATATTGACCGGCTTTTTGCCAACCTTGGGGGAAGGCAACTTTAAAGCAACTATCCACAGTTGAACTTTACCTTTATTTGAAAGTTCAATGTCTCTGTGAATTTTTATGTCAACCCTAGTGTTCATCCTTCTGTTCAATTCTATGTGAGCTTCATTAACCCATTGTGGGAGGGAAACCCCGTGGCAAACAGTGCAGGCCCAGATCAGTCGCCACAGAATGCGGCATCTGATCAGTGCCTGCATTATTTGCTAGCAGAATTTTCCTTCAAAAACAGAACAAAATGTAAAAAAGGCCTGGCAACCCTTATATGACAAATGGACTTGTCCAGCATATACAATAGAAGAGTCCACTGGTAAACAATGGGTTAACGATACTTGGTACAAATTTGCATCAAGGGATGGCAACTTTTATACAAGCGTGACCTACAGTTCATGGTTTGGGAACTTAGCGCCCCAACAGGTGCAACATAGCCTTTGGTGGAATTCTGGGGCCAGTTGTTCAAAGCATTGTTAGCTTAACGAGTTCGTAAGTGGTCAAATTGTTAACTGTTCTGGCAAGAAAAATATCGAAAATTTTTGAATTTTTGCTGAAAAATTGTGAGCAGCTTTTGCATCTACAAAAGCTGCTCACATTTTTTTAGCAAAAATTTCAGCATATTTGCCATATTCAATGATCAAAGTTTTAACGATATGTTAACTAACGACGTCGTTAGTTTTGAACAACTGGCCCCTGGTGTGTGTTGGGGTTAAGTGGCACATTATCATGTGAACAAGTCGGTGAAATGAAGACCCCCCAAAACCTCACTTCATATAGAGAAAACTGGGGTTTATGGGGGTTATACATTATTTTTCTTATTACTGCTCCAAGACATAGGTTGTTTTTTGTTTGGTTTGAGGTTTTATGTCCCCGTCAACACAGTATAGATCATTTTGGAGACATTGCTGCCAGTTTTGTGGAACTTAAACCTGTCATTGAGATGAAATGACATCTCAAGCCCTGTCGCCCAATGAAATCAATAGGGTTTATACGCATGGGCGGTCCGCCATGCACCGTGGTTCCTGGACAGGCTTAGATCCTCTAAGCGGTTTACCGGTACTAGTGTGTAGACGGTTTCAGCTCTGCGTGGAAGCATCATGCAGCCCATCTATTTCTTCAAGCTCCGATGGGTGGGGACATAGGTTGTGGGCATTCGCTAGAACCGCCTCATTTAGGTCACAAACTATGTTTTCAGCATTTATGAGAAAAATATCATCAGAAAAATAGCCATTCTGGAGATGTGAAAAATGCACTATGTCGCTCGGGTTAGTTATCATAATGTCAACCCTTTTTAGCTCACCGTCACGTAGTGACGAGGTGAGCTTTTGGGATCACTTTTTGTCCGTCTTCCGTGCATCCGTGCGTAAACAATTTCTTCAAACGACATCTCCTAAACCACTGATCGGATTTTGACCAAACTTCAAAGGAATGATCCTTAGGTGGTCCCCTTTTAAAGTTGTTCAAATGGTTCCGGTCCGTTGCACATCTGGGTCACAGGAGCCAAAAATAGATTTTTCACCGAAAACTTAAAAAATCTTCTTCTCTGAAACCACAAAGCCCAGGTCTTTGATATTTGGTATGAAGCTTCATCTAGTGGACCCCTATCAAAATTGTTCAAATTATAGTGCTGGAGCCAAAAATGCCCCGGCCCTGGGGCCCTTTGGTTTTACATGGGCTTATACAGGGAACATCTTTAAAAATCTTCTCTGAAACCGCAAGGCCCAGGTCGTTGATATTTGGTATGTAGCTTCATCTAGTGGACCCCTACCAAGATTGTTCAAATTATAGTGCTGGGGCCAAAAATGCCCCCGCCCGGGGCCCTTTGGTTTCACAAGGGCTTATATAGGTAAAATTTTTAAAAATCTCCTTCTCTGAAACCGCAAGTCTCAGGTCTTTTCTATTTGGTATGAAGCTTCATTTAGTGGACCCCTACCAAGATTGTTCAAATTAAAATGCTCGGGCCAAAAATATCCCTGCACCGGGGCCCTTTTGATTTTACTTGGGCTTATATAGGTAAAATCTTTAAAAATCTCTTTCTCTGAAACCGCAAGGCTCAGGTCTTTTCTATTTGGTATGATGGTTCATTTAGTGGACCCCTACCAAGATTGTTCAAATTATAGTGCTCGGGCCAAAAATATCCCTGCCCCGGGGCCCTATTGATTTTACTTGGGCTTATATTGGTAAAATCTTTCAAAATCTCTTTCTCTGAAACCGCAAGGCTCAGGTCTTTGCTATTTGGTATGAAGCTTCATCTAGTGGACCCCTACCAAGATAGTTCAAATTATAGTGCTCGGGCCAAAAATATCCCCGCTCCGGGGCCCTTTGATTTTACATGGTCTTATATAGAGAAAATCATTAAAAATCTTCTTCTCTGAAACCGCAAGGCCCAGATTTTTGATATTTGGTATGAAGCTTCATCTTGTAAACCTCTACCAAGATTATTCAAATTATAGCCCTTGGGCCAAAAATGCCCCCGCTCCGGGGCCCTTTGATTTTACATTGGCTTATATAGGGAAAATCTTTAAAAATCTTCTTCTCTAAAACCGCAAGGCCCAGGTCTTTGATATTTGGTATGTAGCTTACAGTACTAGTGGACCCCTACCAAGATTGTTCAAATTATAGTGCTGAGACCAAAAATGCCCCTGTCTCGGAGCCCTTTGGTTTTACATAGACTTATATAGGGAAAATCTTTAAAAATCTTCTTCTGTGAAACCACAAGGCATAGGTCTTTGATATTTGGTGTGATATTTCATCTAGTGGACCTCTATCAAGATTGTTCAAATTATAGCCCTGGGGCCAAAAATGCCCCCGCCCCGAGACCCTTTGGTTTCACATAGACTTAAATAGGGAAATCTTGAAAAATATTTTCCGAAACTGCAAGGCCCATGTCTTTGATATTTGGTATGAAGCTTCATCTAGTGGACCTCTACCAAGATTTTTCACGTTATAGCCCCCCGGCCACAAATGCCCTTGGCCCGGGGCGCTTTGGTTTTTCATAGACTTATATAGAGATAATCTTTGAAAATCTTCTTCTCTGAAACAGCAGGGCCCAGGTCTTTGATATTTGGTGTGAAGCTTCATCTAGTGGACCTCTATCAAGATTGTTTAAATTATAGCCCTGAGGTCAAAAATGCCCCCCCCCCCCTCTGGGGCCATTTGGTTTTACATAGGCTTATGTAGGGAATATCTTTAAAAATAATCTTCTTCTCTGAAACCGCAAGGCTCATGTCTTTGATATTTGGTGTGGAGATCCATCTAGTGGACCTTTGCCAAGATTGTTCAAATTATAGCCTTTGTTGATATTTGGTATGAAGCTTCACCTTTTTAGACCTCCCTCAACATTATGCATATTTTAGCCCTGGGGTCAATAATGGCCCTATCCTGGGCCCACTTGTTACACTATGGATCAGGTGAGCGATCCAGGGCTATCATGGCCCTCTTGTTGGTCATTTTATGTTGTTTCTCAGAAAAAGGGAGAAAAGAGATAGATCAGATTGTAGGGCAGATGATAGTGAGGGATGAGAAAAAGAGGAAAATGAATTGAATTTGCTCCCAAGGAGCAAATTCTTTCTCATGTGAGGGAGACATGACAGGTTTTAGAAGAGTAACATTCTCTGAAGCTGTGCCCTTTACCTTATGATCAATGGAAGGCTAACTGGTAATTGGGAAGTCTTAAGTTTGATACCCTGTGGGTTTGCAACATTCTTTCATGGAGATTGATCATGGAATGTTTTCTAAAGTCATTCCCTTCCACTTATTCAAGAACAGAATTCAGGTGGTCGCGTTCGATCCCTTTTGGGTCAAAACATTCCTTTATGGAAGTTTGTCATGAAATCTGTTCGAAGGTCATTAAAGAAGGGAGTTGATACTTTCTGTTAAAGATGTACTGGTTAACTGCTTATGTTTAAGCTTGTCCAGGAAAAGTGTTGGCAGGTAAACTTGATCTGACCTAAATTGTGTATGACGTGGTTGGGTGATTGTTTGATTTGAAGTTTAACGTCCCCATCAACACTGTTAAGGTCATTTTGGAGACGCTGCTTCCAATTTTGTAGGACTTCTAAGCGACTTTGAGATGAAATGACATCTCAAGCCCTGCCGCCCAAAGAAACAATATGGTTTATAAGCATGGACGGACCAACTCGCACTACATTGCCTGGGCAGGCTTAGATCCTCTAAGTGGTTTACCAGTACTTGTGTGCGGGTCGGTTTAAGGTCTGCGTGGAAGAATCATGCAGCCCGTCTATTTCTTCAAGCCCCAATGAGCGGGGGTATCGTTGTTGGGTGAGGCAAAGCTGTCATTTATCTTGCATAACTGGGATGGATGTCAAGCTGAATTGGCTTACAGTTGGACAAGGCCTGCTGTCTTTGTAGCAGATATGGGTGGAGGGGGATAATTGGGATTGTTGTAATTTCTATTTGAGTCAACGCATGACAAAACCTACAATAAGACTGTGCTATGGTCAAAGGTTATGTTCAGTCGTCCCGACAGGTAAGCCTGGCCGGAGCATTCTCTTATTGCCCTATGTATAGCCCAGAGGCTATAGAAGGCTCATGCAAACAATGAAGACTCTGATCAGACTGCATGGATGTGCAGGCTGATCTGAGTCCTATCTGGTCGCACGGGTCTTATTTAAGGCTGACACAATTAATCATATAATCGATTAATCAATCGATAAATTCCACAAAAATGATTATCATTTCTGATTTGCTTTTAATCGATTACTTCATAGGTACAATTTACTACCCAAAGTTATGCCTAAAATAGAGCAATGAGTGGCAAACAGTGCGAACCCTGATAAGACGCCGCATTCTGCGGCGTCTCATCTGGGTCTACACTGTTTGCTCAGGCCTGTCTGTTCAAATATACATATGGTAATGGGCAACATATGCTAAGAGTCATGCTCAGACAGAAAGCCAGACAGGTAAAATTATGACAAAAACCTTAGCGATTACTAATCGATTATCGATCGCAGTGGCATGACTGATAATCGATTATCTTTTCAGCTCCGATTAGCCAGCCCTAGTCTTATTGTCGATTTTGTCATGCAGCAGCTCATTTTTTTTCCTCTTTCTTCCCTGTCCCTCACTTTATCATCTCTTCTATCTCTTGTCCCTCACTTTTATCATCTCTTCTATCTCTTGTCCCTCACTTTCATCATCTCTTCTATCTCTTGTCCCTCACTTTCATCATCTCTTCTATCACTTCTCCCTCACTTTCATCATCTCTTCTATCTCTTCTCCCTCACTTTCATCATCTCTTCTATCTCTTGTCCCTCACTTTCATCATCTCTTCTATCTCTTGTCCCTCACTTTCATCATCTCTTCTATCTCTTCTCCCTCACTTTCATTATCTCTTGTCCCTCACTTTCATCATCTCTTCTATCTCTTGTCCCTCACTTTCATCATCTCTTCTATCTCTTGTCCCTCACTTTCATCATCTCTTCTATCTCTTGTCCCTCACTTTCATCATCTCTTCTATCTCTTGTCCCTCACTTTCATCATCTCTTCTATCTCTTGTCCCTCACTTTCATCATCTCTTCTATCTCTTGTCCCTCACTTTTATCATCTCTTCTATCTCTTGTCCCTCACTTTCATCATTTCTTCTATCTCTTGTCCCTCACTTTCATCATCTCTTCTATCTCTTGTCCCTCAGTTTCATCATCTCTTCTATCTCTTGTCCCTCACTTTCATCATCTCTTCTATCTCTTGTCCCTCACTTTCATCATCTCTTCTATCTCTTGTCCCTCACTTTCATCATCTCTTCTATCTCTTGTCCCTCACTTTCATCATCTCTTCTATCTCTTGTCCCTCACATTCATCATCTCTTCTATCTCTTGTCCCTCACTTTCATCATCTCTTCTATCTCTTGTCCCTCACTTTCATCATCTCTTTTATCTCTTGTCCCTCACTTTCAACATCTCTTCTATCTCTTGTCCCTCACTTTCATCATCTCTTCTATCTCTTGTCCCTCACTTTCATCATCTCTTCTATCTCTTGTCCCTCACTTTCATCATCTCTTCTATCTCTTGTCCCTCACTTTCATCATCTCTTCTATCTCTTGTCCATCACTTTCATCATCTCTTCTATCTCTTGTCCCTCACTTTCATCATCTCTTCTATCTCTTGTCCCTCACATTCATCATCTCTTCTGTCTCTTGTCCCTCACATTCATCATCTCTTCTATCTCTTGTCCCTCACTTTCATCATCTCTTCTATCTCTTGTCCCTCACTTTCATCATCTCTTCTATCTCTTGTCCCTAACTTTCATCATCTCTTCTATCTCTTGTCCCTCACTTTCATCATCTCTTCTATCTCTTGTCCCTCACTTTCATCATCTCTTCTATCTCTTGTCCCTCACTTTCATCATCTCTTCTTTCTCTTGTCCCTCACTTTCATCATCTCTTCTATCTCTTGTCCCTCACATTCAGCATCTCTTCTATCTCTTGTCCCTCACTTTCATCATCTCTTCTATCTCTTGTCCCTCACTTTCATCATCTCTTCTATCTCTTGTCCCTCACTTTCATCATCTCTTCTATCTCTTGTCCCTCACTTTCATCATCTCTTCTATCTCTTGTCCCTCACTTTCATCATCTCTTCTATCTCTTGTCCCTCACTTTCATCATCTCTTCTATCTCTTGTCCCTCACTTTCATCATCTCTTCTTTCTCTTGTCCCTCACTTTCATCATCTCTTCTATCTCTTGTCCCTCACTTTCATCATCTCTTCTTTCTCTTGTCCCTCACTTTCATCATCTCTTCTATCTCTTGTCCCTCACTTTTATCATCTCTTCTATCTCTTGTCCCTCACTTTCATCATCTCTTCTATCTCTTGTCCCTCACTTTCATCATCTCTTCTATCTCTTGTCCCTCACTTTCATCATCTCTCCTATCTCTTGTCCCTCACTTTCATCATCTCTTCTATCTCTTGTCCCTCACTTTCATCATCTCTTCTATCTCTTGTCCCTCACTCACACACGCACGCACGCACACACTTTCTATGGTAGGAGACACAAAATGACCCTCAGGGGTTTACATGTTAAACCCCAACACAGCCTATAAATAACCTAAATAGTGTTGAATTGGCCGTTAAACTCAAAACCAACAAAATCTTTATGACAAACCAGCTTGTCAGTGCTGTTTTGTCAGAATCTTTGCTGTCTATATGACTAGACAGCTGTTACAGAAGACCCACGCTATAACGATGGTATTTTGTCCCTAGGAATTTGCCGCTATAGTGAATTAATCGCTGTAATCAGGCCTAATATTTTTCAGGCATTTGCAGGATTTCAGGCTTTTAGAGCTTGATTTTTTTCTTGATTTCAGGTTTTTAGCTCACCAGAGCCGAAGGCTCCGGGGGAGCTTATAGGATAGGCAGTTGTCCGTCGGCGTCTGCGTCGTCTGCATCGTGTGACGTCAACACTTTTAAACGACATCTCCTCTGAAGCCCCTAGGCCCATTGGGCCCAAATTTCATATGTAGCATCCTTGGGTTGGGGGATTGAAAGTTTGTGTTTTTTATGAAATTCGGCTCATTGGTTTGGTTGCTATGGCAACTTAGAGTTTCCATAGACTTATAATGGGGAAAATTGAAAAATGGCATTTACTGCCAAGCCACTGCAGATATTTTGACAAAACTTTCATAGAAATATTCCTTAGGCAATCTACTATCTGCCATATGATTTTAGGCCTACTGCTCATTTGTATTGGTTGCCATGGAAACCAAAATGAAAAAAATAGAAAAAAAAAATACTTAAAAAATCATCTCCTCAGAAACCGTATGCTCTATGAGGATGAAAGTTTATGGAAATATTCACCATATTTGCCTTTACAGGTTTTGTGTTTTTAGCTCACCTGTCACGTAGTGACAAGGTGAGCTTTTGGGATCACTTTTTGTCCGTCGTCCGTCGTGCGTCCGTCCGTGCGTGCGTGCGTGCGTCCGTGCGTCCGTAAACTTTTCTTCAAACGACATCTCCTCCTAAACCACTGATCGGATTTTGACCAAACTTCACAGGAATGATCCTTAGGTTGTCCCCTTTCAAAGTTGTTCAAATGGTTCCGGTCCGTTGCACATATAGGTCACAGTAGCCAAAAATAGATTTTTTTCACCGAAAACTTAAAAAATCTTCTTCTCTGAAACCGCAAGGCCCAGGTCTTTGATATTTGGTATGAAGCTTCATCTAGTGGACCCCTACCAAGATTGTTCAAATTATAGTGCTGGGGCCAAAAATGCCCCCGCACGGGGGCCCTTTGGTTTTACATGGGCTTATATAGGGAAAATCTTTAAAAATCTTCTTGTCTGAAACTGCAAGGCCCAGATCTTTGATATTTGGTATGAAGCTTCATCTAGTGGACCCCTACCCAGATTGTTCAAATTATAGTGCTGGAGCTAAAAATGCCCCCGCATTGGGGCCCTTTGGTTTTACATGGGCTTATATAGGGAAAATCTTGAAAAATCTTCTCTGAAACCTCAAGGCCCAGGTCTTTGATATTTGGTATGAAGCTTCATCTAGTAGACCCCTACAAAGATTGTTCAAATTATAGTGCTGGGGCCAAAAATGCCCCCGCACCAGGGCCCTTTTGTTTTACATAGGCTTTTATAGGGAAAATCTTGAAAAATCTTCTTCTCTGAAACTGCAAGGCCCAGGTCTTTGATATTTGGTATGAAGCTTCATCTTGTGGACCTCTCCCAAGATTGTTCAAATTATAGCCCTGGGGCCAAAAATGCCCCCGCTCCGGGGCCCTTTGGTTTTACATAGACTTATATAGGGAAAATCTTGAAAAATCTTCTTCTCTGAAACCACAAGGCTTAGGTCTTCGATATTTGTTATGATGCTTCAGCTAGTGGACCTCTATAAAGATTGTTCAAATTATAGCCCTGAGACCAAAATGCCCCCGCCATGTGGCCCTTTGGTTTTACATAGACTTATATAGGGAAAATCTTGAAAAATCATCTTCTCTGAAACACAAGGCTTAGGTCTTTGATATTTGTTATGAAGCTTCAGCTAGTGGACCTCTACCAAGATTGTTCAAATTATAGCACTGGGGCCAAAAATGCCCCCGCTCCGGGGCCCTTTGGTTTAACATAGACTTATATAGGGAAAATCTTGTTTTACATAGACTTCTATATGCAGGGTAAACCTTTAAAATCTTTTTCTCTGAAACCAGAAAGCCCAGGTCTTTCATATTCGATATGAAGCTTCATCTTGTGGACCTCTACCGAGATTGTTCAAATTTTAGCCCTGGGGCCAAAATTGACCCTGCCCGGGGCCCACTTGTTATGCTTTGGATCAGGTGAGCGAACCAGGGCCCTCTGGGCCCTCTTGTTAGCTCACCGTCACGTAGTGACGAGGTGAGCTTTTGGGATCACTTTTTGTCCGTCGTCCGTCGTGCGTGGGTGCGTCCGTCCGTGCGTGTGTCCGTCCGTGCGTGCGTCCGTCCGTGCGTGCGTGCGTAAACAATTTCTTCAAACGACATCTCCTCCTAAACCACTGAGCGGATTTTGACCAAACTTCACAGGAATGATCCTTAGGTGGTCCCCTTTCAAAGTTGTTCAAATGGTTCCGGTCCGTTGCACATATAGGTCACAGGAGCAAAAAATCGATTTTTTTCACCGAAAACTTAAAAAATCTTCTTCTCTGAAACTGCAAGGCCCAGGTCTTTGACATTTGGTATGAAGCTTCATCTAGTGGACCCCTACCAAGATTGTTCAAATTATAGTGCTGGGGCCAAAAATGCCCCCGCCCCGGGCCCCTTTGGTTTTACATGGGCTTATATAGGGAAAATCTTTAAAAATCTTCTTCCCTGAAACTGCAAGGCCCAGGTCTTTGATATTTGGTATGAAACTTCATCTAGTGGACCCCTACCAAGATTGTTCAAATTATTATGCTTGGGCCAAAGATGCCCCCGCCCCGGGGCCCTTTGGTTTTACATGGGCTTATATAGGCAAAATCTTTAAAAATCTTCTTCTCTGAAACCGCAAGGCCCAGGTCTTTGATATTTGGTATGAAGCTTCAACAAGTGAACCCCTACCAAGATTGTTCAAATTATAGTGCTGGGGCCAAAAATGCCCCCGCCCCGGGGCCCTTTGGTTTTCCATGGGCTTATATAGGGAAAATCTTTAAAAATCTCCTTCTCTGAAACTGCAAGGCCGCGGTCTTTGATATTTGGTATGAATCTTCATCTTATGGACCCCTACCATGATTGTTCAAATTATAGTGCTGGGGCCAAAAATGCCCCCGCCCCGGGGCCCTTTGGTTTTACATAGGCTTATATAGGGAAACCTTTAAAAATCGTCTTCTCTGAAACCGCAAGGCCCAGGTCTTTGATATTTGGTATGAAGCTTCATCTAGTGGACCCCTACCAAGGTTGTTCAAATCATAGTGCTTGGGCCAAAAATGCCCCCGCCCCAGGGCCCTTTGGTTTTACATGGGCTTATATTGGGAAAATCTTTAAAAAATCTTCTTCTCTGAAATTGCAGGGCCCAGGTCTTTGCTATTTGGTATGAAGCTTCATCTAGTGGACCCCTACCAAGACTGTTCAAATTATAGTGCTGGGGCCAAAAATTCCCCCACCCCGGGGCCCTTTGGTTTTACGTAGGTTTATATAGGGAAAATCTTTAAAAATCTTCTTCTCTGAAACTGCAAGGCCCAGGTATTTGATATTTTGTATGAAGCTTCATCTTGTGGACCTCTATCAAGATTGTTCAAATTGTAGCCCTGGGGCCAAAAATGCCCCCGCTCCTGGGCCCTTTGGTTTTTCATAGACTTATATAGGGAATATCTTGAAAAATCTTCTACTCTGAAACCACAAGGCCTAGGTCTTTGACATTTGGTATGAAGCTTCAGCTAGTGGACCTCTACCAAGATTGTTCAAATTAAAGCCCTGGGGCCACAAATGCCCCCGCCCCAGGGCCCTTTGGTTTTACATAGACTTATAATAGAGATAATCTTTGAAAATCTTCTTCTCTGAAACAACAAGGCCCAGGTCATTGATATTTGGTGTGAAGCTTCATCTAGTGGACCTCTATCAAGATTGTTTAAATTATAGCCCTGAGGCAAAAAATGCCCCTGCCTTGGGGCCATTTGGTTTCACATAGGCTTATGTAAGGAATATCTTTAAAAAAATCTTCTTCTCTGAAACCGCAAGGCTCAGGTCTTTGATATTTGTTGTGTAGCTTCATCTAGTGGACCTTTGCCAAGATTGTTCAAATAATAGCCTTTGTTGATATTTGGTATGAAGCTTCACCTTTTTAGACCTCCCTCAACATTATGCACATTATAACCCTGAGAACAATAATGGCCTTCCCGGGGGGCCCACTTGTTACTCTATGGATCAGGTGAGCGATCCAGGGCCATCATGGTCCTCTTGTGTTTTATATTAGGATCACTTTTTGTCTGTCATCCGTGCGTAAACAATTTCTTCAAACGACATCTCCTCCTAAACCACTGATCGGATTTTGACCAAACTTCACAGGAATGATCCTTAGGTGGTCCCCTTTCAAAGTTGTTCAAATGGTTCTGGTCCATTGCACATATAGGTCACAGTAGCCAAAAAATAGATTTTTTCTCACAGAAAACTTAAAAAATCTTCTTCTCTGAAACCGCAAGGCCCAGGTCTTTGACATTTGGTATGAAGCTTCATCTAATTGACCCCTACCAAGATTGTTCAAATTATAGTGCTGGAGCCAAAAATGCCCCCGCCCCAGGGCCCTTTGGTTTTACATGGGCTTATATGGGGAAAATCTTCAAAAATCTTCTTCTCTGTAACCACAAAGCCCAGGTCTTTGATATTTGGTATGAAGCTTCATCTGGTGGACCCTACCAAGATTGTTCAAATTATAGTGCTGGGGCCAAAAATGCCCCCTCCCCGGGGCCCTTTGGTTTTACATAGGCTTATGTTGGGAAAATCTTCTTTTCTGAAATTGCAAGGCCCAGGTCTTTGATATTTGGTATGAAGCTTCATCTTGTGGACCTCTACCAATATCGTTCAAATTATAGCCCTGGGGCCAAAAATGCCCCTGCTCCGGGGCCCTTTGGTTTTACAAAGACTTATATAGGGAAAATCTTGAAAAATCTTCTTCTCTGAAACCACAAGGCCTAGGTCTTTGACATTTGGTATGAAGCTTCAGCTAGTGGACCTCTACCAAGATTGTTCAAATTAAAGCCCTGGGGCCACAAATGCCCCCGCCCCAGGGCCCTTTGGTTTTACATAGACTTATAATAGAGATAATCTTTGAAAATCTTCTTCTCTGAAACAACAAGGCCCAGGTCATTGATATTTGGTGTGAAGCTTCATCTAGTGGACCTCTATCAAGATTGTTTAAATTATAGCCCTGAGGCAAAAAATGCCCCTGCCTTGGGGCCATTTGGTTTCACATAGGCTTATGTAAGGAATATCTTTAAAAAAATCTTCTTCTCTGAAACCGCAAGGCCCAGGTCTTTGATATTTGTTGTGTAGCTTCATCTAGTGGACCTTTGCCAAGATTGTTCAAATAATAGCCTTTGTTGATATTTGGTATGAAGCTTCACCTTTTTAGACCTCCCTCAACATTATGCACATTATAACCCTGAGAACAATAATGGCCTTCCCGGGGGGCCCACTTGTTACTCTATGGATCAGGTGAGCGATCCAGGGCCATCATGGTCCTCTTGTGTTTTATATTAGGATCACTTTTTGTCTGTCATCCGTGCGTAAACAATTTCTTCAAACGACATCTCCTCCTAAACCACTGATCGGATTTTGACCAAACTTCACAGGAATAATCCTTAGGTGGTCCCCTTTCAAAGTTGTTCAAATGGTTCTGGTCCATTGCACATATAGGTCACAGTAGCCAAAAAATAGATTTTTTCTCACAGAAAACTTAAAAAATCTTCTTCTCTGAAACCGCAAGGCCCAGGTCTTTGACATTTGGTATGAAGCTTCATCTAATTGACCCCTACCAAGATTGTTCAAATTATAGTGCTGGAGCCAAAAATGCCCCCGCCCCAGGGCCCTTTGGTTTTACATGGGCTTATATGGGGAAAATCTTCAAAAATCTTCTTCTCTGTAACCACAAAGCCCAGGTCTTTGATATTTGGTATGAAGCTTCATCTGGTGGACCCTACCAAGATTGTTCAAATTATAGTGCTGGGGCCAAAAATGCCCCCTCCCCGGGGCCCTTTGGTTTTACATAGGCTTATGTTGGGAAAATCTTCTTTTCTGAAATTGCAAGGCCCAGGTCTTTGATATTTGGCATGAAGCTTCATCTTGTGGACCTCTACCAATATCGTTCAAATTATAGCCCTGGGGCCAAAAATGCCCCTGCTCCGGGGCCCTTTGGTTTTACAAAGACTTATATAGGGAAAATCTTGAAAAATCTTCTTCTCTGAAACCACAAGGCCTAGGTCTTTGATATTTGGTTTGAAGCTTCAGCTAGTGGACCTCTACTACCCAAAATGCCAAGATACCAAAGGGCCACAAATGCCCCCGTCCCTGGGTCCTTTGGTTTTACATAGACTTATATAGAGATAATCTTTGAAAATCGTCTCTGAAAGGCCCAGGTCTTTGATAGTTGGCGTGAAGCTTCAATAAGTGGACCTCTATCAAGATTGTTTAAATTATAGCCCTGAGGCCAAAAATGCCTCCGCCTCAGGGCCATTTCTTTTTACATAGGCTTATGTAGGGAATATCTTTAAAAAAATATTCTTTTCTGAAACCGCAAGGCCCAGGTCTTTGATATTTGATGTGTCGCTTCATCTAGTGAACCTTTGCCAAGATTGTTCAAATTATAGCCATTGTTGATATTTGGTATGAAGCTTCACCTTTTTAGACCTCCCTCAACATTATGCACATTATAACCCTGGGGTCGATATTCGATAATGGCCCTACCCGGGGCCCACTTTTTACTCTACAGATCAGGTGAGCGATCCAGGGCCATCATGGCCCTCTTGTGTTTTATATTAGGATCACTTTTTGTCTGTCATTTGTTCGTAAACAATTTCTTCAAACGACATCTTCTCCTAAACCACAGATCGGATTTTGATCAAACTTCACAGGAATGATCCTGAGGCGGACCCCTTTCAAAGTTGTTCAAATGGTTCTGGTCCATTGAACATATAGGTCACAGGAGCCAAAAATAGATTTTTTTCACCAAAAACTTCAAAAATCTTATTCTCTGAAACGCAAGGCCCAGGTCTTTGATATTTGGTATGAAGCTTCATCTATTGGATCCCTACCAAGATTGTTCAAATTATAGTGCTGGGGCCAAAAATGCCCCTGCCCAGGGCCCTTTGGTTTTACATAGGTTATATAGGGAAAATCTTTAAAAATCTTCTTCTCTGAAACTGCAAGGCCCAGGTCTTTGATATTTGGTATGAAGCTTCATCTAGTGGACCCCTACCAAAATTGTTCAAATTATAGTGCTGGGGCCAAAAATGCCTCCGCCCTGGAGCCCTTTGGTTTTTGTTTTACATGGGCTTATAAAGGGAAAATCTTTAAAAATCTTCTTCTCTGAAACCCCCGCCCCAGGGCCCTTTGGTTTTACATGGGCTTATATGGGGAAAATCTTCAAAAATCTTCTTCTCTGTAACCACAAAGCCCAGGTCTTTGATATTTGGTATGAAGCTTCATCTGGTGGACCCTACCAAGATTGTTCAAATTATAGTGCTGGGGCCAAAAATGCCCCCTCCCCGGGGCCCTTTGGTTTTACATAGGCTTATGTTGGGAAAATCTTCTTTTCTGAAATTGCAAGGCCCAGGTCTTTGATATTTGGCATGAAGCTTCATCTAGTGGACCCCTACCAAGATTGTTCAAATCATAGCCCTGGGGCCAAAAATTCCCCAGCCCCGGGCCCTTTGGTTTTACATGGGCTTATAAAGGGAACATCTTTAAAAATCTTCTTCTCTGAAACTGCAAGGCCCAGGTCTTTGCTATTTGGTGTGAAATTTCATCTAGTGGACCTCTATCAAGATTTTCCAAATTAGAGCCCTCGGGCCAAAAATGCCCCCGCCCCGTGACCCTTTGGTTTTACATAGACTTACATAGGGAAATCTTTAAAAATCTTCTTGTCTGAAACTGCAATGCCATGTCTTTGATATTTAGTATGGAGCTTCATCTAGTGGACCCCTACCAAGATTGAACAAATTATAGCCCTCGGGCCACAAATGCCCCCGCCCGGGGCATTTTGGTTTTACATAGACTTATATAGAGATTATCTTTGAAAATCTTCTTCTCTGAAACAGCAAGGCCCAGGTCTTTGATATTTGGTTTGAAGCTTCACCTAGTGGACCTTTATCAGGATTGTTTAAATTATGTCAGGTCAGGTTCGTTCCTGCTACTAGTAACATGTAATCTAGTACAACCTGTTGCATGCGGGCAGATGGGACTCGTTACCTCGGGAGAGCAACCCATCTAGGAGTTGCTAGATCTCTAAACAAAGCTAGCTTGGGTAGGTGGAACCCATAGCCTTGGTTGGCAATCCACCTAGGGGTTAGGCCCTTAAACAAAACCTAGCCTGGGTAGATGGAACCCACAGCTTTGGTTGGCAATCCATCTAGGAGATGCTAGACCTCTAAACAAAACTAGCTCGGGTAGGTGGAACTCGTAGCCTTGATTGGCAACTCACCTAGGGGTTATAGGTCCTTAAACAAAACCTAGCCTGGGCAGATAGAGCCCATAGCCTTAGTTGGCAATTCCTCCTAGGAGCTGGTAGGTCTCTGAACGAAATCTGGCTTGTCACATTCACTTATCTGGAGAGCCTGTGAGTTGTCAGAAACTTGAATGTGCTAAGCTATATATCCTGACAACCCTTCTAGGAGTTGGTAGGTCTCCGAACAAAACCTGGTTTGTCACACTCATTTATCTGAAGAGCCCGTGAGTTGTCAGATACTTGAGTGTGCTAAGCCATATATAACGACCTCCAGGGTCCTGGGTATGACGTAAAAATGCATCCAGCTGTGACACTCTAAATGAGTGTGGGAATGTGAGGTTGCCCATTATCACAGTTGCCTCCCCACCTTCAGGGTTATGAGGCTGCCACAACCTGGGTGGCAGAGCTAGGCAGCAACCATCTACAGACCGATGGCTTGGTGTACTAGCTACTGTGGTTTGGCGGATGATCCTTGCTGTACAAGGACAACGGTAAAGCACACCTGCCCTAGTGAGTTGGGAACGGCGGCTTGCTCAGGTGCCGTAAAAGAATTGAGTAGGGACGTCAGCCAGGACAGGCGGTCCTGTAAACTACAACCGTCAAAACATATCATGGCAGCTACAAATCCAGAATCAAGATTAGGCGGTGCCAACAGACAACAAAGCTCTGTTGGTGACGTCTCCGGCTTGGCCTCCTCTCAGGTGTGGGAGGCAGGGTCGGGCCATTGTGGCGAATCAAGCAAGCGCCTGAGGAAATTCAGGGTGGGAACACTCAATGTCAACACCCTGAGAGGAAGAGTTTGCGAGGTAGTGGAAACACTATCCCGCAGGAAAGTGGATGTCTGTTGTGTCCAGGAGACCAGATACCGTGGTGGAAACTGCCGCACGATCAAGGGCAAGGACACCAAGTATAAGCTCTACTGGTCTGGAAACGATAAAGGCACTGCTGGTGTAGGAGTGTTTGTGGCAGAAGAGTGGATAGAGAAAGTTTTTGAAGTGCAAAGAGTCTCAGACAGAATCATCATGGTGAAGCTTGTAGTTGGCCAGTGCGTGGTTACCCTTCTGTCTGTGTATGCCCCACAGTGTGGTTTAAGTGCTGAAGTCAAGGACTTGTTCTTTGACCAACTGCGTGCTGTGACTGCCAGGATCCCAGGATCCGAACTCCTGATCCCATGCGGAGATTGGAATGGCCACGTAGGCCGTGCAGGCACTGGATACAAGGAAGTGCATGGTGGGATCGGGTATGGTAGACCTGAACCAGATGTTGAGGGTGAGAGGATTCTAGAGTATGCCCGGGCTTTTGACCTGCTTCTTGGAAACACATGTTTCAAGAAACGTGACAGTCATCTTATCACATACAAGTCAGGAAGCGCATCGACGCAGATAGATTTCATCCTTTACCGCAGGACAATGCGCAAACTTGTCACAGATGTGAAAGTGATCCCTGGAGAGGAAGTAGCCCTGCAACATCAGCTACTCATATGCGACATGAGGATTGATGTGCCACCAAAACCCAAGCGCAAGTTCACCCCCAGACTAAAAGTTTGGAAGCTGAAAGAATCTCAGACAAGAAATCATTTCCAGGAGGTTTTCAGCCAGCATGTGAGTGCTTCGGCAGGTGTAGCAGATGCTACCACTGAGGATATATGGAACAGCATCAAGACCGGTCTGCTCAAGACAACTGAAGAGGTGTGTGGCACAACTCGGCCCCACCGCTGGCGTCGCGAAACCTGGTGGTGGAATGAGGATGTTAATAAGGTCATAGCAGCCAAGCGGCAAGCCTTTAAAGCTTGGAAGACTGGTAAGGGCACCCGTGCATCATATCTTGCGGCCAAACGCATAGCCAGACGTGCGGTGCACCATGCTCGCCAAGAAGCTGAGAAGGAGATCTACAAGAATATTGACCCTAAGTCCTCAGAAGTATACCGCCTTGCTAACCAGATGAGAAGAGAGAATGCCGATGTTGTAGGTGACAAACCAGTAAAGAATGATGCAGGGGAGATGTCGATGAGTGATGACTCAAAGCAGAGGGCCTGGTTAGAACACTACCAAAGGCTACTCAATGTTGAGTTCGACTGGGACCCAGACCACCTGTCTGATGAACCACCAGTGGAAGGGCCACCCATCCCAATCACTATTGATATGGTTAAGAAGGCTATCTCTCAGATGAAGACTGGCAAAGCACCTGGTCCCTCTGGCATAGTGGTGGAGATGATAAGAGCTGCAGGTGATGCGGGTGCCTCGATGATCCGTGACCTTGCAGCTGCAATCATCCGTGATGGGAAGGTACCTTCTGACTGGGAACAGAGTTTCATTGTCTGTCTCTACAAGGGCAAGGGCGATGCATTGGAACGGGGCAACTACCGTGGTCTCAAGCTGACAGAACAGGTCATGAAAGTCCTGGAAAGGATTGTGGATGGCCTCATTAGGCAGTTGGTGTCCATCGACGATTCCCAGTTTGGCTTCGTCCCAGGAAGAGGCACAACAGATGCAATTTTTGTTGTCCGACAGCTGCAAGAGAAGTATCTGGCGGCCAACAAGAGACTCTACATGGCTTTTGTAGACCTGGAGAAGGCATTTGATCGAGTGCCTAGGAAAGTCATCTGGTGGGCACTAAGAAAACTTGGAGTGGACGAGTGGATTGTGAAACTGGTCCAAGGGATGTACGCAAATGCTCGGAGCCGTGTCCGCGTTGGTGATGGTTACAGTGAAGAATTCGAGGTGAAGGTGGGTGTTCATCAAGGCTCTGTTCTCAGCCCACTGCTTTTCATCATTGTGCTTGAAGCCTTGTCATGCGAGTTCCGCTCTGGAGTCCCCTGGGAGGACCTGTATGCTGATGACCTTGTCATCATAGCTGAATCCCTTGAGGAATGTGTCAGGAGGCTCTTAACTTGGAAAGACGCAATGGAGGCGAAAGGGCTGAGAGTGAATGCAGGAAAGACAAAGATCATGATCTGTGGTACAGGTCTGGACCTCTTGCAGAGTACAGGCCAGTTCCCATGCGCTGTATGTCGCACTGGAGTGGGCAGCAACAGTATCTTTTGTAATGGCTGCAAGTTCTGGGTGCACAAGAAATGCAGTGGGCTCAAACGCTTGATAGAGGACCCTGAGTACAGGTGTACACGGTGCCAAGGAACTGCACGCCCCTTAGATGGCAGACCACAGAGGGAAGTTCAAGTCGGATCAGACAAGCTGGAGGTTGTAGCTTCCTTCTGCTACCTAGGTGATATGCTCTCTGCAGGGGGTGGTTGCGACCTTTCAACTACATCACGTGTGAAAACAGCCTGGAAGAAATTCAAGGAGTTGCTACCAGTTCTCTCTTCCCGCCACCTCTCGTTCAAGACACGTGGCCGTGTGTATAGCTCTTGTGTGCGGAGCGCAATGCTCCATGCCAGTGAGACATGGCCATTGACAAAGCCAAACCTCCAACGTCTACAGCGAAATGACAGGGCAATGATCAGACAGATCTGCAATGTCAAGCCACAGGACACTGTCACCATCAGGTCCAGTGAGTTACTTGAGCGTCTTGGCATTGAGGACCTGGACCTCATCCTGAAAGAAAGAAGACTTCGCTGGTATGGACATGTGGAACGCTCCAACGGTGCAATCAAGACTGCCTGTGACATACAGGTAAGTGGAAAGCGGGGGCCAGGCAGGCCCAAGATGACCTGGAAGCAACTAACAGAAAGAGATTGCAGAGAATGGAAGCTCTCTGCTATCGATCCTCATGATAGACAAGCCTGGAGATCTGGTGTAAGATCTGCCATGCGTGCAGCAAGCCAGCTACCTGGAAGGGGGCCCACTTATGTGGACGTTGCCCCTGTACCTGCACGTTAATCAAAAATCCGTTGATGATGTTTGATGATATAGCCCCGAGGCCAAAAAGGCCCCCGCCCGGGGCCATTTGGTTTTACATAGGCTTCTGTAGGGAATGTCTTTAAAAAAACCTTCTTCTCTGAAACTGGTAAGGCCCAGATCTTTGATATTTGGTGTATAGCTTCATCTAGTGGACCTTTGCCAAGATTGTTCAAATTATTGCCTTTGTTGATATTTGGTATGAAGCTTCACCTTTTGTGACCTCCCTCAACATTATGCACATTATAACCCTAGGGTCAATAATGGCCCTCCCCGTGGCCCACTTGTTACTCTATGGATCAGGTGAGCGATCCAGGGCCATCATGGCCCTCTTGATAGCTCACCGTCACGTAGTGACGAGGTGAGCTTTTAGGATCACTTTTTGTCCGTCGTGCGTCCGTCCGTCCGTGCGTGCGTGCGTGCGTAAACAATTTCTTCAAACGACATCTCCTCCTAAACCACTGAGCAGATTTTGACCAAACTTCACAGAAATGATCCCTAGGTGGTCCCCTTTCAAAGTTGTTCAAATGATTCCGGTCCGTTGCACATATAGGTCACAGGAGCCAAAATAGTTTTTTTTTCACTGAAAACTTAAAAAATCTTCTTCTCTGAAACTGCAAGGCCCAGGTCTTTGATATTTGGTATGAAGCTTCATCTAGTGGACCCCTACCAAAATTGTTCAAATTATAGTGCTGGGGCCAAAAATGCCCCCGCCCTGGGGCCCTTTGGTTTTACATGGGCTTATATAGGGAAAATCTTTAATCTTCTTCTCTGAAACTGCAAGGCCCAGGTCTTTGATATTTGGTATGAAGCTTCATCTGGTGGACCCCTACCAAGATTGTTCAAATTATAGTGCTGGGGCCAATGATGCCCCCGCCCCGGGGCCCTTTGGTTTTACATGGGCTTATATAGGGAAAATCTTTAAAAATCTTCTTCTCTGAAACCGCAAGGCCCAGATCTTTGATATTTGGTATGAAGCTTCATCTAGTGGACCCCTACCAAGATTGTTCAAATTATAGTGCTGGGGCCAAAATTGCCCCCTCCCCGGGGCCCTTTGGTTTTACATGGGCTTATATAGGGAAAATCTTTAAAAATCTTCTTCTCTGAAACTGCAAGGCCCAGGTCTTTGATATTTGGTATGAATCTTCATCTTATGGACCCCTACCAAGATTGTTCAAATTATAGTGCTGGGGCCAAAAATGCCCCCGCCCCGGGGCCCTTTTGTTTTACATAGGCTTATATAGGGAAAACCTTTAAAAATCTTCTTCTCTGAAACTGCAGGGCCCAGATCTTTGATATTTGGTATGAAGCTTCATCTAGTCGACCCCTACCAAGACTGTTCAAATTATAGTGCTGGGGCCAAAAATGCCCCCACCCCGAGGCCCTTTGGTTTTACGTAGGCTTATATAGGGAATATCTTGAAAAATCTTCTACTCTGAAACCACAAGGACTAGGTCTTTGACATTTGGTATGAAGCTTCAGCTAGTGGACCTCTACTAAGATTGTTCAAATTATTGCCCTGGGGCCACAAATGCCCCCGCCCCAGGGCCCTTTGGTTTTACATAGATTTATAATAGAGATAATCTTTGAAAATCTTCTTCTCTGAAACTGCAAGGCCCAGATCTTTGATATTTGGTATGAAGCTTCATCTTGTGGACCTCTATCAAGATTGTTCAAATTATAGCCCTTGGGCCAAAAATGCCCCCGCTCCTGGGCCCTTTGGTTTTTCATAGACTTATATAGGGAATATCTTGAAAAATCTTCTACTCTGAAACCACAAGGCCTAGGTCTTTGACATTTGGTATGAAGCTTCAGCTAGTGGACCTCTACCAAGATTGTTCAAATTATAGCCCTGGGGCTACAAATGCCCCGCCCCAGGGCCCTTTGGTTTTACATAGACTTATAATAGAGATAATCTTTGAAAATCTTCTTCTCTGAAACAACAAGGCCCAGGTCTTTGATATTTGGTGTGAAGCTTCATCTAGTGGACCTCTATCAAGATTGTTTAAATTATAGCCCTGAGGCCAAAAATGCCCCTGCCCCGGGGCCATTTGGTTTCACATAGTCTTATGTAAGGAATATCTTTAAAAGAATCTTCTTCTCTGAAACTGCAAGGCCCAGGTCTTTGATATTTGTGGTGTAGCTTCATCCAGTGGACCTTTTGCCAAGATTGGTCAAATAATAGCCTTTGTTGATATTTGGTATGAAGCTTCACCTTTTTAGACCTCCCTCAACATTATGCACATTATAACCCTGAGGTCAATAATGGCCCTCCCCGGGGCCCACTTGTTACTCTATGGATCAGGTGAGCGATCCAGGGCCATCATGGTCCTCTTGTTAGCTCACCGTCACGTAGTGACGAGGTGAGCTTTTGGGATCACTTTTTGTCCGTCGTGCGTGCGTGCGTCCGTGCGTAAACAATTTCTTTAAACGACATCTCCTCCTAAACCACTGATAGGATTTTAACCAAACTTCACAGGAATGATCCTTAGGTGGTCCCCTTTCAAAGTTGTTCAAATGGTTCCGGTCCGTTGCACATCTAGGTCATAGGAGCCAAAAATAGATTTTTTTCACCAAAAACTTAAAAAATCTTCTTCTCTGAAACCACAAGGCCCAGGTCTTTGATATTTGGTATGAAGCTTCATCTAGTGGACCCCTACCAAGATTGTTCAAATTATAGTGCTGGGGCGAAAAATGCCCCCGCCCCGGGGCCTTTTGGTTTTACATAGGCTTATATAGGGAAAATCTTTAAAAATCTTCTTCTCTGAAACCGCAAGGCCTAGGACTTTGATATTTGGTATGAAGCTTCATCTAGTGGACCCCTACCAAGATTGTTCAAATTATAGTGCTGGGACAAAAAATGCCCCCGCCACGGGGCCCTTTGGTTTTACATAGGCTTATATAGGGAAAATCTTTAAAAATCTTCTTCTCTGAAACCACAAGGCCTAGGACTTTGATATTTGGTATGAAGCTTCATCTAGTGGACCCCTACCAAGACTGTTCAAATTATAGTGCTGGGACAAAAAATGCCCCCGCCACGGGGCCCTTTGGTTTTACATGGGCTTATATAGAGAAAATCTTTAAAAATCTTCTTCTCTGAAACCACAAGGCCCAGGTCTTTGATATTTGGTATGAAGCTTCATCTAGTGGACCCCTACCAAGATTGTTCAAATTATAGTGCTGGGGCCAAAAATGCCCCCGCCCTGGGGCCCTTTGGTTTTACATAGGCTTATATAGGGAAAATCTTTAAAAATCTTCTTCTCTGAAACCACAAGGCCCAGGACTTTGATATTTGGTATGAAGCTTCATCTAGTGGATCCCTACCAAGATTGTTCAAATTATAGTGCTGGGAAAAAAATGCCCCCGCCACGGGGCCCTTTGGTTTGGCATGGGCTTATATTGGGAAAATCTTTAAAAACCTTCTTCTCTGAAACCACAAGGCCCAGGTCTTTGATATTTGGTATGAAGCTTCATCTAGTGGACCCCTACCAAGATTGTTCAAATTATAGTGCTGGGGCCAAAAATGCCCCCGCCCCGGGGCCCTTTGGTTTTACATAGGTAATATAGGGAAAATCTTTAAAAATCTTCTTCTCTGAAACCACAAGGCCCAGGACTTTGATATTTCGTATGAAGCTTCATCTAGTGGACCCCTACAAAGATTGTTCAAATTATAGTGCTGGGACAAAAAATGCCCCCGTCCCGGGGCCCTTTGGTTTTACAGTCTTATATCGAGAAAATCTTCAAAAATCTTCTTCTCCGAAACCCCAAGGCCCAGGTCTTTGATATTTAGAATGAAGCTTCATCTAAAGGACTTCTACCAAGATTGTTCAAATTATAGCCCTTGGGCCAAAAATGCCCCCGCCCTGGGCCTTTTGGTTTTACATAGACTTATATAGGGAAAATCTTTAAAAATCTTCTTCTCTGAAACCAAAAGGCCCAGGTCTTTTATATTTGGTATGAAGCTTCATCTAATGGACCCCTAACAAGATTATTCAAATTATAGTGCTGAGGCCAAAAATGTCCCCGCCCCGAGGCCCTTTGGTTTTACATAGGCTTATATAGGGAAAATCTTTAAAAATCTTCTTCTCTGAAACCGCATGGCCCTGGACTTTGATATTTGGTATGAAGCTTCATCTAGTGGACCCCTACCAAGATTGTTCAAATTATAGTGGTGGGGCACAAAATGCCCCCCGCCCCCGGGCCCTTTGGTTTTACATAGGCTTATATAAGGAAAATCTTTAAAAATTTTCTTCTCTGAAACCACAAGGCCCAGGACTTTGATATTTGGTATGAAGCTGCATCTAGAGGACCCCTACCAAGATTGTTCAAATTATAGCCCTTGGGCCAAAAATGCCCCTGCTCCGGGCCCTTTGACTTTACATAGCCTTATATAGGGAAAATCTTTAAAAATCTTCTTCTCTAAAACCACAAGGCTTAGGTCTTTTATATTTGGTATGAAGCTTCTACTAAAGGACCCCTACCAAGATGATTCAAATTATAGTGCTGGGGCCATAAGTGGCCCCCATCCCGGGGCCCTTTGGTTTTACATAGACTTATATAGGGATAATCTTTAAAAATCTTCTTCTCTGAAACCACAAGGCCGAGGACTTTGATATTTGGTATGAAGCTTCATCTAATGGACCTCTACCAAGATTGTTTAAATTATAGCCCTGGGGCCAAAAATGCCCCCGCTCTGGGGCCCTATGGTTTTACATAGACTAATAGGGGGAAAATCTTTAAAAATCTTCTTCTCTGAAACCGCAAGGCCTGGGTCTTTGATATTTGGTGTGAAGCTGCATCTAGTGGACCTCTATCAAGATTATTCAAATTATAGCGCTGATACCAAAAATGTCCCCACTCCGGGGCCCTTTGGTTTTTCATAGACTTATATAGGGAAATCTTTAAAAATCTTCTCTGAAACTACAAGGCCAAGGCCTTTGATATTTAGTATGGAGCTTTATCAACTGGACCTCTACCAAGATTGTTCAAATTATAGCCCTGGGGCCCCAATGCCCCCACCCCGGGGCCCTTTGGTTTTCTATAGATTAATATAGCCCCGGGGCCATTTGGTTTTGCATAGGCTTATGCAGGGAATATCTTTAAAAAAAATCTTCTTGTCTGAAACCGCAAGGCCCAGGTCTTTGATATTTGATGTGTAGCTTCATCTAGTGGACCTTTGCTAAGATTGTTCAAATTATAGCCTTTGCTGATGTTTGGTATGAAGCTTCACCTTTAAGACCTCCCTCAACATTATGCACATTAAAGCCCTGGGGCCAATAATGGCCCTCTCTGGGGCCCACTTGTTACACTATGGATCAGGTGAGCGATTCAGGGCCATCATGGCCCTCTTGTGTTTTATATTAGGATCACTTTTTGTCTGTCATCCGTGCGTAAACAATTTCTTCAAACGACATCTCCTCCTAAACTACTGATCGGATTTTGACCAAACTTCACAGGAATGATCCTTAGGTGGTCCCCTTTCAAAGTTGTTCAAATGGTTCCGGTCCGTTGCACATATAGCTCACAGGAGCCAAAAATAGATTTTTTTCACCAAAAACTTAAAAAATCTTCTTCTCTGAAACCACAAGGCCCAGGTCTTTGATATTTGGTATGAAGCTTCATCTAGTGGACCCCTACCAAGATTATTCAAATTATAGTGCTGGGGCCAAAAATGCCCCCGCCCCGGGGCCCTTTGGTTTTACATAGGCTTATATAGGGAAAATCTTTAAAAATCTTCCTCTCTAAAACCACAATGCCCAGGACTTTGATATTTGGTATGAAGCTTCATCTAGTGGACCCCTACCAAGATTGTCCAAATTATAGTGCTGGGGCAAAAAATACCCCCGCTACGGGGCCCTTTGGATTTACATTGGCTTATATAGGGAAATCTTTAAAAATCTTCTTCTCTGAAACCACAAGGCCCAGGTCTTTGCTATTTGGTATGAAGCTTCATCTAGTGTACCCCTACCAAGATTGTTCAAATTATAGTGCTGGGGCCAAAAATGCCCCCGCCCCGGGGCCCTTTGGTTTTACATAGGCTTATATAGGGAAAATCTTTAAAAATCTTCTTCTCTGAAACCACAAGGCCCAGGACTTTGATATTTGGTATGAAGCTTCAGCTAGTGGACCCCTACCAAGATTGTTCAAATTATAGTGCTGGGGCAAAAAATGCCCCTGTCCCTGGGCCCTTTGGTTTTACATAGGCTTATATAGGGAAAATCTTTAAAAATCTTCTCTGAAACCGCAAGGCCCAGGACTTTGATATATAGAATGAAGCTTCATCTAAAGGACCCCTACCAAGATTGTTCAAATTATAGTGCTGAGGCCAAAAATGTCACCGCCCCGGGGCCCTTTGGTTTTACATGGGCTTATATAGGGAAACTCTTTAAAAATCTTCTTCTCTGAAACCGCAAGGCCCAGGACTTTGATATTTGGTATGAAGCTTCATCTAGTGGACCCCTACCAAGATTGTTCAAATTATAGTGCTGGGGCAAAAAATGCCCCTGCACCCGGGCCCTTTGGTTTTACATAGGCTTATATAGGGAAAATCTTTAAAAATCATCTTCTCTGAAACCGCAAGGCCCAGGACTTTGATATTTGGTATGAAGCTTCATCTAGTGGACCCCTACCAAGATTGTTCAAATTATAGCCCTTGGGCCTCAATGCCACCGCTCCCGGGCCCTTTGGTTTTACATAGACTTATATTGGGAAAATCTTTAAAAATCTTCTTCTCTGAAACCACAAGGCCCAGGTCTTTTATATTTGGTATGAAGCTTCTTCTAAAAAAACCCTACCAAGATGATTCAAATTATAGTGCTGGGACCAAAAGTGGCCCCGCCTGGGCCCCTTTGGTTTTACATTGGCTTATATAGGAATATCTTTAAAAAAATCTTCTTCTCTGAAACCACAAGGCCCAGGACTTTGATATTTGGTATGAAGCTGCATCTAGTGGACCTCAATCAAGATATTAGCCCTGATACCAAAAAAGTCCCCGCTCCGGGGCCCTTTGGTTTTACATAGACTTATATAGGGAAATCTGTAAAATTCTTCTCTGAAACTGCAAGGCCAATGCCTTTGATATTTAGTATTGAGCTTTATCTAGTGAACCGCTACCAAGATTCTTTAAATTATAGCCCTGGGGCAACAAATGCCCCCACCCCGGGGCCCTTTGGTTTTACATAGATTTTTATAGCCCCGGGGCCATTTGGTTTTGCATAGGCTTATGTAGGGAATATCTTTAAAACAAATCTTCTTCTTTGAAACCGCAAGGCCAGGTCTTTGATATTTGATGTGTAGCTTCATCTAGTGGACCTTTGCCAAGATTGTTCAAATTATAGCCTTTGTTGATGTTTGGTATGAAGCTTCACCTTTAAGACCTCCCTCAACATTATGCACATTAAGGCCCTGGGGCCAATAATGGCCCTCCCTGGGGCCCACTTGTTACACTATGGATCAGGTGAGCGATCCAGGGCCATCATGGCCCTCTTGTGTTTTATATTAGGATCACTTTTTGTCTGTCAATTCCGTGCGTAAACAATTTCTTCAAATGACATCTCCTCCTAAACCACTGATCGGATTTTGAACAAACTTCACAGGAATGATCCTTAGGTGGACCCCTTTCAAAGTTGTTCAAATGGTTCCAGTCCGTTGCACATATAGGTCACAGAAGCCAAAAAAAGATTTTTTTTCACCGAAAACTTGAAAAATCTTCTTCTCTGAAACCACAAGGCCCAGGTCTTTGATATTTGGTATGAAGCTTCATCTAGTGGACCCCTACCAAGATTGTTCAAATTATAGTGCTGGGGCCAAAAATGCCCCCGCCCCGGGGCCCTTTGGTTTTACATGGGCTTATATAGGAAAATCTTGAAAAATCTTCTTCTCTGAAACCACAAGGCCCAGGTCTTTGATTTTTGGTATGAAGCTTCATCTAGTGGACCCCTACCAAGATTGTTCAAATTATGGTGCTGGGGCCAAAAATGCCCCCGCCCCGGGGTCCTTTGGTTTTACATAGGCTTATATAGGGAAAATCTGTAAAAATCTTCTTCTCTGAAACCGCAAGGCCCAGGTCTTTGATATTTCATATGAAGCTTCACCTAGTTGACCCCTACCAAGATTGTTCAAATTGTAGTGCTGGGGCCAAAAATGCCCCACCCTGGGGCCCTTTGGTTTAACATGGGCTTATATAGGAAAATCATCTTCTCTGAAACTGCAAGGCCCAGGTCTTTGCTATTTGGTATGAAGCTTCATCTAGTGGACCCCTACCAAGATTGTTCAAATTATAGTGCTGGGGCCAAAAATGCCCCCGCCCCGGGGCCCTTTGGTTTTTCATAGGCTTGTGTAGGGAAAATCTTTAAAAATCTTCTTCTCTGAATCTGCAAGGCCCAGGTCTTTGATATTTGGTATGAAGCTTCATCTTGAGGACCTCTACCAAGATTGCTCAAATTATAGCCCTGGGGCCAAAAATGCCCCCCCTCCGGGGCCCTTTGGTTTTACATAGACTTATATTGGGAAAATCTTGAAAAATCTTCTTCTCTGAAACCACAAGGCCTAGGTCTTTGATATTAAGTATGAAGCTTCAGCTAGTGGACCTCTACCAAGATTGTTCAAATTATAGCCTTGAGGCCAAAAATGCCCCCGCCTCGGGGCCCTTTGGTTTTACATAGACTTTTATAGGGAAAATCTTTAAAAATCTTCTTCTGTGAAACCTCAAGGCCTAGGTCTTTGATATTTGGTGTGAAATTTCATCTAGTGGACCTCTATCAAGACTGGTCAAATTATAGCCCTGGGGCCAAAAATGCCCCCGCCCCGAGACCCTTTGGTTTTACATAGACTTATATAGGAAAATCTTTAAAAATCTTCTTCTCTGAAACTACAAGGCCCATGTTTTTGATATTTGGTATGGAGCTTCATCTAGTGGACAATTATAGCCTTTGTTGATATTTGGTATGAAGCTTCACTTTTTAAGACCTCCCTCAACATTATGCACATTATAACCTTGGGGTCAATAATGGCCCTCCCCGCGGCCCTTTTGTTACTCTATGGATCAGGTGAGCGATCCAGGGCCATCATGGCCCTCTTGTGTTTTATATTAGGATCACTTTTTGTCTGTCATCCGTGCATAAACAATTTCTTCAAACAACATCTCCTCCTAAACCACTGATCAGATTTTGACCAAACTTCACATGAATGATCCTTAGGTGGACCCCTTTCAAAGTTGTTCAAATGGTTCTGGTCTGATGCACATCTAGGTCACAAGAGCCAAAAATAGATTTTTTTCACCGAAAACTTAAAAAATCTTCTTCTCTGAAACCACAAGGCCCAGGTCTTTGATATTTGGTATGAAACTTCATCTAGTGGACCCCTACCAAGATTGTTCAAATTATAGTGCTGGGGCCCAAAATGTCCCCGCCCCGGGGCCCTTTGGTTTTACATAGTATTATATAGGTAAAATCTTTAAAAATCGTCTTCTTCTCTGAAACCTCAAGGCCCAGGTCTTTGCTATTTGGTATGAAGCTTCATCTAGTGGACCCCTACCAAGATTGTTCAAATTATAGTGCTGGGGCCAAAAATGCCCCCGCCCCGGGGCCCTTTGGTTTTACATGGGCTTATATAGGGAAATTTTTTAAAAATCTTCTTCTCTGAAACCGCAAGGCCCATATCTTTGATATTTGGTATAAAGTTTCATCTGGTGAACCCCTACCAAGATTGCTCAAATTATAGTGCTTGGGCCAAAAATGCCCCCACTTCCGGGCCCTTTGGTTTTACATGGGCTTATATAGGGAAAACCTTTAAAAATCTTCTTCTCTGAAACGTGAAGGCCCAGGTCTTTGCTATTTGGTATGAATCTTCTTCTAGTGGACCCCTACAAAGATTGTTCAAATTATAGTGCTGGGGCCAAAAATGCCCCCACCCCGGGGCCCTATGGTTTTACATGGGCTTATATAGGGAATATCTTTAAAAATCTTCTACTCTGAAACCACAAGGCCCAGGTCTTTGATATTTGGTATGAAGCTTCATCTAGTGGACCCCTACCAAGATTGTTCAAATTATAGTGCTTGGGCCAAAAATGCCCCTGCCCTGGGGCCCTTTGGTTTTACATTGGCTTATATAAGGAAAATCTTTAAAAATTCTTCTTCTCTGAAACCGCAAGGCCCAGGTCTTTGATATTTGGTGTAAAGCTTCATCTAGTGGACCTCTACCAAGATTGTTCAAATTATAGCCCTGTGGCCAAAATGCCCCCGCCCAGGGGCCCTTTTGTTTTACATGGGCTTATATAGGGAAAATCTTCAAAAATCTTCTTTTCTGAAACTGCAAGGCCCAGGTCTTTGCTATTTGATATGAAACTTCTTCTAGTGGACCCCTGCCAAGATTGTTCAAATTATAGTGCTGGGGCCAATAATGCCCCCGCATCGGGGCCCACTTGTTTTACAAAGGCTTTTATAGGGAAAATCTTTAAAAATATTCTTTTCTGAAATTGCAAGGCCCTGGTCTTTGATATTTGATATGAAGCTTCATCTTGTGGACCTGTACCAAGATTGTTCAAATTATAGCCCTTGGGCCAAAATGCCCCCGCTCCAGGGCCCTTTGGTTTTACATAGACTTATATAGGGAAAATCTTGAACAATCTTCTTCTCTGAAACCACAAGGCTTAGGTCTTTGATATTTGTTATGAAGCTTCAGCTAGTGGTCCTCTACCAAGATTGTTCAAATTATAGCCCTGAGACCAAAAATGCCCCCGCCATGTGGCCCTTTGGTTTTGCATAGACTTATGTAGGGAAAATCTTTAGAAATCTTCCTATCTGAAACCACAAAGCTTAGGTCTTTGATATTTGTTATGAAGCTTCAGCTAGTGGACCTCTACCAAGATTGTTCAAATTATAGCCCTGGAGCTAAAAATGCCACCGCTCCGGGGCCCTTTGGTTTTACGTAGACTTATTTAGGGAAAATCTTGTTTTACATAGACTTCTTTATGCAGGGTAAACCTTTAAATCTTCTTCTCTGAAACCACAAAGCCCAGGTCTTTCATATTCGATATGAAGCTTCATCTTGTGGACCTATACCAAGATTGTTCAAATTATAGCCCTTGGGCCAAAATTGACCCTGCCCGGGGCCCACTTATTATACATTGGATCAGGTGAGCGAACCAGGGCCCTCTGGGCCCTCTTGTTAGCTCACCGTCACGTAGTGACGAGGTGAGCTTTAGGGATCACTTTTTGTCCGTCGTCCGTCGTGCGTCCGTGCGTCCGTCCGTGCGTGCGTCCGTGCGTGCGTGCGTGCGTAAACAATTTCTTTAAACGACATCTCCTCCTGAACCACTGATCGGATTTTGACCAAACTTCACAGGAATGATCCTTAGGTGGTCCCCTTTCAAAGTTGTTCAAATGGTTCCGGTCCGTTGCACATCTAGGTCACAGGAGCCAAAAATAGATTTTTTTCATAGGCTTATATAGGGAAAATCTTTAAAAATCTTCTTCTCTGAAACCACAAGGCCCAGGTCTTTGATATTTGGTATGAAGCTTCATCTAGTAGACCGCTACCAAGATTGTTCAAATTATAGTGCTGGAGCCAAAAATGCCCCCGCCCCGCGGCCCTTTGGTTTTACATAGGCTTATATAGGGAAAATCTTTAAAAATCTTCTTCTCTGAAACCACAAGGCCCAGGACTTTGATATTTGGTATGAAGCTTCATCTAGTGGACCCCTACCAAGATTGTTCAAATTTAAGTGCTGGGACAAAAAATGCCCCCGCCACGGGGCCCTTTGGTTTTACATTGGCTTATATAGGGAAAATCTTTAAAAATCTTCTTCTCTGAAACCACAAGGCCCAGGTCTTTGATATTTGGTATGAAGCTTCATCTAGTGGACCCCTACCAAGATTGTTCAAATTATAGTGCTGGGGCCAAAAATGCCCCCGCCCCGGGGCCCTTTGGTTTTACATAGACTTATATAGGGAAAATCTTTAAAAATCTTCTTCTCTGAAACCACAAGGCCCAGGACTTTGATATTTGGTATGAAGCTTCATCTAGTGGACCCCTACCAAGATTGTTCAAATTTTAGTGCTGGGACAAAAAATGCCCCCGCCACGGGGCCCTTTGGTTTTACATTGGCTTATATTGGGAAAATCTTTAAAAATCTTCTTCTCTGAAACCACAAGGCCCATGTCTTTGATATTTGGTATGAAGCTTCATCTAGTGAACCCCTACCAAGATTGTTTAAATTATAGTGCTGGGGCCAAAAATGCCCCTTCCCCGGGGCCCTTTGGTTTGACATAGGCTTATATAGGGAAAATCTTTAAAAATCTTCTTCTCTGAAACCCCAAGGCCCAGGACTTTGATATTTGGTATGAAGCTTCATCTAGTGGACCCCTACCAAGATTATTCAAATTATAGTGCTGGGGCCAAAAATGGCCCCGCCCCAGGGCCCTTTGGTTTTACATAGGCTTATATAGGGAAAATCTTTAAAATTTTTCTTCTCTGAAACCACAAGGCCCAGGACTTTGAAATTTGGTATGGAGCTTCATCTAGTGGACCCCTACCAAGATTGTTCAAATTTTAGTGCTGGGACAAAAAATGCCCCCGCCACGGGGCCCTTTGGTTTTACATTGGCTTATATAGGGAAAATCTTTAAAAATCTTCTTCTCTGAAACCACAAGGCTCAGGTCTTTGATATTTGGTATGAAGCTTCATCTAGTGGACCCTTACCAAGATTGTTCAAATGATAGTGCTGGGGCCAAAAATGCCCCCGCCCCTGGGCCTTTGGTTTTACATAGGCTTATATAGGGAAAATCTTTAAAAATCTTCTTCTCTGAAACCACAAGGCCCAGGTCTTTGATATTTGGTATGAAGCTTCATCTAGTGGACCCATACCAAGATTGTTCAAATTATAGTGCTGGGACAAAAAATGCCCCCGCCACGGGCCCTTTGGTTTTACATTGGCTTATATAGGGAAAATCTTTAAAAATCTTCTTCTCTGAAACCACAAGGCCCAGGTCTTTGATATTTGGTATGAAGATTCATCTAGTGGACCCCTACCAAGATTGGTCAAATTATAGTGCTGGGGCCAAAAATGCCCCCGCCCGGGGGCCCTTTGGTTTAACATAGGCTTATATAGGGAAAATCTTTTAAAATCTTCTTCTCTGAAACCACAAGGCCCAGGACTTTGATATTTGGTATGAAGCTTCATCTAGTGGACCCCTACCAAGATTGTTCAAATTATAGTGCTGGGGCCAAAAATGCCCCCGTCCCGGGGCCCTTAAGTTTTACATAGGCTTATATAGGCAAAATCTTTCAAAAATCTTCTTCTCTGAAACCGCTAGGCCCAGGTCTTTGATATTTGATGTGTAGCTTCATCTTGTGGACCTTTGCCAAGATTGTTCAAATTATAGCCTTTGTTGATGTTTGGTATGAAGCTTCACCTTTAAGACCTCCCTCAACATTATGCACATTAAAGCCCTGGGGCCAATAATGGCCCTCTCTTCGGCCCACTTGTTACACTATGGATCAGGTGAGCGATCCAGGGCCATCATGGCCCTCTTGTGTTTTATATTAGGATCACTTTTTGTCTGTCATCCGTGCGTAAACAATTTCTTAAAACGACATCTCCTCCTAAACCACTGATTGGATTTTGACCAAACTTCACAGGAATGATCCTTAGGTGGTCCCCTTTCAAAGTTGTTCAAATGGTTCCAGTCCGTTGCACATATAGGTCACAGGAGCCAAAAATAGATTTTTTCACCAAAAACTTAAAAAATCTTCTTCTCTGAAACCGCAAGGCCTAGGTCTTTGATATTTGGTATGAAGCTTCATCTAGTGGACCCCTACCAAGATTGTTCAAATTACAGTGCTGGGGCCAAAAATGCTCCCGCCCCGGGGCCCTTTGGTTTTACATGGGCTTATATAGGGAAAATCTATAAAAATCGACTTCTCTGAAACTGCAAGGCCCAGGTCTTTGCTATTTGGTATGAAGCTTCATCTAGTGGACCCCTACCTAGATTGTTCAAATTATAGTGCTGGGGCGAAAAATGCCCCCGCGCTGGGGCCCTTTGGTTTTACATAGGCTTATGTAGGGAAAATCTTTAAAAGTCTTCTTCTCTGAAACTGCAAGGCCCAGGTCTTTGATATTTGGTATGAAGCGTCATCTAGTGGACCCCTACATAGATTGTTCAAATTATAGTGCTGGGACGAAAAATGCCCCCGCCGCCGGGGCCCTTTGGTTTTACATAGGCTTATGTAGGGAAAATCTTTAAAAGTCTTCTTCTCTGAAACTGCAAGGCCGAGGTCTTTGATATTTGGTATGAAGCTTCATCTTGTGGACCTCTACCAAGATTGTTAAAATTGTAGCCCTAGGGCCAAAAATGCCCCCTCATCTGCGGCCCTTTGGTTTTACACAGACTTATATAGGGAAAATCTTGAAAAATTTTCTTCTCTGAAACCACAAGGCCTAGGTCTTTGATATTTGGTATGAAGGTTCAGTTAGTGGACGTCTACCATAATTGTTCAAATTATAGCCCTGATGCCAAAAATGCGCCTACCTCGGGGCCCTTTGGTTTTACATTGACTTATATAGGGAAAATCTTTAAACATCTTCTTCTGGTAAACCACAAGGCCCAGGTCATTGATATTTGTTGTGAAATCTCATCTAGTGGACCTCTATCAAGATTGTTCAAATTATAGCCCTGGGGCCAAAAATGCCCCCGCCCCGAGACCCTTGCGTTTTACATACATGTAGACTTATATAGGTAAATCTTTAAAAATCATCTTCCCTGAAACTGCAAGGCCCATGTCTTTGATATTTGGTATGGAGCTTCATCTAGTGGACAGTTATAGCCTTTGTTGATATTTGGTATGAAGCTTCACCTTTAAAGACCTCCCTCAACATTATGCACAGTATAAACTTGGGGTCAATAATGGCCCTCCCTGGGGCCCACTTGTTACTCTATGGATCAGGTGAGCGATCCAGGGCCATCATGGCCCTCTTGTGTTTTATATTAGGATCACTTTTTTGTCTGTCATCCGTGCGTAAACAATTTCTTCAAACGACATCTCCTCCTAAACCACTGATTGGATTTTGACCAAACTTCACAGAAATGATCCTTAGGTGGACCCCTTTCAAAGTTGTTCAAATGGTTCCGGTCTGTTGCACATATAGGTCACAGGAGCCAAAAATAGTTTTTTTTTCACAGAAAACTTAAAAAATCTTCTTCTCTGAAACTGCAAGGCCCAGGTCTTTGATATTTGGTATGAAGCTTCATCTAGTGGACCCCTACAAAGATTTTTCAAATTAAAGTGCTGGGGCCAAAAATGCTCCCGCCCCGGGGCCCTTTGGTTTTACATGGGCTTATATAGGAAAATCTCCAAAAATCTTCTTCTCTGAAACCACAAGGCCTAGGTCTTTGATATTTGGTATGAAGCTTCATCTAGTGGACCCCTACCAAGATTGTTCAAATTATAGTGCTGGGGCCAAAAATGCCCCCGCCTCGGGGCGCTTTGGTTTTACATGGGCTTGGGGTCACGTGTGAGACGCCAAGTTCTGCAACGGAAGGTAAGGTGGTTTTTATCCGGGTACTCCGGTTTTCGCCCACCTATGATTAGCGATCGGCTCAATATGAGTGAAATAATCTTGAAAGGGCCGTAAAACCCAAACCAAAAAAAAAAAAAAAAATTACATGGGCTTGTATAGGGAAAATCTGTAACCACAAGGCCCAAGTCTTTGATATTTGATATGAAGCTTCATCTAGTGGACCCCTACCAAGATTGTTTAAATTTATAGTGCTGGGGCAAAAAATGCCCCCGCCCGAGGGCCCTTTGGTTTTGCATGGGCTTATATAGGGAAAATCTTTAAAAATCGTCTTCTCTGAAACTGCAAGGCCCAGGTCTTTGCTATTTGGTATGAAGCTTCATCTAGTGGACCCCTACCAAGATTGTTCAAATTATAGTGCTGGGGCCAAAAATGCCCCCGCTCTGGGGCCCTTTGGTTTTACATAGGCCTATGTAGGGAAATTCTTTAAAAATCATCTTCCCTGAAACTGCAAGGCCCAGGTCTTTGATATTTGGTATGAAGCTTCATCTTGTGGACCTCTACCAAGATTGTTCCAGTTATAGCCCTGGGGCTTTAAATGTCCCCACCCCTCCGGGGCCCTTTGGTTTTACATAGACTTATATAGGGAAAATCTTGTCTGAAACCACAAGGCCTAGGTCTTTGATAGTTGGTATGACGCTTCAGCTAGTAGACCTCTACCAAGGTTGTTCAAATTATAGCCCTGAGGCCAGAAATGCCCCCGCCTCGGGCCCTTTGGTTTTACATAGACTTAAATAGGGAAATCTTTAAAAATTTTCTTCTGTGAAACTACAAGGCCAAGGTTTTGATATTTGGTGTGAAACTTCATCTAGTGGACCTCTATCAAGATTGTTAAAATTATAGCCCTGGGGCAAAAAATGCCCCCACCCCCGAGACCCTTTGATTTTACATAGACTTATATAGGGAAATCTTTAAAGATCTTCTTCTCTGAAACTGCAAGGCCCATGCCTTTGATATTTGGTATGGAGCTTCATCTAGTGGACAATTATAGCCTTTGTTGATATTTGGTATGAAACTTCACCTTTTTTGACCTCCCTCAACATTATGCACATTATAACCTTGGGGTCAATAATGGCCCTCCTTGGGGCCCACTTGTTACTCTATGGATCAGGTGAGCGATCCAGGGCCATCATGGCCCTCTTGTGTTTAATATTAGGATCACTTTTTGTCTGTCATCCATGCGTAAACAATTTCTTCAAACGACATCTCCTCCTAAACCAATGATTGTATTTTGACCAAACTTCACAGGAATGATCCTTAGGTGGACCCCTTTCAAAGTTGTTCAAATGGTTTCAGTCCGTTGCACATCTAGGTCACAGGAGCCAAAAATAGATTTTTTTCACCAAAAACTTAAAAAATCTTCTACTCTGAAACCGCAAGGCCCAGGTCTTTGATATTTGACATGAAGCTTCATCTAGTGGACCCCTACCAAGATTGTTCAAATTATAGTGCTGGGGCCAAAAATGCCCCCGCCCCGGGGCCCTTTGATTTTACATGGGCTTATATAGGGAAAATCTTTAAAAATCTTCTTCTCTGAAACCGCAAGGCCCAGGTCTTTGAGATTTGGTATGAAGCTTCATCTAGTGGACCCCTACCAAGATTGTTCAAATTATACTGCTGGGGCCAAAAATGCCCCCGCCCCGGGGCCCTTTGATTTTACATGGGCTTATATAGGGAAAATCTTTAAAAATCTTCTTCTCTGAAACTGCATGGCCTAGGTCTTTGATATTTGGTATGAAGCTTCATCTAGTGGACCCCTACCAAGATTGTTCAAATTTTAGTGCTGGGGCCGAAAATGCCCCCGCCCCCTTTGGTTTTACATAGGCTTATATAAGGAAAATCTTGAAAAATCTTCTTCTCTGAAACTGCAAGGGTCAGGTCTTTGTTATTTGGTATGAAGCTTCATCTTGTGGACCTCTACCAAGATTGTTCAAATTATAGCCCTGGGGCCAAAAATGCCCCCGCTTTGGGGCCCTTTGATTTTACATAGTCTTGTATAGGGAAAATCTCGAAAAATCTTCCTTCTCTGAAACCACCAGGCCTAGGTCTTTGATATTTGGTATGAAGCTTCAGCTAGTGGACCTCTACCAAGATTGTTCAAATTGTAGCCCTGAGACCAAAAATGCCCCCACCTCGTGGCCCTTTGGTTTTACATAGACTTATGTAGGGAAAATCTTTGAAAATCTTCTTCTATGAAACCACATGGCCTAGGTCTTTGATATTTGGGGTGAAATTTCATCTTGTGGACCTCTGTCAACATTGTTCAAATTATAGCCTTGGGGCCAAAAATGCCCCCGCCCCGAGACCCTTTGGTTTTACATAGACTTATATAGGGAAACTTTTAAAATCTTCTCTGAAATTGCAAGGCCCATATCTTTGATATTTGGTATGGAGCTTCATCTAGTGGACCTCTACCAAGATTGTTCAAATTATAGCCCTCGGGCCACAAATGCCCCCACCCCGGGGCCCTTTGGTTTTACATAGACTTATATAGAGATAACCTTTTAAAATCTTCTTCTCTGAAACAGCAAGGCCCAGGTCTTTGATATTTGGTATGAAGCTTCATCTAGTGGACCTCTATCAAGATTGTTTAAATTATAGCCCGGAGGCCAAAAATTCCCCTGCTCCGGGGCCATTTGGTTTTACATAGGCTTATGTAGTGCATGGGCCAAAAATGCCCCCGACCGGGGGCCCTCTGGTTTTACATAGGCTTATATAGGGAAAATCTTTAAAAAAATCTTCTTCTCTGAAACCGCAAGGCCGAGGTCTTTGATATTTTTTGTGTAGCTTCATCTAGTGGACCTTTGCCAAGATTGTTCAAATTATAGCCTTTGTTGATATTTGGTATGAAGCTTCACCTTTTTAGACTTCCCTCAACATTATGCACATTATAACCCTTGGGTCAATAATGGCCCTCCCCGAGGCCCACTTGTTACTCTACGGATCAGGTGAGCGATTCAGGGCCATCATGGCCCTCTTGTTTATGAAATTCGGCTCTTTAGTTTGGTTGCTATGGCAACTTAGATTTTCCATAGACTTATAATGGGGAAAATTGAAAAATGGCATTAACTACAAAGCCTTTGCAGATATTTTGACAAAACTTTCATAGAAATGTTCCTTTAGTAAACTTCTCTCAGCCATATGCTTTTATGTCAACCTGGGGGTCCAGTAGGTTGTGCCGGGGCCATGCCCCGCCCCCAATACTTCATAAAATGACATATCTCAGAAACCTTACAGATCCCCACCCCTAAACCATATATATTCTTGTTCCTATTGATAAGACGCATTCAGTGACACCAACCTGGAGGTCCTCCGGGATGTGCCGAGGCCATGCCCCACCCCCTCCACTTCATAAAAGGCCCAATATCTCGGAAACCATTCAGATCCCCACCCCTGAACCCTATATACTCTTGTTCCTTATGATAAGACGCATTCAGTGACATCCAACTGGGGGTCCCCCGGGATGCGCCGGGGCCATGTCCCGCCCCTCCATTTCATAAAAGGCCCAATATCTCGGAAACCTTACAGATCCCCACCCCTAAACCATATATATTCTTGCTCCTTATGATAAGACGCATTCATTGACCCCAAATTGGGGGTCTTCCGGGGTGCGCCGGAGCCATGCCCCACCCCTTCACTTCACAAAAGGCCATATATCTCAGAAACTGTTCAGATCCCAACCACTAAACCATATATGTTCTTGTTCATTATGATGAGACACATTCAGTGACACCAACCTGGGGGTCCCCAGGGATGTGCTGGGGCCATGCCCCACCCCCTCCATTTCATAATATCACGATATCTCGGAAACCTTACAGATCCCCACCCCTAAACCATATATATTCTTGTACCTAATATTCATCTTCCTTATGATAAGGCACATTCATTGACACCAGCTTGTGAGTCCCCGGGGCATGCCCGGGCCTTGCTCCACCGCTTGACTTCATTAAAAGCCACATATCTCAGAAATAGTTCAGATCCCCACCCCTAAACCATATATATTCTTGTTCCTTATGATAAGACTCATTCAGTCACACCAACTTGGGGGTCTCTTTGTGCTGAGGCAATGTGCCCCGCCCTTCCACTTCATAAAAGGCCATATATTTCAGAAACCATTCAAATCCCCACCCCATATTCATATATGTTCTTGTTCCTTATTATTAGCACACCTACTGTCCGCAGGGGGTGTCCGCAGGGGCCAGTCCTCTCCTTTCCACTTCATGAAAAGATATCTTGGAAACCGTTCAGATTCCCACCCCTAAACCATATATATACTCGGTCCTTATGATGAGACACATTTAGGGACAACAATCTTGGGCTTTCCTGGGAACGACAGGGCATACTCCAACCCCTCCACTTATATCTCCAGCCATGCAGATCCCCACTGCTAAACCATATATATTCTTGTTCTTTGTGATAAGACACATTTAGTGATACCAACCAGGGCTCCATTGGGTCCATGCCCCACCCCCTCTACTTCATAAAAGGCCTAATGTTTCATATACTGAGTCCACATTGATGCTCATTTGGATATGGGGGTTCATTTGGCAGATTAAAATGATATCATGTTAAAATACATGGCTGCAATTTGGCAGTGCCCACCTGAGCTCTGGTGAGCATATTGGCCCATGGGCCTCTTGTTAAATTTTAATTCCTGTGCCTATAGTCTGTTTAAAACACTATTTAACCTTTATCCTGCTAAATAAATTAATTAACCAACGCCCATTTCTGACTATAAGTCAACCAAAATAGTTGATATTTCACAAACTGCATTACAAACAGTGTAGATCCTGATCAGATGGCTTCAGAAGCCATCTGATCTGGATTTACACTGTTTGCAAAGGTAATAGTTGTGTCTTGTTTAGCAGAATAAGGGTTGAAGCGGCAAAATCAGGGCTTTCGGGCATGGAAAAGCGTGGTCAGTACGAGGCCTGTGTAATGAATCCGAATAAGGAGTAGTATAATAGGTTAGAACTCTTTTATATTCTGTTTAAAATAACTACTTAACTCTTCTCCTGCTAAAAAAGAATACTATTTAGCCACACCCATTGCTGACTATTAGCAGGCCTAATATTTTTCAGGCATTTGCAGGATTTCAGGCTTTTTGAGCTTGATTGTTTTCTTGATTTCAGGCTTTTAGTCTTTGATTTTTTGTTCCTTTAGTCTGTTTAAACTACTATTTAACCCTTATCCTGCTGAGTAAATTTATTTACCCACTATAAGTCAACCAAATTACTTGATATTTTCACAAACTGCATTACAAACAGTGTAGATCCTGATCAGATGGCTTCTTCAGAAGCCATCTGATCTGGATGTACACTGTTTGCAAAGGTAATACTTGTGTCTTGTTCAGCAGGATAAGGGTTGAAGCTGCAAAAATGGGCTTTTCAGGCATGGAAAATCGTGGTCAGTATGAGGCCTGTTTTAGCCAATTAAATTACTTGATATACTGTATTCATTCAATTTACAAACTGCATTACAAACAGTGTAGATCCTGATCAGAAGCCATCTGATCTGAATCTACACTGTTTGGAAAGTTAACGGTTGTCGTGTTTAAAGGCTGCAAAATCAGGCCTTTCAGGCATGGAAAACTTTGGTCAGTATGAGGCCTGTATTAGCCAATTAAATTACTTGTTATACTGTATCTGATCTGGATCTACACTGGAAAGTTAACGGTTGTTGTGTTTAAAGGCTGCAAAATCAGGCCTTTCAGGCATGGAAAAGTTTGGTCGCGTCCGAGAGTGTAATAACGCCATGTAATATTTTCGATAATCCACTAGTGGATTAAATATGCAAATCAGCTAGATACGTCCCGTAACGTTACATGTATGACGTCCTTAACGTCGCGTTTACGATTGGCGGAATATTGACATTTTTGTGTACAAATCGTGAATAAAATGCGTTTGAAAATCATATGATAAATAGAATCTTGTATTCGTGCTCATGCATTATTGAATTTATTAAACTCGTTGAGAAAAAGGGATAAAATGCTCGGCAAAGCCTCGCATTTTATCCCTTTTCCTCAACTTGTTTAATAAATTCAATAATACATGACCACTCATGTAAGATCCTCTATATACTGTCGAACTTCAATGGCTGGAACACCTTTGGGACCTCGAAAACCTGTTCGAGACTAGGGTAGTTCGAGCTACTGAGGGTTACTGTCAGGAGGCATAACGAGATATTTTTAGACATTTTTTCAGTGTTCTATAATAAAAAATGTATGTTGTGTGTACTCATTAGAATCGCCTCATCAAGGCGATTCTAATGAGTACACACAGCATACATTTGCAAGATAAAAGACTAAAATCTCCTTAATTATCCCCTACTATTTCTTATGTAGAGGATTTCGCTAGGGGCTCAAGAACGGGTTCGACACATCCATGGTAAACGAGCCATCAGTGTTCGAGCCATCGAAGTTCTACTGTACAGAATATACACAGCAAAAAGCACGATAACCAGCTCTCTCTTCTCAGACATCAGTGTTCGAGTTACTGAAGTTTCACAGTGTTATGAAGTTTCTGTTTGAGTTAATGAATTGATATACCCTCGCCTATCGGGGATTGGAGAAGTAGATTGGGCTGCATGGTGCTTTCACGCAGAGCTGAAACTGACCGCACATGAATACTAGTAAACCGCTTAGAAGGTCTAAGCCTGCCCAGGCGAAGTTGTGGTGCAGGTCAGTTCATCTTGCATGTTGCTTTGGCCCCCGCCCGTAGGGGCTTGGAGAAATATATGGGCTGCATGATGCTTCCACGCAGAGCTGACTCCGGCCCGCACACTAGTACTGGTAAACCACTTAGAGGATCTAAGCCTGTCCAGGAACCGCGGTGCGAGGCGGACCGTCCATGCTAATAAACCCTATTGGTTTCATTAGGCGACAGGGCTTGAGATGTCATTTCATCTCAATGTCGGGTAAAAGTCCCACAAAATTTGAAGCAACGTCTCAAAAATGACCTTTACAGTGTTGACGGGTCGTTAAACCTCAAATCAAACAAACTTGCATGTTGCTTGGTTGGGTGGTAGGGCTTGAGATGTCAGTCCATCTTAGTGCTGCTTGTAAAAGTCCCACAAAATTGGAAGTAACGTTTCCAAAATGACCTAAATAGTGTTGACGGGTCGTCAAACCTCAATTCAAACAAACAAAAACAAAGGGGAGAGTATTGTTTTTCCCTTGGCCAAATTTTGTACGGAATGGAATCATCTGCCTTTTATATAGCAGGAGTCCTTTTCAAAATTATGGGGTGTCAGGCTGTGTAATCGTTAACCCTCATCTTGCTGTTCACAACAACCCCTATTTTTTGCAAACAGTGTAGATCCAGATCAGCTGGCTTCTGAAGAAGCCATCTGATCAGGATCTACACTGTTTGACATACAGTTTCTGAATTTGTAGCAATAAATTACATCAAGTGATCTGATTGGTTGATAGACAGAAATGGGTGTGGCTAAAATGAATATTCAGCAAGATTAGGGTTAAAATGATTTTGAAATTCGTGTTCTATAGGTCCTAATCAGATTCTGCGGTGTCAATATCCCGTTTTGAGAGTTTGCCGCATAAAAAGGTTTATCAGTCACGGTAGGGCTCTACTCTTGACCACAACACTTTTAATAGACGAGGATTTACGAAATAATTTTAAATGATGACTTTTTAAGCTTTTTGGAACGCTAAACTTGTTTGTAAATTACAGCTGCGCACAAAATTGGACGGGTTTTTCCTTTGAAAATTCCGCGTCCCAGTTTACCTTTTGGTTAACCATGAAAACCTCGTCCATAATGCCATTTGGCGTTTTTCTTGTTGTTTGTTTGAATTGCGATTTAATGTCCCCGTCAACACTGTATATGTCATTTTGGAGACATTAGTTCCAATTGTGGGACTTTTACCCGACATTGGCATGACATGACATCTCAAGCCCTGCCACACAATGGAACCATTGTGGGTTTATATGATGAACTGACACTACTTTTTCTAGGCAGGCTTGAAAACTCAAAGCGGTTTACCAGTATTCATGTGCGGTCGGTTCAGCTCTGCGTCAAAGCATCGTGCTGCCCAGTCTATTTCTTCAAGCCCCGATGGGCGGGAGCCGAAAGGTACAAGTTGACATCTACAGACAGCAAAGACCCTGATCAGCCTGTGGGTGCTGCAATCTTATCCGAGTTATCTGTTCGTATCAGCCAGTAATGGTTTATGAGTTGGCCTGCACGAATTTATGAATCATGGTCAAACTTTGTATAATAATGTCATTTCAAGCTACTTAAGACTTGACCTCCACCTCATTGTTTATGTCACAGGTTCCCAAGAACTATCATATAGCTTGCCTGGACAAATTTATGAAGTTGGGTCAAATTTGGCCCCATGAGCACAAACAAGATTGGACTGCATGGTGCTTTGACGCAGAGCTGAACCGACCGCTCAAGCCGCCTAGCAAACCTGGGCAAAGTAATGCGAGTCGGACCGTCCATGCATATAAAAAATAGAAGTAGAAACCCTATACGTTTCATTGCGTGGCAGGGCATGAGATTTCAACTGTGTCAGGTAAAATTCCCACAAAATTGGAAGCAGCGTCTCCAAAATGATCCAGCCGTTAAAGCTTATTTCATATACACTGCTCAAAACAAAAAAGGAACAAAGTGTTATTTCCTTATAGTATAAAGATGTTGGATAATGATGAATAACTTTATCTGCAACATGTTATGGCAAACATTGGCAACCAGCTCACAAATCACGGCCTGTAACCTGTTAAAAATGTTTGAGAAATTACCATCTTCACGTCAGATTATTATACCCCCGGCATACGAAATATGCTATGTGGGTATATAGTTTTCTTCCTGCCGTTCGTCCATCCGTCCTTCCGTGTGTCCGCACCAACACATGTATAGTTAGGTGGCTATGTATATGGACAGAATCAATGTAAGTCTATGGGATTTATTCCGTTCTATGGGATTTATTCCGTTAGACACATAAAATACTTCTTTTCTGTGGCTAAAAGTAGCCACTTAAGTATCAATCCTGCCAAAAATAGCCACATAAATAGACATCCGTGAGAACATCCGTCTTTCCGTCCGTCTGTCCATCCGTCCGTCCGTTACCATTTTGGTTAAAGTTTTGCGTCAAAGTTTCTAGGAGATTGAATCTTCTGAACCGTTTGATAGATTTAGTTGATACTTACACTGAAGTTACATACTGGTCTAAAGATTTCATTGATGCCTGTCCCCCCCCCCTCCCCCAAAGTGACCTTGATGTCAAGGTCACAGACTTAGAAATTTTACATTTGGTTAAAGTTTTGGGTGAAAGTTTCTGAAAGATTGTATCTTCTGAACCCTTTGATAGATTTAGTTCATACTTACACTGAAGTTACATACTGGTCTTAAGATTGCATTGATGCATGTCCTACCCCCACAGTGACCTTGTGGTCAAGGACACATACTTTGAAATTTTACATTTGGTTAAAGTTTTATGGCAAAGTTTATAGATGCCCATATGTTCTAAACTCTAAGACAAATTCAGTTTATACTTGCATCAATGTACCAGTTCCAACATTTCGTGATGTATGTCTCTTCGCCCACACAGGGTGACCTTGACCTCAAGGTCACGGACTTAGAAATTTTACATTTGGTTAAAGTTTTATGACAAAGTTTATAGATGCCTGTATGTTCTAAACTCTAAGACAAATTCATTTGATACTTGCATCGATGTTGCATACCAGTCCAAAGATTTCATTGATGCATAACCCACCCTGCTGCTTCGGTAACATTGATACCCCCACTCCTTCAGTAACTTTGATGCCCTCACTCCCTTGGCCCATTTAGAAATTTTATGTTTAGTTTAGCTTTTACAAGCACATTTATAGATTCTTATAGCTCCTTGACATCTTCATTCATATTACATACAAGCTTGAAAGCTATATCAGAGTATGGCCCTGGCCGGGGGTATACGTGACCCACTGGTCGCTTTCTCTAGTTTCAAATGTCATGGACTTGCGCAAATCAGTCACTTTTCCTGTCAGTAATGTGTATGACCACCTCGAGCAGCACAACACTCTGGCATCGCTGAGGCATGCTACGAACTAAATTTTGAACAGTTTGTAAAGCTAGTGTTTCCCACTCATGGCTAAGGATGTTTGTGAGTTCTTGAATAGTCATTGGTGGATGATCGCCCTGTGAGATACGTCTTTAAAGAATGTCACACACACGTTCTATTGGGTTTAAGTAGGGGAGAACTTGCCGGCCAGTCCATTACTTCTATATTCTCACGATCAATGCAATCCATGCACATTCTAGCAGTATGGCGGGGGGGGGGGGGGTGGGGGGGGGGGGGCGCATTATCCTGCATCGGAATGAAACTGTCACCGACTGCCTCAGCGAAAGGCCTCAATAGGATCTAGAATTTCATCACGATACCGTAATGCATTCAATGTACCTCCGTTTATCACGTACAAGTCCTTTCGCCTTCATAAGAAATTCCACCCCATTCACCTTATTTGCATTATCTACTGGTTCCTAGTCTGAAGGTTATCAGTGTTGGAAAAAGAGGTAACCAGACCCCCCTGACCTTAAAAGGTCAGGGGGGTCTGGTAACCTGTTTTTCCAATATTGACAATGTGCAAGCTGGGAGCCAGCAAATAATGCAAATATGGTGAATACCATCACTGAGTCTCCTCCATATCTGTCTGTTTCCACAATGTTACAGTCCTCGTATCGTTCTCAGACTCGTCTCCGGACTCGAACATGTCGACCACATGCACTCAGGTGAAATCTGCTTTCATCCGTGAACAGAACTATACGCAAGTCTTGCTATCGCCAGTTCTGGTATTCTTGGGCAAACTCATATCGCCGTGCACGATGTTGTCTGGTGAGAGTAGGCCCCCTTGCCGGACGTCTGGCCCTCGGAACACCGTCATGTAACCTGTTACGTATTCTTTGATCGGATATCATTTGACCAATTGCATGCTCGTAGCGCTAGATTTCGAAGATATTGATCTTCCCTGTGTGAAGTCATGCGGTGTCGGCCTTGCCCTTCTCGTCTAGTAAACTCGCTCGTCTCCTGGTAGCGTCTGCATAGCCTGGCAACAACACTTCTCGATACATCAAAGCGTTCAGCAACGATCCTTTGGGTGTACCCATTTTCAAGCAAAGCGACAGCTTGAGCGACCTCAACTTCTTCCAAGAACCGCCTAACACCAAATGAAGACCCAAAAATAACGCATATCCGAAGGATTGACATGTTTCTGACCTAAACTCAAATTTTGAACAGATCGCCTTATACCGAATTTCAGCCGTTTTATAGGGGGTAGCCATGCTGTAGTTCACATTCTTGCTTTGCACGTGAACCTTGCTTCTTGGCGTTTCCATCAACATTATTAAGAGATGTCACTTTAAAATAGTGCCTTTCCTTGAGTTTGAAAATTGCCAAGCGATGTTATACAGGCTTAAAAGTTTGCTCCTTTAATTGTTTTGAGCAGTGTAGTCAGTCGTGTGTGGAGGGGATGGGGGCGGGGGCTGGGTGGATATATACTGATCTGCTGCTGCAATAAATACATGCACCTTCACTGCAGGGACTTTGTTTGTTTGTTTGATTTGATGTTTGACCTCCCCGTCAACACTATATAGGTCATTTCGGAGACGCTGCTTTTTACCAGTACTGGTGTGCATTCGGTTTTAGCTCTGCGTGGAAGCATCATGCAGCCCATCTATTTCTTCAAGCCTCCATGGGCGGGGGCCATTCACTGCAGGAACTAAAATCAATTTGAACCAATGTTGAACCAACGTTTTCAACGTTTAGTGCCCACTAGATTGACAGGTCGTTCTACGAGCTATTTGCTCGCTCCTCTTGAACATATAATCCGCTGTTTCTAGTCGACTGGAGATTTTTTACTGTAATCTGCCATAGTGAAAAATAACCAGCCATTTTTTTCTTTATGTCATGAACCGCTCTACTACAGTTACGTATTCCTACGTGACTTTCTTTTTCTTTGATTTGATGTTTAACGTCCCCGTCAACACTATAAAGGTCAGTTTGGAGACGTTGCTTCCAATTTTGTGAGACTTTTACCCGACATTGAGATGAAATGACATCTCAAGCCCTGTCACCCAATGAAACCAATAGGGCTTATAAGCATGGGCGGTCCAACTCGCACCGCTCTGCCTTGGCAGACTTAGATCCTCTAAGCGGTTTACCAGTACTCGTGTGCGGGCCGGTTTCAGCTCTGCGTGGAAGCATCATGCAGCCCATCTATTTCTTCAACCCCGACAGGCGGGGGCTTATTCCTACGTGACGTATATGGCCGAACTCTTTAAGAAAAAAAACGTTGATTCAACGCAGTATGTTTGTAAAGGGCATTGACTGATATCCGGGTTAATGTTCTAATTATTCACCGTTCATATCAAACATCGAACGCGCCTAAAACAAACGGCTGATGGTCATCACGTGTAGCTCAGCAATAAAATATCAGTTTACGATTTTCTTTACATACCTAGTTTACAATATTCACGCACTATGCGTTAAATATATAAAAACGTTATAATTGCCATAAAAGATTTAGCTACGTGACATATAGCAGAATGAAGGGATAAAAAGATTTCATCATTTGTTCTTCATTGATTTTGGATCTTGCGTTTCTAAGGCGATGAGGAATTCTTAACGCTCGTGAAGTAGTTAGTGGTCATAAGATTGATAGATTTTGAGACACGTCGCTTAAAGGTATGTATGTTTACCTTCAGTTTTGCTTATGTTCACATAGTTATTTATATCTGATTTTCAAACATAGATTGTGGATGCTGGTTGAGGTTCTAACCCGTGCCCTCTGCCCAGGCTTGTCAAACTAGTAGGAGACGTTAAAAAAAAGAAAGAAAATGTATAGCCATGTAAACTATTTCAATAAAAGGGTTTTTTTTGTCACGGACTTGTTAAACGCCATGCATGGCGTCGCTTTAATTCTCAGTGGCGTAACGTCATTTTCGTATAAACACTAGCAACAAATACTGATGTGCAACGTCATTATGCCATCCGCGACAACGGCCATGATAAACGTAACCATTTCATATGCAATTTGAGAAACATGCTTTTGTCATTAGCGAACAACATGGGTGTTGATCAGCCTGCGCATTCGCGCTGCCTGATCAACGACTTGGCGTTTGTGGCTAGGATAGTACAATATCTTAAAATTTCAAGATTTTTGCTAGTCTCTGTATACAGTAGAACTTCGATGGCTCGAACACCGATGGCTCGAATACCATGGAAGTGTCATCTTGAGTCCCTAGCGAAATCCTCTACATAAGAAATAGTGAGGGATAATTAAGGAGATTTTAGTCTTTTATCTTGCAAATGTATGCCGTGTGTACTCATTAGAATCGCCTCGATGAGGCGATTCTAATGAGTACACACAGCATACATTTTTATTATAGCACACCGAAAAGATGTCTAAAAGTATATCGTTATGCCTCCTGACAGTAACCCTCAGTGGCTCGAACTACCCCAGTCTCGAACAGATTTTCGAGGTCCCAAAGGTGTTCGAGCCATTGAAGTTCGACTGTATGTAGTTGACCAGGCATGTTTGTGTCTTTACAAGTTTTTTAGTGACGGACCCAGCGGGCACATAATGTGTATGCAACGTCGTATCAACGTTTGTTGATGCGACGTTGCCTAAACATTACTTGCCCAGTGAGATCATAAGAGTATATGACTAACATAGTGTTCATTTTTGTTTGTTTGATTGGAGGTTTATCGTCCCCACCAACACTGTAAAGGTACTTTTGAGACGTTGCTTCTAATTTGTGGGACTTTTACGGACATTGAGATGAAATGACACCTCTAGCCCTGCCACTCAATGAAACCAATGGAGCTTATGTGCATGGACGGGCCGACTCGCACAACTTTTCCTGAGAAAGGCTTAGAACCTCTAAGCGGTTTACCAGTACTCATGAGCGGTCGGTTTCAGCTCTGCGTGGCAGCATCATGCAGCCAAATCTATTTCTTCAGACGCCAAACATCGTGATCAGTGACATATAAGTAACGTTCTGGACAGACATCATTACATTACACACAACTTTGTTACGTGCCAAAACAATTTGACGCTTATTGTGGTAACGTACCGTTATTCCGTCGAGGGTTTGAAAATTTTTCTGTGCAGTATAAGACAAAAAAAAAAAAAAAAAAAAGAAAAACACCAAAAACAAAAACTGATCATATGATCCGCAGAATTTCATATTCGTGATCATTTCACACGTATGCGTTTTATAGTGTTATATACATGTATAACTAGCCAATCATACGTGGGACATGTGTTGTTCTCTGCATATTCATGTTTTGTTTGTTTGATTTAAGGTTTAACGTCCCCGTCAACACTGTAAAGGTCATATTGGAGACGTTGCTTCCAATTTTGTAGGTCTTTTACCCGACATTGAGATGAAATGACATCTCAAGCCCTGCCACCCAATGAAACCATTATGGGCCGTCAAACACGCACCGCTATGCCTCGGCAGGCTTAGATCCTCTACGCGGTTTACCAGTACTCGTGTGCGCGTCGGTTTCAGCTCTGTGTGGAAGCATCATGCAGCCCAATTATTTCTTCAAGCCCCGATGGGCGGGGGCCTGACGTGTGTTGTTCTTTGCATATTCATGTTCTAAGTCATATCGCGCGCGTGACTATTTCATTTGAAATTCATGAAACCAGCAGAAGGTTCATTTCATAAGCTCGATATAAAATGAGCCAGCGCATGACAAAACCTACAATAAGACATGTGCGCCCAGCGAAGACTCAGATCAGCCTGCGCACCCATATAGTCTAACCAGAGACTTCTCTTGCTGCGTTGAGGAGAATTGGGCCCTAAGCTATCCCTAAAGACTGCGCGGACGCGCAGGCTGATCTGAGTCTTCGTTGAGCGCACGTATCTTATTGTAGGTTTTGTCATGCGCTGGCTCAAATGGTGTGCCTGTTAACCCTTTTTGTACCAAATGGAATCTCTGCATGATGCTTCCACGCAAAGCTGAAACCGGCCGCACACGAGTACTGGTAAACCGCTAAGAAGATCTAAGCCTGTCCAGGCAAAGAGGTCCATGCTTATAAACCCAATTCGTTTAAATTGAGCGACAGGGCTTGAGATGTCATTTCATCTCAATGTCGGGTAAAAGTCCCACAAGGTCATTTTGGAGACGTTGCTTCCAATTTTGTTGGACTTTTACCCGACATTGAGATGAAATGACATCTCAAGCCCTGAAACCAATATGGTTTATTAGCATGGACCGCACCGCGGTTCCTGGACAGGCTTACATCCTTTAAGCGGTTAACCAGTACTAGTGTGCTGGTCGGATTCTGCTATGCATGGAAGCATCATACAGCCCATATATTTTTTTAAGCTCCTATGGTCGGGATTGGAAGTAACGTCTCAAAATGACCTATACAGTGTTGACGGGGACGTTAAACTTCAAATCAAACAAACAAAAGATGAAATTACATCTATTACCCAATGAAACCAACAGGGTTTAAAAGCATGGGCGGTCCGACTCGCACCGCTATGCCTGGGCAGGCTGAGATACTCAGAGCGGTTTACCTTTTGGATAGCCTTTTGGCCATTTTGTGGGAAAGTAACTGTCCTTTTGGCTTTCCGCTGTTAGTGTTTCCGCTGGGGTCTGTTGTTTCCTGTTTATGTTTCTTTCCCTTTGGTGTCTCTGATGGGAGCTGTGGGTTAATTGTATCGATTCCTATCATTGCCTACACTTCTATTTTACTAGTACTCGTGTACCAAATGGAATCTCTGCATGATGCTTCCGAGCAAAGCTGAAATGGCATTAAAAGTGTTGTTGGGGACGTAAAACTTCACAGTCTTCGGTGGATCATTGTAACGTATACTGAACGTTTCTTCGACGTGACCCGGTCACAACTGCCTTCAGATGATTTATAATTGGGCCCTGTCAAGCGACTTTGGTACTTATCGCCTATGCGAGCATTGAAGGTTCAGGCGAGCCTGCGCATCCGCGCAGTCTCGCCAGAACCTTCGCTGCTCGCTCATACAAGCAGTGAATCAAGAGGAACCTTCAGACAGAAAGCAATATCCCTGGCCCCTCTGAATGGCTGGGCGTGTGCAGTTAATAATTGTCATGACGGAATGCTCGAAGTCACAAATTCGCTTGGCGGGGCTCATATAACACGAGTTACGTATTGAGAAAACCTGCTTTTGCCATTTGCGACCAACAAAGATGCAGATCACCCTGCGTATTCACGCAGTTTGACCAACAACATTGTGTTCGTTACTTCAATAGAACAACGTCTCTAGTTTCTATATTCTGAAGCTTTCACGCAGAGCTGAAACTGACCACACATGAGTACTGGTAAACCGATTTTGGAAGGACTAAGCCTGCCCAGGCAAAGTGGTGTTTGGTTTTGGTTTGATTTGAGGTTTAACGTCCCCGTCAACACTGTAGAGGTCATTTTGGAGGCGTTGCTTCCTATTTTGTGGGACTATTACCCGACATCGAGATGAAATGACATTTGAAGACCTGTCGTCCAATGAAACAAATAGGGTTTATAAGCATGGACGGTCCGACGCGCAACGCTTTGCCGGGCTTAGATCCTCTAAGCGGTTTACCAGTATTCATGTGTGGGTCGGTTTCAGCTCATGCAGCCCATCTATTTCTTCAAGCCCCGATGGGCGGGGGCCGTGCAAAGTGGTGTGAGCCAGACACAGACCGTCCAATGCATATAGTTGGTTTCATTGGGCGGCAGTGCTTGGGAAGTCCTTTCATTTCAGTGTCGGGTAAAAGTCCCACAAAATTGGAAGCAACTTCTCCAAAATTAAAATGGCTTAAATAGTGTTGACGGGGACGTTTAACCTCAATTTAAACAATCAGATATTCACAATTCCGCTCCAAAGACACTTGCTAGCCCCCCCCCCGCCCCACCCGCGCCGTTCGGGGCTTAGAGAAATAGATTGGGCTGCATGATGCTTCCACGCAGAGCTGAGAGTACTGGTAAACCGACCTGCATAGGCAAAGGTGCGTGGCGGACTGTCTCTGCTTATAAACCCTAGCAGTAACGCAATCTTCGGTGGATCATTATAATGTACATGTATACTGAACGTTACTTCGACGACCTACCCGGTGACAGCTGCCATCAGATGCTTTATATGAGCCCCGTCAAGCGATTTTGGTACTTATCGCCTATGCGAGCAGCGAAGGTTCGGGCGAGCCTGCGCATCCGCGCAGTCTCGCCAGAACCTTCGCTGCTCGCTCATACAAGCAGTGATACAAGAGGAACCTTCAGACGCAAAGCCATATCCCTGGCCCCTCTGAATGGCTGGGCATGCACAGTTGAAATTTGTCATGACGGAATGCTCGAAGACACAAATTCGCTTGGCGGGGCTCATATAATTCGAGTATATTGAGAAAACCAGCTTTTGTCATTAGCGGACATCAAAAGTGCAGATCAGACTGCAACGGGCCTCCGTGGCCCAGTGGTTGAGAGCGCAGACTCTTAATCATTAGGTATCTCACCGCAGCGGTTCGAGCCTGGCTCGGGTCACATGTGAGACGCCAAGTTCTGAAACGGAAGGTCAGGTGGTTTTTCTCCGGGTACTCCGGCTTTGGCCCACCTCTGATTAACGATCGGCTCGATATGAGTGAAATAATTTTGGAAGGGCCGTAAAACCAAAACAAAAAGAGCAGACTGTGCAGTCTCAATCTGCACATTTGTGTTCGCTACATGTAAATGGCAGCCCCGCCCATCGGGGCTTGAAAAAATAGATGGAATGCATGGCGCTTCCACGCGGAGCTGAAACCGACGCGCACACGAGTACTGCTAAACCGCTTAGAGGATCTAAGCCTGCTCAGGCAAATCGGTGTTTGATACCTGCCGAGGTCGACTACATTCTTTCGTGGAGATTGATCATGAAATCTTTTCTACGGTTATTCTCTCCCTTCCGCTGATTCATTCTGGTGAAAGAAGGTCCAATGTACTGGTTAACTGCTTTTGTATGAACCTGCCCAGGAAAAGTGTGGTAAGGTAAACTGTCCAGCTCAAAAATGAGCTTAATAGTGTTGACTGGGCCGTTAAGCTCCAATAAAAACAATAAAGCGAAAAAACAAAGATACTTGGGGTCGGTAGAGCTTTCTTTCGGTTAGTAGAGCGGATGGTCCAAAACTGATCTCTTGGATTTTTTTTCTCTTTATTTTTGCATTTTAGCGTACTTGAACAAAACCTTAATCCATACAAATGGTTGCCACGTCTAGAAAAGCGTTTGAAAATAATGATATTTTACGGATAGGGTAAAATTATTACGTGCGTGCATCGAACATGTTTTCGTTTTGATTTGCTGGTACTCTGTCTATACTGAAACACATAACGCGTCACACGATAGACAATAAGAAACCGTGCCCTTACACAGTGCCCGGTGAAGAAACAACTATATGAGCAAGCCCATACTTATCGGACAAGCGACCAGCAAAAGCCAGCGCATAAGTGCTGTCTCGTCAGAGCCTTGTCCTTGAGGATGCTTCAAATAAGAATCCATGTGTTGCGCACGCGCATTTGTAGAACATCAGCAGAGAAAGCTAAGGGCCGTAAGGTGCGTATTTTGTGATAATTGAATGATAGTTTTCCTTATTTTTCCATATTCATTATAGAAAACACGCCTTACAAATATTGTTTCGCCGAAAAAAAAAAAAAAAAAAAAAACTTAAGGATGAAAAATTCTGATGTTTTCATTCTTTTTGCACAAAATATAGATTGTGGGTACACGTTAGAACCGCCTTTTTATATATTTTATATTACTATATAAAAGTCGGGTTTGAGGGGGTCAAAATTATATAGGCGTGTTTTCGTGATGTTTTTGGATAATTGACAAAAACTATCATTCATTTGTCACAAAATACCAACATCATCCGTTGCCGTACGTCGGCTAAAATAAATAAACAAATAAATAAATCATGTAAGCAAGTCCTAGAACCGACCACCTCTCTAAACCCCAATAAACTGGAGTTACAGGGGTATACATTATTTTTTTCTTATTTATGTTTAAGAAATATATCAGCTCTAACTGTGAATTGTGGCGTAATGAATCACAGTTTGGAAGTCAGTTGTAAAGTAGACAAATCACGAGCGCGTAGCGTGCGTGATTTCTCTACTTACAACTGACCGACAAACTGTGATTTATTACTCAACAAATCACTGACTAAAGCTGATCTATTTCGATTCTAACCCGCTGAAAATGGCAATTATGCTGTTGTTTCCTTCAAATTCTCACAACTTTTCGCCATTGTTAAAAGAAATCCCGCCAAAATCATTGACTGTTACACATGTATTTATGTCCTTTTGTAACGTTTTCAGTGCGAGAAAGTGAACGTCAAAGAATCTACATGTGACGTCATAAATTGGCAGCTTTTAATGACGTAACTCGGCACGCTCTTCCGCGCCATGATTTATTGCATATTCTAACACAGCGCGCCTATATAGGCAATGGAAAATAAATGTGTTTTATTCTATAACAAATCACGGCAAAGAAGAGCGTGACGAGTGACGTCATTAAAAAGTGCAAAGTTATGACGTCAGTAGTCGGTTTCCTTGACGTTGGACGGTGTAGCGTCATTTTCTCGCATCGAAAACGTAAGAAAAGGATATAAATGCATGTGTTTCAGTCGATAATTTTAGCGGGATTTCTTCTAACAATGGCGAAAAGTTGTGAGATTTTGAAGGAAACAACAGCATTATTGCCGATTTTCAGTCTGTTAGAATCGAAATAGATCAGCTCTAGTTTGTGATTTGTTGAGTAATAAATCACAGTTTGTCGGTCAGTTGTAAGTAGACAAATCACGCGCGCTACGCGCTCGTGATTTGTCTACTTTACAACTGACCTCCAAACTGTGATTTATTACTCAACAAATCACAGTTAGAGCTGATCTATTTCTTAAATAAAACACAGTTCCTTCACATTGCTTATATAGGCCCGCTGTGTTAGAATCAAAGATATAGCCTAGCCAGCAAAGCATGTCGGGCCAACGTCGGGCCGATGTGTAGTATCGCTGTTGGCCCGACGTTGGCCCGCTGTTCTGTGCTGGCCCGGAGGTTGGGACTTACAGCCTAAGTTTGGATTTTAAATAAGTAAAAAAATGTCACAAATTCTCATCAGAAATATAACGAAAGAGCGCTCTATGTCACACGGACGTGTAATCCTATGATCTCTTATTTTAACACTCAACAACTATCTGTCATTGTAAAAACCATTTTAGGGTTTGACCGTTTTCTTGACCTCATTAGTATGGGGGCATGTGGACATAGTGGCAGTTAAACAAGTGTCTTGACCTTTATCATACCGAGTGATAAATTTTGTCCAGACTTGTTAAAATATTTCTGTTACATAAGGGATATTTTGTGAGTGTTAGTTTTTGCTTTCCTGTAAATTTAGGGCTCCTTTCGAAAACGGGGCATACACTTAAAGGACATACAGTGACATTCCGCTATTAAGATCATCTAAAATTAAGACTAATTCTGCTTTAAAAAGCTTATTCTGAAGGCTGAACTTAATCTTTCTATGTGTTTACTGCCCACAGTGTCCTCTGGTCTGGGACCACCTTTAGGACTGTTCAAAGTGGTCTTAAAGACCACTTTTTAACAGTTCCAAAGGTGGTCTTATTATAGGAATTTTACTGTATTAATAAGGGAGACAACTCTGGAAGGTGTATCTATTCTAAGGTTTTATACATGTTCGCATATGACATTATATACATATGCTATAGATTATTCAATTTTGTATATGATACATGTAACACACAGAGATTATACATTGCCAATACGGATTTACAGTTTTATCGTAAGTACGTCTCGGTACATGTAATGAACATGCTCTCTCTCTCTCTCTCTCTCTCTCTCTCTCTCTCTCTCTCTCTCTCTCTCTCTCTCTCTCTCTCTCTCTCTCTCTCTCTCTCTCTCTCTCTCTCTCTCTTGTGCAGATACTTCCTGGTTCCGTGTATTGGCATATTGGAAAATATGCGCCGACCCTGAGTTAAGTGTCGTAGCCCCGTCGCCGTCATCAAGTTACAGGGGTTGACGCATACGGGGTGCTGTTTTACTATTTAGTCCATATTTATAGATATCCATAATTCCAATGATGGATATCAATAAATCAAAATATGAATATCCATTATTCCGCTGATTTATTGATATCCATAATTTGATTATGGATATCCATTAATCGAATTATGGATATCTATAAATCGGGCTGATTGTTTGTTTGATTTGAGGTTTAACGTCCCCGTCAACAATTTTGTGGGACTTTAACCCGACATTGAGATGAAATGATATCTCAAGCCCTGTCGCCCAATGAAACCAATAGGGTTTATAAGCATGGACGGTCCGACACTCACACCGCTTTGCCTGGGCAGGCTTAGATCCTGTAAGCGGTTTACCAGTACTCGTGTGTGGATCGGATTCAGTTCTGCGAGGAAGCATCATGCAGCTCATATATTTCTTCAAGCCCCGATGGGCGGGGGCCGTAAATCGGGCTGAATTATGGATATCCCTATTTCGAATTATGGATATCCGTAATTCACCGCAGAAGACTTTGGTTTCAGTCATTATTTATTGCATTTATTTCCCACAGACGAATTATGGATATCCATAAATAATTATGGATATCTATTAATAGAGAATAAATAGTAAAAGCGCGCCCCATAGACGCACGCTTGCATAAAGCTACCGACCAGCATATGCTTCGATATATCTTCGTGAGCCAGATATTTACTAGGTTTGTCTGTACGTTTTATCCCTTTACCACAACGAGTTTAATAAAACTAATAATACATAAGCATGAATGCAAGATTCTTTTTAAAATTTAAAACGCATTTTATTCATGATTGTTTAACAAAAATATCAATATTCCGCCATTAGTAAACGCGGCGTCGCGAAGGACGTCTACATGTAACGTTACGGGCTGTATCTAACTGGTTTGCATATTTAATCCACTAGTGGATTGTCGAATTTATTTCATGACGTTATTATATTCTCGTATGCGACGCCATAAGATAAATAGTAAATACATGGTTTGTGTCTTTAATAATAAGATATAATCGGTGAGCCTTAGACAATAGTAAATGGGCGAGCTTTAGGGAGCCCCTATAAAATTGTCGCAGCGAACCGATTTTATTTTATTATTAAAGTCACTAATCATGTATTTAGTTTATACCGCAATTCAAAACAATCAAGGGGTTTTGCAATAATTTAGCAAATTTAAGCAAAAAGGCAGCAAACAGTGTGGCATGTTAAACGACATTCAGTGCCATGGCGCGCACACGTAGTATAACGTGACGTCAACGAGTGCAAAGTTTCTGACGTCACCGCGCCAGAAAGACGTGGGAAACAACATGGACGCTCAAATAAAAGTTTATCAGCGCTTTATATTCTGTATTAATGAATAGCTTATTTTAGCTTTAAAATTATTTTCGTGTTTGAGACGCACCTGCAGTGGCATTGCGCAGTTATTCCAACGGGCCATTCAAACCAGGAAAGGCCGAGAAGGTAAGAATTTAGCTGAAATTTCTGAAAAACTGTTTAAATAAATATTGCAAAGATTCGTTGTTTTCCCATGTATAAAAGGTTGCATGTTGTTGTTAAACTTGTAAATTGGGGACCTGAGAAGTAGGTCCGGTCTATAAACGATCACTAGACGTATTATAGGTCAGTAGAAGGTATTATAGGTCACTACCGATTATAGCGTGCAGTTATTCGACCCCCGTTATTAGGTTACTAGACTGCCTGGGAGAAGTTGCATGAGGCGAGCGCTACAGAGCGCTTTTTTGGTGCTTCGCTATGCAACGGTACGTTTCGAAAAAGCGCTTCGTAATAGTGCTTGGAGCTGCCTCAGTCTACGTTGCATAGCAACCAGGCGAAACAAAATGGCGGCGCCCGACATCGCGACGTAGTGAGTGTCCGTTTTAATCCATTTACTACTTTTTTTCTTCTGTTTTAGCAGAAATGACAACAGAAAACAAAAACAATCATTGAAGCGAGGACCGCATCTTTTTTTTTCTGGCAAATTTAAAATTTTGAAATTCGTCCTCCATCGAGCGGAGGGTCGCTTCCGGTTTCGGTTTCTGAAATGCAGCAAGAAAAAAATGCGGATAACAAAACTCGTTTATAATCAGTTTTAAATTGAAGTGTCAAGTCAAGATAACTGAGCGAAATTGATTATAAGATGCCCATTCACTAAAAGGGTGTTAAGCCCAGTTGTATCTCACGATTTTTCTAGTATTTTGAGGGACCCTAAATTTCAGAATGGCAGGAGGTGACAGAGGAAAGAATCCTCAGAATCAGAATTCTAAAGGGAAAGGAAAACAGTCTACTAATCAAAGCAAGAAATAATCAGTAACGACAAGTCTGATGAGGAGTGTAGTTCTTGCATTCATATTTGATCGTGATCCTGCTTTACACTGTGACCTTTGTGAAAACTGGTATTGTAATCAATGCCTTGGATTAAGTAAATCAGTTTATTCTTTTATGAATTCAACTAAAGTATCAGATGGAATCATGTGGCTTTGTAAACACTGTCGCATAAGCTTGCCCCCGACAAAAAAGCTTTTGCAGAGGCTGGATGATCTAGGGCCTAAGCAAACAAATTATGAGAAGCAAATTAGCTCATTTCAAAAATGTATTGAAGAAATATTCAAAACTCCACAATCTCAAATACCTAATGACCAGTCTAGTAATAGTGAAAAGGCAGAAAGTGTGAATGTCGCAAGTCTTATAAGCCAAGTACTAGAAGAGCAGCAAGACAGGGATAAAAGGAATTGAACATTGTATGTATAGCTGCTAATACGAATAAACTCTTTACACTAATTCAAGAGGCAGTCAACTTGAAATGTGATTATACTATGATATTAGGGGATTTTAATTTCCCAACAATTGACTGGGAAAATTGGTCCACTCCTCATAGTTTGATGCATCCAGAATTCAAATTCATTGAGTGTTTAAGAGACAATTTTTTGTCTCAATTAATTGACTGTCCTACAAGATTTAGAGATGGTCAGACTTCAAATATTTTAGATCTGATCATACTTGATAAACCGGAAATAGTACAGGATGTTAATTATTGCAGTAATGACTTACAGTGCTCCGAAGAACACAGTAACAGTAACAGAGCGTGGCATATAACGGACAAAGCGCTACAAAACGCTTTAATAAAGCGCTCGCCTTATGCAACTCTTCCCTGGTTGCGGTATAAAATCAGAGAGAGAGAGAGAGAGAGAGAGAGAGAGAGAGAGAGAGAGAGAGAGAGAGAGAGAGAGAGAGAGAGAGAGATTCATTGAGGGCAGTGACATGCTTCTTTGAGTGCAGGTTCACTGCGTGTAAAGGGTCAACGAGAGTTCCGTTCTGCTTACGCGCGTCATTCGGTGAAGCTTCAATGACTCGAACGCCGATGACTCGTTGACCACCACTATTACGAACTCTTTCTTGAGTCCCGATAGCTTTACCAGCCCCGATAGCTCAGTGGTAGAGCGTTCACTTCGGGAATGGGAGGTCGCGGGTTCGATCCCCGGCCGCGCCATACCAAAGTCATGAAAAATGGTACTAGGCGCTCCCTGGGCTGACGCTCGCATTAACAGGGGTAGTCCTAGGAAGATAAATGAAGGCAGGTAAGTATTTGTTAAAGGATACTTTGTCGCAATAAAAGCTCTACAGAGCTTACGAGGGATGTTCGAAAAGAATTGCTTATTGTCATCTAGTTCGATATCCACGATCAAAACCAATACATACTTGTATAGGGGTATTCAATATCTACACAATGGTGTATAAATGTTTGTTTGATTTGAAGTTTAACGTCACCGTCAACACTGTAAAGGTCATTTTGGAGACGTTGCTTCCAATTTTGTGGGACTTTTACCCCAAATTGAGATGGAATGACCTCTCAAGCACTGCCGCCCATTGAAACCAATATGGTTTATAAGCATGGACTCGCACAGCATTGCCTGGGCAGGCTTAGATCCTGTAAGCGGTTTACCAGTACCCGTGTGCGGGTCGGTTTCAGCTCTGCGTGGAAGCATCATGCAGCCCATCTATTTCTTCAAGCCCCGATGGACGGGGCTCGGTGTTTAAATGTACATGTTAGACTAAGTGTAAGACATCAAATTTGCCATTTAAATACACGGCAGTAAAATTGGTTGGTCGAAGCGTCGACTAAAAAGGTGAGATACGGGCTTACATCAAAGCTTGCTCAAAACTTGGTTGTTCTTTGAAGAAGCTGATGACTGAAATTTGTACGCCCTGTCACTGGTTTTAAACATGTCCGTCTTCTACGTGACAATGCAACCGCTCATATCTCCGCAATAGCCACCGTGCGTTTTTGAAGAAAGAAAAAGTAACTGTTTTGCCTCACACCCCGTATTCCCCAGACCTTGCCCCATGTGATTTCTTTTTGTTTCCCAAATTGAAATCATTAATACCAGTCCCGACAGGCACTTGGATCTGCCATTCATTAGTACCTTATTACTGTGCCCAAATCAGCGTATCGTCTCGCCTTCACGAAGTGGATACATCGGCTGAAACTTCGCATTTCTAGCCTCGGGGATTACTTCTAGGGCATGAAATGAGCACTTTTGGGCTAACTTGAAATTTGAAGTCTCAGCTAGAAATAAGCATTTCTTTTCGAACATCCATTGCATGTTACTTGTTTCGGATATGCGACGTTAAATAAAGCTTCTTTATCTTTATCTTTATTTGTCGCTAGAAAACATTTCCCGCGTCTTCAGTGATACACCCAAATTTGCCTGGAAACCCATTTTCGGGACATTGGCAAACACTGTAGATCCAGATCAGAACGGAACGCGGCGTCTGATCTGGGTCTATACCTTTTGCTTAAAGTGCACACATTTTAGCTCACCTGAGCACTAAGAGCGCATGGTGAGCTGTTGTGATCAGTAACTTTTAAAACATGTTTTCGTAATGTTATATTCAGTGGCTCGAAATATCGCTATCTCGAATCAAGATTCATGGTCTCAAAGGTGTCCAAACCATTGACGTTTGACAATTTTTCCTAATTCTATTTCAGGAGAGCGATTTTTTTCTGAATAACGGGTTTTCGGGACAGGATGAAACTATTGGTGTTAGGGGCCACGGGACCGTCTGGTCTGCAGTTGGTTAAAGAAGCCATAGAAAGGGGTCACGATGTAACGGCCATGGTGAGAAATCCTGAAAAGATGACAGCTGAAGTGAAAGATGACAGACTAAAAGTATATATATATATTTTTAATTTGAAATTACGGATCTAATTGATTGACTCTTTAAGAAATAGATCAGCTCTAACTGTGATTTGTTGAGTAATAAATCACAGTTTGGAGGTCAGTTGTAAAGTAGATCATATCACGAGGGCGTAGCGCGCGTGATTTGTCTACTTAAAACTCACCGACAAACTGTGATTTATTACTCAACAAATCACAAACTAGAGCTGATCTATTTCGATTCTAATAGGCTGAAAATAGGCAATAATGCTGTTGTTTCCTTCAAAATCTCACAACTTTTCGCCATTGTTGGAAGAAATCCTGCTAAAATTATCAACTGAAACACATACATTTTTATCCTTTTCTAACGTTTTCGATGCGAGAAAATGACGTTACACCGTCCAACGTCAAGGAATTCGACTAGTGACGTCATAAATTGGCAGTTTTTAATGACGTCACTCGTCACGCTCTTCCTTGTCGTGATTTGTTGTAGTATAAAACACAGTTATTTCACATTGCCTATATAGGCGCGGTGTGTCAGAATTTGGGTTGAACGACACATCGGTGGATCATTTTGTGTCGTCTCATCGCCCAGATAAAGGGGGAACAGAGACAGAAGAGGAGATGAGGGAGAAAGAGGAAATGAATGAAAGTGAAGAGACAGGAGAAGTAACAACACTCCCCCTCTAGCCCTATCTGTTGTAAGGACAGCTGGCCTTGACCAGCTGCCCAGCGAAGAAGGTGCACGTTATTTTTGCCTCCTTTACCCCTCTCCCCCAGGAACTAATGAGTGTATGGGGTTACAACTTTTCTAAAATAGTTTTGTCTTCCTGTTATACTTAAAAGCAAACCAAATGCTAGAGTTTCCGGCTTCAATACCCGGCATGGTCGGGTGATTGGGTTGGGGAGGCGTAACATACGGCATCTCTTATGTAAAAATATCATAAAGTAAATGCAGCCTTGAAAGATGGTGTTTTTATTGACAACAATGCAGTATATGTCCATGTACCTGTCAAGCCGACTTCAACCTTTTGGCCATTTAGGCATATGTAACTTATCCTTTCATGAATGAATATGTTTTATAATGTGGTTTTCAGATTGTATTCATGTATTTATGACTAAACATGTTTAAAAAGGCCACCACAACCCATGTGATCCCCAGCACGCGGTTGTAAATATCGATGTGTGAATGTGCTCCATTCTTAGGGTGAGACATTCTTCGGTCGGAGTGACTTCTCTACAGGTGAAAGTGTACTTTATCTAGACATGTGGGTTATGCGACGTTTACACCGTAAGCAGAAGGATGCATGCCCGATCGCATTGAACAGAAGCTTGTCTCAGCGAAAACCTGCCTGCGTATCCCATCCTTCAGAATATAGCCTTTCAATTCTGCATTAAATGAACATGGTCATGAACATAGGCGACACAGTCATGAACATAGACGACACAGTGATGGCTCTGATCACCCTGCGCGATGCACAGGCTGATCAGTGTCTTCGCTTTGCGCTCTTTCTAAAAACGCATTTGTCCAGTCATTCATGCTGCTGCGTAATTTGTTATGTAATATGAGGATGTATGAATGCACCTTTGAGCCGCACACCTGTTTCAGTTTGGAGTAGAGTTTCTCCAATGCACTGATATGTAATGCGTTCGGTCATAAGGGCACGTCTACATGGGTATTTTCATGTTCAGTCAAGAGTGTCACTGTGTTACATTGGTCATGTCTACCGAGCCCATTTTCAAACATTGTTTTTTTTTTCTAGAGAAAAAATATGATTTGATATTTCATGCAGACGATTCACATGAACTGCCAAGAAAAAAATAAACCCTGTTATTTCGGGAAGACCATGCAAATCAAAAGTCAATAAATTTCATGCAGACGATTGACTTAACATGCCAAGGAAATGACACTTGTAATTTCATTCAGACCCCATGAAAATAAATAATGGATATTTACTTTTTTGAGGTGAATACCAAAAATATTTCATCGAGTGTGTTGAAGACATCAGAATTTTCACGAGTGCGAAACACGACTAAAACTTCTGCTTTTGTCAACACCCGAGATATAATATATTTGGTATTATCGATAAAAGCAAATTATCTTTTCATTTAATACTAAAAAAAGGTAAATAAAACTGCAAGCCCTGCATGATGCCCCGCCACTAGAATTACATCAAGCAAGTGCAATATCAAAGTGAAACAAACCTAATGGCTGTTTTCCCCCATCTTAGTGTTGTAACCATCAAGTTTGGTCAGAATCAGTCATTAAGTCCAGAAGATATAGTGCTTCAAACAGACTACATGATAGAAATGTCAAGGGGGATAACTCCAAAAGTAGGAAAACCAGAGTTATGGTTCATATGTTCTGCATGTTGTCTCAGGCAGCTCCACATATCTGTGAAGTTTCGTGAAACATCTCAAATGGTATCAGAGATATGGAGCGGACTCGAAACTGCTCTATTCAAAGGTCAATAACTCCAAAAGTAGGAAAATCAGAGTTATAGTTCATATGTTCTGCACGTTGTCTCATGGTGTTCTACATATTTGTGAAGTTTCAAGGAAATATCTCATATGGTATCAAAGTTATGGAGCGGACACAAAACTGCGATAGAAATTGCTATGTTCACTGCTCAAAGGGCAATAACCCCAAAAGTAGGAAAATCAGAGTTATGGTTAATATGTTCTGCACGTCGTCTCATGGTACTCTACATATCTGTGAACTTTCATGGAAATTATCTCAAACGGTATCGAAGTTGTGGAGCGGACACGAAACTATGATAGAAATTCCTATGTTCAATGTTCAAAGGGCAACAACTCCAACAGTAGGAAAATCAGAATTATGATTTATATGTTCTGCATGTCGTATGATAGTGCTTTACATATCTGTGAAGTTTCGTGAACATATCTCAAACGGTATCAGAGTTATGGAGCGGACACGGAACTATGGGGCGCTGACGGACGGACGGACACTCAAAACTTTGGAGGGTATAACATGCTACCGATGGCGGGGCATAAAAGGCAGTCAGAGCAGCACTATCATATCTTTTTTTTTATAATACTGTTGTATCTTTTCACAATGTGAAAGCATCATTTTATTTGTTTCAGACACATATTACTTCATAAAGTAGAAATTCCAACCAACAAAACATATTTAGAAGAGACAAAGGAGAGACAAAAGTCTGGCACGTATGTCTTTGAAAGCGCGCGGCAACGAAGTCCACCCCAACCCCAAACAACACCCAAACCCCCACCCCAAATGTAATAAGGTATTTTGTATCACGTGACTGAATTACGTGAAAACAGCAGACTGAATTCAGAAACGTCATCAGCTCGATTCAAATCGGACATTCCGATACCTACCACCCTGAACAACCATTCATAAAAATCATGTTTGTGCACTCTTTAGGATCGAAACGACGATTACACACATCATACCTTAATTTTATAGAACATATGGCCTCCATACACAGTGTTATGAAATAACCGTCAGTAGGTCAAACTACCCCTGTCTCGCAAAATTTACAGGTTTTTAGAAATAGGTTTGGCTGCATGGTGCTTCCACGCAGGGCTGAAACCGACCACACATGAGTACTGGTAAACCCCTGAGAAGGTCTAACTATGTCCAGAGTCTGACCGCCCATGCATATAAATCTTATTGGTTTGATTGGGCGGCAGGGCTTGAGATGTCATTTCATCTCACTGTCGGGCAAGAGTCCCACAAAACTGGAAGGAACGTCTCCAAAATGACCTAAATAGTGTTGACGGGGACGTTAAACCTTAATTAAACCTGTTGTGCGAGGTTTTGACGATATATACCAATATTTTGTTCAGGTAATTAAAGCCGACATTTATGACCCTGACAGTATGGTAGATAGTATGAAGGGACAGGACGCGGTACTTTCCTGTCTTGGGTGCCCGCCTAGCTTTCTGAGCTGGAGGAAGATCACGTTCTACACGGATACCGCCAGAACTATAGTGGCTGCTTTGAGAAAGGCATCTGTAAACAGATTTATTTTTATGTCATCATGGCACAGTGTATGTAAGTATATTCAGCTGTTCACTTTGTTTTTAACGCCCCCAGTATAAAGCTATAGTCATTTCGGCACGGTCATTTACAGTAAAATTCCTATGTTGAGACCACCTTTGGGACTGTTCAAAAGTGGTCTTTAAGACCACTTTTGAACAGTCCCAAAGGTGGTCCCTGACCAGAGGACATTGTTTGCAGAAAACACGAAGTGAGAATAATTGCACCCTTCCAAATAAGCTTTTTAGAGCAAAATTAGTCTTAATTTTAGGTGGTCTTAATAGTGGAATTTTCCTGTATTTAGTCTTACACCTTTCAATCTTCATATCGGTACAGTGTACCGGTAAGAAGCGCATCCTATATTGACATTCAGGGCCCACCTTATCACACTGGTCAATACATACGTATAAGCTGCGTAGCGGCCGCATAGGCTTCGTTATTTTCACGCACAGGCTTCGATGAAAAATGGCGGCTGCCAGTTCATGAATGCAGGTAAGAAACTGTTTTTACGTTAATCTAACTAACCTGCGCGTCGTAAATTCCGAAGCCATGTGCATTGTAATAAAACATGATAGAAATCCATACAGTGCAATTATCATTTGACTTTATACTTAGCGGGTTTGACGAAGACTAACCAAGTTTATCAACGGTAGTGAACTTGACAGATATTGTGCATTCGAATCAAAATGTTGTATTTGCATAGCTGAGACTGAAAATTTGTTCTGTATAAATGATATAGACTGTCTTTAGCATCACCAACTAACGCTGGTTGACTGATTTCTCGACATTAGTTTAATATCATTCGTTTTTATTCTACATAATACGGGGCTTTCAAATTTAGTTCGCAGCCTCTGCAATGTAATCGGTAACGAAGCTACGAGCGTTGTATCGAAATATCAAGATTTTTCTTTTTCGCAAAAGTTGTGACGAAAGTTGCATATTAGCTTTTCGATCTCATTATCGTTATTCACAATTTATCGGCCAGAACACCAGCCAAAACATGTAGTTACATAGGACGACCGGACCAAAGTGGAAATGCAGGTGAATCTGTGTTGAATGCCAAATTTCGTTTGGACTCTATGTTTCTATATTCTGTTTTTCAAACTTTTTCTTGCAACAGACGAAGCCGCATATTAATTAAATGGTTCGTCAGGCAGATGTAAGTATTGGGCAACGCTATACAAGTTAGATTAACGTAAAAAACAGTTTTGTACCTGCATTGACGAACTGGAAGCCGCCATTTTTCATCGAAGCCTATGCGGCCAAAATACGAAGCCTATGCGAACCTTACGCAGCCTGTACGCATGTATTGACCAGTGTGCTTATGTTAATGTTCTAGAAAGGGTTATTCTTTGAAAACAAGGAATACACAAGAGAACTGAAAAAATATGGAATGTGCATGTTTTCTGGGCCAGACTAGCTAGTTTCTGCCATTTAGGCCTCATCACAAGTCCATTTCAAAATTTAGGGGTGTCAGGTTGTGTTTTCATCAAATTGAAATATGAATTTATTTTTATTTCGTCTTATTTATATATTTACTGTTTTGATTTGTTTTGTTTTTTCTTGTTTAATATATTTTTTTTCTGCATGTGACTGATGCGCAATTAACAAACACTTCATATTGTTTACAAAAGAAGAAGAAGAAAGAAAAAAAAACTTTAATTATTGATTTTTCTGACTAGCGAAAATATATTGATTTCGGTGAAAAATCTTGTTTTTTTTTCGGGTACTTCACACACATGCTTAATATGCAGTTATTGCTAATTACTGCCAATCATGCCGGTTGTGGGAATACTACTTAAAACCCTTAGGTACTTTTTCTGATCAGAGTCTACGTTGTGCGAAAGATCCAATGCTTCTTCATGCAGCAAGAGAAGTCTAGGATGCTCACGCTGATGTGATTCTTTGCTGGCCACACGTAAATTGTAGGGAGTGCTGTGCCCTGGTTCAACTATTATTTTCTGGGATAAATTGCATGTAATTACACACAGAAAAAATAATCATCACGAAAACACGCCTATATAATTTTGACCCCTTGTACCCCACTTTTATATAATAAAACTGGGTTTTACAGAGGTAAACCTTGTTTCTTATTTCTACTCTGTATATAGATTGTGGGTACTTGTTACACAATCTATATTTTGTGCAACAGAAAATTTCACAATTTTTCATCTTAAAATTGTCTCTTTTTCGGCAATAAAATTTACTGTGTAGTTGTACAGGCATGTTTTGTAATGTGTTGTAAGGGTTGCAAAACAAAATATATTTTAGTGCTAACCATTAATCAACAAAAGCTGATTTAACAAGTTTCGATTAATATGCATCAATTAATTCATGTATAGAATTTAAGAGTTGACACCCGCTGTGTGTATATTCAAATTAATTGCTTTATGACCTGGAGGCCTTAATTGTTGACATGATATCGACAAACTTATGTTAGGTAATCTTTAGACAAACGTTCTCTGTAGTTAATGGACTCGGTCCAGTTAACGCTTTCCCTTTCACCCCTAATTAAGCTTCTGTTAATTAGAATTTAGCCCATCCCGGCCCCAATCCCCACCCCCCCCCCAAAAAAAAAAAAAAAAAAAAAAGAAAGAAAAGGGGTTGAGCACAATTCAAGTCTTTCTATTATAACAAAATATATCCATATAACGCACAATGAAAACTCTGATCAGATTGTGCAGATGACAGGTTGGTCTGGGGTTTGTCATAATAATCAAGTATCCTTTTTTCTTCTCCAAGATATATCTCTTACAGCGGTCCTGACCAGTACCCACAATCGATGTTTTGGAGCAAGACTTAACACAATCGCGCGTCAACGTGCATTTTTTCATATTTCCAAAATAGCTAGTTTTCCAATGAAAATCCGTGATAGTTTTCTTATTCATACTGCAAACATAGATTATGGGTGTTCGTTAGAACCGCCTCAATGAGCGCAAAATAGTGTATACCCCGTAAACCAAAGTTTTCTCCTGTACAAAGTGGGGTTTATGGGGTGTTCTTGTGTTCATTTCACGGACTTGTTAACCTAATGTATGTATTTACTTTTTTTTAGGTAAATGCCAAAAATATTATTTCATCGAGTGTATTGAAAACATAAAATTTCACTCGTGCAAAAAAAAAAAAAAAAAAAGAAACTTTTCTAACGAGTGCGTTGAAAACGTCATAGTTTTCACGAGTGTGCAGCATTGGTGTTTTTTTAGGTAACTGGTCAACTCGTACCTAAGTCAACTCGTACCTGAGTCAACTCGTACCTGTTTTTGGTCAACTCGTACCCGTTTTTTGGTCAACTCGTACCCCCTAGTCAACTCGTACCTATTTTGGTCAACTCATACCCCAGGGGTAGGTGGGGTACTCTATTTTTTGCCGAACAATAGTTGAAATGGGTTATAACTTGCCCCGAGACATGTCTTGAGTTCACCGGAGGCCAGAAAGAAGTACTTTGGGTCCTTTTATTGTAACATGGTTTTCACAGCGCGGGAATTTGCGATCGCGCGCCATCAACCTGCTCTAGTTATTACTATTTTTATTCTCATTATTATTATTATTATTTTATCAGTATTATTCACTTTAAACCCATTCCGTCCCTGAAACCCACAAAGGGGTACCTTGTCAAACACTGCAGGCCCAGATCCAACGCCGCAGAACGCTGGGATATGCGATGGCGCGCCATTAACCTGCTCTAGTTATTATTATTATTATTATCATTTTTTATTATTATTCACTTTTAACCCATTCAGTATCAGAAACCCACAAAGGGATTCCTTGTCAAACACTGCAGGCCCAGATCAGACGCTGCAGAACGCGGCGTCGTATGATCAGGGCCTACGCTGTTTGAAAAAAGTTTAGCCACTTCCCGAATAAATTTTGAAGAAAACACAACCTGACACCCCTAAATTTCGAAATATATAAGATGGAAGATTCCATTTGGGTTATTTTTATTAACACTTTAGTTAATCGTGTACCGATTAATGTGGGTGTAAAAAAAAACGATTATCGGTACTAGTTTAATCTAATCGTCCTTCATTAAAGACTGTTTTTAATTGCTTTAATTTTGCCGGCGAGCGGCTGTTTTTGTTCTGACAAAACTTAAAACTAAATCCCAGTTTTACTATTTATATATAAAAGTGGGTTTTAAGAGGGACAAATTCATATAGGCTTGCATTCGTGATGATGGTTTTTATTTAAGAGTTTGTTAGTTAAACGGTATAACAAATGTTTGGTCTCCGGACGTTAGCCCCCCAGGACGTTTGCCCCCCAATGACTTAATCTAAAAATGGACATTTGCCCCCCAGTTGAAAATGCGACCCGGACATTTGCCCCCCAGAGCTTATTTTTGTTATGGACATCTGCCCCCCAGTGCTTATTTTACAGGTGGACAATTGCCCCCCCCCCCCCACTGCTTATTTCAGAAAGGGACATTTGCCCCCCAACCTAGCTAGACAAGGATATTCATTACACAGACTTGAAATAGCTAAATAATTGCTACCAAAGTTTTACAGCCCATTCAAGATCATTTCAATTTCTTCAAGAATTAACCATCAGTGTATCCAGTGTAAAAACTACTTGAGTATAGGCGTCTGACACTGGTCCCTCGGTGAGGCACACACTCAATATATGGTTCTGTAGATGACTTGCTTAACCCTTATCTTGCTGAATAAATTAAGCATCTCCAATTGTTGACTATTTACCATCACATTCTTGGTATATATTATTGTTAACTTAACAAATTGCATGATAAACAGTAATGAGTATAGATCCCCATCAGATATGGCATCTGATCGGGATCCATACTGCTTTCTATCGTAGGGGTTGTCCATAACAGCAGGTTATTATGGGATTCATATTTATATAGATGAAGTAATTTATTGCTTAACATTTTGTATTTCTGATGATAATAAACCAATAAATACATTGTTTTCCTCCTTTGTGTAAGCCCTGGTCTATGACTCTATCTGGGGGGGCAAATGTCCCTTTCTGAAATAAGCAGTGGGGGGCAAATGTCCACCTGTAAAATAAGCACTGGGGGGCAGATGTCCATACCAAAAATAAGCTCTGGGGGGCAAATGTCCGGGTCGCATTTTCAACTGGGGGGCAAATGTCCATTTTTAGATTAATTCATTGGGGGGCAAATGTCCTGGGGGCAAATGTCCTGGAATCCAAATGTTTATAATTTAAGCAATAAAATTATATAAATAACTGAATTTATTTTTATTGTGCTACCTGTACACCCCGCTGTGTTTATACTCGCCGACATGTAACCGGTTTTGTCCGTGCAATGGGCACACCCCTAAACCTCACTTTATATAGAGAAACTCGGGTTTACGGGGGTATACATTATCTTTATTTATGCTCCAATACATAGGTTGTGGGTACACGTTAGAGTCGTTCCAACTAAAGATCACAGCCTATGTTTGAAGTATAAATAAGAAAAAAACAAACAAACGGATTTTCGTAAGAAAAATTGCCATTTTGGAGATGTGAAAAACGCACCATATTGCACGGGTGTGTTATCGTAAAGTAACAGTAATAAGGAATACGCAACATTTATGTTAGCCAACATTTATGTTTTGAGTATATATGAGAACAAATTATAATTGTAAAACTACATTTTATTTGCAACTGAGCATGAAATGTAAGTTCTACAATTATATTTTTCTCGTTATTTTTATTTACATATTTACATATGAAGTTCGTCTTATGTTGAGCATGGCGTTATGTACCAATCACATCCCTCTGGAGCATAGATTGTTGGCACTCGTTAGAGCTGCCCCACAGGGATAGTTCTAACGAGTACCCATAAATTATGTCTGGCTAAAGGGATATGGGGGTCATACACATGAAAGGCGCCATTTTGGCGCACGTGCGTGATGGCGTCATGCACACACTATGTATCGTCTTCACCGTCGGGAAAAGGATCAGGAGTCTGCATAGACCATAAAGTTGACCTGTATATATGTGTACTTAAGCCAAACTTACCTCAAAACAAATTTTATTTTTACTAAGGTACGAGTTGACTTAGGTACGAGTTGACTAAGGTACGAGTTGACCAAATTCGGGTACGACTTGACTAAGGTACAAGTTGACTTAGGTACGAGTTGACCAGAAACCGTTTTTTTATTATTTTCAATACACGAGATGAAATATTTTTTTTTTTTTTTTTGGAGTGTTTTGTTTTGTTTCGACAAAACAGAAATCTTTTCATTTTATACGCGCGACTATGCCGGCATACTGTAGTTAAACAGCTTCGCAGAGTGAAAATAATATCCTTATTTGTTTCAGATATGCAAATATTTCACTGTTAATCGTGATTAACCCATTTCAGACTGGAAACCCCTAAACGGGTACCGTGGCAAACAGTGCAGGCCGAGATCAGTCGGCCCAGATCAGATTGATCTGGGCCTACACTGTTTTAAAAAATTCAACCATTTTCCAAATAGGTTTTGAAGAAAACACAACCTGCCACCCCTAAATTTTGAAATGGACTCCTGCTATAGGAGGAAGATTCCACTTGGTACAAAAAAAGGGTTAAGTGATGTTAGGCCAGTATGGGTTCAACGGATTAAAAACCGATTAGTTGTCAAATAAAATGATTAAAAATGAAACAGTTTGTATTGTATTGTAAAGTTTAAGCATTTTACGTCCGCTACGGTCAGGCGCGTTAGCATTGTCCCACAACAGGACGTAAAGTTTGAGTGCTTCTGGGCTGCAAAACGCGGCAGATTCAGTGAAATGTGAGTCATGCTGAACTGCCAGTGCGTTCCCCAAAGTAAAGTAGAAGCACTGTAATTTAGAATTTTGAACGCCAGATCGAAAATGGGCATAAAACTGCAGAGGAATCAATGCCAATTTCGGCTGCGAATTGAGATTTCTCTGTCTCACCCGAGAGCATACTAGTTCATGTTGCTCTCTCTTAGGGCCGTGTGTAAGGCTTTGGACTGGTTAGAAATGAAGAAAAACCCAAGTTATACAGGGTTGTCAGATGTGCGGCCCTAAGTTTGTGGTATAATATATATAAAATAGATATATAAATAATACAGAAGTATGCATAAATATATGAAATAAGTAAGAAAGGAAGAGAGAGAAAAAAATGGAATATATCCAATAAAAAAGAAAAAAAAAAAAAAAAAGGAAATAAAAACATTTAGTTCTTGTCTGTTTTGTAAACAATAATAGTTTAAATGTATAAAATAACAGAACTTCAAAGGCTGTTTGCAAGTTATCATATAAAAGTGCTTAATTGTTTTTTGATCATTAAAATGGCAAGCTCATAATTGGATAGTAGTTATGAAAAATTTAAGTGGTATTATTTATGAACAGGTGCTTGTGCATTGAAACATGGTTTCAATTACAATGTTAATTGTTGTTGTCAAATTGCATTTTTGTAATTAAGATGCAATTAGAATTCAATTGTAAGTAAGTAAAGATAGACTTCAAAGGTTTTTGAATATTTTACAAACATATAGGTAAACAAAAGAGCTATCTAACTGTCTTTCTAAAGAAGTATTATATTGACTGACCATTGAAATATATTTGATTTCTCACACCAATATTGCATAGCAATTCTTCAAAGCTGTTAAATGTTAATTTGAGAGAGGTGCATGTACACAATCTGATTGTTACATGTTTTGCAATGTTAGTAAGCTCTCGTCAAAGACATAATTGATAACAAAAGTTGAAAACAATTCAGATAATTGGTTCTTGTAAAAACTGTTTATTTGTTGAGAAGTTGTGAAAATTACCATCAATAGATATTATTCATTGTTTTGAGAGGCAAAAAAAAAAAAAACCAAAAAAAAAAACAAACAAATAAAATAAAAAAATTGTAAAATAATAATTATAATAATAATAATAATGAAAACAATAATCATAAATGTAAGTAACTATATGACTTTCCTTCACCATAAAACTACAATACATAATTTAACCCTTGTCCTGCTGGGCCCGGATATGTCTGATCTTTCAAACAATGCAGATCCAGATAAGAAGCCATTTGATCAGGATCCTCGTTGTTTGTGATTCATTTTAAGAATTTCTTGCAATGACTTGCATCAAGAAACCCGATGGTTGATAATCTGTGGTGGGTGTGGCACATTTATATATTCTTCAGCAGGTCAAGGGTCAAGATTTATGGCCGTGTAAACAGAATTTATTTAACACAGCTTTTTTTTTTTTTTGATGAGATTTAAAAGGTGATAAATTCAGTTCTGTTCTGTATTCCGGGTGTTGTGTGTTTTCAAAAAAAAAAAAAAAAACTTAATATAATGCACAACATTTGAGATGAAAAAATACTATTTACAAGTCTTTTGATGGTTTTAAAGAAATAACACACACACACACACACACACACACACACACACACACACACACACAATCACACACACACACACACACACACACACACACATTCTGTGAAACATATGTACATTATTTACATCTGTCTGAGAGGCAAGGAAATGACATAAATCATGCAGTGGCAGAAGTATGAGAGGCCAGTCCGCCCAATAGGGGGAGTCAGTATCCAATTAAGAAAAAAGTTAGACCCCTGCTACTGTGTACCTTGCTCTCTTTGAGTGCAACATACAGTTTGCACTCACAAACACTCGAAGGATTGGCCTGCAGTACAGAATGATTGCCCTCTTCGGTGCTGTATACTGTTCCCGCTGATATAAATTTTCTTGATCCTTAGTTACATGTATGCATTGAGTATGCCTAAATTAGGTTAGTATACTTATATGTATGACAAGTATCCTGTATTGGTGACATATTTGAACACTGCTTCCCTTATAATTGTTGCATGGGCAGGTTGGGGGTTAAGAAGTACCTTTAGATCTAAAACATTGATATCAGATATATTATCTTTTATGGTTTGTAACATGATTTCTCGCTCATGTCTATGTTTTTCACATTCAAGAAGATAGTGGGTTGTGTCCTCAGTTCCCTCACAGTGAGAGCACTGAGGGTCCATCCCACTGTGTGTCTGATTGTTAAACCTAAGTCCATTCCTACCTAACCTTAACCTAGTGTATACCCTATCAAATTGCCTATTGTCGCTATACTGTATCAGTTTCGTTGGGAGATCACTACTGATCTCCCAACGAAAACCATGACCATGTTTTTTCCAAGTTGATGCCCAGTGCGTTTTAACTTCTCTTTTTATAAGCCCATATACTTCAGTTTTACCTAGCCTAACCTTTATTTCTTTGCCTATGGAACATCCTAATTTTGCAGCTTCATCTGCAATGTCATTACCTTCTATATTGCAATGCGATGGACACCAGTCAATATACAGTATTGTGTTACTCCTTAAAATTGTGTCAACTAAATTGTTGATTTGGATTAAAAGATCAGGTCTTGAGTGACTGTTCCCAGACTTTATTGCCTGAATTGAACTTAAGGAATCAGTGAGGATTACTACCTGGTCTGGTTTGTTCTGCTCAACCCATATCAGTGCTTCAGTTATTGCAATTAATTCTGCAGTAAAAATTGTAACACTGGCATTCAGTTTAAATTTTCTAGTTATTTGGTACGAGGGAATGGTAAATGCAGACCCTACTTGATTCTTTCCATCATCCTTACTGCCATCAGTAAATATTTGAAGACATGATTTGTATTTTTGATTGACTATGATTTTGGTTTTTTCCTCTATGACCTTCTTGCTGTCTGTTTTTTTGTTTACAAATTCCTTAAGAGTTTCCCTAGGTGTAATTGACTGCAAGGCAAATTTTTCCTGATATACAGTTTCCTGTACCAAAATATCACTTAGCTTATATTTCATCTGAAGATCCCTTACTTGCATTACAAATGGAAATTTACCTTTTAATCGATCTCTACAGGTTTCATATACAGCATAGTCATAGAGACTGTTCAAGGGGAGATTTTTCCCATTGGCAGAGGACCTAGCCCAGTATTTCAGGATAAGTTCCTCCCTCCTTACCGCCAGTGGTTGGATGTTGCATTCAGCTTGCTTATCAATATTTGCAGTTGATTTATATGCCCCTGTTATTATTCTGAGAGCAGCTGATTGAATTCTATCTATCCGAAGAAGCTGAGTTGGTGATGCAGAAGCATATGCTTGACAACCATAGTCTAGTTTACTCCGGATAAGTGTCTTGAAGATAGCCATTAGCGTTATCTTATCCGCCCCATATTTAGTTCCTGATAGATATCTCATTAGATTTAGATCTTTTTTACATTTTGCTACCAAGTCTGTTATATGTTTCTGCCAGTACAACTGGCTATCAAATGTCATTCCTAAGAATTTAGCTTCAGTTTTATATTCCAGTGATTTGTTTCCTATTTTCAATTTAGGTATATTTTCATTTGGAGTTCCTGGATGATTGAACAATACAACTTCGGTTTTATTGGAGGAGATTTTGATACCCAACGACGCTGCCCATGCCTCAATTTTATTCAAGATCTGCTGCATGAGATGCACCAAATGGGACTTACTGCGTCCTGATTTCCAGACCGCCGAGTCATCCGCATATTGAGACAGCTCACACGACAGATCTTTTAGCACATCATATTGAGTGTTGATAAGAATGTTAAATAAAATTGGACTAAGAACACTGCCCTGGGGAGAACCGTTGTCAAGTACCTTAACTTCAGACAAGTTAGATCCGACCCTAACCTGTATTTTTCTATCTTTAAGGAAGTCCTATACCCAACCTAATAATCTGCCTTTAATATTGAATTTGTTCAACTGCATTAGCACTCCATTGGTCCACATAAGATCAAAAGCTTTTTCTAGATCCAGGAATATACAGAGAAGGTCCCTATTCTCCATTTTAGCTTTTAGTATTGCAGTCTGTAATCGAATAATTTGATCCAGGGTAGACCTATTTTTTCTAAATCCAGATTGCGTTGGTGCCAAAAGTTTGTTATTTTCAAGGTGACTCGTAAGTCTGTTTGCGATCATAGTTTCCATGACCTTACATGTTACTGATGTTAAAGAAATTGGCCTATAAGATCCTGGTTCATGAGGGGATTTATTTAGTTTCAGAAGTGGTACTATTGTTCCCAGTTTCCATTGGTCTGGTAGTTTACCCGCAGTCCATGATTTGTTAATTAATTGTAAAATTTGCCATTTGCATTTTTCAGAAGCATTTTTCAACATATCATAGTGAATTGTGTCAGCCCCAGGAGCAGTGCTCTGTTTCTTATTAAGCGCGGTTATAAGTTCCTTAAAGGTAAACAACTCGTTGTATGCCTCACCCTCACCCATCGCGATGTTTTCCTGCACTGACAAGATAATTCCAGGTTCAAGTTCAAGTTTTCTCAGTCTGAAACTGTGGTCAAGTAATTCATTGCCACTAACTTTTTGGTAATGGTTAACTAGTGCATTTGCCTTATCTTCATTTTCATGGTATCGAATATTATTTAGTTTCAATACTTCCACTGGCCTAAATGGTTTTCCATTGAATTTGGATATTACATTCCAGATATATTTACTGTTTGCCTTGTGATTTAGCTTCGAGACAATTTCCTGCCATTTACACTTCTTTGCATTATCCAGGATATCGTTACTTTTGGCTCTGGCTATTATATACAGGTCCTTAAGTTGATCAGAATTGTATTTTTTCCATTTCTTATATGCTTTACGTTTCTCACGGACTGCAGTTGAACATTCATCATTCCACCACGGAAGATGCCGTTGTTTTTTTTTGTCAGGATTTGGCTTGGTTTTAGGTATTGTTTCCTCATAAATGGCAATTAATTCATTTATGAATTGGTCATTAGATTCATTAATTGTTTGTTGATCAAACTGTATATCAATGAAACAGTTTGCTTACTGTGTTCCCCTTTATTGCTTAACGAGGCCAACAGAGCTTTTGTTTGTATTGGAATTTAGCGGTCCAGTCAACACTATTTTAGGTCATTTTCGAGCCAGTCAGTTTACCTATCCACTCTTTTCCTGGACAGGCTTAAACGTAAGAAGTTAACAAGTACAGTGCACATTCTTTCGCTCTCTGACGTGCGGCTTTAAATAGCCGTTTCCCATCACGTAAAGCAAGTCCTTGAAGAACCCCTCTAAAACACGCTCTGTATTAACTGGGGCATACATTATTTTGCTCTTTCTGGTCCAAGACATAGATTGTGGGTACTCGTTAGTGCAGTCTCAATGATGGGTTTTTCAACAAACCAGTGACAGGCACGTGGAAATAAGCAGTGCAAAGCTACTGTACTTAGTAGCGTTTGTCAATCCGTCTCAAAACTATCAAAACTTTAACATTGAGTCAACTGCGTTCTACTTAACACACATTGATGCAAACCCTATTCGCATTATTTTTGCTGTACAAAATGATAAAAAATTTAACGACTCGTTAACTAACGACTTCGCCAAAAAAAAAAAAAAAATAAAATAAAAAATAAAATAAATAAATAAATAAAAAAAAAATAAAAGTGGCATTAGGTTATTTTATAAATGCGGCATAAAACAAACACTATCCCTTATTTGAAAAGCAATTTAATCCGTATTATATATGGACCAACAAATCATCATAGTTAGTTAAAACAAATATGCCACTGTAATACCCTTAAGCAATTGTCTGAGACATTGATTAACGGTCACAGCCGATTGTCACCGAAAACTGCCGAAAATAGCCGAATTGCTTTAAAACAGTTGTCAAGTAGCGTAATTCTGGAGACTACCTGGAAAAACTGCAAGTACAGGTTTGTTCCCTTGATTTCCGTTGATTTCATATGGCCGAACTTTTCCCGTATGGTGTTCGCACGGTATGCGAAAGGCCCTGGGTTCGAGTCCCGGTCGAGCCATGTTCTTTTTCCACCCCTGTGACATTTACAGTGTTGACGGGGACGTTAAACCTCAAATCAAACAATAAAAAAAAACCCTACAAAAAGACATGTGCGCCCATCGAAGACTCAGATCAGCCTGCGCATCCATATAGTCCATCACGAAACCGCGCCTATATAATTTTGACCCCCTTGAACCCCACTTTTATATAGTAAAACGGGGGTTTCCGGGGATATGTCTTATTTTTCTTATTTCTGCTCTAAAATATAGATTGTGGGTACTCGTTAGAACCGCCTCGATGAGGCGGTTCTAACGAGTGCCCACAGTCTATATTTTGAGCAGAAATAAGAAAAATATCACAATTTTTCAACATAAAATTTTCATTTTTTCGGCGATAAAGATGGCAATGTATTTGTATAGGCGTGTTTGCGTAATGCTAACCAGAGGCTTCTCTTGCTGCACGGAGGAGCAATGGACCCTTAGCTATCCTTACAGCGCACAACGAAGACTCTGATCAGACTGCGCGTATGCGCATACTGATCCGAGTATTCATTGGGCGCACATGTCTTATTGAAGGTTTTATCATGCGCTGGCTCATATTATTTCACCAAATAGGTGACGTGTTTTAATACAATATATATTTGATTGAAAATAGCAATAGAGTGACCTTGGTAAGGCAGCACAGTCTCAAAAAGTCTGTGTCAGGAATGCATTGCGAAGTCCGCTTCACATTTATTTATTTATTTATTTACGTGTATTTATTTATTTTTTGCAAATTTAATACCGACGAATAGATAAATGGGCTTCAACAGGGCATGCCTTATTTTCTTTTTTTCTTTTCTTTTGTGTTTTTGTCTAAACATAGATTTTTGGTGCTTCTTAGAACCGCCAAACATCACGTGAACAAGTCCGTGAAAAGAACACCACCATAAATATGTTCTAGAAAGGGTTATCTTTTGGAAGAAAGGAATACACCACAGAACTGGAAAAAATGGAGTGCACATGTTTTCTGAGCCAGACTAGGTAGCACCGGCCATTAAGGCCTCATCAGTGACCCTCAAATATTTTTAAAATTCCAGAATGGAATCAATGATCCCAACGGACAAGAACATATAAACTACACTATGATGTAGGGCATGATGTAGGGCATGATATAGGGCATGATATAGGGCATGATGTAGAGCATATATCTTTATGGCCCCCGCCCATAGGGGCTTGAAGAAATATATGGGCTGCATGATGCTTCCACGCAGAGCTGAATCCGGCCCACACACTAGTACTGGTAAACCGCGCAGAGGATCTAAGCCTGTTCAGGAACCGCGGTGCGAGGCGGACCGTCCATGCTTATAAACCCTATTGGTTTCATTGGGCGACAGGGCTTGAGATGTCATTTCATCTCAATGTCGGGTAAAAGTCCCACAAAATTGGAAGCAACGTCTCCAAAATGACCTTTACAGTGTTGACGGGGACGTTAAGCCTCAAATCAAACAAACAAACAAAAACATATATCTTTATATAGAGGAAATTGGGGTTTACGGGGGCATACACTATATGTAGTGTTGACGGGGACGTTAAACCGCAAATCAAACGAACAAACAAACAAACTCTATGTTTACCGACTGTATTTACCTAAATGTCGCTTAAGTTCCATATGATTTATCAAAAACTGTAGATTCGGATCAGCCGCCGGGATTCGCTGCGGCTGATCCGGCTCTACATTGTTTACTTCAGGTACAAGGATTGTTGGAAAACTATCAACAATCGAAAATTTGATCGTTTGTTTTATTTTTGAAATAGATCAGCTCTAGCTGTGATTTGTTGAAAAATAAACCACAGTTTGGAGGTCAGTTGTAAAGTAGATCAAATCACGAGCGCGTAGCGCGCGTGATTTGTCAACTTACATCTGGCCGGCAAACTGTGATTTATTACTCAACAAATCACAAACTAGAGTTGATCTATTTCGATTCTAACAGGCTGCAAATCGGCAATGATGCTGTTGTTTCCTTCAAAATCTCACAACTTTTCGCCATTGTAAGAAGAAATCCCGCTAAAATTATCGACCGAAACACATATATTTATATCCTTTTCTAACGTTTTCGATGCGACAAAATGACGTTTCACCGTCTAACGTCAAGGAAATCGACTAGTGACGTCATAAATTTGCAGTTTTAATGACGTCACTCGTCACACTCTTCCTTGTCGTGATTTGTTGTAGAATAAAACACAGTTATTTTCCATTGCCTATATAGGCGCGCTGTGTTAGAATAAGGTTTAACGACCCTGCCGACACTTTTTAGGTCATATCAAGCCGTAGAAATTTACTAAGGTAGGAGTTTACTTTTCAAATATAGTCCAGCTGTGCTTCTTGGGAGAATGGTCTTAGAAATGATTCCATGCCCAGGCTCCACGATTGCTTATTGCCAACCTGGCAGACATATTAACATATAATGAACCGCTACTTCCTTATCGCCAGTCAGACGACTGAGCTTTGATTTTTGTTTGTTTGATTTGAGGTTTTACGTCCATGTCAACACTGTTGAAGTCATTTTGGAAACGTTGCTTCCAGTTTTATTGAACTTTTACCCGACATTTGGATGAAATGACACATCAAACCCTGCCGTCCAAACATACTGAAATAGTTTATATACAGAGACTCGCACCATTTTGCCTTCACAGGCTTAGACCTTCTAAGCGTTTTACCAGTAATCAAGTTCGGTCGGTTTCAGCTCTGGATGGAAGCATCATGCAGACCAATCTATTTCTCCAAGCCCCAATGTGAGGGGTGGAGGGGATCACAGGCGACTGATCTAACAAAAACACTAACAACAGCAGTAATAGAGGATCTTACATGAGTGTCCATGTATTAATGAATTTATTAAACGAGTTGAGGAAAAGGGATAAAATGCTCGGCAAAGCCTCGCATTTTATCCCTTTTCCTCAACTCGTTTAATAAATTCAATAATACATGAACACTAGCCTAGCCACTAGGCGTTAAAATGAATAATATGGAATTAAAATCATCTTTTGCACTAAAATGAACAGTGTATAAAAGTTTGGCTAGTCTAGTCTCTCGGTCTCAATTTTAACTAAGATTTGAGGCCCTACCAAATAGACTTGCCGTTACTAAGAAGGTGATAAATTTTTAAACCAATTTTTAAACCAATAAAAAATACAAAAAAAAGGTCAGACTTTTATTATCAGACTAGTAACTAGTCTGCATGAGCACGAATGCAAGATTCTATTTATCATATGCCAATTAAAACACATTTTATTCACGATTGTTTACAAAAATATCAATATTCCGCCATTAGTAAACGCGACGTCGTTAATGACATCGTACATGTAACGTTACGGCACGTATCTAGCTAATTTGCATATTTAATCCACTAGTGGATTATCGAAAATAATCCATGGCGTTATTACACTCTCAGACGCTACGTCATATGGTAAATTGTAGTATTGACTTGGCGATTTACAAAACAATGTGTCTAACTTCTGTTGTTTGTTGTTTCAAGCAATCCGAATGATTCCTTCAAGTTCGGTCGTTTTCAGCTGTGCATGAAAGCATCATGCAGCTCGGTCTATTTCTCCAAGCCCCAATAGACGGGGGTTGCAGGCGACTGAGCTAACAGAACCCCCTGACAAAAACAGTAATTGTAGTATTAACCTGGCGATATATAAACAATAGACTCGAAAACACTGCTGTTTTCCAGTCGTGGTATCTAAATTTCTGTCGCCCCCGCCATTAGGGGCTTGAAGAAATATATGGGCTGCATGATGCTTCCACGCAGAGCTGAATCTAGTACTGATAAACCGCTTAGAGGATCTAAGCCTGTCCAGGAACCGCGGTGCGAGGCGGACCGTCCATGCTAATAAACCCTATTGGTTTCATTGGGCGACAGGGCTTGAGATGTCATTTCATCTCAATGTCGGGTAAAAGTCCCACAAAATTGGAAGCAACGTCTCCAAAATGACCTTTACAGTGTTGACGGGGACGTTAAACCTCAAATCAAACAAACAAACAAATCTAAATTTCTGATTTTGTGCTGTTTCAGACAATCCGAACGATTCCTTCGTGCTGAATTGGATTTTGAAGCCTTTATTTCTTGGCCAGTCCTTACACAATATGGGAGAAATGGAGTCATATTTAAAGACAGAATGTCCGGACATAGATTACACGTCAGTTAAACCGCCTCAGCTTGTAAATGGTGAAAGTTCAGGTAAAAGATCATGTTGTTACATCACGAAAACCCGCCTAAATAATTTTGACCCCTTTGAAATCCACTTTTTGTCGCACCTGCTTTAGCAGGAGGACATAGACGTGCAAGTTTCCGTCCATCTGTCCGTCCGTCCGTCTTTCCATCAACATTTTTCACTGGGGTCTTGTCATCGCAACTCCTTCTACAGTTTCATACTAATTATTTTGAATTTAAAAATTTGTGTGTGTTTTAGCTATGGTATGAGGATGCGCATGTGGTTTGGACTTTATCTTCGGATAAATTTTTGTCACTTTTCCACATTGTGAACTTAGTCACTTTTAAGCTTCAATTGATATACGATAGGTACATCTTGTCATCGCAACTCCTCTTACAGTGTTATTTTGAAACTTTGCACGTGCTTTCACCATGGTATGAAGATATGCATGTGGGTTGGACATAATTTTCGGAGATTTTTTTCCACTTTTTGCACATAGTGAATTTAGTCATTTTTAACCTTCAATTGATATACAGGAGATACCTCTTTGTCATCGCATCTCCTCTTTCAGTTTTATACTAATCATTTTGAAACTTTGCATGTTTTTTTGCCATTGCATGAGGCTGTGCCTGTGGTTAGGACTTAATCTTTGGATTAATTTTAATATCAAATATAACTATCCATCATTACAATTTAAGCCTTTTAACCAGACGCAGGTCTGGGTCAGTCTGACAAACAAAAATCTGCCATAAAATGCCACAGGCATGCCCCATCTCCATAGTAGCCTAACGTGACCTCCCTAGAGACGAGCCTTGATTGGTTGTTGAGGTCACATGCCTAATACGGCCAATCGGCAAACGATACGGGCCACGTGATCCCGCACTCGCGCCAAGCATGAGAACAAAGTTCATATTTCAACCAGACTCTGCCGTGGTCACAGGTCTTGACAAGAGGATAAAAAACGGATAAGTGTTTTATTCTTTTTTGATTTTACATTTACTGTTGCTAGTTTCCACAACGTACCTAGGCTTTTAAAGCTTATTGTTTTGCCGAAATTCTTTTTCTTGTTGAATTAATTTCGTTTTTTTTCTGCCGACTTTGTACACGTGTACCAATTGTCCGCCATTTGAATTTTCACTTGGAAGTTTTGTTTATCATGTGGCCAGCCATTCCTTGCTTTTGATAGCCCTCACACTTCTTTCTACGTGCTATGCCATGGTATGCACACGTATTATTCCTATCCTTTTTAAATAAAAGTCGGCGTTGTGGAAACTAAAATTGCAAGAAACAGGACTGGTTTTGTGCGTGTTCCTTCTCCACTTCCGGTGACGGTAGAGGATGGTTTTATTGCTGAATGGAACTTCTCAGCCTTATTCTAGTTTTTGAACATGTGCAGGACCAATCCTCGCCTGTCACATATAATGATATAAGCCCCCGAGAGGCAGATGGATAATATTCAGGTTTCTTTGGGACCTTTTTGCAGTATCTTCTAAGCAAAATCCATCCAATTTGGGTGGGTCACAATTGCCGAATCAAGATGAGCCAGTCTATGTCCCCACCTCCCACTTGGGCCTGGATTGACTAGGATAGGTTCGTCGATCGCACTGAGAGGTCCTGCTCAAAATTGCGGGGCTTCCGGGGTGCGGGGAACATATGCCCAAATTTTTGCCGAATCCATGTTACATACGAATTTCGGTATGGTTCCTATCCCGGTTTTTATCCTGTTGCCGTTCTGGACCCTCGGTACTAAGGCTACCTTGGTCTTATGCTTCCTGGCTCTTATTATGGTAGTTTTTATTATCATAATCAGTAATTTTCTCCCTTTAAGGGGATAATTCCTGGTGATATTTTTATGGGACCCCCTCCCATATGCCTTGGATGTCCTCTTGGGCGTATGGCATTATATGAAGATAGCTAGATAGATATTGACTCTTCTTCCTTTAACACATTTTGTTAGGGATTCTACGTGGCCTCTCTCCTCTCAGCCAGGCAAAGGGCTCACCCTACCCCTAGATATGCTTGATTAGGGTCTGTATTGATCACATTCATCTGATTCCCCTCTTTACCCCGGATAGGTGCGCAGCTTACAGGTTCCTCTTTTGGTTTGGTAAGGAGGATAATGTGAAATCGACACCTCATCTACCTCTAACATGTTTCTAGATGACTCGAGTCGATCTTTTCTAATTGGAATTTCGTCCTCGTTTGTAAGGTCGTTTCTCCCTATTCGTGGGCGATGTCCATATATAAATTTAAAGGACTCTTACTTACGCATGCTCAATTCTGATTCGGCAATATCGCATGTTCAGTGCACTATACACAATGAAGGGTCAAACACTGGGGAAGTTTACTTGATCCTCGAGTGTTTGCCACTAGAGTCTGAGTCTGGGCCTAGATCTTTATCCTCTGAGAAGGACATATCAATATTTAGCGGTTGAATCTCTCACGTCCTCATTATTCAGCGATTCTGAGAAGGACATATTTAGATTTAAGTGTTTTTTTTTGTTAATCTAAAGACTCTACGGAAACAACCCTCCTTTCAGTTGTTATCAATCTCACAATCGGTCCTCAAAATGACCTTTACAGTGTTGACGGGGACTTTAAACCTCAATTCTAACAAACACAATCAATTTTGGTCTTCTGAAATTCCAAAATTCGACTCAGATTCAGACTCTGTACATATGACGTCAGGGAAATTGGCATTGTTTCCTGTTTCAACGCTCTAATATTGGAGCCTCTTACCAGGACGCTTGTTAAGTGGGTTCTCATGATGACTGGTATTCTCGTTCTGCCCACGCTGCCATCAGACAAGAGCATTCCGACCATAGAGCTGCTAATCTAATGCTTTTGTTTCTTTTCCCGGTCATTTCAACATGCCATGGTTATAGCAATTGTTTTATCTACCACAATTTTGCATGTTAGTCGCAATTCTGCTCTTGATACTTGTTCAGTTTTTACTGAGCATAGTAAGGGAATACTCAGAGCCAGCGGGCCTCTTGATTCTAAAACTTTATTCGGACCATGTCTTCCAAACATTTTTAGAATCAAGCTTCAAAGACCGTCAGCACTCGTCCCTTTTGAAGTCATCGGAGAGCGTATCAAGTTCAGGTACCGCAACCAGGAGACGCTCTTCGACTACTTCCGGTGACAGTTTCAGTGCTTAACGCCCTCGACTAGAAGATCTCAATCAGTTCACATCTACTAATAGATCGTTCTTAGATTGGGGTACACGGTCCTTTCATTCCAGAGGTCGGACTGGAACGAAACCTCCCAATAGAGGAAGATCCAAGTCTAACAAATGACTTTCTTTCTTCCCTTCCTCTTCCTCTTCTCCCAGTAGGAGCCAAGCTATTTAAGTTCCATGAAGCCGGGGCTTCTATCATCAAAGATATTTGGGCTCTATCCATTTTGAGAAAGGGTTACTGGATTGCTTTTTTTCGGAATCCTTCCCTTTTTCAGATGCCAATACTGTTTCCGGTAAACTGTATCAAGAAAAGAAACTTTTTATTGGAAGAAGAAAGGGTTCTTCTCCAAAAGAAAGCCGTAGAGGTAGTAAAAGATCTCTTTTCCCAAGGCTTCTACAGTCGGAGCTTTCTGGTCGGGACGAAAATAAGAAAATCGACTCATCAGCGACCTCTCACACTAAACAAGATGATGCGAGTCGATCATTTCAAAATGGAAACTTCGTCCTCGATTCGTCAGGTCATTCTCCCAATTCGTGGACGATTTCCATAGATTTAAAGGACGCTTACTTTCACATCTCCATCCACAGGCCATTCTGCAAATACCTTCGTTTCACCTTGGATGGTTTTGTGTATCAGTTCCGTTGTTTTCCTTTTTTTGATATTTTCAACGGATCCTTCCTGTTCACCAACTTAATGGAAGTTGAATTAAGCAGCTCACATCAGGGAATTAGGCCCCAATCTGTTGCAGTGTTTCGATGATTGGTTTTATCATCATCTTTCCAGATGCGACTTTTTATCATACCTTCACCTAAGGTGGACAGGTTATTGTGAATCTAGGTCTCATTCCTATTTTGGAGAAGTCAAAATTGATTCCATCTCAAAGATACTTCTTCTCCTTTTTTCACGCCCTACAACTTCCGATTTATGCCAGGGGTTTGTTGCCCCTTTTAGGAACTTTGTATTCGGATTCTGTTCCCCTGGGCAACCTCATATTAGACCGCTCCGGTTTTTTGCTCGTGTATCCCTGGAGAACCCATCCGGTCTATCTAGAGCAATTATTTCCTTTATCACGAGAGTTTTCGAATTGCTCTCTAGTGTTTATGGATCCCTTAGTTTATTTAAAGGGGGACTCTTCTTCTAGAGTCTGCTCCCTAGTTGCTTTTCGGATGCCAGCCTTTCAGGTTGGTTGCCCACTTCGAATCTCAGGGATTAGTTGTTCAGGGGATGTGGGGCCTAGAATCGGAGGGGTTATATATAGCTCTTCCAGCTTCAACTGAGGAATAGTTTCGTTATCATTGCTTCGGACAATTCGACCGTAGTGTCGTTTCTCCGTGAACAGGGTGGGGGGACTTATTCCTCTTCCCTGTGGGTTTTTGCATGGAAGATTCTAACTTGGTGTCATCAGGAAGGTATGTCAATCCTTGTCGGAAACCTCCCGGGCAGTTTGTATGTCATTGGGATCGCCCCTATAGATCAGTTCGCCATCCGTTCTCTACAGGGCGTTTCTCAAATGGGGGAGAACCTTTATTGGACCTGTTTAATAAAACGTCCAAAAACAACTCGGTTCAACTATCAACTTCCACTGTTTGCTTCTCCAGTTTCAGATCACATGGAACGTGCAGTTGATTCAATATCTCTTGATTGGGGGAATCTTTTACATATGTGTTTCTACCATTCAACTGAATTCCTCTAGTTCTAGAAAAAATCC